>CM062811.1:70928260-72128260 GCA_031772625.1 Pinus tabuliformis | reverse complement strand
AATATTGATCACACCAGCAGATGCACATGACCCTTTAATGGCCAGCTGCAACCAGTTAAAAGGTCTATAAATCTATTTCTAATTCACAGATAAGATGACAACTCTCTGGCATTAAAACAACAGAAACCTGCATACACATTCAATAATACTAGCTAGATTCTAACACAGAGGTGAGATGACAACCCCTCTAATGCTAAACATCTACAGGACATGAATAAATGCATAACAGGCACAGCCCGGAACAAAGAAGAAGAAGTGGAAAGTAAGCAATTAACAGCAAAAGAAGCGTGTATTAGCTGAAAATGAAGACCAGACGCTGCAGGTATCACAGTAGTTACAGTCTCCAAAAGTTGAAGCTTACAACAAAATAACATTCATCAACCTATTACATTCTGTCTTTTGGATATATAGAGGTTGATTACAAAATTTCTCTGTTGTGTTATACGAGGAAGGATCATAATGACCAACAACCATATTAATTCTCTGGAATGGGCCTCTGACATGATCTGCTGCTTTAATGGACAAATCTACCTTTCTCTGGTGTTTTGCAATCCTTCTCTGAGCAGATGGAGTAAAATATGGAACATGCTCCATCACTGATAAATGCTTGAACTGCTCGAGGGTGTCCGTTTTGTCCTTCGGCCATTCTGTTGATTAATTGCAGTAGTTGTAGAATAATTTGCACAGGTACGGGTAGCTGGCCTCCTCGGGAGTATGGAAAGGCTATGGAAGAGGATCGTGTAGGTGAACTGAGGGAAAAAGGCCATAGGACCACGCAAATCAATGGTGGAAAACATTTGGCAAGGAGTACCAAGAGGCAGCGTAGAAGCAAAATGAATGTGAGCCGTCGGATCGCCCGGGCGAACAGCTGAGATTGCATCTGAGGGAGCTATCGGGAGAAATTGGGTGGGTGGATGAACACGGGCCATTGGATTGCAATCGAACAGATCTGACGGCTATCGAGTGGCAGAAGTGCATGATCGTTAACAAGCGGGAGGACGGCGGTTTCACGGTCGGGCAGTATTCCCCGCACGCCTACGGGAGGCAGGCAATTTACATACACGGAGGAGCGATCCAGTCAAAACACGAAGCGTGGCAAACGAAAACCACCGCCCCCACGGGTTAACGCGTGCGTAGGTCACGCGATCGGAGGAAGCATCAGCCGTTAGATCTCGCGATGGATGCGATCAATGATGGGGAAAAGAAACAAGGTTAGCGAGCGGGAGATCCAACGGAGACCGTTAGATCGGGGTAGTCAACGGCTGCAATTGCAGAAGCGACAGAGGTTATATTGGCACGAGTTGATGTGTTAAGCGCCCGAGCTAAATAAACATGGGTTTACGCGGGTTTTTGGGAATAAAACAGAAACAGCGGGGTAAAAGGGAAATTAAGGTTTACAAAGGATTTTGAATGAAAATAGGGACAGCGGGAGGTTAAGAGGGTGTGAGGAAACCGAAGGAGAAGGAGGAGAATGACTGCTGCGAGCACCCTTCTCGGCACAAACCAACCATCAGACCTGCACTTGACCTTTAAGCACTGAAGTTTATAACAGAGCTAACAAGTACAAATCAAACAATATATAGAAAAATACTTCCCTAAACTGTTACAATCTTCTTGGAATAAAAATCTAAACAGTGTACTAAAAATAAAACAATTTTGGGATAATTTGTTGAAATTTGGAGTTGTTTGCAAGTCCCGTGCCATGGAATATAGAATTGGTTCACTAGTGCTACTATTCTACCTTTAAAATTGTAGTTGATCCTCTGATTAAACAATTCATGACAATTCAACCGATTAATAGTTTTAAAAACCTTGGTTAAAAAACTCATGTAAAATTATATAAGACCACGGATGATGGGACACTTCCAAGGTGAATGGTGGGGGAAACATCCTAGTGGGTGTTGATTTGGTTTATTATGGCTTAGGAAATTGGCAAAGGCAATGAATAAGGTTTGGAAAGGAATAAGGCATTAATTGGAATATTATTTATGAAAATAAAGGAAATTAGGAGAAAAGGAAGGTGAAAGGTTGCAGGTTGCATGTGAGGAGGAAAATGAAGGAAAGGAATGGAAAATGAAGAAAATAGAGGCCTCATTAATAAAAATGCCTCTGAGGATTAGTTGGCAAGATCTTTGTCAGTGTAAGCTCTTGGCTCAGGCTTTTGACAAGTTTTGGTGGAGCTCTCTTTTATTCTATTCTCTCTCTCATACTCTTGGACACTTAGAATTTTCTTGGAGCACCCTTGGAGAGTGTGACACACTAAGATTTTTGGAGCAAGAGGGCAAAGGAAGAGCAGAAAAGTGCAAGAGGACATCAGGATCAGTAACTACAACAGGTTTTTCTTGCAAGTACCGAGTTGCATGTATGTAATTTATTGGCCATGATTTGTCTATGGCATGGAGATTTCCTAGATTGACAATGGATTTTCCTAGCCTTGCCTTTTCCTGGATATCCATGGTGTTGTGGGTTTATTTATTTGTTTTTTCTGGTTGGTTCTCATGTTTCCTTAGCTTGGGTTCAGTTATTAGTTCCTGGAGCCTTGGTTGGACAAACGCTTTGGAGCCTTGTAACATCTTGGGTTGAGTTACTAGTCCTGGAGCCCTAGTTGGACAAATGCTTTGGAGCCCTGTAATAGCTTAGGCTGAGTTACTAGTCCTAGATCCTTAGTTGGAAAAATGCTTTGGAGCCCTTGGTGGGTTGAGTTACTAGTCCTGGAGCCCTAGTTGGACAAACGCTTTGGAGCCCGATAAAAGATGTGGGTTTATTTACTAGTCCTAAAGCCTTGGTTAGACAAATGCTCTGGAGCCCAGTGTAATTTATGGGTTGAGTTACTAGTCCTGGAAGCTGGGTTGGAACAAATGCTCTGGAGCCCTGGAAGGCTTCGATAGAGACCGATCTAATGTTGGTTTTGTGATATCTGACCGTGAGGTGGAATCACTATTTGATGGGTTGATGCAGATGGCCTCTCAAAGCCCTAGATGAGTTTTGATTGATGTGTTCTATGAGATCCAGCATTCATGATTGGAATATGGCACGAGGGTGAAAGACTAAAGAGAGATTTGGCTCAGCCATTCTACAGTTGAGTGGAACATGGAAGTCCCATCCCAGGTTTGGATTTTGCATCATTAATGAAAGGTTATTTCTCCTTGTATCTCTATGAGAATTATGATGGATTATATGGGGTTTATATGGTTGTGAATTCATTGGAATTTATGTCCCTATTATGTTGGTTATGTATGTGTTTTATGACAGCAACTATGTATGGCTCTCATCATGTTCTTACTTGTTATTGAATGATCAATGTATCTATGACCTAATAGATGGAAATTAATTTTATAAGGGGACAATGCTTCATAGGGAACCTCAGATAAGTATGAGACCCCTATGCTCAGATTTGTTAGTTACACCTATAGGTTGCATATTTACTAAGTGTTTGAAAAAATGTATGTCATGGTTAGGATTGGTTAGGTCAAGACCTTGATCAAGTTTTGTGTTAGAGGATTTTCCTCGGTGTCATTTATTATCTTGGAAAGTCTCATCAAGTTTTAAACATTCGTTTGGAGACTAGCCCTGAAAAAGTGGCTTAAATCTCACAGACTCTGGCACAGAACTGGCTGAAAAAGACTGTAGTCTCTCCCTTGCAGGCATTGTGGGAGCGACTATAGGGTTCCAGTCACATGCATGCCTTGTCATGGGAGTGACTTTGGGTTTAGTTCATTGAAATGCTAGGTTAACTCAGGGTTTGGGCACTTGGAGTGGTGGATTAGCTCCTGGCGGTCCTGAAGAACCTGAGGGAGGTCTATAAGGTCTTGTTTTGTCGACTCCATTTCCTTAAGATTACCTAGGAGGTTCAGTCTTATCATAGTGGCCTCTTATCACATGTTTACCCTAGCTGGCCAGTTGCTTGGGTAGATGTGTGAGGAGGGTGTTAAAATAACTAAACAATCCATGACAAGAGACATAAATAATACACATCATATAGTCAACATATAACCAAAAAATAACCAGCATATAAATTGTTATAACATTTCTTGAAGGCAATTCTTGGCTACAAAATTGCATCGAGAAACCAACTCAATCAATATTTAGGTTCAAGTTAGCCCTTGAACCAGAGGGGCTCCCTCGATATTACAAGGTTTTGTAGTTTACAGTTACTGAATAGTAGCCTGTGAAGCACAACGACGAGATCTAGGATTTGTTGTATAGGTAGTTGTTGATGAGTCACAAATCCCTGCTTACAAATAAATCCCTCTCTTGCGAAGGCTTTATTAAAGTGTCAACGTTGAGATATGACATAAAAACATAGCTTGAAATGTCTTGATGGAAGAATGGAGGAGAAATTAAATAATTAAATAGTCTTCCTAGATGTCTATTTATCTAACTAAGAATAGAAACGTGTAAAAGGATCTCTACAGCAAACAACAGTACATTTAAGAATTTGTATAGAAGCATAAATTTATTGATTTAGAGGGATTTAGAGGGATAAATAGTGACACCTTGTCCCCATGACCTACTCAGTAAAGAGTATAATACTGTGGTAGGTTGTCAGGGAGGTTGATACTCAACCTAGCCTTGCCTAGTGTCCTACACAACCTCAAACATATGCAGAAAAATATATGTAATATTGACGCACAAACATGTGAACAAGTTCTGTCATAAAACTGAAGCCATAAACATTCAATATTAACTCTTTGTAATAGGAAACTTTACAAATAAATCTCAATTTTTTAGCATCAAAATCCAACCCATGTTTAGTACAAATAAAAAATATATAGTGTAACACCCTCCTCCCACACTTACCTAAGCTTACTGTTCCACCGTGGTAAATAGGTGACGAAGAGTTACTATGATATGACTCAACCTCCTATATCACCTTAATGAGGTGGAATCAACAAACCAAGACTTTACTAACTTCCCTTAAGTGATACAGAACCCCTAAGAAAGGAACCGCCCTTCCAGGTACCCAAACCCTGACTTAAACCTTTTTTTTTAGTGACCTGGACTCCCAGATGTTGGCACAACATTGCATAAATTTGATTATAACCCTCTAGATGCATGCATAAGCCTGCAAGGGAGTGACTATAGTCTTTTTCACCTAGTTCTATGCTTGCGACCATGATATTTGAGCCACTTTTTTAGGTCTAGTCTCTAGACCACTGCCCAGAACTTGATGAAACTTTCTAGAACAATAAATGACATAAAGATAAAGCTTCTAACACAAAATTAGATCAAGGATTTGGCCTAACCATGACATACATTTTGTCAAACACATCATGAACATGTAACCTACAAGTCATAATTACATATCTGAACATAGGGGTCTCATACTTATGTGAGAATCGTCAAGAAGGTATAATGCTCTCTCACAATAGTTGCAATAACATCTATTAGGCCATGCATTCATAATCCATTCATTTACAAATCAAAACATGATGAGAGCCATAAATAAAGTTTGTCATAAAATCATGCTTATAACCAGCATATAACCAGAATAATAAAATTATAGAACATCCATAAAAGCCACATCATAACAAGTAAATTTACTCATAAAATATAAGAGGAAAAGAGCTCTTATTAACATATGCAAAATCCAACCAACTTAGGGACTTCCATGTACCACCCGACCATAGATTGCGTTGAACCAAATATTTCTTTCAGCCAATCACCCCCGTGCCATATTCCAAGCATGAATGTGGGACTCACAAAGAAAAAACTAGGGCTTCCTCAAGATTTACCACGTATCCCACCATTACTAGTCAAGGTATTTCTATGCCTGAAACCATCATCTATACAACCAGGATTTACCGTGTATCCCACCATTACTGGTCAAGGGATTCCTAGGATCAAACAAGAAACATACACTACCAGACTTTACTGTAATCTTACCATTACCAATCAAGGGATCACTAGGCCTAAACAAGCATGGATGCCTTTGGACTTCTTCACCAATATCTTGAGGAATTTTCACATCTCCACCCTTAGGCTTTACCTTGTATCTTTCCATTACTAGTCAAAGGATTCCTAGGACCTTGGGAACTTTCTTGATACCACCTCACTCGGTTCCAAAACCATCCAACAATTTATATCAACCAAATGAAAGAACGCCATCACATCATGGCTATCTGGAAATGGAAAGGCAAGGTTGAAACCACTGTGACACCTGGAAAAATTGATGCCAATGACATCAAGAGAACCAAATATACACATGTATGCCAATATTAGCATGGAAATCATACATGCAACTTGATACCTACAATTAATCCTGTTGTAGCCACTTGATCCAACTCTTCTTTGCTTGATCTTTGCTTCCCTTTGCTTTCTTGCCCTTCCTTTGCCTTCCTTTCTCCAATGCTAGAGTGCTCCAAGAATTCTCTAAGTATGAAAGAGTATGAGAGAGAAAGCTCCAAAACTAAACTAAAAAATGTTGTAAATTGATCCTAAAAAGCCTTTTTATTAATGAGGTATCTATTTTCTTCATTTTCCTCTATTTTCCTTCAATTTCCTCCTCACATGCAACATGTGACCTTTCACCTTCCTTTTCTCCTATTTTCCATTATTTTCATAAATAAATGCCAATTAATGCCTATTTGCATTTTCAAAGCCTTTTTCGTTTCCTTTTCCCATTTCCCTTAGCCATAATAAATCAAATGAACACCCACTAGGACGTTTTGCCCAACATTCAGCTTAGAATACATGTCCCATGACCTTGGTCTTATTTTTCCTTTATTAACTTTATTACATGAAATTTTAACTCGGGGTTGTTACATATAGAAAAATACTTCCCTAAACTATTACAATCTTCTTCGAATAAAAATATAAACAATGTACTAAAAATAAAACAATCTTTCGATAATTTGTTAAATTTGGAGTTGTTTGCAAGTCCTTTGCCTTGGAATCTAGGATTGGTTCACTGATGCTAATATTTTTTCTTTTAAAATTGTAGTTGATCCTCCTTTAAATCTGAAATTGTGGAAACTGCTCACTGAAAATATGAGAATTGTCCTTGAAAAGGGCAAGCTCTGCCACCTAGACTAGCTAACTAGTCTTTTACTATGCTCTATCACAAGTTGAAAACTTACCATGGTAATGTTTTACAACATTAATCATATTTATTCCTAGTTGTCTTCGATCTTCAAAACTGATGGCATATTTCTAATTATTAGGATCTGGAAGAGCCAATTTTGATTCTAGAAATAATAATGCACATTATGTTTCTTGGCTATTAGAGACTCCTATAATTCCTATGCAGGAATTCATGTTTCATTTCTTCAATAAGCTTCTACAATCAACAATTTTTTCACTAATATAGATACACCTTTTGAAGGTTTGAAAATGATAAAGGTTGGATAACCATAGCCACCAACACCAATTGCTCTTATAAGATCATGTTGCTTCCTTTTGTTGCCCATACATAGAAAATATATTGCTTCTTTAGAAAACTTGGCTTCTAATGCATCCAAACATGTAAGTTTCAACACTTTTGAAGGAGAAACCTTTATCTCAAATTTCTCAAGAGAAAATAATTCAATTGTAGAAGTTGTTTTTTCACCTTTATTAGGCACGGGACTCTTCTTATTAGAACCAAAAAAAACCAAGATTGTGGGAAAACCTTGCACATTAAACCTGCTTATTAGGTCCTTCTTCGAATTGAAATTGACTTGACCCATATTTACCTTGCACTTCAAGTTATTTTCAACATTCTTCCACTCTAGAGCAATTTTTCTACAATGTCCATATTTTCGAGTTATTGTTATAGCAACTTTTACACAAATGTTGTAACACTACACAATTTGATGGTACATAGGGGCAATATTTTATTAAAAATCATTCAAGAGAAAAAGCACATCATGTGAAAACAATGAGTCAATGGAGAAAAATAAATTATACATGGGCTCTACCTGCTTTTCACTAATTCAACTGCATACTTGTAGCACATTAAACCTTCTTATTAGGTCCTTCTTCAAATTGCAATTGACTTGAACCATATTTACCTTGCACTTCAAGTTATTTGCAAATTTCTTCCACTTTGGAGCAATTTTTCTACAATGTCCATATTTTCGAGCTATTGTTATAGCAACTTTTACACAAATGTTGTAACACTACACAATTTTATGGTCCATAGGGGCAATATTTTCTTTAATATCATTCAAGAGAAAAAGCACGTCATGTGAAAACAATGATTCAAATGGAGCAAAATAAAATATACATGGGCTCTACCTTTTGTTCACTAATTCAATTGCATCCCTGTAAATAAAATATTAGAGCCGTATTTTCTGTAATAAGACTACTTTTAGGCTCTTCAAGAGATTTAGATTCTCTATAATACAGTTAAGAACAATCTTAATTATTTCATGGGTATAAAAGTTGAGTAGGTATAAGCAAGCATATGCCTTAGTGCTAGGGTACTCCACTTGGATGGTGTCTGCCCATGATCCAACAAATCATAAAACTTGGGAGTTATTATGTGATAATTGACAATGCCCTTATGCACAAGATCATTTGGAAGGAACATACTCTCTAAAGGAAAATTTGGGTAGTGTGGAAAGATGAACAATTCCCTACTGGACACATATGGCTCCTTCTTCAATGACGTGGTTCCATGACAGTTCTCTTTTCTTGAACATCACCGACAGACTCAAAACTAAGATATAAAAAATCAACTGCAATGAGACATTCCCAAATTGGGAGATTAACAATGCCCCGGGTTTCACTATTTCCCACTTTGATCTGCCTGGAATGCACAAGATCTACATGATTTGTGTCCATGGATACCTTCAGGACATATAAAAGAAAATTTTATTTGGAATCGTCTCAAAAATCCTTTTTCCAAGAGTCAATCTTGGTCATTGTATTTGTTGGACATTTTGTCAGTCCAACCATTCACAAAATCTAAATCTTTCCCTTTCAAAGAACCATTTAAATCTCTCAAACCATTGACAATTTTTCAAAAATTCTCAGGGGAGATCTAATTGATCTTGTTCTGCACAAAACCCACATTACATATTTTGGAAATTCTTCTTCAATTGCCCGGAATCTGCACTCAAAGTTCATTGTCTAAAACTATTGTGAAATTTTTCATGCATATCTATTACAAATGGATGATTCAAATTTCTCATGTTGTACTATCAAAATTTATGTAACTCGCTTGATGTTGTCTAGAGACACCCAAGAGCATTTGTGGGCTCTTTTATAACTTTATATTCTTAACGTGTCACTTCTTGGAACAAGATGAAATGGTTTCAATATTTTCCCAAATGACAAATTTTATAATGTTACCCAACACTAAACATTGACAAATCATTGAATAATCTGGGACAAAAATGTTATAATAATCAATGTTGTGCCATTCATTTTTATATGCATTTCTCCTTTTCTTGTTTTATGTTGTTAAAGTTACAAGATAACTTGAAGGCTCTGCTTTCCATTTCTGATGAAGTAAATGTTGGTGCATTCCATCTTGCATGAAAAACTTCCTAATAACACCTACAAATGAAAGCTTTGAAAGTCAGTACCAAGCTCCATCAATACGAATGATATGAAGAAAATTGAGGCTCTAAATTAAATCATCCACTCCTTTACAACAATCAAATAGATATGAATGTCTTATGTGGTTTCCAGATTAGATTTTGTCGATTCTGATTTAGAAGTAGGGTTGTCAAAATTGTCATCCAAACAATACGCACTACGAACATCCTCTATTGTAATTCTTTAATCAGAAACCTCCACGTTGGTTTGTATTTGTTGACACGGATAGAACCTCAAGTGGAAAAAACTATGAATCAAAATTGTACAGATATCAATCATGCAACATCCTGCGAGGAAGGCTTTTGGTGGCTAAAATTGAAGTATCATCATTAAAGGAAACATATTCATCCATCTCATCCTCGGTAGACTTGCAAAATGCAGGCACTCGCAATCTCTTTTTCATTTATTTTTATGTAAAAGAAATATTCTCTGTTGAGTTTCTTCGTTGGGTCTTCATATTCCATAACAATTAAATATTATGTTGTCAAAGGCCTATAGCAACGCAATGGCCACTTAGCGACCTTGCTGCCACCCACCATCTTATCTGGCAAAATATACCCTGTGTTGTCACTAAAACCAGAACTAGATTACGGCGGGGTCTAGATAGTAAGTGGTTTCATAGATGACGGGTTCACAATTAAAATTGTGTTTCCATGTTGACAAGGTGTTTTCACAAAACTAGAAATTGCAAAGGCCCCCTCTCCATTCTATGTAGAGAAGCCTGAAGGGTCTGTAATTCTTCACACCTATCAATTCTTGAGTGCCAACACCCATTATACCTCGGATGCTTGACATCTAATATTGATATATGAATTTCACTGTTGGCGTTTGACCATTCTCTTGATACCATAAGTGAAATGACACAAGTCTATTCGCTATCTGTATGCCTCATATTAGTGTCAGATGTGTTGAATGTTATCATGAACTAACTTTTTTTTGTTTAACAAAATGGTAAAAGCCCACATTGTTGTGGCATCAATATTATATACACTTTATAAATCCCATTTCCCACAAGGATTTCTGATGCATTGTGTAAATACAAAACCCCTTGTGGGTTGATCCCTTGACTTAGTCATGTATGTCAACTATGAACTTTGTGACTGTGGTTTAAGTGCTGACGAGTGACTTTAGTTTGTTGATATATTTTGATGACATATATGGCTTGGACTTTAATGATTCAAACCTATGACTATTATTTTTATAAAAATAATCATAATTTTTCTAATAATCCATAATAAGCTTGAGAGAGCACCGTGGGCCTGTAAAAACCAAATCTTTTACAAAAATTCTAAATTTTTTGTCCAACTGCCCAAAAGTTTGCCCAAGAAAATAGACTGGCACATTTTGAAGATTTTTCCTAACATTTCAGAGTTGTCACAAAATTCTACAACATAAACCATCGCATAACAACCATAAGATTACCATCAAAATCAATACATATACTTATAGATCACCATAGGAAAATGTCTCATATTAACATAGAGAAATACCAACCAAGGCAGGGACTTCCACGTACCACCCGACCATAAATTGTGTTGAACCAAATCTCTCTTCAAGCCAATCACCCCTACGCGATATTCCAAGTATGAATGTGGGATCTCATGGAATAAACGAAGACAAACCAAACAAGGCTTCCAAAGGTCAAACCACCTCAACCCTCAACTAGTGATTCCACCTCACAGTCAGACATCACTAACCAACCATATCAGTTTCTACCCAAGTTGTCCAGGAATCCAAGAAATATTAACTCAACCCATAGCCTTCCAAGGCTCTAGAGCGTTTGTCCCAACCTAGGCTCCAAGACTAGTAACTCAAGCCAAGTTGTTCCAAGGCTTCTAGATTGTTTTTTCCAACCCACATCCATAAGGAATTATGAGCACCAACGAGAAAACAATAAAGTGGAAAAACCCACAATACCATGGTTATCCACGAAACGGAAAGGCAAGGCTAAAACCACTACCAATCTAGACAATCCTCCATGCCAATGACAACACATAACCAGATAATCACATGCATATACCATGCATTCATAAATCAGCAAGGAAATCACACATGCAACCTATTACCTGCAAATAAATCTAGTTGTAGTTGTTGAACCAACTGTTCCCTTGCGCTTTCTTGATTTCCTTTGCCTTTTTTCTCCAAATCCAAGTGAAACTAGAATTCTCTAAGTCTACAAGAGTATGAGAGAATGAGATAATAAAAGATAGCACCAAAACTAAACTGACAAAAATCTAGCAATTGATCCTCATAAGCCTTTTTATCATTGAGGCCTCTATTTTCTTCATTTTCCTTCATTTTTCCTTCAATTTCCCTCTCATGCAAATTTGTGACTCTTCACCTTCCTTTTCTCCTATTTTCCTTTATTTCATAAACAAAATGCCAATTATGCCTCTTTGCCTTTGCCAATTCATTTCCAATTTAAATAGCCATTAATTAATAATTAGTGATACCCATCACTATGTTTTACCTGACATTCAGCTTGGAATATGTGTCCCATGAAGTTGGTCTTATTTTTAATCACATAGGAAATCAACCATGGGCTATTACAAACCCCTCCCTCTTGGGGGGGACACCATCCTTTGTGTTTAATGACACTTATAAACCATCAAAACACATGTTTCCCATGGAATTTTATAACACAACTCAATGCAACATTTGCATTATATGATACTAGTGAAATCATGACCATCATAAGATGAACACCATACCACTTATTGGAGAGTTATAACACATCTCAATGTGATATTTACAACATACATATGAATATACATATATGATCCAGATTTAAACAGGAATGCAAAAAATTATAGATATAACCATACATATAGAGATGCATCATAAATAATACTTCATTTCATTACTGTAAAACACTGAAATATGCTGACAAATAGAAATGGAAATAAACTAGCGAGGGCGATGGTAGCTTATCTCTGAGAAGAGATGTGGTGGTTACATGCCTCTGAACTATGTTACAATGAGGCTCGAAGGCCTATTTATTGTTGAGAAACAATGGAAAACCCTAAACATCCAAAAACCTAACCCTAGAAGATGAAACGACAAACTGTGGGCCCCATTTGGGTAAATTGGTACATCAACTTCTCGGGGTCGTAACTTTGGCATACGATCTCCGTTTGATGCGCACAATATCTCGTTAGAAAGATCTATCTGAGAACTACAACTTTGGGAAGAGCAACATCAGTCCATGGACCCATGTTTCTCCCAGTTTTCCCCAAAAATTTCGTTTAGGGCCTCAAAATGGCTCCAGAAGTTCAGGACCCGAAAAACTGCTAAAAATAGTAAATTGTGCTACAATTAAGGAAATTGAAATGCTGAAAGAAACAATGGTGGGGGTCCAAGTGGACTTGGAAGGTGACCACCAATATCCACTTGGATCATTCCTCCTCCCTTAGGAAGAAATGGTCCACATTGCGTTGAGTTCCTCCATGAGATGAGGAAACTTTTGCTAAACTTGGTCCCTGGTGAGCCACTTGCCGTGGTGAAGGAGTTGGCTTGCTTTGACAACTCGATACAGTTGGATATTCTATTGGAGAGTGTTCTTGATCTGTGTGTCCATGATCTGATCAGTTGCAACTTGTTCCATGCAATCTAGATTTAATTATGTGGGCGTGAGTTGTTTTGCAATGTCGAATGTGTCTAGTAATGGTGGATAGTATGGCCGAAGGCAGTCCACATTGAACATTGGGTGCAGGCCAAGGAATGGGGGAATGATGAGCTCAAATGCATTGTCCCCCACAGCCTTGGTAATGGTGTAAGGACCATATCAGAGTGATCTGAGTTTCCGATAGGCTTCGGTAAGGCTTTCCTTTTACAAATGCAACCAGACTTTGTTGCCCACCTAAAACTTGTGTGGCACCCAATGTTCATCATGTCGTTGCTTGTACTTGGAATTTGATTTCTCCAAAATGTCATGGACCTACTGGTGAATATGTTGGATGTGCTTAATGAAGTTGTTTGCCTTATCTGTTTCGGACTGGACATGAGTCGAATCTGCGTGAGTAGCTACAAATGGCATGGCTACATCAATGGGACATAGTGGCTGGAATCTCAAGCCCACCTGAAAATGGTTGTGGCCATTCAAGCTGTGGAGAGCCCGGTTGTAGCTGTGTTGAACATAGGGGAGGATCTCATCCCATGTGCATGGATGCTTTGAGTTGTACATGCGCAGAATGTGTACGATCATCATGTTGACAACCTTTGTCTGGCCATCAGTTTGAGGATGGAAGGTTGTGGACTTAGTGAGTTTGGTGTCCAGCATCGACCAGAGACTGGACCAAAATGTATTGAGGAACCTGCTGTCCAGATCTAAGATGATAGACTTTGGGATCCCAAAGTGTACCCACACTTGTTCAAATAAGAGTTTAGCAATGAGTTTTGCTATGATATTCCTCTTGCAAGCCGCCATAATGGCCATCTTCGAGAACTTGTCGACGACCACAAAAACAGAGTTGTTTCCATGCTTAGTAGAAGGAAGGCCTGACATGTAATCCATGGATATGGATTCCCAAGGTTGACTAGGGGTAGGCAGTGGGGTATAGAGGCCTTGCTTCTTGATGGTCGATTTTGCAATGGCGCAGGAAATGCATGATCTGATGTCATTCCTGACATCCTATCGAAGATTCAACCAATAGAAATACTTCTGCAGTACTACCACCATTTTCTCGACCCCAAAATACCCAGCAGCCCGACTGTAGTGTGCTTCTCAAATCATCTTGGCACACTCGCTTGAAGGAACACAAAGGTGACCTAGTTGGCATAACAGGGCATCCTGGAGGTGAAAATCTGGAACATGCTGACCCTCCAAGAGTGTCTGGTATGTGTGGTCGAATTCTGGGTCACTTTTGTAGAGAAGTGGCCAATCAAAAGTCTCGTGCCCACAAGAGTTGAACACGGTGGTTAACACCATGATTGGTGGTCGACTGAGGAAATCTGCAACATATTGGTGCTACCCTTCTTATACTTGATATTCAAATTGAACTGTTGCAGGTATGTGGACCACTTCTGATGGTGATCATTCTGCAATTTTCCTTGGGTCTGTATGAACTTCTTGGGTCAGTGGTAAGTGTGGATGACCGTTTCCTTTCCCAAAATGTAATTCTTCCATTGTCGACAGTCCTGCACAATGGAATACATCTCTTTGTCATAAGTGGGATACTTCTGAACTGTGTCTGAAAGTGTCTCACTGTGATATGCCACTGGATGCCCATGTTGAGTAAGGACTACCCCAATAACATAGTCAGAGGCATATGTCTCGACCTCAAATGGTTGTTGCAAGTCTAGTAATGTGAGCATTGGTGTTGAGAAGAGGCGATCTTTCAACTCTGTGAATGCCTTATGTTGAGATTCAGACCAAAAGAATTTTTCTTTCGTTCCTCCCTTGGTGACTTGACTCAAGGGCCAAGTGATATGAGAAAATCCCAACACGAACCTATGGTAGAAGTTGGCAAGACCTAGAAAGCTGTGAAGCTCTGTTAGAGTGGTTGGAGATGGCCAATCCCGAATGACTTGGATCTTGGTTGGATCCACATGCACCCCCCGTTCATCAATAATGTATCCCAAATACTAAACCTGGGTCATGCCAAAAGTGTATTTCTCCAAATTGGCACATAACTTATGTCGCTGCAATGTTTGGAGAACTTGTCGGATTTGGTGGAGGTGCTCTTCCCAACTCTGGCTGAAGATCAGGATGTCATCCAAGTATACCACTACAAATGAGTTGGTGAATGGCTGCAAGATATCATCCATTAGCCTCATGAAGGTTGCAGGAGCATTCGTCAATCCGAAAGGTATAACCAACCATTCAAAAAGGCCCTCCTTAGCTTTGAAGGCAATCTTCCACACATCAGAGGGTTCGATTGGTACCTAGTGATATCCTGACTTCAAATTGATCTTGCTGAAATATTTTGCCCCTTCAGCTGGTCCAGGAGGTCATCAACCCATGGGATCAGGTACCTATTATGGACAGTGATCTTGTTCAACATCCGATATTCAATACAGAGTCTCCAAGTCCCATCCTTCTTCTGTACCAACACGATCGGGCTCCCATAGGGCGATGAAATCGAACGGATGTGACCTTTCTACAACAGCTCCTAAATATGCTGCTTGATTTCATTGTTGTCCAGAATGGAGCGCCGATAGATTGGTCCATTAGGCAGCGACGCACCTGGGGTCAGATCGATGGAGTGCTTGACCTGACAGTGCAGAGGAACCCCTGTGGGGGAGGTGAAGATGTCCTCGTACTCCTCCATGAACTTGTCCATTTGTATTCATCATGCGGAGGGGCCCTGTCTGGAGGTCGTGGTCACCGTCTTCTTCATTCCGTGAGGTCATATCATCAGGAAAACAAATTTCCCAGTTTGGGAAATGAGTTTACTGCATTGTTTTGCAGTAACCAAAGAGATGGAAGTAGGCGGTGCTACCTCCGGTATCCTGTACAACTTATTTACCACAATAACAATAACAGCACAGGGCCTTGATTCATACACAGCATGTCGCTTCCACAAGTATGGTTGTCCTAATAATACATCACAAACATCAAGAGGAGCAACGTCACACAATACCTCATCCGTGAAGGGCTTGATGTTGTATGGAAGGCGACACTGTTGGCTCATGTGAAGATCCCGTCCTTGGTGAAGCCACCGAATGGTGTATGGTTGTGGATGTGTTGTGGTCAGTAAGCCCAACCGCTTCATGACCTCTGCCGAAATGAGGTTCTTTTGGCTCCCGCTATCGACAATGAATTGTAGCGAGGAGCCCTTTACCCACATCTGGGAGTGGAAGAGACACTCCTCCTCCTCTAGATCTTCGGGTTCTTCCTTCGAGATCTTCGTGGTGGAAACGATGGCTTTGGGCTCCACATCGATAATATGCTTCCCTTTGTCATTCCCCTTGTCGGGTTCTGACTTAGAGTCGAAACATGCATCTGATTCTGAAACCTTTAGCTCGGCCACCAATGAATACTTGGCCCGACACTCACTTGTGTTGTGAGTGGAGATCTTATGGACCTCACACCACTTTCCCGTGTCCTTTTTCGGCTTCGCAACGTTGTTCGTTGCTTGCAGCTTTGGCGGGTTTTCTTGGGCCACCCCGCCTTGGCTTTGTCCTTTATTCTGTGGTTTGGGAGCACCTTTCCCTTGATTCGGATTCGCAGATCCAAAGTCTCACTTCTTCTCTTTAAAATTTTGTTCGATCTTGATGGCATATCGATATGTCGTGTTGAGCGAGGAGATGTTCAGGAATTCTATTTCTTCCTAGATGTACCTGTGCATGCAACCGCGGTATTTGAGTACCAAATGCTTCTCTGAATCCTTGATACCCAACTTTGTGCGAAGGGTATGGAAAATATTGGTAAACTTCGACACGTCTTGGTCCCTTCCCTGCCGTAATGTGGTCCACTTTATGTATTGATCCTCATAGCTTCCGACAGGGTAGTACTACTCCTTGATGGCAATCTAGAATGAATTCCAAGTGGGTGTGGCTGAAAACAGTGAGGCTGTACTTTCATCCTTCTGCTCGCAGTAGGTTTCCCACCAGTCCTTGACGTGGGGGGCGGCTTTGAGAAGAATCAAAAGTAATCTTTTCCCGGCCGGAAAAATCATGAACAGAAAAATACCATTCTAGCATATTTAACCATTTATCTACGATGTCTACATCTATCTGACCCTCAAATATGGGAATGTCAAAGTTAACTTGTACCTTAAAGGGTGTGGCGCTTCCAGAGTAGCTGCTAGAAGCAGATGTGTCGCCCTTGGGTAGCCGCTAAAGGATCTGGGAAAAGTTGTCCATCATCACGTTCCTTTGTCGCTCAAGGGCCTCTTTGAGCAAGATTTTGATAGGATCACCTGCCCCCTTGTCTTTCTTATCATCCGCCATGGGAGGCCGTTAGGATGTGAGAGGCTGGTCTTGCAAAGGTTCGACCAATTCAAGCCCTAACTCCTTATATCCCGACCTCGTTGGGGACATGCAAAGAAAGACAGAGAAAGAGCAGATTGCTCTGATACCACTAATCTGGATTTAAACAGGAACACAAAAAATTATAGATATAACCATACATATAGAGATGCATCATAAATAATACTTCATTTCATTACTATAAAATACTGAAATATGCTTACAAACAAAAATGGAAATAAACTAGCTAGGGCGATGTTAGCTTATCTCTGAGAAGAGATGTGGTAGATACATACCTCTGAACTGTGTTACAATGAGGCTCGAAGGCCTATTTATTGTTGAGAAACAATGGAAAACCCTAAACATCCAAAAACCTAACCCTAGAAGATGAAACGCCAAATTGTGGGCCCCGTTTGGGTAAATTGGTACATCAACTTCCCGAAGTCGTAACTTTGGCATACGATCTCCGTTTGATGCACACAATATCACGTTAGAAAGATATATCCAATAACTACAACTTTGGGAAGAGAAACATTGGTCCATGGACACATGTTGCTCCTAGTTTTCCCAAAAATGTCGTTTAGGGCCTCAAAACGGCTCTGAAAGTTCAAGACTCGAAAAACTGCTAAAAATAGTAAATTGTGTTATAATTAAGGAAACTGAAAAGCTAAAAGAAAAAATGGTGGGGGTCCAAGTGGACTTGGCGGGTGGCCACCAATATCCACCTGGATCAATATAACCAACACAGCATCAAACACATATACCAGAATGCATTTGCTCAATCGACGAATAGAAAAGGATACATAGGCCGCATCTGATGAACCATCTCCCATGTAGCTTCATCGTGCCCAAAGTTCTTCCACTGCACTTTAACCTGCTTGATTTCTCTGTTCCGGAGCACGACCTCTTTCCTCTATAATATGTATTGTGGTTCTGGTTCGAATTCTCCCTTTGCTTCCACTGCAATATAGACCAGTCAATCACATGATCAACATTCTGGACACACTTCTTAAGTAATGAAACCTGGAAAACATCATGTAATTTCGCTATCGGTGGTAGTGCAAGTCCATAGGAAATTGGTCCAATCCTCTCAAGGATCTTGAAAGGCCTGCAATACCGAGGTGCCAACTTGGCACATGAGCCAATCCTCAAGGAGCTCTTCTTGGGCTCGATGCACAAGAAAACATATTCCCCAACTTGGAACTCCTTAAATACCCTATGCTAATCTACATAACTCTTCTTCTTTTCCTATGTTTCCTTTAGATTCTTCTTGATAACGTGCATTTCTTGTTCCATCCCTAATAACATATTCGGTTCAATCAATACCATGTTCACTGGATCACTCCAGTCGATAGGAGTATTACAATTCCACCCAAAAAGTGCCTCAAATGGACTCATCTTCAAGGACTCCTGATACCCATTACTATAGGAAAACTCTACCAGTGGTAGATACTCTTCCCACTTCCTCTACTAATGCATGACGTACATCCTCAACATGTCCTCAAGAATCTTGTTAACCCTTTCTATCTATCCATCTGTCTACGGATGATACTTTGTATTGAAAGCCAAATTTGTCCCCAAACCTGCAAACAACTCCTTCCAAAACCTAGAAGTGAACTTGGCATCTCTATCGGATACAATCTTCTTAGGAACACCATCCAATATCACTATCTCCCTGATGAATACTTGAGCTACCTCACTAGCTTAATTAGTAGATTTAACTGCAATGAAGTGATCTACCTTTTTCAACCTGTCAACCACAACCATAATGGAATCATGTTGTCTAGATGTCCTCAACAAACCTGTAATGAAATCCATGGAAATGACCTCCCATTTCCATTTTGGAATCAGAATCAGCTGCAATAAACCACCTGGATGCTTACACTCTTCTTTTACCTGTTGACAATCCAAACCTCTAGCCACAAACTCAACCACTTCTTTCTTTAGATTCGTACAATAGTATAACTTCGTCACTACAGTTAATGTCTTCGGATATCTTGGGTGACCTAAATACGGCTTGACATGAAATTCCCTCAATATAAGCTTCTTGAGTTCATTGTTGTCTGGTACATAGATCATGTCCCTAAATCTCACCAAACCATATGTCGTGAGATGATAATCCACATCTTGTTCACCTGTACTCTGTTGTTTTAAACTATGATTAAGTTGTTAGTACCTGTCATCTTGCTACCCTACCTGCTAGATTCGCTCTTGTAAATCTGTCCCATATGAACTTGTAGTTGCAATGTGATTTACCTGCACTATTATGCCAATAGCAACTACAACCCTTTTGTCTTTACTCTTAATTTACTTGATCTCGAAATCAAACTCACTAAGCATAGACAACCATCTAGCTTGTCTAGAATTCAGATTAGGTTGTTCAAACAAGTACCTCAGCCCATTGCAATCACTCATCATAATAAACCTCCTTCAAAGAAGATAATGTATCCACATCTTCAATGAATGAATGATAGTTTCCAACTCAAGATCATGAGTCACATAATTATGCTCGTGCTCATTTAACTTCCTTGTACCATAACCTACCACCTGTCCTTCCTGCATCTGGACCTATAATCTTTAGAATTGGAGCATTTGTAAGCAACTATTTCAACTACTCAAGACTAGTTGCACATTACTCTGTCCATTCAAACTTCTTTCCTTTTCTCTGTAACGATGTAATAGGATAGGAAATCTATGAGAATTTCCTAATGAACCTTGTGTAATAACCTACTAATACCATGAATGATCTAACCTCGTCCACATTTCTAGGCACTACCCATTCCATGATAGCTCTAATATTTTATGGGTCCACTCCTATACCTTCCTTGGAAATAACATGTCCCAAGTAATGAACTTTTGTCTAAAAGAAAATACCTTACTAAGCTTGGGATACAATTAATTCTCTCTTGGCAATCTTAACACTGATGCTAAATGCTCTACATGATCTTCCTCATTCTTAGAATATATCAAGATGTCATCAATTACTACTATCACAAACTTGTCCAAACAAGTACGCAACACATTATTCATCAAACACCTGAAAATAGTTGGAGCATTAATCAAACCAAAAGGAACCACAACAAACTCATAATTCCCATACCTAGTCTAGAAAGTAGTCTTGTAGATTTCCTCTTCTTTGATGTGTACTTGATGCCACCCTGATCTCAAATCAATATTTGAGAACATTGATGCTCCCTCCAATTAATCAAACAATTCATCAATCCGCGACAAAGGGTACATGTTCTTAATTGTCACCTTATTCAACTCCCAATAATTAATGCACAACCTGAGAGTACCATCCTTCTTCTTCACAAAAAACATTGTTGCACCCCAGAGAAACACACTTGCCCTAATGTATCCCTTATCAAGCATTTCCTTAAACTGCAACTTCAATTCCACCAACTCTAGAGTGATCATCCTGTATAGTGCCTTTGATGTTGGTGTTGCTCCTGGCATCAACTTAATAGAAAAGTCCACTTCCCTCTGAGGCGATAACTCTTATATCTCTGTTGGAAATACATCCTGAAACTATTGAAAAACGGGATACCTCTTCGAGACTTCATCACCCTCAACGTCCTTGCCTTTGTCACTAGAAATGTGAACTGCAAATAATACACATCCTTCCCTGCTACTGTGCTTTTCTCGCATAGCTGTAACCATTCTCACTGACATAGGATTTTTCTTAGCCTACAAGATTCTCTTCTCTCCATCATCACCCAAACACTCAACAGCCTTCTCGTAGAAATCTACCTGAGTCTTGTGAATTTAAAACCAATCCATACCCAACAACATATTGTATGATCCCAACGGAAGCACATTTAGATGCACTGATGTAGGCATACCATTAAGCTCAAATGCACAAGATCTTACCCAATGATGAACTCTTTTCTTGGTACCTATAGCCAACTACAACATTGTAAGACTTTGCATGTACTACTTTATTCAAACCACACTTATCCACCAAGTTAGGACTGATATAACTATTTTTAGATCCAGGTTCAATCAAAATAGAAACAACTTGATCACAAATATTACCTTACATCTCGACAATAGATGTCTAATGATCGGCCTGCATATTATCCAATGTTTCATAAATCCAAGGAATACTATGTCCAACATCCCCAACTATCTATGCCTCGTGAGCACTATAAATATGTAGTCTGCCACGTAATGTTGTGGGAAATCTCTCCTACGATGATCCATGCCACAAGTCCAACACTGCAAAGGATTCCTACCATCACCCTTGTTCTGCTCCTCATACTAAAATCCTTTCCTTATGTTAACTACATTGAATTTCTTGTACAACACTACATTCTCTTTGTTACCTGCACCCTGAGGTCCTCCTTTCTTATTATCCCATTTTCCCTTAGTCTTTTTATTACCTTTCCAACTTTCTTAAGCTTTGCCTTACGCTTATACTGCTCGTAACAATGTTTCAAATTTCCAATGACTTCTTCCAGTGAACGAGGTTTATCATACTCAATCTGATCCTTAAATGCTAATAGAAATCCCCTGATGAATCTTTGAACCTTTTTCTTCTTCATCCTTAAGATATGATACATACCTAAAAAAATCCAGAAACTTAGTTGTATACTCCCCATATGTCATAGATCCCATCTTCAACTCATAGAACTCCTTAGCCTTACTATCATAATATCTCTCTGACAAATACTTCTTCCAGAAAAGTCTCTTGAATTCATGCCAACTCAACTCCTTTGTCCTAATGTCTCTGACACACTTCACATCTTCCCACCAGATGTATTCTTTCCCCTTGAGACTTGCCTATCATGGCTTTCATATTTTTTGTATAATCATGTAGCTCAAATAACTTCTTCATTCCAAGCAACCATGCCTCTGCATCTTCTGACTTCTTCATCTCCCCATTGAATGTAGGTGGATTCGATATCTTGAACTCATTTGACAATATGCCCTCTCAATCCTCCTGTAAGGATGATAGTGATGATGACCATGATACATGTCTAAACTCGAACTAGAATAGAACTCGTAGCCATTGTCTCTCATGTCAGGTGTATCCAAGAACCTACCATCTCTAGTTGTGTCATCCTTGTCTGACATGTACCCTCCATGAGACTTGCTACCATATGCCCCATTAGGCTTGTCCTTCTATACATAATTGATCGGTGGCTGTCCCTATCCCTACAAATCTGAGAAACTCTGAAGGATCGCTGCATTTACCTTTGCTTGTTTATCCTATGTTCTAGAATTATTTCCTGTGACTGAATGATCCTGTCATTATCTGCCTTACAACTCCTAATCTCTGCCTTTAAACTTCTCAATGTGTTTTCAATGTCAGGAGAGTACTCATCTCTATGTTTCTCATCTGATCTATAGGGAGAATCACATGAACTGTAATCCACCATTATGCCAGTCATCTCTGATATTATTCTTCTTCCTGCAAACATACCATGTTAGATAAACCAAATATAAACATAATCAACATACCTTAGTAAAGTTCAGGGGAGATTAGCTCATGTGCAAAATCGATCGAGATTAGTATGATACATATATATACATAATCATATAAATATGTTAATATCACACATGATAACACTAGTTGCATTCAAATACCTTATGCATGACAACCATAGCCATGACGATGCTTGCATAACAACCACATAAACACTAAAATGCATGTATGACATTCACTTTTACCCCGAGGTACAACTCTAATACCACCCTCTAACCACCTCCTCTCACATTTACCCAATTTCATTGGTTTGTCAGGGTAAACATGAGATGAAGAGTTACTATGACATGACTTGACCTTCCAACTCTAGTTAAGGAAGTGAGGCCTATAAACTGACCACAAACTGATAACTCACAACATCCCTCAAGGCTACAGGACACTCAAGGGCCAAAGAACCACCCCAGGTGACCGAGCCTTGAGTTGGGGTTACATTTCTCACAATTTAACCCCCAACCGCATGCATGACAAGGCCTCCATGCGATTATAGGCCTCCAACCGCATGCACAACATTGCCTGAGTGTGGTTGTGACATAAATTTTCCACTTTAGAGGGTGTGGTCTTGAAATCTGAGCCACAATTCCAGGTCAACCTCCAGACCACTTCCCAGAACTGCGTGAGACTTCTAAAAATCATTAATGACATGACAACAAGGACAAACCTTCATACTCGAATCAAAACTTGAAATAGACTGACTAGAACATACTAAGCTTTTTGTCAAACACGTGACATACATGTAAGATATAGGTCCTGAATGCATATCTAATCATAAAAGTTTGATATTCATCTAAGAATCACCAATAATGCCCTATGACCTCTCCACTTAGCTTCAACAACACTTATTAGTCCATATATTGATCAATCGATTAATAGCTAAAAAATTCATGACAATAGCCATAAATGATACACATCATATAGCCAACATATAACCAGAAAATAACCAGCATATAAACCATCACAAAACAACCATAAGATCGTCAAAATCAATGCATTACTCATAGATCACCATAGGAAAATGTCTCATATTAACATAGGAAAATACCAACCAAGTTAGGGACTTCCACGTACCACCCAACCATAGATTGGGCTAAACCAAATCTCCCTTTCAGCCAATCACCATCACATCGTATTCCAAGCATGAATTTGGTATCTCGTGGAATAAACCAAGACAAACCAAACCAGGGCTTCTAGAGGCCAAACCACCTCAACCCTCAACTAGTGGTTCCACCTCACGATCAGACATCACTAACCAACCTTATCGGTCTCTACCCAAGTTTTCCAGGGATTAAGGAACTAGTAATTCAAACAACCTTCCATGGCACCTGAGTGTTTGCCTAACCCATCTTTAGGGACTCGTAACTCAACCCACCAAGGGCTCCATAGCGTTTGTCCCAACCTAGGCTCCAGGACTAGTAACTCAACCCAAGTTGTTCCAAGGCTTCTAGAGCATTTGTTCCAACCCACATCCATAAGGAATTATGAGCTCCAACCAAAAAATAATCAAGTGGAAAAACCCACAACACCATGGCTATCTAGGAAATGGCAAGGAAAGGCTAAAACCACAGTCAATCCAGGCGATCCTCCATGCCAATGATAGCACATAACTAGATAATCACATGCATGTACCATGCATCCATGAATCAACAAGTAAATCACACATGCAACATGTTACCTACAAAGAAATCCAGTTGTAGTTTTTTATCCAACTATTCCCTTGCACTTTCATGCTTTCCTTTGCCCTCTTTCTCCAAATCCAAGTGAAACTAGAATGCTCCAAGCACGCTCTAAGAATTCTCTAAGTGTGCAAGAGCTTGAGAGAATATAAGAGAGCTCCAAAACTAAACTGACAAAAAGCTAGTAATTGATCCTCAAAAACCTTTTTATCATTGAGTTCTTTGTTTTCTTCATTTTCCTTCATTTTTCCTTCAATTCCCTCTCATGCAAATATGTGTCTATTCACCTTCCTTTTCTCCTATATTCTTTTATTTCATAAATAAAATTCTAGTTATACCTCTTTCCCTTTGCCAATTTCCATAGCCATTAATTAATCATCGATGATACCCATCACTATGTTTTACTCGACATTCAACTTGGAATACATGTCCCGTGACCTTGGTCTTATTTTTATTTACATAGGAAATCAACCAGGGGCTATTACAAATGAGTCAATTTTTGAGGTCCTAAAAGGCTAGACAAAGGAAACCACTATAGAACATCTCATTCTCCGATAGAGTCGCCAAGTTGTTTTGTGGATAAATTCCTTCTAAGTACAAAAGCAATCTCCCTAGACCTAGTGGCTTGATCTAGAAACAAACAAGACAAAATTGTTATGCTTTCCTTAAAGAAGTTTGAAATATGGGAAGAATACCTACTTGGAATCCAATGCAAGTTTCCTCCTTCTCCCTACTTACAAGCTTTATCTCCAACTCCAATTGCTAAAAGTGGAACCTGCAAAACATCCAAAACAAGCAAGAGAACCAAAACATACAAATAGCATATACAAACAACTCTAAACAAGAAGCCAAGGATTCATTGTTCTACATATGCATAAATGAGACATAATGTATAGGAAAACAAGGCATTTTTGTATTAATAAAAGTAGGAGAATATTACAACCCTTGTAGGTCTTGACCTTGTATATATCTCCCAACTATCTTGTCCTTCCTTTGCCACAATAGAAAGCCTTCAATCACACCTCAAACACATGGATGGATTATGGACCTCTAGGCAAAAATCAACAACATGAGGGCATAACTAAGAGTCTCTAAAAGCCAACCCAATCCTAATAGCAGGTAATGCATTTATAGGAGAAACGAAGAAGTTGTATATCCATTAAACTAGGGTAAGATCCACTTTAGAAAGGGGATAAGCTCCATGGGATAAGCGATAATACCTCATTTGTAGAATTCGATGACATCTTTAACAGAGCATGGAAACTTCCACGATGGAAGTATTTAGAAGTAGAAGCTTAAAAATTATATTTAATTTTTTCCTCATTTCAATGGTCATCACACTTGTAGTGAAAGCAGTTTGCGCCAACTAACACTTTTTCCTTTGATGCAACCTACACCATCACACTTATTGAACTAGGAAAGTGCGTTGATCCATAAAAATAGGGTTTTTAGTCAATGTAATATAGGATTCTTGGAACTTCTAGAAAGGATATTCTTTTGGATCTATAGGGGATGATTTCAAAGTGTGAATGGATGATGATTGATCCAGAATCAAGGCCATTTGATTGGATGCGACAAAATGACCTGTAACACCAGGTCTCCCATAACTAAGGAACTATCAATTCTTCTAATTCAAAACAAGGATAAAATGGCAGTTGTTTCATCCCACCATTGGCCTAGTAAAATCCATTCACATTATAAAATACATAAAGAGCCTCAAAGCTCAAATCAACTTATACATTCACCTTGCTAAACCACACATCCCATAATTATCATAAGTAACTTGCTTTAGAGAATACCTCTATATATATAGTATTTATTTATGAAAAAAGTAATAGTTATCACCCAATCATAATTACACAATACAATAATTTCATCACTTATACATATTCAATAAACCAACATAATAACTTCCAATTTATCATTCCAAACATACATACTAACTAACATAGTAGTAATAATGAAACGTTTAATAACAATTTCATTTCATTAGTAAAAAAGTAGATACACTTATCTTATTCACTTAAACTTGGTGGAAACTAAAGAAGGGAGAGCCACTCTCCACACAACCATAGGCAAACTTATATTGTAGATTTCTTATTGATTGCCACCTCAATCTAGTTCTAATGCCTTAAGGGGAAGCTTCTCTCAAGGTTCTACAAATTTCAAATCATGTTAGGGGACATGAAGGCCACTCTTCTTCACATATAAGAATCAATATTCTACCTTTCAATTACTAATACAATGCCTATTCACAAAGCAAAGTATGGCCATAATGGGCATACACAGCACAAAAGGGACCCCTTCACTCATCTATCAATACCTCGATGCTTCTCCTTTTCTTAGTGCCTTACATGCTTGAGTAAGTCTACAAACCATTTGGAATTCCTCCTAGCCCCCTTATTTAGGTTGAAGACTTCCTCACTCTATATCCAACTTAGTTAAATCCACAATTCCATATAGGATTGTTGTGACTCGAAAGGTTTTATGTCTCCTTCTGTTTAGAGTCATATTCTTAGCTCCTACGTGTGGTTTTATTCCATTCCCGTGGATTTTATATGGTTCACTTACACACAATTTTTTGGCACTCCTTGGTTGCTCTCTCCCCACTCTTCCTCTCTATATGTTTATTTTACTATCTATATGTTCGTTCCTCTATATCTCTTCTTCCCACACCCCCACGATTGTTTCTTGGTCATGAGAAATTAGGTCCCTTTCTTGGGCTCCATGGTCAACAAGAAGTCTCCATAATGTGTACGTAACCTATAATCCTAGATAAATTTAGTACGACTCCCCCCTCTATTCTCATAATTCCTGAAATTTGGGTAGTTCAATTGCCAAATTAGAAATTGCAACATTTAATTTAGGGTAAGATAGGAAATCTCAAAATCCCCCATTATAGCTTTCCTCACTCATGCATTAGGATCTATGGTGGTTGTTGTATTCTTAAACTTTAGCAATATATTAAATAAATATGAATATTTACATAAAATAAAGTTTGTCAAAGTACCCATGTTGGTCATTCCAACATTATATGTCTTTGTTGCATATTATGAAACATGGGGTTTAAAAAGGGGTGTTACACTCAGTTCGTCTTTCTACTAATCATGTAAATTAAATGAAGTTGGGTTGTTCAAGTTCATTGGACAAGGTTGTTCCTCTTCTTGAACCCTTTGTGTCATGTTAGTTGAGACACTAGGGTATTCTCTCAACTCTAGATTTAATATAGGAAACATTTGAGGGATTTCTTTATCTAAGCCATAGTTTGGCCAATTAGTTGATGGGATTGTCTATGAATCTTTCTTGACTATCTTAAAAGATTAGTAATTTCATAATCATACCAGCGCGTGTCTAATTGTGTTATGTATTACCTCAAAGTCAAGTATACAATTGCTAAGATGCAATGGTACAAGCAAATCCAATGCCCAATGTTTGAGTGGGTTTTATCTCAAGTATATATTTGGATTTAGCGAAGACAAATGTTTAAATTCTTGGGTATGTCCTTTTCCTTCTAGGCCTTTCTGAATTGGTGGTCAAGAGTGGAGAATAAGATAGAAAAGTGGATCATTAAACCCGTGGCATTTGGAAACCAATTTCCAAATCTGTACCAAAGTTTTCTCTACTACCCATTCTTATTACTCTTTGTAGTGGGTCTCATCAAAAGAAACGTATGGACACCTCAAAAATCCTCTTCACAACTTTTTGCATACTAGACCTAATTAAAGACTGGGATTTCATGGGGCTAATTGATATTTATGTTGTATCCCATGAGAAATTAAGGGGGTCGGTGCAACATCCCTAGTGAAAAATTCATATAATAAATGTTAATAAAGGAAAAGTAAGACCACGGCTAAGGGACACTTATTCCAATCTGAATGTTGAGCAAATATATCCTAGTGGGCATCACTAGATGTGTTTCTTGGCTAAGGAAGATTGGCAAACGCTAAGGCAAAGGCATTAAAAAGAAAAAAGGCATTTTTTGCACATTTATTTATGAGAATAAAGGAAAATAGGAGAAAAGGAAGGTAAAAGTTCACAGGTTGCATGTGAGGAGGAAATTGAAGGAAAATAATGGAAAATGAAGAAAATAGAGGCCTCATTAATAAAAAAGCTTCTGAGAATCAGTTAGTAACCTTTTTGTTAGTTTAATATTGGAGCTCTCTCATTATTCTCTCTCTCTCTCTCTCACTCTTGGTCACTTAGAATTTTCTTGGAGCACTCTAACTTTGGATCAAGTAAGGAAAATCAAGCAAAGGGAAATGAAGGAAAGCAAGGATCAAGGAAGAAGAGTGAGATCAAGTAGCTTCAGCAGGAATACTTGTAGGAAACCTTTTTCATGTGTGATTTCCTAGCTGGTTTGGACATGCATGGCTTTGCATGTTGATGTATGGTTCTCTTGTTGTAGGTGGCATGGTTTTGTCGAGTTATGATAGTGGTTTTCAGCCTAGCCTTGCCTTTTTTTGGATGCCATGATGTTGGGATGTTTATTTCTATTTTAGACTTTGGTTTTCCGGATGGATTTCAGAATCCGGGATAGAGGTGGTCTCAGGTTCATTCCCAAAGGCCTAGGAATCCCTTGACCGATTTTGGTGGGATACACGGTAAAGACTAAGGGAGAAGTCTCATTTTAGGACCTAGTGATATGGGTTTGGATTGTGGTAAAGCCTGAGAGATTGGTCTCGGTTTAGGGCCTAGTGATCTTGGATTGGATTGCACTAAAGCCTAAGATATAAGGAGACAGAAAATTCCTCAAGGAGAGTGATGGATTCTGGATGGCATTCCAAGTTCGGTTCAGTTATGATTGAAGCACTAATTTTGGTGTAATCATGGTTTGGTGAGGGTGGAGGTGGTTTAACCTCTAGATTCCCTTGGTTGTTCTATGAGATCCCACATTCATGCTTGGAATATGGCATGGGGGTGACTGGTTGAAAGAGAGATTCTGTTCAACCATGTCTATGGTCAGGTGGTACATGGAAGTCCTGAACCTGGTCAGATTTTCCCATGATTAATAAAAGATAAGTTCTCTTACTTTTATACTTGTTATGTGGATTTAATGGTTGTCATATCTCTAATATTTTTATGGTTTAATGTTGGTTATAAGCATGGTTATGTGACTGGTGCATGTCATGGTTATTTCATGTATTTACTTGTAATTGTTAAATGGATGGATGCAAGAACTAATTGATGATATAATAGTTTAATGGAGAAGGAAGTGATCCTTCTAGTTATGTCTCATAAGTTCTTTCAGTCATTTATGGTATGTCTTGTATACTAGACCTGTAGGTTTCATTGATGCCAAGTGTTTGAGAGAATCTTAGTCCCAGTTGAGGATGCTCAAGCCTAGTCCTGAGGTTGATTTTTGATTTATCAATATTGTTATCATGTCTTTGATGGATTCTGAAGGTTGTAGTAAGTTATGGGCAGAGGTCGAGATTCTACGCTAGAAAATTGGCTCAAATCTTGGGGTCGTTGGCACAGGTCTACTAAGAAAAGTCCATAATCATTGGCACAAAGTCCTATGAGAGCAACTTTGAGTTGTTGGTCATTGTCTTTCCTATAACATGAGAGCAACTTTGGGTTAAGAGGCTTAAAACATCAATGGGACCCAGGGACAGGATGTCTGAGTGGCTCACATGTCTCCTGGGGGTGTAATTGTTGATGTGGATGGGTTTGTTTGATGATTTTCGTCGATTCCATTTCCTTAAGGGCACCAAGGAGATTGAATCCCTTATACTAACCTCTCTCATCACATGTTTGCCCAATTGGTTGGCTGCTTGGGTGGACCTGGGAGGAGGGGGTGTTACAAATTGGTATCAGAGCGTGGTTGCGCTCTCCTTGGGTGAAGGTGCTTGGTCATGCATGCATGTCAGTGGCATGTGTGTCTCTTACACTTGCATTCCATGTGCTTGTTGCATTGCATCATGTTGATCATGATTGTAGTAAGTTTGTCATGAATAGCTTGATTTGATTTTGTGGAATGCATCGTCGGAATTTTATGACTAGTTGCATATCATTAAATTTCGCTTGACTACATCCTTGTATGTCAGGTGCATTCTTGAATTTTTTGATTACATGTATCAGTCTTGTAGGTTGATTACAAGAATTGATCGCTTATGCTCGAATACATGCATTCATATGTATGTGTAGTTGATTAGCCATTGCTTATGCATGTTGATAGTTTCATGTGGAAATGTGTGCAATGAAGTAATGGTTGTTGTCATGCATGAGGGCATAGCATGCATTGTTGATATGGCTTTGCATTGATGACTGGACCCTAGCTAGAATGATGTTTATGCATTGATACACTTATTTGATATATGTCCATATGTTGTTATGATTATGCTATACATGTATCACATTGATTTGATTACCTTGTAGACAAGGTATCCTCCCCAAATTATGCTAAGGTATGTTGGTTTATTCTGATTTGGTTTAGTTGACATAGTATGCCTTGCAGGAAAGAGATCATATGGCTAGAAAGGTGGTAGACTACATAGAATCTCCCTATGCATCAGATGGCCAACGTGGTGTGGAGCACTATTCTAACCTGGCAGACACATTGAGAATCCTAAAGGAAGAAATAAGGAGTTGCAAAGCAGACAATGACAAAATCATGCAGGCACAAGAGAAACAAGCAAAGGTGAATGTGATACTTCTTCAGAGTTTGTCAGAATTGTAGCGACAAGGACCACTTCAGATCAGCCATGGACATGAGGACAAAACTAATGGGGCATATGGCAGTAGGTCTCCTAGTAGACATAGGTTAGATAGATATGACACAATCAGAGATGGCAAGTTGTTGGACACTCCGGATAGGAGAGGTGATTGACACAGGTACTATTCCAGTTCTGGTTCTAATAGACATCATGATCATCATCATCCTTACAAGAGGAGTGATAGGGGATACTTGTTGGATGAGTTTAAGAAGGCAAATCCACCTACCTTTGATGGAGAGATGAAGAAATCACAAGATGCAGAAGCATGGTTGCTTGGTATGAAGAAATTCTTCTGATTGCATGATTATTCAGAAAACATGAAAGCAAAGATAGCCACTTTCAATCTCAAAGGTAAAGCGGATATTTGGTGGGAAGACGTGAATAATGTCAAAGGTATACATGAGGAGGATTTTACTTGGCATGCATTTGAAAGGATCTTCAAGAAGAAGTACTTGTCGGAGAGGTACTATGATGACAAAGCTAAGGCGTTTTATGAGTTGCGGATGGGTTCTATGATAGATGATGAGTATACTAGAAGATTTTGGGATTTGTTGAGATATGTGCCTTGCTTCAAGGAAGATAAGGCCAAGGTTTAGAGATTCATCAGTGAATTTCCAGTTGCATACAGAGACCAGACTGAGTTTGATGAGCCTAGGTCATTAGAGGAGGCCATCTGAAAGTTAAAGCATTGTTATAAGCAGTCAAAGCAAAAAGGTGGGCCCAAGCATGACTTGAAAAGGAATGATAAATCTAAAGAAAAATAGCCACCAAAGAGAGGAAGACCTCAAGATGAAAGTGAGAAAGAAAATGCAATTCCTTACAAGAGATTCAATACAACTGAAAAAGGACGTGGAGAGCAACAAGATAGAGGCGATGGTAGGGAACCATTGCAGTGTTGGATATGTGGTAAGGATCATTGTAAGAGGGATTGTTTGCAGTAGCAGAGTCTTGGTAGACCCAAGATATACAGTTCCCAGGAGGCACATATAGTTGGTGATGTTGGTCATAGCATTCCTTGAATCTATGCAGTTGTGGACAACAGGCAGGCAGATCATCAAGCATCGATCATTGAGATGGATGATAAGCTTTATGATCAAGTTGTTTCTATTTTGATTGATATTGTATATAATTATAGTTATATTAATCCTGACCTGGTGGATAAGTGTGGTTTGAGAAAATAAGTGCATGCATAATCTTAGTTGGTACAGATGGCTACAGGTACAAAGAAGTGAGTTCACCATTGGGTAAGATCTTTTGCATTTGAGTTAAATGGTATGCCTACAACAACACATTTGAATGTATTTCCATTGGGTTCATATAGTATGCTTTTGGGTATGGATTCGTAATACCTTCACAAAACCAAAGTGGATTTCTTCGAAAAGGCCATTGAGTGTGTGGATGATAGTGGGGAAAAGATGACTTTGCAAGGGAAGAAGAAGCCTACATCAGTGAGGATGGTTACTGCTATGCAAGTTAAGTGTAGTTTCATAAAAGGTTGTGTCATGTTTGTAGTACACATTTCTAGTGACAAGGGTAAGGAGTTTGAGGATGTAGATGTGTTAAGAAGATACCCAGCTTTGCAACAGCTTCATGATGTATTTCCTGAGGACATTACAGAGCTTCCACCTCACAAGGAGGTAGACTTTTCTATTGAGTAGTTTCTAGGGGTAGCCCCAACATGAAAAGCACCTTACAAGATGAGAACACTTGATTTGGTTGAGTTAAAGTTGCAGCTGAAGGAAATGTTGGACAAGGGGTACGTTAGGCCGAGTGTATCGCCTTAGGGTGAACCAGTGTTGTTCGTGAAGAAGAAATATGGTACTCTTAGATAGTGCATTGACTACAGGTAATTGAACAAAGTAACGATCAAGAACAGGTACCCTTTGCCGAGGATTGATGATTTTTTTGATCAGTTGAAGGGAGCAACAGTGTTCTCTAAGATCGACTTGAGATCAGGATACCATCAGGTACGCATCAAGGAAGAGGATATCTTCAAGACTGCGTTCAAGGCCAAGTATGGGCATTATGAGTTTATTGTTGTTCCATTTGGTTTGACTAATGCTTCAGCTACATTTATGTGTTTGATGAATAGTGTGTTGCATCCTTATCTAGACAGGTTTGTTATTGTATTCATTGATGACATACTGGTATATTCTAAGAATTAGGAAGAACATGCAGAGCATTTAGCAGTAGTGTTAAATTTCTAAGAGAGCATCAATTTATGCTAAACTTAGCAAATGAATCTTATTTCATGGAGGTACATTAATTGGGGCATGTTGTCTCCAAGGACGGCATAGCAGTGGATCCAGAAAAGATAAGGGCCATCATGGAGTGGGAAGCTCCTAAGAATGTGGATGAGGTGAGATCATTTATGGGATTGGCAGGTTACTACAGGAGGTTCAATAGGAACTTCTCACACATTGCATATCCTATCACATCATTACAGTGGAAAGCTAAGAAGTTCGAAAGGACAGAAGAATGTGAGACTAGTTTTGAGCAGCTTAAGTAGTTGTTAACACATGCACCAGTGCTAAAGATTGTGGATCCAGACAAGGGGTTGGTAGTGTGTATAGATGCTTGTAAGAGAGGACTTAGTGGAGTTCTCATGCAAGAAGGGTAGGTAGTGTGTTATGAGTCACAAAAATTGAACGAGAACGAGTAGAACTATCCAATGCACGATCTTGAGCTAGCAGCGATTATACACGCATTGAAGATGTTGAGGCACTATCTTCTTGGCAGGATATTTACATTGATGGGCGATCACAGTGGGTAGAGATATTTGTTTTATCAACCGAATCTAAATGTGAGGTGAGCTAGATGGTTGGCTACCCTTAGTGAGTTCGACTTCGAGATCATATACATAAAAGGGAAGGAGAACTGGGTTGCGGATGCTCTTAGCAGGAAGCTATAGGTAAATCATATAGCAGCTATGAGTTCTTATGGGCCAAAGTTACAGGATAGGATCTTGCAAGCAAGACTGTTGGATAACAAATAAATGGATATTATTCATAGCTTACGGTAGAGCATAGGTACATGTACAGGTATAGGTGCATGTGCAGGTATAGGTACAGGTGTTCAAGATGCAGACTATCGTCTCATCATAGATGGTTTGGTGAGATTTAGAGACAAGATCTATGTACCGAATTGAAGTGAGCTCAAGAATATTTTCTTGAGCAAATTTCATGCCAATCCATACTCGGCTCATCTAGGATATTAGAAGACGTTGACGGCTGTGAAGAAGTTATACTATTGACCAAATCTAAAGAAGGAAGTGGCAGAGTTCGTTTCTAGAAGTTTAGATTGTCAGCAGGTCGAGGTGGAATGTAAGCATCCAGGTGGTTTACTACAACCTATAGCGATTCCAGAAATGAAATGGGAGGTCATTTCCATGGATTTCATTACAGGTCTTCTGAGGACAATAAAGCAACATGACTCTATTATGGTCGTGGTTGACAGATTGAGCAAGGTATCTCACTTCATTCCAGTAAAGACTACATATTCAACCAGTGAGGTAGCACAAGTGTTCATCAGAGAGATAGTGAGATTGCATGGTGTTCCAAAGAAGATTATGTCAGACAGGGATGAAAAGTTCACTTCCATGTTTTGGAAGGATCTATTTGCAGGCTTGGGCACAGAGTTGGCCTTTAGTACAACTTATCATCCGCAGATAGATGGACAGACATAGATGGTCAACAGGATATTGGAGGATATGTTGAGGGTGTATGTGATGCACCAACAGAAGAATTGGGAGGAGTATCTTCCATTGCTTGAGTTGGCATACAATAATGGTTATCAGGAGTCATTGAAGATGAGTCCTTTCGAGGCATTGTATGGATAGAGTAACACTCCCATAAGCTAGAGTGATCTAGTGAACAGGGTACTTATTAAACAAGACATGTTACCAGACATGGAGTAGGAAATGCAAGTTATAAAAAAGAATCTGAATATGTGGATCAACACAGGGTGTTCAAGGAGTTTCGGGTTGGGAAGCATGTGTATTTGCGCATCAAGCCCAAGAAAATCTCTTTGAGGACTCCTTCATGTGCCAAGTTAACACCACAGTCTTACGGGCCTTTAGATATCCTTGAGAGGATTGGACCAATGGAATATCGACTTGCACTGCCTCCAACAATGAAATTCCATGATGTTTTCCATATTTCATTGCTTAAGAAGTATATAAAGGATGTTGATCATGTTATTGATTGGTTTGTATTGCAGGTGGAGCAAGAAGGAGAGTTCCAGTCGGAGCCTCAGTGCATATTGCAGCGGAAACATCTCATGCTCAGGAATAGATCCATAGAGAAATTTAAAGTGTAGTGGAAGCACTTTGGGCCTAAAGAAGCTACATGGGAGATGGAATATCAGATGTGGGCCCTGTATCCTTCATTATTTGTCGATTGAGGCAAAGAAGTTTTGGTTTGATGTTGGTATATGTTTGGCATATGTTTTGTTGATGTTTTGGTATATGTATGTATATGTATATGGATGTAAATACCGCCATGAGATAAGTTATAAATATCCAATAAGCGGTATGGGTGTCATATTATTATGGTTGTTATATTGTCATGTTGTTATGATGTTTTTCTTTTGAGCAGCTCTTTCATTGTAATTACTACAACAAGTTAATTTATAAAGCTCCATGGGTAGTATGTTTGCTTTTCAGTGGTTTTGTTGAGGTCTTTGTGTGGTTTAACACTGAGGATGGTGTTCCCCAAGGGGGAGGGTTCTGTAATAGACCTAGTGAAAAATTCATGCAATAAAAGTTAATAAAGGCAAAATAAGACCACGATTAAGGGACACTTATTCCAAGCTGAATGTTGGGCAAAGATATCCTAGTAGGCATCACTAGATGTGTGTTTTTTCTAAGGAAATTTGGCAAATGCATTAAAAGGCAAAAATGAATTTTTGGCACATTTATTTATGAAAATAAAGGAAAATAGAAGAAAAGGAAGGTAAAAAGTCACAAGTTGCATGTGAGGAGGAAATTGAAGGAAAATAATGGAAAATGAAGAAAATAGAGGCCTCATTAATAAAAAGGATTTTGAGGATCAGTTGGTAACCTTTTTGTCAATTCAAGTTTGGATCTCTCTCATTATTCTCTCTCTATCTCACTCACTCTTGGTCACTTATAGTTTTCTTGGAGCACTCTAGCTTTGGACCAAGGAAGGAAAAGCAAGCAAAGGGAAAGGAAGGAAAGCAAGTATCAAGGAAGAAGAGTAGGATCAAGCAGCTTCAGCAGGAATACTTGTAGGTAACCTTTTGCATGTGTGATTTCCTAGTTGGTTTGGACATGCATGGCTTTGCATGTTGATGTATGGTTCTCTTGTTGTTGGTGGCATGGTTTTGTCGGGTTATGACAATGGTTTTCAGCCTAGCCTTGCCTTTTTCTGGATGCCATGATGTTGGGATGTTTATTTCGGTTTTGAGCTTTGGTTTACTGAATGGATTTCAAAATCCGGGGTGGAGGTGGTCTCAAGGTTCATTCCCAAAGGCCTAGGAATCCCTTGACCGGTTTTGGCAGGATACATGGTAAATCCTTGGGGGAAGTATCAGTTTAGGGCCTAGTGATCCAGGTTTGCATTGTGGTAAACCCTGAGAGACGGGTCTCAGTTTAGGGCCTAGAGATACTAGATTGGATTGCGGTAAAGCCTGAGAGACAAGGAGACAGAAAATTCTTGAAGGATATGATGGATTTCGGATGGCATTCCAAGATTGGTTCGATTGTGATCGAAGAAACAGTTTTGGTGTGATCACGGTTTGGTGAGGGTGGAGGTGGTTTAACCTCTAGATTCTCTTGGTTGTTCTTGGATTGGTTGTTCTATGAAATCCCACATTCATGCTTGGAATATGGCACAGGGGTGACTGGATGAAATAGAGATTTGGTTCAACCATGTCTATGGTCGAATGGTACGTGGAAGTCTTGAACCTGGTCAGATTTGCCTATGATTAATAAAAGCTAAGTTCTCTTACTTTTGTACTTGTTTATATGTGGATTTAATGGTTGTCATATCTCCAATATTTATATGGTTTATTACTGGTTATAATCATGGTTATGTGACTGGTTCATGTCATGGTTATTTCATGTACTTACTTGTAATTGTTAAATGGATCGATGCAAGACATAATTGATGATATTATAGTTCAATGGATAAGGAGGTGATCCTTCTGGTTATGTCTCATAAGTTCTTTCAGTCATTTATGCTCTGTCTTGTATCCTAGATCTGTAGGTTGCATTGATGCTAAGTGTTTGACAAAATCTTAGTCCCGGTTGGGGATGCTCAGGCCTAGTCCTGAGGTTGATTTTTGATTTACCAGCATTGTTATCGTGTCTTAGATGGATTCTGAAGGTTGTAGCAAGTTCTGGGTAGATGTCGGGATTCTGGGCTAGAAAAGTGGCTCAAATCTCGGGGTCACTGGCTCAGATCTGCTAAGAAAAGTCCACAGTAGCTAGCACAGAGGCCTATGAGAGCGACTTTGAGTTGTTGGTCATGTCTTACCTATAGCATGAGAGCAACTTTGGGTTAAGATGCTTAAAACATCAGTGGGACCCAAGCACAGGATGTTTGAGTGGCTGACATGTCTCCTGGGGGTGTAATTGCTCATGTGGATGGGTTTGTTTAATGATTTCCGTTGATTCCATTTCCTTAAGGTCACCAAGGATATTGAATTCCTTATAGTAACCTCTCCCATCACATGTTTTCCCGGTTGGTTGACTACTTGGGTGGACCGAGAAGAGGGGTTGTTACAGTGGGTATCATTAGAAATAGGAGGTTAAGACTAGGCATTGTTTTCTAAGTGGGTTGTTTAAAATATGGAAGGTAAAAAAGCCTATAAAGTGTTTCTATGACATAACATTAAGCAAGGGGTGTCACTCGGAATATAAGTATGGTAATATACTTCTCAATAAATTGCCTTCGTAACCACCTCTAAGCTCAAAAGTTCAATAATTTTTTATGTACAAAGTATTTGGAGAGACTGGGAAGTTAATCTTTCTTGTCCTATAAGAACTCTCCCTACAAATAACCTCTCTTTTAATGGTCATTACTTATGATGGTTACTTTTTATTCTCTTGTAGCAATACATTGGCTTGGTTTTCATCCCTAAGGCTCCTTTGGTGAGGCAATCACTCAACCAATGATCTTTTGGTGGCATATTAAGAAAATGGATCCTATATGTCAATATCAAAAGTAAGTCTGCAAAAGTTAATATGATTATTATGGACCACATATAAGGGCTTATCCATAACAATTTGGTGTTAAAACTTGACCTTCCAACACCTTGTGCTTAATGGAAAAACTATAAATAGTGGATGACCAGTGCCTCTCTTAAGTACAAACCAAATTTGGGGTAGAAGTTGTGGCTCTACTCTAAACCCTTAATCAAATATTGATTGAACAAAATTTGGTTGATGAAATCCAATCAAAAGACTTGATATTTTACTAAAACAACATCTCTAAAGTTATTCTTGAACTAAAGAAAGTGTTCTTTGTGTATAGCTTAGTGATGTGATGTATTTCAATGTATAAGAGGCTTATATACTTAGGAGTGCAAAACCCACATTGTCCAAAATGTGGGTATATAGAAACCTTGAAGCAAATTTTATGGTTTTGTCCCCTTGCTCGAAATGTTTAGACCTAGCTATAATTTATTTCTTAATGTTATTTTCCTACTTCCTCAACATGATGGGTTGTTTTTTCTGGGCACTAAGCTGGTTCCATGATCTTCCAAATTAAATCCATTTTTTGCATCTTGAAAAAAAAAGATACTTCTTTGTTTAATGGTGTTACATCATTGCATCAATTCTGTTGGTATTATACAACATTCATTTGTGCTAGCTTGATAGTACAAATTATTGCATAGATGTATAAACTATTGCAAGAGATGGACCATCACTGATAATTATGTTGGCAGGGATCTGCCTACAATGACCAAAGTTCCTCCAAACTCTATTATCCGTTTTGGCTTACTTAGCCTATAAGGGCCACTTTATTTTCCTATATTTGATGAGTGAAACCATGGGAAACCCTACCACAAGGTTGGATGAAAAGCTTGGAAACAATGAGAGTGTACATATAATCTATTTTTAGACCCTTGCATCATGGTTATAAACAATTCCAACTCTAGCACTTGATATTTCTTAGGGGCCAAAGCCCTTGGAACAACCTACTAATGGGTGGGAAAACATGATCTGTGTTGACCTTGACTCTTCAAAAATTAGATGGGGAGAGGCCATAGAAAACGATGACCAACCTCCCCTTACAACTAGTTGGTAGGTAGAATAGTAATTTGTATCAAGCATAGAAATTGTGTTTTTATGTTTTTTATGACTAATGCCAAAACTTCTGTGACAATCACGATTGTTGTTACACCAAAATATGCAGGTGTTAGTAAATGGAAACATCACCAAATTTAACGAATCCTTGAAAGGAAGTTAAGCACAAGTCGTGAAACACATGGGGAGCATTGGATTACCCAATTCCCAACAATCTCCCGCCCAATGCGAGGCAGTGATGTTTCCAACTCGAGACCTTTGGCTCTGATAACATTTTTTGGAATCACAATTACTATTACACCAAAACCTATAGGTTTTAGTAAACGGATGCATCACCAAAGTTATTGGATCTTGCAAAGGTGGTTAAGCACATGTCGCGAAACACACAGGGAGCGTTGGATTATCCAATGCCAAACAGGGCTAACTCCCAATGTTTTTGAGATCACTATCATGACTATATTTATCCTCCTCCCCTAGTTGTTAAGACTTTGTTGATTCCTCCGGTGTTGCAACATTTGTTCCTTTCATGGATGCTTTGGATGTTGCAGCTAATGCTCCTGTAATGGATGCCTCGAGTGTTGCAAAACCTTCTCTTACTATGGATACTTTTGATGTTGTAGTAGTTGCTTCTTTTGGAGTTGCATCAACTACTTCTTTTAGGGTTGAAATTAAGGTTGCCTCCAGCTTTGGTATCCTCACAAGGTTGTCACAGTTGTGGCCCACTTGTTGGAGTGCATGCACTACCAGTGCCCTGATGATACAATGGTGCGAGAGGGAATCCTTGGCCCGGTTTATTTTCCAAACATCAGTGGCCAATTGTTGTAGCATTTTCCATAAAAGGAAGGGAATGTTTATCAACAATTAATGCCTCATGTGGTCTAGAAACTTCAAATGGTGACATAAATGATCCCATGGTGTGTCTTTCAGGAAAAATACTTCTTGAAATAATCTTCTAGATCAACCTAGGGTTTTGGGAAGGATTTTCTATCGAGGTTGTTTCCCTTCTTTACTAGGACTTTGCCTACCTCCAAGAATTATTTCATCAGCTTTGGTTGCAACTTATCTCAGGAGTACTACCATTCTCCCACTTGGGATAGCCATGACACAATGGTTATGGTCTTCTCATTCACTAGAATTGGTGTTCCCCTATTGTTGTTTTATCATTCTACAAATTCAAAGCAAACTCTAGTGTAACGTTAACAATGAACCCTTGTAATCATTATACATACTTGATCCACCTTGCTGCCTAGAATATGACCCAAATGTGATCATATTGTTGTAGGAGGGTCTTGGAGGGTTAGATTGCATATTGGTTGAAATGTATATGAACATTCTGTTGGGAGCTGACAATTTACAATTAAGGAAATATATTGGTGAGGGTCATGTCATATGGTGGAATGACAGTGGAGTGATACAAAGGTTAATGATAAATGATGCATGCAATAATGTTAAGGTAAGTGTGATTATGCCACTTCAATGGCAGACATTATATAAGAAAAGCCATACATTTTCAATGCTTACAATGGGTTTTCATTGTTTTTTAGGTTGACGGAGGCAATGTTGTCACGTCCCATATTCTTTCATGATGTCGACAATGGAACTCGGAGCAGGCTATAGCTATTTCTTGGCAAATGTGTTACAATAATAGTTGTTAAAAGGTGTCAAAATAATAGATGTTATATTGGCCCAGTCAAAAAGTGTTGCGACAATCGTTGCAAATGGTGTTGCAACACAATCCTTGTATTAGCTCAACCTAAAGGTTTGCAACATATTTGTTGCAACAACTGGTGTTAGTTTTGTTTTTCGAAAGGTGTTGTAGAAACAATGTGTTGAGATATTATCATTGATGGAAAAGCAAAGAGTCAGTTATGTTATGATCAAGGACAATGCAAGTCCCACTTCATGAATTCTATGAGCATAATCATGAAGTGAGTGTCAAGAGCATTGAGATGATAATGGGTCTTGTGTCTAAAGTTGAACTAAGTATTCACCCAGTTGGAAAAGATAAATTTGGAGACCAATATTGCAGAGTTGTAAACAAAAATTGAATTAATAGTGAAATGAAATCAATGATAAGCCACTACTACCTAGGACCAATGAAAATATATAATTCTACATAATATGATCATATCCTGCGATAGATGCCAAACATATATGTGCAATGATATCCAATTAAATAGAAAAGTGACCACAATATCATTTATACTAAAGGGTGAAGAAGGTTGGAAATGTATTATAAAAAATAATAAATACTATGACATGGCTCTTGAATCTGATATTTGCAGTCATATGTCTCCACATTTGTTAATTAAGAAAGACATAGGTCAGTTGCCAAAGTCCAAGGTATGGTTTGTTTTGATGTAAAATATGTAGAGAAGTGAATTACGTGTTCTAGCCCCATATATTGTGTACAAATGCAAAAAATATGTAGTATGCATCATTGTTGTACCAGAAAAGTTGGGATTTTTAATTGTTAAGTTACAACATGTTATCCAAGTTGTTATTCATCTAGGTTATGTCAACTCTGAAATATGGAATTGATTAGGCCATCCTTCACTAAATACAAGAATATAAGCATGAAATAAGACATTCTTCTCGTTGGATCTATCATGTCGATCTTTAAGTCAGCCCCTCTATAGTCACAATGATTCAAGGGTTTAACATTTATACATATATATTGGATAGCCATGGAGCAAAAATTAGTGGAGAATTTGTAGATATAATAGAGATTCATAGATCTAATAGAGCAATCCAACAAAGAAAAATAGCAAAACTTGTGGAAGAGATAGCAAAGATTTGAACCACAAAAAGGACAAAAATACTTCTGATCTTAAACAAATAAAGATAAAACAAGTGGCGAAATTTATGTGCTAGAGACTAGCGAAATTTTGTGATATATCTCTATGGAATCATATTTCTCTAATCTGTATGAAGTTTTGTATTATAACTCATTATAGCATTCGAAGTCTATAGCATCATCCTGAAGCTAATGTGAAGTCTTGAAGGAATTACACTTTGTGGTGTAAACGAATATCTAAGCCTACATACTTTGTAATTGTACCTAAGTTTTGGAGTTGATTGATGTGAAGTTTTGAAACACATATTATCTTGATTAGTGTGAAAAATTATGATCATTTTCTCTATGGAAGGATCCAAGCTTTGTGGGTGAGGCAAAAGCTTGACTTCGGCCATATTGAAGATGTGATAAAGAAAAGACCTTAGCTTGATATACGAGCCTGAGTTTTAGGACTCGACCTTCATTTGGAGCAGGACTCTCAAGTGCATAAATCTTGGTCTTAAATTTTGATGCCATCCTATCTCTATGGCAAAAATAACTCTTAGACCTTATGAACATAACCTTAAGGAGTATAAGTGACTCTATATTGACATTGTTTATGAAATTTAACCTTTAGTGAATTAGGAGATTTTGAAAGAGAATTTAATACATTTAGAGTTTTTGAAGACCCTTTTAGAAGCATTATTTAATTATTTTGGAGCAAACATTAAAGTAGTATTTTGGAGAATTCCTAAAGTCAATCAAAGTACAATCAAGTGCATACCTTTCTTGTAGTATTAAAGACCTTTGAGGCCTTCCTTGAAGCAGTCCTGAGGCAGAATTGAAGGATTTTTTGTACATTCAAAAGCAATTCATTTTGTAAGACCTTGGCCTAATTTGGAAGAAGATATTAAGCCAATTCTTGACAAGACCTAGAGAGACTTTTGGAACAATCACCTTGAGAAGACTACTGGATACTTTTGTAGAAAACTAAAAGGCACTCTCAAAACTGATATGGAGAACTTCTTGAATACCCCTTGAGACATACTTGAAGCTTTGCATTGTTGAAGACATCTTTAAAGACTTGTTGAAGAAGTTGTTGTAAGTCTTGAAGCAGTATTGAAGCCACCTTGAAGGATTGAATTAAATTGAACGAGTTGGATCCCTAGAGGATTGGATTCCTCATACAAGGTTAGAGCCTTATAGGAAACTAGCTTGGAGCCTAGATTGTATCTGAGGATTGGATTCCTAGATAGAGGTTGGAGCCTCATTGAGATCAAGGTTGGAGCCATTAAAGAGTTAGAAATTTATTGTACAGGTTGGAGCCTAGTTGTTTGTAAGAGGATTGGAGTCCCCATCATTTTTATAAATAAAAATATTTTATTACTGTACATATTGTGTTCTAGTTTAATTAATGATCTTAACTGGCATAGTATAATAATTGTAAAGAGATACTAATTCACCCCCCCCCCTTGAGTGTTTCCAACAATTCTATCAAAGACAATACCTTCAAGCACAACCTAACAACTGGAAGGTGGATCTTACAAACACAAATTATAAATTCAAGAAGGAAATGATCCAAACCTTATGAAGATATATCCTCCCCAATCATAAAAACATATGTAAATCAAGTTGTAAAAGTTTCATTGTTCGATGGAACAAATTTTGTACTATGTAACAAAAGAATGGATTTATATTTGATGACCCTAGGTTATGAGGTATGGGAATCACTTGTTAATGGAGACACAACTACCAAGGAGTTAAATGAATACAATACAAAATCAATGGAAGAATTCTTATGTAATCTTTCAGATTGTGTAAAAAGCAAGGTGGGTCAATGTTCTTCAACTAAAAGACTTTGGGAAAAACTACAAAAATTCAATGAAGAATCTGGCTGTGAGCTTGTTGAACCAGAACAAGAGCACAAGAATGATCACAAATCAAAGGAAACAGATAAAGACGCCAAAATCATAAAATACAATGAAGATGAAAAAGACTTTGAAGAAAAGGATGAAGTCGACCTTGAAACGGAACTAATGGTTGCTCTAAAAGAAATAAATATTTTGAGAAAAAAATAAAATAAAGAGATTGAAGAGAAGAATAAGATTGTGACCGTACGTAGGAAGAAGTCATTCTCTTAAGGTTCCTAACATAAGACAAATCTAGAGTTTAGTAAGATAGAAGCAAAATTGCATCAACAAGAAAGGAGACATGAAGAAGAAGTTAACTCCCTAAAAGTTAAAATAGAAGAAGCAAAGAGAACATAAGAATCAATGAATATCCAAATGATGAAAGAAAATGAATAATGTGAAAAACTTGAAGAAGAGATTGTCTCTCTAAGAAATGAAGTTGACAATCTATACAAGAATGTAACCATCACACAAGTATTAGATAACATTCTCAATTTTCAAAGATCTCTATTTGACAAATTAGGTCTTGGATACATAGGTGATACTTTGCGCAAGGATGTTGAAAGCCCTAAATAACCTAAAACCAAAATAAAGGTAAAACCCGAGAACCATATCCTTTAGAGCTCTATCCCCAGTGAAAGCAAGAAAGGTGAGTTTGGAAGAACCACTTCACCAAGAAGCTATGCAGATAATTTCAAGGGATTCATACACAATGCAAGTAGCAATAAGGATCAACAAAGGGCTAAGCCTCCTCTAAGAAATAATGATCCAGGTGGATGTTGGTGGCCACCCACCTATCCCATTTGGACCCCCACAACTGTCTCTTTCATTTTTTCTGTTTCCGTAATTATAGCACAGTTTACTATTTTTAGCTGTTTTTTGGGTCCTAAACTTTCGGAGCCGTTTTGAGGCCCTAAACGACGTTTTTTGGGAAATCCACCGCCAGCGATTTTTCTATCTAAAAATCGTCTTTTTCGTCGTAGTCCTCGGAGAGATCTTTCCAACGGGCTATCATGCACGTCAAACGGAGATTGTACGGCCAATTCGCGACCCCGGGAAGTTGATGTACCAACTTACCCAAAAACGGGGCCCACAATTTGGCGTTTCATCTTCTAGGGTTAGGTTTTGGAATGTGAAGGGTTTTCCATTGTTTCTCAATAATAAATAGGCCCTCGAGCCTCATTGTAATACAGTTCGAAACAGTTCAGAGGCATGTAGCCGACACATCTCTTCTCAGAGATAAGCTACCATCGCCCTAGCTGGATTATTTCTATTTGTAAGCATATTTTAGTATTTTCCATTAATGAAATGAAGTATTATTTCCGCTGCATCTCTGTTTTTATGGTTATCGCATCTCTGTATTTATGGCTATCTCTGTAATCTATTGCGTTCCTGCTTAAATCCGGATCAAATAACAACTTCAAAACATCATCAAGATAATTCTACTCATCTAGGTACATCAGAATTTTCTCTAGTTCATGTTATTCTTGCACTGATTTTGGTCATAAAGCTAGAGATTGTGAATCAATCTATAAGGATGATTAGAATGGTTTTCATCAAAACCCTAGAAGGAATATTGCTAGCACAAAAGACATAATCCTTAATGGCTATTACAGTTCAGGTGCTCCACCATTTAGTTCCTATGTAGAATGTTATCAATGTCACAATTTTGGACATATGGTGCGAGATTGTCAAAGTGGCATGAAATGTGTTCCTAAACAAATCAAAGAACAAAATTTATCTCAGAAACCTACTAAAGTCTGGATAAGAAAAAAAACTAAACCTAAAACTGAACTTGTCTTGAATGCTCCAAACACTTACTCAAGTTGTTGACAGGTAAAGTGTCTCAAGAAAGATCTATGATCCCTTAATGTTTATAAATTAAGATTTTACCTAAGCAACTTGAAAGTGATCTATATCCTTCCTCCATGTCCCTTGTGAAATATCTACTCCTTCATACTTGTATCCCTTCTCTATTCCTCAACCATGTGGTCATATTATTATTCATGATTACTTGTGTTGGTCACCCATCTATTCAATATCCTAAATCTTGTAATGATTTTAGCTTTGGCATGGTGTTTAGATGCTGAAAAAATATGACATCTCCCATAAGATGTACATTTGCAGAGTTACTGTCTACATTTTGTGATAATGTACTAAAAAAGGCTAGCTCTAGAGCAAATGTGGACGATGATGAAGTGAATATGCTAGAAAAAAGTGGCAAAACTTGTTGAATATGTGCATGATATCTGAATTTCACAAATCAAAACTTGCTCATAGATTGTTGTTCAATAAAAATGCAAACAATGTCCAAGAACATATTAGAGTTGATTTAATAAATATTGGGGTCGACCAATCAATTTATTGTTATAAAGAAGAAACACACACAAACATGTTATGAAATCAATATATGTAGATATTAGGGTTTTGATTCCTCTTTTATTAATAATTACATGTGATTTGTGTTGGATTATTTACTTCTTTATTATTTTATCTTTCATAAAACAATTACCAAATAAAAAATGCATGAAATCACAAGAACAATAGACACAAGATGTAGGCACTCAGTTAGGGAAAAACCCCTCTCCTAAGGGAAAACCCATTCAAACAGTTCTTCTATAATCAAACCAAGTCAAAGTGAGACAATCGAAGACCTTTTGACCAAGACAAAGACCTCCTCCAATATCCAAGTTAGTCGCCCTTCCAAGTAGACAAACACTACCAAAGTCAACAAGAGTCACTTCCTTAAAAAATGCTTCAATCTAAAATTTCGGCCCCCTACAACTCAAAATTTTGGACCTATAGATACTACAAAAATTTTGGCCCCTCGAACTTGCCCAAAAACCCTATAAAAGTCACATATGTGAAAGAGAATATTCCCCAAAGCTTTGATTTTTGTCCTTCATTTGATTTAACCTTCTTGTCCTGGACTTCGCAGTTATTTTCCTCTTCCTGCACTACAAATCGAACTTGTTGATGGATGGATGACAAATAGGTTGAATTCTCCTTCTATGTATATTGCTTCCATAGGGTCGAATTGCACCAAACTGGGCCGACTTCATCAAGGCATGGTCGACTTGATGAGGAGGTGAAATATGACTATTTTGATTCAAAATATTTTTTCGGACATGATACAAAAGTCCAAGAAGGGTCTAATAAATATGACATTGACTCTTATAACTCAAGAAAACCATAGAAGCCTACAATGGAGGCTTTGACCTAATAAATAAGTGAAAGGAGCATGAAACTCATGCTTAAAAATAAATTTATTTTTCTTCTTTTCCAATTTTACAATAAATACATAATGGTAAAGTATAATAGCAATTATGAAGATTGACCATAGTTACATTTTCAACACTCCCTCTTAACTAGATAGGTATTTATAATTGTACAAACGGGTACAAGGATGAACTCAAATTTACATGTTCACGGAAGAGTATCAACATACGCAATGCTAGGGATACCATAACTGCCAAGATATCCCCCCAACATGAACTAATGTGTCATCAAGGAAAATTGCCACTATAGGTACCATCAGGCTACAACCTTGGTATCAATCCAACTAGATATAGATACCATCTAGGCCTCCATGCGAAGAAAATTACCCTCATATGGATTTAGGTATCGTCAAAGTCAAACACTAAAACGGAGCTCCATAAGACCAAGATACCCTCCCACACTAGGATCTAGACATCATCAAGGCCAAACTATAACTGAGATCTCAACATTAACCAAGCCAAGATGTCCTCCCAAGTATCATCATATGGGAAATTTTCTGGTACTCATCTCTCCCTCTCAACCAAATCAGAGATATCCACTAATCTATACATGTCTCTAAAATCTACAAACTTCTTTTTGGGGAGAGATTTCATCAACACGCCAGCTACTTGTTCATGTGTCAGAACGTACTGTAGCTTCACAACCCCATCTTATGCCAAGATTCTAATATAGTGGTAATTATTATTAATATGTTTAGACCTATCATGGAACACATGTTCTTTAAATATTTTGATGTTTCTTTGGTTATCACAATTTATAATAGCGAGAGCCAAGGGCCCTCCAAACCAATTTGATAGAAGCTTCCTCATCCAAACCGCTTCTTTTCCAACTTCACAAGCAACAACATATTCAGCCTCAACACTACTCAAAGAACTTGAATCTTGCTTATGAATTATCCAATAAATCATCGTGAATCGCGGACTAAAACAACCACTAGTAGTGCTTCTTCCATCTATCTCACTGCCACCCTAATCAGAATCTATGAAACCTGTTAATTGAATTTCCTTTCCATCATACTTTAGACAGTGATGAATAGTCCCACACAAATATCTCAAGATATGCTTGGAAGTTATCTAATGATCATGACGTGGCTCCAACTAAAATTGACTTAGAACATTCACTGCATAACATATATTGGGTCTAGTATTCACCAAATACATCAACGAGCAAACCAACTGACGATAGAATGTGGGATCAATAAGGCTAGAGTCTGAACTTCTCAATTTCTTTAAGTTGGTCATATTTGGTGTTTTCATAGGCTTGGAATCCATCATAACAATATTTTGTAGAATCTTGATGATATATTTTCCTTGACCAAGATAAATTTCTCTGAGTTTCTGCCAAAATTCCAAGCCCAAATAGTAATGCATAAGTCCTAGATATTTCATTTCAAATTTTGCTGCCAACATCTTACATTCTTGAATTCTATGCTCCATGCATGTAAGAAGTAAATCATCCACATATAACATAATAATGGCTAGTTCATTCTTTACTACTTTGATGTAGAGTTTTGAGTCTGTAGAGCTTTTGAAAAATCCAATCCTTAGAAGATAGGCATCCATTCTAGCATACCAAGTTGTAGGTGCTTATTTCAAGCCATATAGAGCTTTCTTCAACCTGAAGACATGAGATTCCTTGTTATGTGTCTCAAAATCTTTAGTTTGTTCAATGTAGACTTATTCATCTATGGTTCCATTCAAGAAAAAAAAATTGACATCCATTTAGTGGATGTTTCGTCACATAATAGATGCTAAAGAAATCAAGGATCTAATGGTAGTGTACCTGCATGTAGCAAAAAATGTTTCTTCATAGTCCACACCTTCCTTTTGAGAGAAAACTCTTGCTAAAAATCGTGCTTTGTATTTTTCTATGCTCCCATCAACAACATGTTTTATTTGTAGATCCATTTAGAGGTGACAACAAATTTGTCACTAGGTCTAAGAATAATTTCCCAAACCCCATTCTTTATGATTGATTGATATTATTCTTTCATGGGTTTCTTCCATTATGTGGTTGGTTATGCTTCAATTAGTTTCATCATACAATTTTCATATCGAAAGTACCTCTTTGGTTTCTTTCTTTGTCCAAAATTATCTTTTGTTGCTCCATGTCCTTCGACATCTTCAATAATGGCTCTTAACCAAGCCAATCTCTTCTTTCCTTGGGGAACGATTGTAGGTTGACTAGGTTCACTTTTTCCTTCTTATTCTTGATTTGTGGGTGCTTCAACATGTTTCTTTTACTCATCAAAGAGTGGAATATCTTCTTCATCAGATTCAATGGGAATATCTTTGGACTTTTTGTATGCAAAGTTGTTATGAAACCAGCTCACAAAAAAGATAGAAAAGATAGATCAACGACTTAGAAATCAACCTCTTTGAGGGGGCAACCTCCTTTACATTACACAAATGAATAATTCTTGGGTGATACAAATGACAAAACCTCCTTTCTATATATAGGAGTCTAATGGGTCACAATATAATCAAAGCCGACATAACAATAATAATATAAGGGCACAAAAATAACAATAATGGGATTATATGGGGCACAATAATAATAATATGGGGACAATAGGGGCACAATAATAACAATAAGGGCTACAATGACAATAGTAATGGGGGAATCACTAGTATTATAGGGACCTAACATGCCCCTCTCCTTCAAAAAAGTGGTGTCCTCAATGCTTGAGTAGTTATGGATGCTTCTGTATAAAATTCTCATCCTCCCATGTGGAATATTCAACGGGTAAGTTCTTCCACTTGATGAGATACTCTGAAATTGATCTATTTCGTAGTTGTCGAGTTCTTGTTTCTGTGATTTCTTCAGGTTCCAATATGATTTTTCCTTCCTCATCAAGTTCTAGCAATATTGTTTGACCTGGTAGCTTGTCACCTATAACCTTCTTTAAGCATGAAACATGGAAAATTGGGTGCAATCGGGAAGCTGCAGGAAGCTCCAATTTGTATGCCATAGTACCTATCTTTTGCAACACCTTGTACGTACCATAATACTTTGGTGATAATTTATCATCCTTCTGTTGAGGGCCCTGAAATCGGGTCAACAACAAGGGGGATACCCACCCGGTCGGGAACCTGGTTGGCGGCTCTGTGCCCGTTTGGTGTAGCGGGTCCGACTGGGGATAACTGGACCAACTTCCCGTTCTAAGGGGGGTGTGTGTGTGTAGAGTTTAGTGATGTGTGTGTGTGTAGAATATGATAATGAAAATATAGAATTATTTCTAAGCTAATCTAGTTCTGAACTCTGGAAATGAATTTTATACTACTTTAATCTATAAAGAATAACACATCTAATCTACGCTAACCCGGGATAGAACTTTTTCCATTATGCGATCTAGAAAGGTTTCACACAATAACTGGTAATGAAGATTATTCAGCTATTATGAGAATATAAATCAATTAAGATGAACCATCCTGCATAAAAAGTTAAGCAGAACGATTGTGAACAGCATATCGCATAATCAGTTATTCATGTATTAAGCACAAATCAATGACTCCACCGTACAAAAGTGCCAAATGGTAGTCCACTCATTCATACGTTAACATATAAACAACATCAGTTGTATATTACTCTAAGAATGCAAGCAGAAACTCGTCAAGAGATAAAAGTACCATTTATGACTGACTTTATACTCACAGACCTGAAGCAATAATGATCTATTTCTACTTACTTCTAATGCCTACTAAGAGTACAGAAGTGCAACATCAGTAGTAGGTATTAAAATGCAAACATAAATAAATCTTGATCCGTCCATTCATCAAAAACCCCCTCCGAGGGTGCAAAAGTGCATGTTCTGAGGACAAGTTTTTTGACAAATTTCCGGACCCTTCTCCAATGCAACGAGAAGGGTTAAATACTACTAACCGGCTAATTTTAATTACACAAGTTGAGGGAACGGCTTCAAATGACCGCCCTTTTACTAAAAGCAAATTTATTTCTAAAAATCAAGTCTAATTTCTAACCGTTTCTGTATCTGTTCTTTAGTGTTGTAAGCAATGCGCTGTTCGCCCTGAAAGAGTCAGCTGGCTATCCTTTTCTTTTGTTCGAGCTTGATAATTAGAAATAACAAGAGTTGGCACCTCTTTCTGACAGGCTAGAAGATATTTTCGAAAACCTTTCTCTGGCTGGGTGTATTCGCTGTGCGCACACTTAGTACAACCCAGTTTCTTCTCGAACTGATTTTGCTGTTGCTATTTCGGTTTCTGGTCGTGCGAATGACTCAATGAGTTAGAAGTCGCGCTGTATGGACAATCCCCTTTTTCGAGAATTGTTTTCGTTCTTTGTTCCAGGCTTTTCTGGAGCATCTTCCTTCTCTTGCGCTTCTTTCTCTGCTTTACCAAGTCTGAGCTTCAGGATCTTTTGTAAACACGCTGCTTTTGTGCGCCTTTGACTCTGAGTCTTGGACAGTCTATTTTCATCAGTGCCTGTTGGGCGATATTCTGGAATCCGCGGTTCTGCTGCATGCAGCATCCAATTGCGGAGGCATCTTCTCTCTGTTGTCTTATTGGCGCTCTTCCCTTAGATGTTTCCTGCATATAGATTTATATCAGTAGCATGTCTTGCAGTTTACGCAAAGAAGAAGGGAAATGACGAAAAGATTGACATGAAAGCATTAAATTCTAATGAATGCGTAATTCTGACATTCATCATGACTTGACTCTTCGATAAATGCAATGCAATCATTTCTGGATACTCAAGCATGCGGTCATTAATTTCCCGTAAGGTGCGCGCCTAATTTTGGGCTCACAGATCATGCTGAGGAATGCCTGCGATGAATGATTTCTGCGATTTGCATCGCAGTCTTGAAAATTGCGATGTAAATAGGTGGCGTCGCAGCAATTGACAGTCTCATTCGTTGCAAACCATAGGTCGCAGATCGCATATCGCAAGGTCGCAAGGATTTCGCTTTGTCACTTTGTGCTGCTCATGCGACTTTGCGACGTGCGACGTCGCATATCGGCCGTCGGCGTTTCTTTAGGTTCTCCTCTTTTCAAGCGCTTTTAATGCTCGCGATGCGATGGTTTCTCGCGTCGCTCGTTTTCAGTGCGTTTATGCGCTTTGGGCAAGCGCTCTTTTTTCCATTGCGATGCGATATAGCTCTTAGGGAGTTGATACAAAAGATTTTTCAAACGAAAATAATTTTTTGGATTTTTGGCTAAGGGTCCCCTTTTGCTTGATGTTATTACTAATATCAAACAAAGAGGGGGGTTGTTGGTGACCACAACACCTTCTTAGCTTTCTTGAGGGACATTTGTTTATATGGTTGTATCCGTAGAAATACCCAATCGCCTACATCAAAACTTCTTTCATTGCGATGTTGATCTTCCTGTTGTTTCATTCTATTCTGCGCCAAAGTGAGGTTATCCTTTAAGAGTTGGAGAACTTGTTGTTGATGCTCGATGTGATCTTCCACTGCTTGAACCTTAGAATTTTCTCTTAAATATGATGTGATGGATGGTGAATGATATCCATAAAGTGCCATAAATGGGGTCATTTTTGCTGTAGTATGGAAGGAAGTGTTATACCACCATTCAGCCAGAGGCAACCATTTGACCCATTGTGTCTATTTATCAGATACAAAGCAATGAAGATATCCTTCCAAACATTTGTTTACTATCTCAGTTTTCCCATCAGATTGAGGATGATAAGATGAGCTATGAGCTAACTGAGTACCAAGACAAGAAAATAATTATGTCCAAAAATTTCCAGTGAAAATGGGATCTCTTTCTCTTACATTAATCTTTGGGTTTCCATGTAGCTTTTGAATTGTTTCCATAAATGCAGTAGAAACTATACTCGCTTTAAATGGATTAGATAATGCACAAAAGTGTGCATACTTGGTAAGTCTGTCAACTACCACCATGATAACACACTTTCCTTCGGAATTGGGTAAACCTATGATAAAATCCATTGAAACCTTTTCCCAACGTTGGCTTGGAATGGATAAAGGTTGTAATAGACCTGGGGTATTAATTGTTTCAACTTTATTTTGTTGGCAAACCAAACATTCCACCACAAAATTTTGAATATCCAATTTAAGGCCATCCCAAAAAAATTCTTTCTTAACCCTGTGGTAAGTTTTTAGAAATCCTGAGTATCCTCCTAAGGGAGAGGTGTGCAATTCCATAAGAATATTTTGTTTGAGTTGGGAGTTATTACATAGGTATAAGCGATCTTTGTACCATAACGAATCATTTTTCCAGCTAAATGTATCAGATGCACTAGGATCTTGTTGTAACTTTTGAATGAGTTTCCATGCTTCTTCGTCATTCTTCCATTCATCCCTTGCTTCATTTATTCAATCTAGTTCGATAATAAAAATGGCGCAAATAAATGCTTCCACATCCTCATCCTTTCTTGAGAGTGCATCTGCTGCAACATTTTTCTTTCCTTTTTTGTAGATGATTTCAAAGTCATAACCAATATCTTTGTGACCCATTTTTGTTGCTCTTCTGAAGATAATCTTTGTTCTAAAAAGTATTTAAGACTATCATGATCCGTTTTTACCTTGAAGTGTCTTCCGAGTAGGTAGGGTTGCCATTTCTTAAGTGCATGTAGTATTGCCAACATCTCCTTCTCATAAATAGCTTTGTGTAAATACTTTCCTTTGATTGGATGACTTTCGAAAGCAATGGGTCTTTATTCTTGCATTAAAACAACACCAATTCCATTTCCTGAGGCATCACATTCCACAATAAAGGTTTTTGTGAAGTCCGACGTAGCTAAGACCGATGCTTGGCACATTGCCTCTTTAAGATGTTCAAAGGCCTTCGTTGCTTCTGGAGTCCATGAAAATGCATCTTTCTTCAATAATGTTGTTAGAGTTGCTGCTATTCTCCCACAATTCTTAACAAACTTGCGATAATACCCTGTCAACTTGAGAAATCCTCATAGATGCTTTATGGATGTGGGGATTTTCCATTCCTTAATGGTTTTAATTTTTCTAGGGTCTACCTTAACACCTTCATGAGATACAATATGACCTAGATATTCCACCTCTTGTACTCCAAAGAAACATATGGAGCTTTTTTCATATAATTGTTTCTCCTCCAATAGTTTGAGCACCCTGTCAACATGATCCTTCCAAGACTTGTTGTAGATTAGTATATCATCAAAAAATACTAACACAAATTTTCTAAGGAAGGGTTTGAAAATGGAATTAATCAAACCTTGAAATGTAGAAGGTGCATTGGTAAGGCCAAAAGGCATGACCAAAAATTCATAATGACCCTCATAGGTTCTAAATGTAGTTTTCATAATGTCTTCAGTCTTCATTCTGATTTGATGATATCCTGAACGGAGATCCAACTTGGTGAAGTAAATTGATCCATGCAATTCATGTATAATTCATCAATGACAGGAATGGGAAATTTATCTTTAATAGTGAGCTTGTTGAGCTCCCTATAATCCGAACACATGCGCCATGATCCATCCTTCTTGTGAACCAATACTATTGGAGCAGAGAAAGAACTTTGACTAGGTTGAATTATACCATCCTCTAGCATTTCTGCAACCATGCGTTCAATTTCACTCTTTTGGGCATAGGGATATTTGTAAGGCCTGATGTTTGGAGGAACATTTCCTGAATCAAATGAATAGCATGATCATGATCATGAATAGGTGGGAGGTATTGGGAGTCTCAAATACCTTGGAATGATTGTCCAAGAATTTTTGGAGATCTGGAGAAATAGATGATTTTGATGTGGGAACCTCTAGAAAACATAATTGTGCAATTACGCCTCGTTGTTCTTTATTTAGAATCTTTTTCATTCCGTTAGAGCTGACTATCTTTCCCGGTTTCCCTACGATACTCCTTAATTCAACTTCCTTTCCTTCTGAATAAAATTTCATGAAAAGTTCTTGAAAATTAGAAGCTATTATACTCGAGGATTGTAGCCATTAGACTCCTAGTACAACATCAACACCCCCCATTGGAATGGAAAGCATTGGGCTATTCAATACATATTCTCCCATGGATAGCCTGATATTATATCACTTTCCAAAGCAATTTATGGTTCCTCCACTTGCAACCATCACTTGACACTCTGGTGCTGGATATAGGAAGCAATTCAATTCCTTGGATATCTTACAATGAATAAAATTATGGGTACTGCCCAAATCAATCAACACTATTACCTTTTTCTTCTTGATGTGTCCTTCTATCTTGATAGTTTGAGGAGTGGTAATTCTGACCAATGCATTACTAGATATGGTCGGATTCATTTCTTCTTTCTCTATGGTTTTTTCATGGTGTATATCCTCTTCTTTTCACTTTTCTTGTTCCTTTTCTTCCTCCTCTTCACAATCTATGTAAAATAATTTATTTTCAACACACTTATGACCTTTAGTGCATTTGCTATCACAATTGTAACAAAGCCCTTTTGCTCTCTTTTCTTCCAATTGTTGTGGTGTCAACCTTGTAGGTTGTGGAAGGCTAGGGGAAACAACACTTCCATCTTTATAATTATGAGTAGTAGGCTTCCTTGTTGCCATAATATTTCGTTCCATTTTTCTTTCCAACCTGAATGCCTTCTCCAATGAATCAAGTTCCCAAAGGCGAACCTCATGTTGGATGTTATCCTTTAAATTCCCTATGAACACATCAATTGTTGGCACAGGTTTGGAACTATGGCACAAGTGTTGTCCTTGATGGCAACTCACTCTGGTGATAGATCTCAGATCAGGCTTTCAGAATAAAGGAAAAGATATATACGCAGGTTCACCTAGACGAAGACGCGTATACACGCGTGTTATACGTTACAAAAGCGCTTATGTATATACATGCACTTTCACGCAAGGAAAAGTGCGTACATGTTGGAGAACTTACTTTTGGTCCGTGGTATTTAGTCCTTGGTAATTGAACCTATGGTTTTGGGCCATGGTATCTCGTCAGAAGTGTTGATCCCAAGTATTGGGTCCATGGTATTGTTTTATTATGGTTTTGGACCGTGGTATTGTGAAATGCCTAAGACTATAAAAGAGGAAGGAGATCATTTGGCAAAGGATCATCTGAATTATTGAATATCTGATAAAGTGCTAGATCTGGAATATTGGTGACTGGGTTATGGTGCAGATCTGGATCTGAATGAAGGAGGAACCTGAGCGCAAAGAGAAGGATAAGTTCTATTGATGGGTCATAATCTTAAGGCTTGAATAATAGTATCTTTGTATGATTTTGATCCATTATATGTGGCGCATGCTTGATCTATAAATCTGGTAATCTGGGTTAATTAATGTCTGAATATTTGAAAGAGTGAATTATCCTTTATAGATCTGTACGCAGGTTCAGTGAAGTGAAGGCGCGTATACATGTTGGTTCTATGAGTAAAAATAGTGTATACGCAGGTTGGTCCAAACACAGAAGCGTATGCACGCAGGTTTCTGGTTATTGAAGTAGCGTACATCTCTTGAGTTGTGTTCTAGCTACTTCTGTTTATTGCTGCAGTGTTCTGGGTTCAGAATTTGGTGTGTGGTTATTGTTACTGTGTTTTGGGTACAGCTGTTAGAGAAGTGTCTACTTGATTCAGTTCTAATTGGCGCAAAGGAGATTGTTTGATGCAGAAATTCTTGATGATTGATTAATGGATCCAGTCTGAAAATTTATGAAACGTGGTCCCTGGGAGAAAGAGAAGGTTGTAGCCTTCTGTAGGCCAGCACCTACGTACTAGTATCTTGGCTAGTGCAAGAGCTAAGGGGGTTGTAGCTCCCTTCCAGGAGAAACTGGAGAACGAGAGAGGGTTGTAGCTCTCTGCAGGTTGCAGCCTGCGTACTTGTAAAGGACTGCACCAGTACAGAATCATTGTAAAAAGAAGTTTCTAATTAAAAGAAGATAGAGATGAATCGCAGCAGGTGGTTTTCACCCACACTGGGTTTCCACCTTATATCTTGTGTTCTTGTGTGCGATTGTCTTCTGCTCTGTTTCACTGTTTCTGGTTACTGTTTATTTGATTCTGATACACAGATTAATGATCAACATCTGTAAGATAAAGTAAATTATAATTTTGCATAGTATACGCGGGTTTCCTTATACGTAGTTGCGTATATACGTGGTTTTCATTAACTGAAGTAGCGTATATGATCTGAATTTGAAAAGGAAATAATTGACTTGATAATACTGATTCACCCCCCCCCCCCCTCTCAGTATTATTTCCAACATCAATCATATGCTCCTCTGGAATATCTTTGACCCTTATATTCAATTTTTGGAAGTCCTCAATGTGCTCCATCATTCAACCCTTTTGTTTGAGATTTATCAATTGGCTAAACAAAATGTTGCTTTTTGTATCCTCATAATGTGCTGTCATTTCATCTGTAAAAAATGCCCAAGTCATAATTTGTTTATCAGAGCAAAGCCATCGATACCATACAAACTGATTTGGTTCCAAATATAAAGTTTCAATGCATACCTTTTGTGTGTTTTACACATTATGGAGATCGAAATATTGCTCTATCTGTAGTATCCATGTTACAAGATCCTTGCCATCAAACTTCCTCATATCGATCTTTGGAACATGGTGGGTCTTCAATCCAACATTAGCGTCTATGAAATCATGATTAACATTCATTTTGTTCTCATCATGAGTTTCCTTTACTACCCTTTCGCCATTAGTAAGCATTTCTTGTAGAAACTTTGTCAGATATGTTGTCAAATCTTCCATGTTGCCTTCAAGTTTTTCTTCTAAACCATGCATCTTAGCTTAGAGCTTTCAGGTTGCTTACTAAGTGTTTCCATTTTCTTTCTTTGGGGCATCAATTAATGATAATTATGCTTCACTATGCCCTTTAAATTCCTTCAAACTAATTTTTCAAACCAAACTTATGCCAAAAAAAAAAAATACCACACATTTTTTCACTTTGTAGGAGCTCGATATTGTATCTGAGATATCTCTGAAATTTCAGATCTCCAAGGTCTAAAATTGAAAACTGTGGTATCCCTCTGAGTCCTCTTTCCAACGCCACAAGTCTGATCGAAATTGGATTCTCCAAGAAAGCGTTATGCCCAGTCTCCCAAGATGGCCTGATTATACACTTTTTCAGTATAGAGAAATTGTATGAAGTGTCACGTGTCATTGTTTCAACCTTTGGACCTGAAAACGATACACAAAAAACTACAGTTTGTCCTCTTTCTGTAACTTGTTACAAAATTTCATTCTGATACTCAGAGAGAAAGTTATGACAATTTTCCCAAGGTCACTTATTTTGGATGTAATTTGAGAGCCTGCAAAAACCCTAACTTCCTTGGATCATATCTCGAAAATATAGCGAGACAAGATCTGAAATTCGAACTCGAGGATCATCGAGATTTCAGCTCAAATGGGTTTTTTTTTTAGCTTCTGAAATGTCGCAAAAACAAAAATAAAAAAATATATATATTATAATAATAATAATAAAATTATTGTGAAAATTCCACGATGACATGTTTTGGAGTAGCGAAGCCCTAAAATCAAAACCTATGATACCAAATGTTATGAAACCAGCTCACAAAAAGATAGAAAAGATAGATAAACGACTTAGAAATCATCCTCTTCAAGGGGGAAACCTCCTTTACATTACACAAATGAACAATTCTTGGATGATACAAATGACAAAATCTCCTTTCTATATATAGGAGTCTAAGGGGTCATAATATAATCAAAGCTGACATAACAATAATAATATAAGGGCACAAAAATAACACTAGTGGGCTTCTATGGGGTACAATAATAACAATATAGGGACGATAGGGGCACAATAATAACAATAAGGGTTACAACGAAAATAGTAATGGGGGAATCACTAGTATTATAGGGACCTAACAAAAGCTTTCATCAAATATGACATCTCTACTAAATACAATCTCACGATCTTCCTTTATGTAGATTCTATAAGCCTTTGATGAAAGACTATAATCGACAAAGATACCCTTCATACTAGTAAAATCTAACTTCTTTCTTGTCCTTAGGAATACGAATATAGGCAGGACATCCAAAGATACAAAGATGATATACATATGGCTTCTTCCTTGAGAATGCTTCTTTCGGTGTCATATTTCAAGAATTATATGAGGACTTCTATTTTGTATGTATATTGTTGTCATCGTTGATTATCCCCATAATAATTTTGGAAGGTCTTGGTCATATATCATAGTCTTATGCATTCTTCAATGGTCTCATTCTTCCTCTTTGTTACTCCATTTTGTTCCGGATTATAGAGAACTATTAGCTCCCTCTTAATACTTGCTTCCTTGAAAAAGGCTACGAGTTCCTTAGATGTATATTCACCACCATTTTCAGATCTAAGATTCTTTATCTTCCTTTTTGTTAAGATATCTTTTTAAAAACTACATCTTTAGATTTTAGAAGATAAATCCAGGTCTTCCTAGAGTGATCATCAATGAAGGTCACATAATATAGATGGCCTCCAAGATATTTATAATCCATTATTCCATACAAATTGGAATGAATGAGGTATAATACTTCTTAAGACCTTGTGTCACTACTTGAAAATGGTTTCCTTGTATTCTTCCCTAAAGCACATCCTTACATACTCCTTTATGATCTTCCTTTGAGCTGGGGATTCCTTTTACCATTTGAATTAAAGAGGGAAATATTTGATAATGAAGGTGTCCATACCTTTTATGCCAAAGTTTAGAGGGACTAATATCCATGTGAACAAGAGCTTAGGAGGAGGTGTTATAAGTCTATACAACCTCCCCTCACGAATCCCAATAACCCTAGCTTTTTCAATATTAGAGTCCCTTCCCCAAACAAGGATTTTTCCATCTATGAAGGAAATCCTATCTCCTTTATCTTCTAGACAAGAAATAGAAAGTAAATTCTTTTTCAAGCATGGGACATAGATAATGTTGTTGAGATGAAGCTTTCCACCATATTCTAGTCTCAATGACATAGATCCAAGACCTTTGACTACATAGCTATTGTTGTCTCCAATCTCCACTGAATGAGATGATGATCCTTTTGATAAGATTTTAAGTTGTCCATTTTATCCTATCATATTTATTGAGGCTCCACTATCAATTATCCAAGCAATGTCATCATCAAGTGTAATTGTAAGTGAACCTATGAATCCTCCAAGTTTGACCCTCATAGATAGATTGTATATCATCTTGATGCCAAAGCTTCTTGTTTCTTTACAGAGTTCGTTAAGGATCTCAAGTCCCATCTTCAGGTAGCTTGTCATTGATGAGAGAGATCTTCCTTATAAGAGTTCTTTCCTTCCTTCAAATAATACCCATCAAAGTGATCTTCAAATAGTCATTCTTTCACCTTAGCTCTAATCCCATGTTGAGAAATCAATGTATGTATTTATTAGGGTTTTGATTCCTATTTTCTTGATAATTACTTGCGATTTGTGTTGGCTTCTTTAGTCTTTATTATGTTATCTTTCATTAAGAAATTACAAAATAAAAAATGCATGAAGATACAAGAACAAGGGACACAAGATGTGTGCACTTAGTCAGGGAAAAACTCCTCTCCTAGGGGAAAACCCAATCAAACTCTTCTTCTATAATCAAACCAAGTCAAAGTGAGACAATCCAAGACCTTTTGACCAAGACAAAGACCTCCTCCAATCACCAAATCATCCCTCCTTCCAAGTAGACAAACACTGTCAAATTCAACAAGAGTCACTTCCTTAAAAAATGCTTCAATTTGAAATTTCAGCCCCCTGCAACTTAGAATTTCGAACTTGCAATTACTGCAGAAATTTCGACCCCTACAACTTTCCCATGAACCCTAGAAAACTTGCACATGTGAGAGAGAAGATGCCCCAAAGCTTCAATTTTTGTCCTTCCTTTGATTTGACCTTCTTTTCCTTGACTTCACACTTCTTTTCTTCTTCCGACACTATAAATCGAACTTGTTGATGGATGGATGCCAAATAGGTTGAATTCTCCCTCTTTTTATACTGCTTCCATAGGGTCGAATTGCCTCAAACCAGGCCAACTTCATTAAGGCAGGGACAACTTGGTGAGGAGGTAAATATGAATGTTTTGACTCAAAATCATTTTTCTTTACACGATACAAAAGCCCAATAAGGGGATAATAAATATGACATTGACTCTTATGAATCAAGAAAACCCTAGAATCCTACAATGGAGGCTTTGACATAATAAATAAGTAAAAGGAGCATGAAACCCATACTTCAAAATAATTTTATTTTTCTTCTTTTTCAATTTTACAATAAATAAATAATGATAAAGTATAATGGCAATTATGAAGACCGACCGTAGCTACATTTTCAACAAAACATACATATATGCATGGCTTGTCTACCAAGAATTAATATCCTAGTGGTTGAGGAAGAAACAAGAGTTTTTGAGATATGTGCAAGTGCCCAAGTCTATCTATTTTAAAATAACACTTGTAGCAACACTAATGAATTCATGGATGGATAAGTCTGAGATACTTATAAACAACAAATTGATGATAGTATCAGATATGGAGGACTATTTGTAGCATATATTAAAGGGTTTTCCTTCAAGATTGAGATTGGTCTCATCTTTATGAAGGGTGCATCCTATTGCATTGGTAGCCTTGAATTAATCCCGCTGAGGATCATGTCTAATGAACACCTATAAGCAATCTTTCAGTTGTGACAAATTTTTCATTAGAAAACATAACTTTATCTTCATATTTGGAAGTGAAAGAATTACATCACTAGAGCAGAGCTTGTTGTCAAAATTGAAGCTTCAGGAGAAATGTGTAGATTTTGTAAGAATTTTTTGTTTAAAGAGCTATGCAGTACCATTTTGAGCCACATAAAGGAGCCATTTGCAAGACCATGAAACATTGTTAAGATGTCTATTGCAATGCAACAAACAATAATGACATTTTCAAAAGGAGATAATGCATACATGGAGATTACCCGACATGTCACATGGAGAAGATACAGTCAAAGGGAGAAATAAAAACAAGGGGAATAGATGACAGAGGAAGCTATCCATTGCCATTGATGTTAAAGGGGGAGATAAATAGAAGAAGCATAAAGATAGGGGGAGCTATGACAAGTGTATTGCCATCAATGACAAAGGGGGAGATTCTTAAGATATTGTCATTGATGGAAAAGCATAGGGCTAGCTATGCTACAATAAAGGACAGTGAAAGTGCCAATTCATGGATGTTATGACAATAATCATGAATTGATTGTGATTAGCATTGAGATGATAATGGGTGTTGTGTATAAAGTTGCACTAAGTTTTCACCATGTTGGAAAAGAGAAATTTAGAGGCTAATCTTGCATAATTGTAAACAAACCTTGAACTAATAGTGAAAGGAAATCAATTATCAACCATTTCTACCTAAGATCATTATAAATATATAATTTCTACATAATATGATAAATATATCATGTGATAGATGCCAACCATATATGTGCAATTATATCCAATTAAATAAACAAGTAACCACAATATCATTTATGCTAAAGGGCGAAGCATGTTGGAAATGTAATATAAAAAATAGTAAATGTTATGATATGGTTCTTGAATCTGGTATCTACAATCATATCCACATCTACAAATGAAGAAAGAAATATGTTAATTTCCAAATTCCAAGATATCATCATTGTCTTACCAAAAATGTTGGGCTTTTAGATTTTTAAGTTACAACATGTTATGCAAGTTGTAACTCATCCAAACTATTTCAAATCTGAATTATGGAATTGAGTAGGCCATCCTTCACTAAATCCAAGAATACAAGCATGAAATAGGACCTTCTTTTGGTCAGATCTTTCATGTCGGCCTTCAAGTCGGCCCTTATATAGTCACAATGATTCAAGGGTTCAAATGTTTATACATATATATTGCCCAAACATGGAGTAAAAAGTGGTGGAGAAGTCGTCGATCTGACAGAGCAATACAACAATGAAAAGAACAAGACTTGTGGAAGAGATAGGAAACATTTGAACCACAAAAAAGACAAACATACCTCTAATCTTAAGCAAATAAAAACAAGACAAGTGGAAATTTTTTTAGGGCTTATTCTTATGCTAGAAACCAACGAAATTTTGTGATGTATCTCTATGGAATCATATTTATCTAATCCATATGAAGTTTTTTATTCCTACTCACTGTAGCAGATGAAGTCTTTGACATCATCTTGAATCTAATAGGAAGTCTTAAAGGCAGTTATACCCTATGGTATAAACAAATATCTAAGTTATAACTACCCCTCCCACTTTGACAAGCTCTCCAGGGTAAACATGAGCTAAGAATCACTATGATATGACCCGACCTCCCAATTCCATTTATAGAAGTGGGGCCTACAATCTAGAACACATACTAACATCCCTCAGAGACTACATACCACTCAGGATCCTGATGGCCACCACAGGTGGTTAAGATGTGATCTAGAACTCTTTTTAACTAGGTTTAATCCCCAACCACACCCATAACATTGCATGCATGTGGTTGGGAGGCTATAACCGCACCTATAATCTCATCTCCATGTGGCTATGACCCAAAATTCCCTGTTCTGTGCATGCGATTGTGAGATCCATGACAAATTTTCAAGCTAGCCTCCAGACCATGGCCCAAAACTGCTTGTAACTTTCAAGAATCATGACAATGATGATAAAAATGCTAAATAATCAAATCTTTAGCAAGATCTTGACCTAGACATGCCTAATACCAAATAGACATTGCGTCACACAGATAGTAAACATATAAGCTATAGATAATGAATGCATATATGATCATAATCTTTTGAACTTCATCTGAAAATAACCACGAAGGATCTACGCCCACTTAAGCTAGATGCAGCAACACTTGTTAGTCCATGCATTCACTAACCATCCAATAACTTATCAAATCATGAACAAGAGCCATAGCTAGAGAACATCATAAAACCAGGCATATAACCATAATAGAAACTATAACAAGTTAGCCATAAGATCAACATAATAATCAATACAAGTGCTCATAGATCATAATACGAAAATAGCTCATATTAACATATGAAAATGCAAACCAAGTCAAGGACTTCCATGTACCAGCTAACCATAGATTGGGCTGAACCAAATATCTCTTTCAGCGAATCACCCTCGTGCAAAATTCCAAGCATGAATGTGGGATCATAAGGGCTAAAACAAAATAAAACCAACCAGGGTTTCCAGAGGCCAAACCACCTCAACCCTCAAGCACATTGATCTCACTTATATGGTCTATAAATCATGAAAATCAACCAAATTAGTCTCTACCCAAGTTGTCCAGGGCTGCAGGAACTAGTAAATTAACCCACAGTCTCCAGGGAACCCAAATTTTTACACGGCTCCAAAGATCTCCCATCTCAACCCATAGCCTCAAGGGAACCTAAGTTGTTTTAGGGCTCCAGAGAATTTGTCCCAAACCACAACCATAAGAAACTTGAGAACCAGTCAGAAAACTAAATGGGGAACCCCTTACATCATGGTTATCCAGGAAATGGCAAGGCAAGGCTGAAACAACTATTAATCTAGGCAAATCTTCGTGTCAATGACAACAATCATAAACAATAAGCCAATGTATGTACCATGCATTTGAATCTAGGTATCCTAAATCTCACATGCACAATATTACCTACAATCCACAACTAATTTATGTCCTTACATGTTGTTGTCCAAACTTTCTCTTGCGCTCCCTTTTTTTCCATTGCTTGCTTGTCCAAATGCTTGTGAATCCTAGAATCCTCTAAGGGTGCAAGAGTGTATACAGAATGAAAGTGTGGAAGGAGAGAGCCAAAATTAAACTAACAAAAGTTGTAAATTGTTTCTTTAATGCCTTTTTATCATTATGTCTCCTTTTTCTTCATTTTCCTTCATTTTTCCTCTAATTTTCCTTACATGCAAATTTGTGTCTCTTCACCTTCCTTTTATCCTATTTTCCTTTATTTTCATAATTAAATGTCAATTATTTCCTCTTTTCCTTTTCCAATTTTTGAGATCCTCGAGAGGATTGGACTAGATGTCTACCAACTTGCACTACTGCCAACAGTGAAATTCCATGATGTTTTCCATGTTTCATTGCTTAAGATATATGTTAAAGATGTTGATGATGTGATTGATTATTCTGTTTTGCAGGTTGAACCAGAGGGAGAGTTCTAGTTGGAACCTCAGTGCATTTTGTAGCAAAAACAACTCATGCTCCGGAACCTAACAATCAAGCATGTTAAAGTGCAGTGGAAGCACTTTGGATCCAAAGTGCTTCCACTACACTTTAACATGCTCGATTGCTGGGTATTAGAGCATGAGTTGTTTTTGCTTCAAAATGCACTAAGGTTCCAACTGGAACTCTCCCTTTGGTTCCACCTCTAATACAAAACAATCAATCACATCATCAACATCTTGGACATATCTCTTAAGCAATGAAACATGGAAAACATCATGGAATTTCACGGTAGGTGGTAGTGCAAATCGGTAGACCAGTAGTCCAATCCTCTTGAGGATATCAAAAGGCCCACGATACCAAGCTGCCAGCTTTGCACATGACCCAATCCTCGATGATATCCTTTTCGGCTTGATGCGCAAGTACACATGCTCTCCAACCTAAAACGCCTTGAATGCTCTATGCTAATCTACATAACTCTTTTTCTTGTCATGTTTTGCCTTCATATTCTTCTTAATGACCTACATCTCCTGCTCCATCTCAGCCAACATTTTTGGTCCTATCAGTACCTTGTTCACTTGATCACTCCAGCTAATAATATTATTACAATTTCTCCCATAAAGAGCCTCAAATGGACTCATCCTCAAGGACTCATACTCCTCCCACTTCCAATGCATGACATACATACATAACATATCCTCGAGAATATTGTTAGCCCTCTCTGTATGTCCATCTGTCTGCGGATGATAAGTTGTACTGAAGGCTAACTCTAGCCCCAAGGCTACAAATAACTCCTTCCAAAACCTGGAAGTGAACTTGGCATCTTTTTATTATATAATATTCATGGGAACACCATGCAACCTCACTATCTCCCTGACGCATATTTGAGCTACCTCACTAGTTGAATTAGTAAAATTCACTGCAATGAAGTGAGCTACCTTGCTCAACCTTTCAACCACAACCATGATGGAATCATGTTGTCTCAATGTCCTAGGCAATCAAGTACTGAATTCCATGGAAATTACCTACCATTTCCATTTTGCAATCGAAATAGGCTGCAACAAACTAGTTGGGTGCTTACACTCAACTTTCATCTGCTGACAATCCAAACATCTTGCAACAAACTCAAGCACCTCTTTATTCAAGTTCGGCCAATGATAGAACTTCTTAACTATTTTCAAAGTCTTCTAATATCCCTGATGGCCTGAATATGGTTTGACATGAAACTCCCTCAAGATAATCTTCTTGATCTCATTGTTATCTGGCACATAAATTTTGTTCCTAAATTTGACCAAGCCATTTCTCGTGAGGTGATACTCCTCATCCCTATCACCTTCACCCTATTGTTGCAATCTCTGCTTCAACTATTGATATCTCTCATCATGCTTCCCTGCATGCAAGATCCACTCCTGTAAATTTGTCCCATAAGAGCTCATAGCTTAAATATGATTCACTTGCACTCTCCTATTGAGAGCATCTGCAACCTTGTTCTCCTTACCCTTGTTGTATCTGATCTCAAAGTCAAACTCACATAGGGTAGTCAGCCATCTAGCTTGCGTGGCATTCAAATTGGGTTGGTCAAACAAGTACCTCATCCCACTGTGACCACTCATCAAGAAGAACCTCCTACCAAGAATATAATGTCTCCACATCTTTAATGCATGAACGATAGCTTCCAACTCAAGATCATGAGTCCAATAGTTCCACTCGTGCTCATTTAGCTTCCTTGACTCATAGCATACCGCCTTCCCTTCCTGCATCATGACTCCACCAAGTCCTTCCTTGCAAGCATTTGTGAAAACCACAAGCTCCTTATCAAGATTTACAATCTTTAAGACTAGAGCATTTGTAAGCAAATGCTTCAACTTCCCAAAACTAGCTACACACTCCTCAGTCAATTCAAACTCCTTCCCTTTCCTTTGCAAAGACGTAATAGGATAGCCAATCTTCCAGAAATTCCTGATGAGTCGCCTGTAATAACCTGCTAGTCCCATGAATGATCTGACCTCATCCAAATTCATCGTAGTTGGTCACTCCATGATATATTTCCTCGAATGACCAAGGCTCATCATACTCAATCTGACCTTTAAATGTTAAAGGAAATCCACTTATGAACCTTTCAACCTTTACCTTCTCATCCTTGAGGTAGGGCACATACCTCAACAACTCTAGAAACTTGGTCATGTACTCTTCATCTGTCATGGAACACATCTTCAACTCATATAATTTTTGGGCCTTCCCTTCATAATATCTCTTAGACAAGTATTTCTTCCTGAAGAGTCTTTTAAACTCATGCCAACTCATCTCCTCTACCCTAATTCCTCTGACACACTTCACATCTTCCCACCAGATATATGCTTTTCCCTTGAGACTGAAGATTGTTATCTTAGCCTTCATGTTCTCTGAATAATCATGCAATCTATGGAACTTCTTCATCCCAAGAAGCCATGCTTCTGCATTTTCTGATTTCTTCCTTCCCCATCAAAAGTAGGAGGCTTGGCTTTCTTGAACTCCTATGGAAAATATTGCTTCTCACTCCTCCTATAAGGATGTTGCCGGTAATGACAATGATATCTCTCACAACCAGAATTGGAATGAAATCTATGAGTGTTGGCCCGCCTATCAGGTGTATCCAAAGATCTGCCACCTCTGATTGTATAATCCATGTCTAACCTGTGTCTTCTATGAGACCTGCTACCATATGCCCCATTTATATTTTCTTCTTATCCCTAATTGATCCCTAAATGTCCCTACTTCTACAAATTTGAAAGGCTCTACAGGATGACTACATTAACTTCTACTTGTTTTTCCTGAGTTGTGGCAAGTCTTTCTTGTGCCTCAATCAACCTATTATTATATATCTTGCAACTTATGATGTCTTCTCTCATACTTCTTAGGATATCTGCTAAATTAGGACAATATTCTTCTCCTTGTTGCATAACTAACATTTCCCATTCCATAGAATTTATATCATGCCTATAAGGGGACTCATGTGAACTATAATCCATAATTTTTCTCTTCACCTCTGATCTTGTATCTCTTGCAAACATGTCATGTTAGATAAACCAAATATATGCATAATCAAAATCATACCTCAGTGTATCTCAAGGGAGGCTATCACATCTGCACAAGTCAATCTAGATCAGCACAATATAGATACATAACGACATCAACATATCGACATCATGCATGATAATGTTTGGGTTGTGTTATATTCTTTCCACGACTAGCCCACGTAGTTAACGGGGGGTTAGAAGGGGGGCGAAGCCCCCCTTCGTTGCGCCGATTGCATAGCAGGGGGGTCACAGGGGGTTTGAGGGGTGCAGGTAACCCCACTCTATGGGGTCCAGTGCAGCGCCCAGGAAAATTTTGGTTTTGGACCCTATATTAGGTTGGGCGGACCTACCTATTGTTTTGTGCATGTTTTTTACACATGGTTTTGGACGTGATGGTTTTCGGTCCATGGTTTTGGACGCGATGGTTTTCGGTCCATGGTATTAGATGCTTCGGCATTTATAAATATGTATTGTAACATTGAAAGGAACATAATGAAAAATCAAGCTGGTAGTCCCGGTTTTGGGATCCAAGGGAAAATCTCTGCGTATATGTGTTTTATGTGTTATGCTCTCGCATTGTTTATTTTCTGTGTTTTAGAATTCGTATGCAGGTAATTTTTGTACAGGGTTAAAACCGACATTTGGTATCAAAGATGTTTTGGCTTCAAGCGGACGCCTTTGTTGCTGAGGGGTTTCGCTCGGGCCTATGGTAGACCCTGTTCAGTGGGAGATCTGTGGGATCGATTCTGGTGGTGAAAGAATATGGCGAGCAGTGGAAAAATAGAGATTGAGAAATTTAATGGTCAGAGTTTTCAGTTGTGGAAACTCAAGATGGAGGATCTGTTGGTGGATAAAGATCAGTGGATAGCAGTAGATCCGGGTACTAAACCAACAGGAGTGTCTGATGAAGAATGGAAGAATTTGGATCGGAAGGCAAAGAGCACAATACGATTGTGTGTCTCAGATTCAGTATTGTTGAATGTATCAGGGGAAGCTACAGCAAAGGCTTTGTGGGACAAGTTAGGGACTTTGTACCAATCTAAGTCTCTGGTGAATAAATTGTTCCTACGGAAAAAGCTGTATAACCTAAGGATGAAAGATGGAGACTCGGTGACAGAGCATCTAAACGCATTTAATACTATGGTAAGTCGGTTATTATCTGTTGATATTAATATTTCAGATGAAGATAAGTGCATCAGTTTGTTGTGTTCTCTACCAGATTTGTGGGATAGTCTGGTTATTGCAATAGGTAGCAATGTAACTGCCTTACAGTTTGATGAAATAGCCTCATCCTTGATGACGGAGGAGATGAGACAAAAAAATATGCAGAGCCGGAATGGTGATGCCTTGTCTGTACGAGGACGGTCCCAGAATAGAAACAAAAATAATTCATCGAGTGGGAGATCTAAATCTAGAGGGAGATCTAAATCTCCAAGAAAACCTGTAAAGGTGGTGTGCTGAAAATGTGGAAAGGAAGGGCACTACAAAAGGGACTGTAAATCTAAAGCTCCTAACAAAGGAAAGGGATCTGATGATGCTCCTTCTGCAGAGGTGAAAACCACCTCAGATGAAGGTGGGGATGTGTACTTGGCTTCTTTAAGTACGCATGTAGACCATGAGGCATGGTTGATTGACTCAGGTGCATCCTTTCACTTCACTCCCCAAAGAGAGTGGTTCAGTGAGTATGAGAAATACGATGGTGGTGATGTCTTCTTAGGGGATGATAGGAAGGCTAGAATCATTGGTCGCGGAAAAGTAAAGTTGAAGTTGCAAGGTGGAAGGGTTAGAACACTTCCGGGTGTTCTACATATTCCTACATTGGCCAAAAATCTGATTTCTGTAAGCAAGCTGGATGATGCAGGTGTAAAAACAGTGTTTGAGAAGGATATCTGCAAGATGGTTCAAGGAGCATTGGTATTGATGTGGAGAGTTCGGATTGGAACTCTGTACAAGCTGCAAGGTAGCACTTTTGTTGATGGGTGCAACAATTCTGTGGTTCCTGAAAGTGGAGCAGAAAATCTAGTGGTCTCTGGAGAGAAGACCATGTTGTGGCATCAAAGGCTTGGACATATTGGAGAGAAGGGCCTTCAAATACTTCATGGTAAAGGTATGGTAGAAGGTATGAGTAATAGCTCTCTGGATTTTGATTTCTGTGCAAAATTGTGTATATGGGAAGCAGAATCGGGTGAGTTTCCCCTCTAGTGGCAAGAGGGCGAAACAGATATTAGAAGTTGTGCACAGTGATGTGTTTGGACCTGTGAAGGTTCCATCACTGGGTAAGTTTGTGTATTATGTATCCTTTATAGATGACTTCTCAAGGAATACATGGAGATATTTCCTTAAGAAGAAATCTGAAGTCTTTGACAGGTTTAAAGAATTTAAGGCTCTGGTGGAAAACCAGATAGAGAAGAAGATAAAGGTGCTGAGAACAGATAATGGTGGAGAGTTTTAAGTAAGGAATTTGAAGAATTCTGTAAGAAGTGTGGTATAGCACGGCAGAAGACTACTCCATACACACCTGAGAAAAATGGAGTTGTAGAAAGAATGAACAAGATGTTGATGGAAAGGGCAAGAAGCATGCCAAGGATAATTTTAGGGGCGAATGTTCGCCCTTTGGCGAAATTAAGGGGTTTTAAATTTTTAGTGGGCGAATATTTTGTATCATAGTACATTTTTACAAATCACCTCAAATAGCCCACCTTATTTTAAGGGAGAGGGTAAAAAAGGTAAATTTAGCCCTTGAAATTAGGACTTACAACCTTCCATTCACCCATTTTCAAGAATAGGTTTTATTTAAGTGAATCCATTCGCCCATTTTCAAGAATAGGTTTTATTTAAGTGAATCCTATGGGCCAAATACCATATTTATAAAAGAGGTATGGTAAATTAATAAAAATATAAATAAATGAGAGGTATGGTAAATTAATAAAACATTTTTTATATTTACTCCATAAATCACCTTATATACATGTAAGGGTGTAAACAAATAAAAATATAAGTAAAGTGGAGGTATGGTAAATAAATAAAACGTCTTTTTATACTTACTCAAAAGGTATGGTAAATAAATAAAAATATAAATAAACTAGACGTATCGTAAATAAATAAAACCTCTTTTTATATTTAGTCCATAACCCTCGTTCTATTTATGAAGGCTCAAGAAAGAGGTTTTATTTAAGTGAATCGTATGGGCCAAATACCATATTTGTAAAAGAGGTATGGTAAATTAATAAAAATATAAATAAACGAGAGGTATGGTAAACAAATAAAACATTTTTTTTATATTTACTCCATAAGTCACCTTATATTTACGAACACTAAAAAAATGGGTTATATTTAGGTGAAACCTATGGCCAAAATACTATGGGACAAATACCATGGACTAGATTGTTATTAATACCATGCAAAAAACCATTATTAACCCTAATATTAGAATTAATAAAAATAAATATGGCACATGGTATTGACCCATGGTATTCACCAAAATGGCACATGGTATTGACCCATGGTATTGACCCATGGTATTCACCTGGAATGTAGCCTATTTAAATGGGGGAATTAAACCAGCATGTAGCCTATGCTAAGATTCACTAGGACTTTACAAAGTTTTATTATTTAGTGAAAGACTCGCCAAGATCTTACAAGATTTTATAATTGAGTAAAATATTCGTCATTCCTGGTGAGAGATTCGCCAAAAAATTATATATACATATTATATTATTGATAAAATCGCCTTCCATTTTTCCTATATACCATGGAGATTCGCCCATTTATTATATTTATAAATTTAGGGGGGGTTCTTAAAATTTTCCCTGAAGCATGCTCAGTGGTGCCGGGTTAGGACAGGAATTCTGTGCAGAGGCGGTGGAGACAGCATGTTACCTGGTCAACCGATCACCTTCATCAGCGTTGGAGGATAAGACTCCACAAGAGGTATGGACTGGTAAGAAACCTTCTCTTTCACATTTGAGGGTATTTGGATGTGATGCATATGTACATGTTCCAAAGGATAAACGAACCAAGTTGGATTCTAAATCTGAAAAGTGCATCTTTATTGGGTATAAGGATGGTTTAAAGGGTTATAAGCTTTGGAACCTGTTGTACCTTAAGAAACCAATTTCCTGGCTGTGGAGAAATTGTGCTTAAGACATTAATGATTATTGTTTGTTGTCACTTTATTGTTTGTTGTGTTCTCAAATGAAGGACCTGGAAAACTTGGTCTTTAACCCTTAATACATGTATGACAAGAACATCTCAGAATGCCATTTGTTGCTATATATAAATGATGAATGAAGAAAGCTTGAATAACCTACTATCCGTCACTTAGAAGAATTATGAAAATGAGAATTGAATCATAGACAATATGCTGCTTAACACAGAAACTACTATCTGCGATCCTTGGAGAAGTTAAAGATAATATGTTGCCTTACACAAAAACTATAATCTATAACTTAGAAAGGAAGGTGAGAACTTCAAGTATAGGAGCACTCTTTTAAGGAATTTTAACTTTATCTACATAAGCAAACAAATGCCTGCAGCTTCATTACTATACTTGAAAGAAGAAAACACAAGATGACACATGACAGAGAAGGTTACAAAATTATACCCAACAATTCATGGAAACTTCTGATTCTTTCATTAATCAATAGTTATATCAGGAATGCAGTGGCCTAGTCTTCGAGTTCTCCAAAATTCGAACCCCTTCTTTGTAAATTTTCATCTTTTTATACATTGTGGAACAGTTGTTGATTTCTGAAACTGCCCAAATTATTTAACTGCTTCTCTAACTATATGAAGTAAAAACTATTACAGAATTTTACAGAGGGTAAAAGACACCTCCAAGAACATCAAATAACAAGAAATGATTGAACTAGAAGATGACAATGATTGTTGGTTTTCCGACTCTGTTAATCAGCTCTTGAGTTCCTCTGTGGATGCTTTAATAATGCTTAATCTGCTTTAGCCGTAACGAACTGTGTTTGACTTGTGTAAACCTGGGCTTACGCATGTATCGGGCGCATTTCAATTAGCCAAAACACCAAGAAACTCAACCAACTGCCTTTTCTTCAAATTCGCTTTAACACTGATTTTTTTCTTTACACAGCAAAATTAACGCAAAGCACGCAAAAGCGGAACTGAAAAAGAATTAACCCAGTTTAATAACTCCATCGGATCTGCCCGTTCAGCATTGCATTAACTTCCCATCACAAATCGCGATAGGTGCTTTCCATTGTTATATCAACCCAATCCTTAATAAACTGCGACATGACGGACGCGTCGGAGTTATAAAACATAATATATACCATATCGGGTCCGGCCATCACATATCGCAATCACAAAAACCCATATATATATATATATATATATATATATATATATATATATATATATATATGTGTGATATCGCGGACCCGCCGGGACTTTACAATATAATATATATATATGTATCAAGTCCGGCTTTACCATCGCTTATCGCAATCGGAGGAACCCAATGCATATGCATAAAGCGTTATGTGATATCGCGGACCTGCCGAGCTTATAAAATGCAACATATATGTTTTCGGATCTGCCTATCGCAAATCGCAATCAGTGAAACCAACATCCATTGCTCTGCGGACCCGTGGAAGTAATAAATACGATATATAATCTTTCGGGTCCGGCCAGGGTTGATTTCATATAACTGCCGCTGCGATTTGTGATTGTGATTTGATCGCATCGCAACCAAAGCACCGCTCTTTAACACTTGTCTCTTTCTATTATTTGATTATGATACACAATTTGCTTTGCGACATGTATCCTTATTCATTCAAATGTGTTTCTATACTTTCTTTTTGCGATTTCGATATGTAATTACCAAAGACAAAATACTTCTTTACTTTTAGGCTTTGCGAGGGGGGTAAAGAATATAAAGGAGTTTCATTGAGTTTGAACTCCCGATAGTGATATAACTGATAAACAAACTTCAAACACAATATAAGCTACAACATCTAGCTCCAACAGGGGATAGCGCTTTTTCCCCAGAAGCACTAAGAACCGCAGATTAGTGCCTTATTCATTGGGCATGGAGTCATATATTGCTTCGCCAAGCTTAGCTGTGTGAAAATTTGTACAATGAACCCACGTCGATATCTACAGTGATAGGATGCTTGTGCTTTGATAGCAAAATATTAAGAATCGTAGATCAGTAGCCTTAATTGGGCATGAAGTCCAAAACTATGAAAACCCTGAAATTTGACAACTGAAACCTGACAACCCTGAAGTCTGACACCTCTGCAAACCAATTTCCAACTGGGAAAGTCACGCTTATTCATCAAATAATGATTAAACTGAAGAACTGCAACTGGAAACCAAATGTTCAACACCTAAGCTTATTGATGTACAAGTTCCTACATATGTACATGATTGATCTCCATCAAGTGAAGTCAATCTTCCAATGGTACCAGGTTAGCATTTGGGTGCTTAATCTAGAACCATTCTGCCAGTGAAATTTTAAAAAACAATTCATCCTGAATGAAAAATAAACTATGCATAAAAGCAGCTCACAACAAAAATTAGGAGTATATCCACAAAATGATATGTGTAGACTGCTGATAAATTCTTCCATGTAATCTACCACATGATCTTCAAAAGTATAAGAAAAAATATGTCCTTGATCAGCTCCAAAAAATAAATTGTCTATGTATGAAGGTTCATGCTTGATTAAACCTTTTGTTGGGATAATATGTTCAACAGAACAATCAGCGACATCTTTACGAAAATTATCTATGTCACTTTCATGTCTCCACTTTTCATCTCTAAGCTTTGATTGAAAATAATTTGTAATTCTAACCTCAGGAAGAAAAAGAAATTTTTTCTCATTACTATATGACATATGATCAACTTCAAATAGATTATTTACCTCTGATCCATGGGCATCATTATGTTCTTCAATGCACTGATATACAATCTCTTTATCAGCTTTCTTTTTACATAAGATAGCCTCTTTTGCTATGATAGAAGGCTCAATATACTGTTGTCCAACATATCTCACTTGCTGGTTTCTTTCTCTATATTCAACACCCAACTGATGAACTTGAAGAGTTTCGTCCTGTTCCCCATTTAAACCATTTTCATTATAGATAGGAGGATCATCAAATTTAACACAATAGGAACTCTGGGGATTTATTTGCAACTTAATTATTTCTTCCTCTTCTCGACTGCTGAGCAGAAATTCTTGATGCATGTTTGAACTTTCCTCCATCTGAATACTCTCTTGATTTGCTTGGAACAGAGTCAACCAATTCTCTACTTGGGATATTATTGGAGAGAAATGTTTTATAAACTTCTCCACATCATTTTGAGAAAATGATGCTCGATCTGCTTGGAACATAGTCAACCAATTCTCTGCTTGGGAGATTATTGAAGAGAAATGCTTTATAAACTTCTCCACATCATTTTGAGAAAATGATAGTTCCTCGCTTTCAGAGACTTGCTCATAGTTAATCTGGCTATAACTTCTCTGAATGCTTGATATATTATCAACAAGATCATTAGTTTCCTCAACGGGATTATCTTGAGCTTTTAAATTTTCTTTAAAATCATAATATTCGCAACAACCTTCAAAAAGAAACTTGTGTGGATAATAAGTTCTACAATAAGAATTGAATACTGAATGGAAATCTTTCAAAGATGAAATGCTTGAACGAGGCAGAGACCTGAACCAAACCCTAGGTTCTTGGTCCAAAGAAAACAAAAACAACTTCATCTTCACATCTTCATGAATGATGCCCTGTTGCTCCATGCATTCATGAAACTCTTGGAGATGCTGAGTTGGATCTTCATATTCCATTCTACTGAATATTGGAAGATACTTATTCCATGCAGGCATATCATGAGGATAGTCGGTGATCCCAATAAAATCAAATGGATCAAATTTATGGACTAAGAATGCAGGAGAGCCATTAAAACCCAAAAAAGAGAACTTCAAAGTACAATGGAGTCGCCAATCAATGTTGTAAGTGAAAATCACAGGTGTGAATGTACAACCAACTGCTGAAACTTGTCATTCTCAAGAATCAGCTTCAAACTTAATAAACTCAAGGAAAAGTGCTCTTATTCAATTATTTTGCAGGTTGTGGTCTCTATTATTATGGAGTCGCCTTTTATTTCTTTTATTTGAAACATCCAAGTATTTCCTCCTCACTAAACAACCAGAGGAAAATATTGAAAAACCCAGGGAAAAGTGTTCTTGTCTTCTCTCCCTGGCAACGGTGCTAATAAATGTTGTACCTTAAGAAACCAATTTCCTGGCTATGGAGAAATTGTGCTTAAGACATTAATGATTATTGTTTATTGTCACTTATTTGTCACTTTATTGTTTGTTGTGTTCTTAAATGAAGGACCTGGAAAACTTGGTCTTTAACCCTTAATACATGTATGACAAGAACATCTCAGAATGCCATTTGTTGCTAGATATAAATGATGAATGAAGAAATCTTGAAGGAGAAGTTAAAGATAATATGTTGCCTTATACAGAAACTATTATCTATAACTTAGAAAGGAAGGTGAGAACTTCAAGTATAGGAGCACTCTTTTAAGGAATTTTAACTTTATCTACATAATTAAATAAAGACCTGCAGCTTCATTACTATACTTGAAAGAAGAAAACACAAGATGACACATGACAGAGAAGGCTACAAAATTATACCCAACAATTCATGGAAACTTCTGATTCTTTCATTAATCAACAGTTATATCAGGGATACAGTGGCCTAGTCTCTGGGTCCAAAATTCAAACCCCTTCTTTGTAAATTTTCATCTTTCTATACATTGTGGAACAGTTGTTGATTTCTGAAACTACCCAAATTATTTAACTACTTCTCTAACTATATGAAGTAAAAGCTCAGAATTTTACATAGGGTAAAAGACACCTCCAAGAACATCAAATAACAAGAAATGACTGAACTAGAAGATGACATTGGCTGTTGGTTTTCCGGCTCTGTTAATCGGCTCTTAAGTTCCTCTGTGGATGCTTTAATAATGCTTAATCCGCTTTAGCCGTAACAAACTGTGTTTGACTTGTGTAAACCAAGGCTTACGCATGTATTTAGCGCATTTCAATTGGCCAAAACACTAAGAAACTCGACCAACTGCCTTTTCTTCAAATTCGTCTTTAACACTGATTTTTTTCTTTACACAGCAAAATTAACGCAAAGCACACAAAAGCGGAATTGAAAAAGAATTAACCTAGTTTAATAACTCCATCGGATCCGCTCATTTAACATTGTATTAACTTCCCATCACAAATCGCAATCGACGCTTTCCATTGTTATATCAACCCAATCCTTAATAAACTACGACATGACGGACGCACCGGAGTTATAAAACATAATATATACCATATCGGGTCCGGCCATCGCATATCGCAATCAGCGGAACCCAGATATATATATATATATATATATATATATATATATATATATATATATATATATATATATATATATATATATATATATATATATAACGTTCTGTGAGATCGCGGACCCGCCGGGACTTTACAATATAATATATATATATATATGTATCGGGTCCAGCTTTACCATCACTTATCGCAATCGGCGGAACCCAATGCATATGCATAAAGCGTTATGCAATATCGCGGACTCGTCGGGCTTATAAAATGCAACATATATGTTTTCGGATCCACCTATGGCAAATCGCAATCGGCGGAATCAACATCCATTGCTCTGCGGACCCGCGAAAGTAATAAACGCGATATATAATCTTTCGGGTCCGACCAGGGGTGATTTCATATAACTGCCACTGCGATTTGCTATTGTGATTTGATCGCATCGCAACCAAAGCACTGCTCTTTAACACTTGTCTCTTTCTATTATTTGATTACGATACACAATGTGCTTTGTGACATGTATCCTTATTCATTCAATTGTGTTTCTATACTTTCTTTTAGCGATTTCGATATGTAATGACCACAAACAAAATACTTCTTTACTTTTAGGCTTTGCGTGGGGGCGGGGGTAAAGAATATAAAGGAGTTTCATTGAGTTTGAACTCCCGATAGTGATATAACTAATAAATAAACTTTAAACACAATATAAGCTACAACAGAACCCAGTAACAATGAAGGTTGTGTACAGCCGAGATGTGGTCTTCAGAAAGGTAAAAGATGTTATTAAACATGAAGTCCAACCAAAGGAACCTGAGAAGATAGAGTTTGAGATAAAGGAGGAAGAATCCGACTCTACAGCAGAGGAGGAATCAGAAGATGAAGAGCCACAAACTCTGGGTGTGAGAAGATCAGTTTGAGAAAGAAGGCAGCCAGAAAGGCATAGTCCATCTACTTTCTGTTCAAATTTTGCTTTATCTATTACTGATGATGATCCCATAACTGTGAAGGAAGCAGTAGATTCAGAGGATGGAAAACTCTGGAAAGAGGCCATGGTTGATGAAATGGTATCTTTGCACAAAAATGAGGCTTGGGATCTGGTGGAGTTGTCGGCGGGAAGGAAACCCATTGGCAGCAAATGGGTGTTCAAGAAGAAGACAAATGCAGAAGGAAAGGTGGAGAAATACAAAGCTCGGTTGGTGGCAAAAGGTTATTCCCAGGTGCCGGGAATTGATTTTGGTGATATTTTTTCTCCTGTTGCCAAGGTAACTTCTATTAGATTACTTTTATTTGTTGCTGCTGCTTTTGATTTTGAGGTAGAACAGATGGATGTGAAGACATAATTTCTTCACGGGGATCTGGAAGAGGAGATCTACATGAAGCAACCTGAAGGCTTTACACTGAAGGGTAAGAAAGAACTAGTATGCAAGTTAAAGAAGTCTTTGTATGGGTTAAAATAGTCACCAAGGATGTGGTATCAGAAATTTGATACATTTCTACGGGGACTTGGCTTCACCAGAAACAAAGTAGATCACTGTGTGTATTTTAAATTAATTGGTGACCGTGTTATTTATCTGGTCTTGTATGTGGATGATATGTTGCTGGTTGGAAATGACAAAGAAATTATCAAGGATTTGAAGACCCATTAGTCCTCCAAATTCGACATGAAAGATCTTGGTGCTGCAAACTATATTTTGGGCATGGAAATTTAAAGAGATCAGACAAATAGGAAGCTCTGGTTAAACCAGAGGAAGTATGTCGAGACAATATTATAGAGGTTTAATATGCAGGATAGTAAACCAGTGAAGGTTCATATTCCTGTAGGTGTAAAGTTATCTGTTGAACAGTGTCCCAAGACACAAGAAGAGGAAGAGGACATGTCCCGTGTTCCATATGCAAGTGCAGTTGGTAGCCTGATGTATGCGATGGTCTGTACTAGACCAGACATTGCACATGCAGTGGGAGTATTGAGCAGGTTTATGTCAAAACTAGGGAAGGAGCACTGGACAGCAGTGAAGCGAGTTTTCAGGTATTTGCGTGGCACTAGTGATTATGGTTTGTGCTACCAAGGAAGACCAGGATTGGACAGAGTTTTGGATATTCGTGACTTTGTTGATGTGGACTGGGCTAGAGATCTAGATCAGAGAAGATCTACAAGTGGGTATGTGTTTAACCTATTTGGAGGTGCAGTCAGTTGGATGAGCAAGAAACAATCTGTAGTGGCACTATCAACTACAGAGGCAGAATACATGGCAGCCACTCATGCAAGCAAGGAAGCAGTTTGGTTGCAGAGATTGTGTTCAAGTATGGGGTTAGTACAGGGAGCTATAAGGATAGACTGTGACAGCCAAAGTGCAATTTTCTTGGCAAAGAACCCTGCTTACCATTCAAAAACAAAGCACATTGATGTTCAGTATCACTTTGTGAGGGATATGATAGAAGACAAAAAGGTGTTGCTGGTAAAGGTGGACACTTTGAAGAATACTGCAGATGCATTGACAAAATCTGTGAGCTCTAAGAAGTTCTCTTGGTGTAGAGAAACAATGGGCATTGCAGGGTTGGATAAATGACTAAGCTCTCTCGTGGCCCCCTGTGGAAAGAAAACAAAAAGTGGGAGATTGTTGGTTTGTGTTATATTCTTTCCACGACTATCCCACGTAGTTAACTAGGGGGTTAGAAGGGGGGGGAGCCCCCCCTTCATTGCGCCGATTGTGTGGCAAGGGGTTTGAGGGGTGCAGGTAACCCCATTCTATGGGGTCCAGGAAAGCACCCCGGAAAATTTTGGTTTTGGACCCTATATTAGGTTGGGCGGACCTACCTATGGTTTTGTGCATGTTTTCGGTCCATGGTTTTGGACGCGATGGTTTTCGGTCCATGGTATTGGATGCTTCGGCATGTATAAATATGTATTGTAACATTGAAAGGAACATAATGAAAAATCAAGTTGGTAGTCCCGGTTTTGGGATCTACGGGAAAATCTCTATGTATATGTGTTTTATGTGTTATGCTCTCACATTTTTTATTTTCTGTGTTTTAGAATTCGTATGCAAGTAATTTATGTATAGGGTTAAAACCTATAGATAACACAAAATTGTAATAATGACCACATGCATAATAATCATAACCATCACAATGCATGTATAGTAGACATATATACAACTAACATGCATGCATAATAATCACGTTTACCCTAAGGTTTAGTGCTACAACCTTTCTCTGATACCAATCTGTAACTACCCCTCCCACATTTAACCACTTTGATAGGATCTCCAGGGTCATGAGCTGAGTTTCACCGTGATATGACCCGACCTCCAAGTTGTAGTTATAAAAGTGGGGTCTGCAAACCTAGAACCCATACTGACATCCTTAGAGGTTATAAACCACTCAGGAGCCTGAAAACAACCCTGGGTGGTTAATCCCTGAGTTGGAACTCTTTTTCACTAGGTTTACTCCCCAACCGCACCCATAACACTGCATGCATGTGGTTTTGAGGCTATAACAGCACCTACAAGCATGTTCCATGTGGTTATGACCCAAAATCCCTTGTTCTGTGCATGCAGTCATGAGATCTATGCCACTTTTCAGGCTAGCCTCTAGACCACTGCCCAAAACTTCTTGTAACTTTCCATAATCATGACAATGATGATAAAAATGCTAAACAATCAAATCTTGAGCAATATCTTGACATATACATGCCTAATATGTTATGAAACCAGCTCAAGAAAAGATAGAAAAGATAGATCAACGCCTTAGAATTTAGCCTCTTCAAGGGGGCAACCTCCTTTACATTACATAAATGAACAATTCTTGGATGATACAAATGACAAAACCTCCTTTCTATATATAGGAGTCTAAGGAGTCACAATATAATCCAGCCGACCTAACAATAATAATATAAAGCCACACAAATAAAAATAGAGGGATTCTATGGGGCAGAGAAATAATAATATGGGGGTAATAGGGGCACAACAATATAAATAAGGGGTATAACTACAATAGTAATGGGGTAATCACTAGTATTATAGGGACCCAACATGCCCCTCTCCTTCAAAAAAGTGTTGTCCTCAACGCTTGAGTAGTTCTGGATACTTCTGCATAAAATTCTCATCCTCCCATGTGGAATCTTCAGCGGATAAGTTCTTCCACTTGATAAGATACTCTGAAATTGATCGATTTCGTAGCTGTCGAGTTCTTGTTTCTGTGACTGCTTCCGGTTCCAATATAATTTTTCCTTCCTCGTCAAGTTCTGGCAATATTGTTTGAACTGGGAGCTTGTCGCCTATAACCTTCTTTAAACATGAAACATGGAAAACTGGGTGCAATCGAGAAGCTGCAGGAAGCTCCAATTTGTATGCCATAGTACCAATCTTTTGCAACACCTTGTACGGACCATAATACTTTGGTGATAATTTATTATCCTTCTTAGCTTGCTTTAGGGACATTTGCTTATATGGTTGTAGCCGTAGGAATACCCAATCACCTACATCAAAACTTCTTTCACTGCGATGTTGATCTGCCTGTTGTTTCATTCTATTTTGTGCCAACACGAGGTTATCCTTTAAGAGTTGGAGGACTTGTTGTTGATGTTCGATGTGATGTTCCACTGCCTGAACCTTAGAATTTTCTCTTAAATATGATGTGATGGATGGTGGTTGATACCCATAAAGTGCCATAAATGGGGTCATTTTTGTTGCTGTATGGAAGGAAGTGTTATACCACCATTCAGCCAGAGGCAACCATTTGACCCATTGTGTCTGTTTATCAGATACAAAGCAACGAAGATATCCTTCCAAACATTTGTTTACTATCTCAGTTTGCCCATCAGATTGAGGATGATAAGATGAGCTATGAGCTAACTGAGTACCAAGACAAGAAAATAATTCTGTCCAAAAATTTCCAGTGAAAATGGGATCTCTGTCACTTACAATAATCTTTGGGTTTCCATGTAGCTTTTGAACTGTTTCCATAAATGCAGTAGAAACTGTACTGGCTTTAAATGGATGTGATAATGCACAAAAGTGTGCATACTTGGTAAGTCTGTCAACTACCACCATGATGACACTCTTTCCCTCAGACTTGGGTAAACCTGTGATAAAATCCATTGAAACCTCCTCCCAACGTTGGCTTGGAATGGATAAAGGTTGTAATAGACCCGGTGTCTTAATTGTTTCAACTTTATTTTGTTGGCAAACCAAACATTCCGCCACAAACTTTTGAATATCTGATTTAAGGCCATCCCAAAAAAATTCCTTCTTAACCCTGTGGTAAGTTTTTAAAAATCCTGAGTGCCCTCCTAAGGGAGAAGTGTGCAATTCCATAAGAATCTTTTGTTTTAGCTGGGAATTCTTACAGAGGTATAAGCGATCTTTGTACCATAACGAATCATTTTGCCAGCTAAATGTATCAGAAGTACTGGAATCTTGTTGTAGCTTTCGAATAAGTGCCCACACTTCTTCGTCATTCTTCCATTCCTCCCTTGCTTCGTTTATCCAATCTGGTTGGATAATAGAAATGGCACACAACAATGCTTCCACATCCTCATCCTTTCTTGAGAGTGCATCTGCCACCACATTTTGCTTCCCTTTTTTGTAGATGATTTCAAAGTCATAACCCAACATCTTTGTGACCCACTTTTGTTGCTCTTCAGAGGATAATCTTTGTTCTAAAAAGTATTTAAGGCTATCATGATCCGTTTTTACCTTGAAGTGTCTTCCCATTAGGTAGGGTCGCCATTTCTTAAGTGCATGGAGTATTGCCAACATTTCCTTCTCATAAATAGCTTTGCTTAAAAACTTTCCCTTGATTGGACGACTTTCAAAAGCAATGGGTCTTTCATCTTGCATTAGAACAGCACCAATTCCATTTCCTGAAGCATCACATTCCACAATAAAGGTTTTTGTGAAGTCCGGTGTAGCTAAGACCGGTGCTTGGCACATTGCCTCTTTAAGATGTTCAAAGGCCTTTGTTGCTTCCGGAGTCCATGAAAATGAATCTTTCTTCAATAATGTTGTTAGAGGTGCTGCTATTCTCCCATAATTCTTAACAAACTTGCGATAATACCCTGTCAACCCAAGAAATCCTCGCAGATGCTTTATGGATGTGGGGATTTTCCATTCCTTAATGGCTTTAATTTTGCTAGGGTCTACCTTAACTCCTTCATGAGATACAATATGACCCAAATATTCCACCTCCTGGACTCCAAAGAAACATTTGGATCTTTTTGCATATAATTGTTTCTCCTCCAATAGTTGTAGCACCCTGTCAACATGTTCAACATGATCCTTCCAAGACTTGCTGTAGATTAGTATATCATCAAAAAATACTAACACAAATTTTCTAAGGAATGGTTTGAAAATTGAATTCATCAAACCTTGAAATGTTGAAGGTGCATTGGTAAGGCCAAAAGGCATGACCAAAAATTCATAATGACCCTCATGAGTTCTAAATGCCGTTTTCGGAATGTCTTCAATCTTCATTCTGATTTGATGATATCCCGAACGAAGATCCAACTTGGTGAAGTAAATTGATCCATGCAATTCATCCAGTAATTCATCAATGACAGGAATGGGGAACTTATCTTTAATAGTGAGCTTGTTGAGCTCCCTATAATCTGGACACATGCGCCATGATCCATCCTTCTTGTGCACCAATACTACTGGAGCTGAGAAAGAACTTTGACTCGGTTGAATTATACCAGCCTCTAGCATTTCTGCAACCATACGTTCAATTTCACTTTTTTGGACATAGGGATATCTGTACGGCCTGATGTTTGGAGGAACACTTCCTGGAATCAGATGAATAGCATGATCATGATCACGCATAGGTGGGAGACCTTTGGGAGTCTCAAATACCTTGGAATGATTGTCCAGGACTTTTTGGAGATCTGGAGAAATAGATGATTCCAATGTGGAAACATCTAGCGAACATAATTGTGCAATTACACCTCTTTGCTCCTTTTTTAGAAGCTTTGTCATGCCATTAGAGCTGATTATCTTTCCTGGTTTCCCTGCAATACCCCTTAATTCAACTTCCTTTCCTTCCACAGAAAATTTCATGAAAAGTTCTTGAAAATTAAAAGCTATTGTACCCAAGGATTGTAGCCATTGGACTCCTAGTACAACATCAGCACCTCCCATTGGAATGGAAAGCATTGGGCTAGTCAATACATATTCTCCCATGGATAGCTTGATATTATGGCACTTTCCAGAACAATTTATTGTTCCTCCATTTGCAATCATCACTTGACACTCTGGTGCTGGATATAGGAAGCAATTCAATTCTTTTGCTACCCTACAATGAATAAAATTGTGGGTGCTTCCTGAATCAATCAACACTATTACCTTTTTCTTCTTGATTTGTCCTTCTATCTTGATGGTTTGAGGAGTGGTAATTCCCGCCAATGCATTACAAGATATGGTCGGATTTATTTGTTCTTCATCTAGGCTTTGTTCCTGGAATATATTCTCTTCTTTTGACCTTTCTTGCTCCTTTTCTTCTTCCTCTTCACAATCTATGTAGAATAATTTCTTCTCAGCACACTTATGACCTTTTGTGTATTTGCTATCACAATTGTAACAAAGCCCTTTTGCTCTTTTTTCTTCCAATTGTTGTGGTGTCAACCTTGTAGGTTGTGGAAGACTATGGGCAACAACACTTCCGTCTTTATAGTTGTGAATGGTATGCTTCCTAGTTGCCATAATTTTGCTTTCCATTTTTCTTGCTAACCTGAATGCCTTCTCTAATGAATCAGGTTCCCAAAGGCGCACATCATGTTGGATATTATCCTTTAAAGACCCTATGAACACATCAATCCTATGCTCCTCTGGAATATCTTTTACCCTTATGTTCAATTTTTGGAACTCCTCAATGTGCTCCATTATTGAACCCTTTTGTTTGAGACTTATCAATTGGCTAAAAAAAGTGTTGCTTTTTGTATCCTCATAATGTGCTATCAATTCTTCCGTAAAAATTGCCCAAGTGATAAATTGTTTACGAGAACAAAGCCATTGATACCATACAAACTGATTTGGTTCCAAATATAAAGTTGCCATACGTACCTTTTGTGTGTTTTGCACATTATTGAGATCGAAGAATTGCTCCATCTGTAATATCCATGTGGCGGGATCCTTGCCATCAAACTTCCTCATATCGATTTTTGGAATATGGTGATTCTTCGATCCAACATTAGAGTCTATGGAATCATGATTAACATTTCTTTTGTTCTCATCATGAGTTTCCTTTACTACCTTTTCACCATTAGTAAGTATTTCTTGTAGAAAATTAGTCAAATCTGTCTTCAAATCTGCCATGCCTGTCTTCAAATTTGTGTTCAAATCTATCTTCAAATTGTCCATCTTAGCTTCCATGCCATTCATCTTAGCTTCCACGCCATTTATCTTAGCATCTGTTAACTTTTGTGAGCGTGACATTTGTTGCACTTGTTCTTGTAATTTTGATATATCATGTAGCATTTCTTCCTCTTCTTCATGAGTCATGCTAGAGCTTTCAGGTTCCTTACTAGGTGTTTGCATTTTCTTTCCTCGGGGCATCAGTTACCGATAATAATGCTCTACTATGCCCTTTGAATTCCTTCAAAATAAATTTTCAAACCAAGCTTAAGCAAAAATTTAAAAAAAAATCTACACACCTTTTTTCACTTTGTAGGAGCTTGATATTGCCTCTGATGTATCTCTGTACTTTCCAGTCATCTAGTTCTGAACTTGTGACCTGTAGTAGCTCTTTTTGTCCTCTTTCCAATGCCACAAGTCTGACCCAAATTGGATTCTCCAAGGAAGAGTTATGCGAAATCTCCCACAGTGACTTGATTATAGACTAGTTCAGTAGAGCGAACTTGTACGACGTGCCACGAGTCACTGTTTCGACCTTTGGATCTAAAAAACACCACAAGAAACTAAAGTCCGTCCTCTTTCTGTACCTTTTTACGAAATTTCAATCCGATCCTCAGAGAGAAAGTTATGACGATTTTCCCCAGGTCACCTGTTTTGAATGTAATTCAGGAGTCTGCAAAAAGACCAACTTCCTCAGATCATATCTCCGAAAATATCACGCGAAAAGCTCTGAAATTCGGACCCAAGGTTCAGCGTCAATTCTTCTCAAATGGGTTTTTTTTTGCGACTTCTGAAACGTCACAGAAAAAAAGTTATAGCGAAAATGCCACGATGACCTGTTTGGAGCAGCGAAACCCTAGAATCCAAAGCTCTGATACCAAATGTTATGAAACCAGCTCAAGAAAAGATAGAAAAGATAGATCAACGCCTTAGAATTCAGCCTCTTCGAGGGGAAACCTCCTTTACATTACATAAATGAACAATTCTTGGATGATACAAATGACAAAACCTCCTTTCTATATATAGGAGTCTAAGGAGTCACAATATAATCCAGCCGACCTAACAATAATAATATAAAGCCACAAAAATAACAATAGAGGGATTCTATGGGGCACATAAATAATAATATGGGGGTAATAGGGGCACAACAATATAAATAAGGGGTATAACTACAATAGTAATGGGGTAATCACTAGTATTATAGGGACCCAACATAATACCAGATAGACATTTTGTCAAACAGAAAGTAAACATATGAGTTACAGGTCATGAATGTATATCTAATCATAAGATTTTGAACTTGCCCCCTTAAGCTAGCTGCAACAACACTCGTTAGTCCATGCATTCACCAACCATCCAATAACTTATCAAATCATGAACAAGAGCCATAGCTAGATCACATCATAAAACCAGGCATATAAATAACATATAACCATAATAGAAACTATGATAAGTCATCCATAAGATCAACATAATAATCAGTACAAGTGCTCATAGATCACAATAGGAAAATAGCTCATATTAACATATGAAAATGCCAACCAAGTCAGGGAATTCCACGTACCATCCGAACATATAATGGGCTGAACCAAATCCCTCTTTTAACCAATCACCCCCGCACCATATCCCAAGCATGAATGTAGGATCATAAGGGTTAAACCAAAATAAAACCAACCATGGCTTCTGGAGGTTGAACCACCTCAACCCTCAAGCACAGTGATCTCACCTATATGGTCCAAAAATCAATAACATCAACCAGATTGGTCTCTACCCAAGCTTTTTTAGGGATCTAGGGACTAGTAACTCAACCCATAGCCTCCAGGGAACCCAAGTTGTTACATGGATCTAGAGATCTCCCATCTCAACCCATAGCCTTAAGGGAAACCAAGTTGTTTCAGGGTTCTAGAGAATTTTCCTAACCCTTAACCATAGGAAACCTAAGAACCAAACAGAAAACCAAATGGGAACCCACTACATCATGGCTATCTAGGAAATTAAAAGGCAAGGTTGAAACCACTATCAATCTAGGCAAATCTCCATGCCAGTGACAATAAGAATAAATAATAAACCAATGCATGTACCATGCATTCGAATCTAGGAATGCTAAATCTCACATGCACATTGTTACCTGCTATCCATAGATAATTTTTTTCCTTACTTATCGATGTCCAAACTTTCTCTTGCACTCCCTTACTTTCCATTGCTTTCTTGTCCAAGTGCTTGCAAATCCTATAATGCTCTAAGAATGCTCTAAGGGTGCAAGAGTTTATGAGAGAATGAGATTGTGGAAAGAGAGAGCCAAAATTGAACTAACAAAAGCTATGAATAGTTTCTCTAATGACTTTTTATCATTAACATCTCCTTTTTGTTTATTTTCCTTTATTTTTCCTCTAACTTCCCTTGCATGCAAATTTGTGTCTCTTCACCTTCCTTTTCTCTTTTTTTCCTTTATTTTTATAATTAAATGTCAATTATTTCCTCTTTTCCTTTGCCAATGCCTTTGTCAATTTCTATAGTCATTATTAAACCACAATTTATGCCCACAATAATGTTTACCCACCATTCAGCTTGGAATACATGTCCCATGACCTTGGTCTTATTTTATTTACATGAAAATCAACCAGGGGTTGTTACATAGGCCTAAATACTCTTTAATTGTACTGAGATTTGGAGTTGATTGATGTGAAGTTGAAAAAACGCATACTATCTTGATTAGTGTGAAAATATTTGATCATTTTCTTTGTGGAAGGATCCAAGCTCTGTGGCTGAGGTGGAGACTTAACTTCGATCCTCTTTAAGATGTGATAAAGCAAAGGCCTTAGCCTTAGATCCGAGCTAGAGTTTTAGGACTCTTCCTTCATTTGGAGGAGGACTCTCAAGTGCAGAGCTCTTGGTCTTAAGTTTTGAATTGAACCTACCTTTGTGGCAAGAATAACTCCCGGAACTTATGAACAAAACCTTAAGGAGTGGAAGTGATTTTGTATTGACATTGTTTATGAAGTTCAACCTAAAGAAAATTTGGTGATTTTGGAACAAAATTGAATACATTTTGAGCTTTTGAAGGTCCCTTAAAATATTTTTGACCAAACATTAAAGCAATATTTTGGAGCATTCCTAAACCCAATTAAAGTAGAACCAACGACATACCTTTCTTGTAGTCCTTAAGACTTTTGAGGCCTTCCTTGAAGCAGTCTTGAGGCAAAACTAAAGGAGTTTTTGTATATTTAGGAGGAGTTCTTTTAGTAAGACCTTAACCTAATTTGGAAGTAGATATTAAGCCAATTATTTACAAAACCTAGAGAGACTTTTGGGATAGTTACCTTGAGAAGACAACTAGAGACTTTTGATGAAAAATTAAAGGTGCGCTTGAAGTTGTTTTGGAGAACTTCTTGAAGACCCCTTGAGAAATCCTTGGAGCATTGCAATGTGTAAGACATATTTTAATACTTATTTTAAAAGTTTTTATAATTCTTGAAGTAGTATTGAAGCCACCTTGAAGGATTGAAGTAAATTGAGAGGGTTCAGGCCCTAGAGTATTGGAGTCCTCATACAAGGTTGGAGCCTTGTAGGAAACTAGGTTGGAGCCTAGAATGTATTTGAGGATTGGAGTCCTCATAAGAGGTTGGATCCTTGTTGAGACCAAGGTTGGAGCCTTTAAGGAGTTAGAATTTTATTGTACATGTTGGAGCATGGTTGTTTATAAGAGGACCGAATTCCTCATCGTTTGTATTAATAAAATTATTTTCTTATTGTACATCATGTGTTCTCGTTTAATTAATGATCTTAAATGGAATAATATAAAAATGGTAAAGAAATATTGATTCACTGACTCCCCCTCCCTCTCAGTGTTTCCAACAAGCTTCTTCAACCACATCATATTAGTGGGGTAGTCATAGGCCTATACCCTTTCCTAAATCATGAGAATTGTTTATAAACAACAGTAGAAAAAGTGTCAAGAACCTATTAGTCTCATGATTATTTAATTCTCAATTTTTTTAAGCAACGCGAAATCAAAATGAATCATCTAGTGGGGATTTCTCCCTTACATGCAATCTCCAAATCGTTGTCGGCCCATCCTTCATTAATATTTCATAAAAGGGATTCTTTTGATAGGGGATTGTGATATAGTCACAGCATGTGCCCATGTACTATCAATGGAGTCCTTTCCTCATCAATGGTATGGAGTTTAATGGATTGATTATCATATATGGTGTCAATCTCATATGGCCCAGGCCAACAAGTACAAAATCTTCCCTTGAATTCCTCAAATCTTGAATTGAAGAACAAATCCCAATGTTAAACTTTAAATCTTTTCTTCTTTATTGGCTTGTCATGCTATCGAGCTCTTTGTTATTGGATAACAATTATCTGGTGTAGAGAAACTTAACAAAGTTCATCTAACTAATTGATCTGGAGAATTATTTGTTGTTGTGCCTTGGATAAGTCCATGCCAAGCTGTATTGTTGCCACAAGGTCTATACCTCTATCTCTACCAATAAAAGAACTCTCTTTCCATAAACTAGCTCATATGGAGTATAACTAATTGTACTTTGCCATGGCGTCTAATAGGTCCATAATGCTTCAGGAAGTCTATCTACATAGTCCTCAAGGTGGAGTTGGTCATTGTTTTTTATGATGGCCTCAATGATCTTGTTTGTTCCTTTTGATTGTCCATCAGCCTGTAGATGATATGGTGTTCTCACCCTTTTTATGATATTATATGTTTTATGTGATATCCTAAATGAGTTTTGAAGTGAATAGTGTTCCTTCGCCAATGGAAATCTCCCTTAGTACTCTGAATCTTAAAAAAAAAAATTGCCATAGAAGAGGTCTGCCACTGCTTCTTTTGTTTTGTCTAAGAGTGCCTTTGCTTCTATACACTTTGTAATGTAATCTGTGCAAACCAGGATATAGGAGTTTCATCAAGAAAGAGGGTTTATGGGTCTAATGAAATCAAGAGCCCATTTCTAAAGGGGTTCTATCACTAACTTTGTTTATAATGAAATTAATCATAAAGTTGAAAATTCAATCAAAAAAATAAACCAGTGATAATTAAGGGAAATTAATCATAAAATATATTATAGAAAAAGGGGAAAAAATTCAATCAAAAAATAAACCAGTAATAATCAAGGGAAATTAATCCTAAAATATATTATAGGAAAAAGGGAAAAAAAGTCAAATTAGAAGACAACTAAGAAAAAGGGTTTATGGTCTAATGAAATCAAGAGCCCATTTCTATCACTAACTTTGTTGGTAATGAAATTAATCATAAAGTTGAAAAATTCAATCAAAGAAATAAACCAGTAATAATTAAGGGAAACTAATCATAAAATATATTATAGAAAAAAGGAAAAAAAAGTCAAATTAGAAGACAACTAATATCTATATATTAGTACAGGGTTCGCAGGAGAAAGCTAATAATCTGCCGCAACCTACTTCCATGTACATCATTTTGAGAAAAAAGTTGCCTGTTACATCATACGTGCTCATACATGGACTGAAGTAAGCTTTGCCACAGCTACATTTTGAAGATTAAAACTCATCTGAATATGAAATGACTCCATTGTTTATTAAAATTATTACCATTTAAAATCCGTTTATCCACCCATTTTTATTTAACTGTCAAAATTTTCAAATCACACAATCTAGATTCGTGTATCCACTAATCTCGAGAGGCCTGAAATACATCTAAACTGGATACAAAGATCTCATATGTACTTCTCTACAAAATCATACTTCAAATAGCGAGCCCCGCATGAAGAAAAGATCATACATCTACAACTAAGTTGTTATGACAAGTATACTTGTTGAGAAAACTCCATATCGATAAATTAACCTATAAAAAATAATTTATTTTTTTATATAAAATTAAAACTGAGGGAGAATTTTAAATATTTAAAAATATTAAAGTATATATATATCAAAATATTTTTTAATTTTATCAATTTAAAAATAAAACTTATTTATTTTTTTAAATATATTTTTCAAATATATAATATATGGTAATAAATATTGATTAAAACAATTGAAATAATTATTAAACTTACTACTAAAATAATTTTAAGTTGCTCATATATAGAATAACAATTTTGTTTCATGTATACTTATTTAAAATTAAATGAGCAACGCTCATGCAGATTACAATTTTAGGAAACATATATAATCAATCATGTATCAATATTAATTTAATGCAAGACTATTGATTTACAACATCATTTTTTACAAGATTATTGTTGACCAAATGCATAAAAAATTTGCAGTATACAATAGTATATTTGATGGAATGTAGAAAGTTTGAGAAATTTAAAAAACAATTAAAATAATAATTTAATTTCTTTGTAAATCATAAGCTTATTCAATCAAATTAATTCACCAAATATATGTTTATTGAAAATTATATATAAATTTACTAAGAAATAAATATTGTCTATAACAATTGATCTTTAACCTTGAATAAACTCAATTTACTTATTATCTTTTATTTTAATTTAGTTATATTTAAATAGCAATAGGGACTAGCTACTATGTAACACTTTAATAAAGGATAAATGAAGAATGGAATAACAGAAAAGATCAAAAATATAAAAATCCTATAAAAGAAGACAAAAATTAAGAGAGAAAAGAATAAAACTTATTAAACAATGGCTACATAGTAGCTAGTACCTGCAACTTAACTTAAATATAGCTTAATTAAACTAAAAAAATAATAAAAACATGAAAATTTCATCACAAAAATAAAAACAACTAATAAAATATTGTATTGTTAAATGTCATCACCAAAATATATATATATATAGATATATAGATATATTATCTTAAATTCAAAATATGGAGAAAAAACTATAATTCATGAAAATAGAAACAATAGAAAAAGGGAAAAAAAAAAAAAAAATGTTAAATGAAAAAGAAACAAAACTAAAAACAAAAAAATGGTAACTAATAGAAACGGAAGTACTAAACAACCCATAATAAGACCTCAACAAATCACCTTACAAATAAATAAGTTTAAATAATAATAATAAATAGCAAAATTTGAATTTCCATTGTTAAACTAGGGATAAGCAACAAAAATTTTGGTCAAACACAAATTAATAGGCAGTGAAAGGCAAAATTGAATTTGTAATATCATGCCTCGACAAGTATAATAACTCAAAGTCAAAAAGATCTTATCTTAAATGCTAGGAGCAAATGATTCTATAAAAGTGAAAAATATTAATATACCTAAAACACCAAACGAGAATAAGTTAGAGCCAAAAATTAAATATTAGAAGGAACAACATAGAGAATACTAATTAACTCTTGTTGAAATGTGTGCTCATACTTCCAAGTGCTCACACGAGCTCCATACGTGGGAGCATGGTAATATGGGAATACAAGATCGATATTTGGTAGCGAGCTCTCATCAATATGTGACGGTAATAACAAAAGGTTATTGCAAGTTCCCGTTTTTGTTCATCGTCTATGTTGTGGTTCATGTAATTTTAGGTGGGGTTTCCATAATGGCTTTGACGCGCTCAACCATGGGAGAGAAGGATGCACGCTATCGGATCATAAATGGCGTGTTGCAACACAAAAGGAATGTCCTCCTTAATAATTGTACCACAATTAACTCTTATCATGTTTGTGTCCCACAATGGAAGAGTAACGATCTCTCCACCTCGTGGAATTTCTCTTCCTCAGGTCGTTATAAATGGGTTGGATCATTCACAGGTTATCGATATTGTTTTGTACTCTATCGAGATGTTGAAATGTTTTACGGTCTTTGTATTCTAGTTTATCATTTCATGTTTGACAATGGGTGTTGGGTGCTTTGGTAACCACCTCTTGGTAAACTCAAAAAGACTTGCCATAAGGAGGGAATTGGGATTTTACGTTTCTCTGGTTTCAAAAGCTTTAGAATTCAATGGTTTTCATCCTCTTCCTGCATAATGCAGCCGGCCAGTCTTCAAGTTGGTGGTCATGCCTCCTTCATCGGTGCCTCAAGGCCTCGAATTTCAAGGTATCTCTTTCAACCGCCTGGTCTTCATATGCAGAGTTTGGTATCTAGGAAATTTTTCAATCTGGTTGTAATGATATCCTATACTATAGGGTTTTGATGTTACAATGGAAAGTTTTATGCTTTAATGTGCTTAACTTTGGGCATCATGTTCTTATATTGATGTCTGTTGGTAAATTTTGGCTTATAAATGTTAATTCTCTACCTTTGTATCATGTGAGTAGCCCGTTAATGTCAAATTGTGGTTACCAATTCCTTTTCGTTCAATCTATGTACAAAATATGGTCTACATGTGCATATGCCTCAAGATTGTATTGGGTGAATACTTTTTTTCTTTCAAATTGGCTCTACTGGGTTCAAGTTTATTAGATCCAAAAGGTTTTGAAACTGCATACTCTGAAGTTTGATTATCACTTCCTGCACTGATTTCCTTTCAAGATTAATTGTCGTCATTTAAGGGTCACTGCAATTCAATTTGATTTTGTGAACTGTAAGGGTTTTAGTTTGTCTATGTATAGACCAATATTGTGTTCAATGGGTTTTGGGGATGAGATAATCCTGTTTGGGAGCTTTCTAACTTTTCACTCTCTTAGTCTGGTCTTAAGTCTTAGGGTTTGTCTCAAGGTTAGTCAACCTACTGCAAGTCTCGTGCATCTCCACGTGACTATGCCACCTAGTCAAAGAATGGAAAATCTTAGGGGAGGCATCAGTAGTAGCTCTATTTCTCAGCCTAGGTGTCTATTTGGATGGAACTCGGTAGCAACCTTGTTTGATTCAGTTCCTTCAGAGATCAGAAAATAAATTCACCTTCTTGAATCTCGAGAATTTGGCGATAAGGCCTACTTCTCTGATCCAGAGGCGGGTAATCATGATTTCAAATAGATTCCCGACCTTGGCAAGTTTAGAAGAAGAAGGCTACATTTTTTTCATTTTGTTGCAAGTCATCAACAGCTGGACACCTTATTTCTTCTAGTCCTTTGAGATGAACAAGTGGATAATTATAACATTTTTGCAGGTCAGGAGGACATTAAATGCCTCTTAAGGAGTATTTTATATTGCTTGGATGACATGTTGATGCGCTTACAAAGGGTGGAAAAGTATGTAGTCTCATACTCTGATTCTATCTCTGAAAACCTCACTGACACTCCAGCAGTTATTGATGTTCGATAGATCAACATAGCTTCACCTCCCAACATTTCTCCACGAGCTAATGGAGCTCCTCTTTCTCTGGTGGTCATCTCAGATTAGGGGTATTGCCTTGGTTGTAAAGTTTGTTTTTGGTTTTTCTCTATAGCATAGATGGCACTACTGCCTTCAGCGGATAACATGGCATCAACTTGACATACTAGCTCCTCTTTCTCTGATGGTCATCTCAGATTAGGGATATTGTCTTGGCCACAAAATTTAGTTTTGGTTTTTCTCTATGGTGTCAACTGCACTACTGGCTAACACGACATCAACCTGACTTACTCATGGTCAACTTCATTGAGCTCTAGTCCTAATACACAAGATAAAATTTCTTTTGTCTTTTTGGTTTGGTACTCAGAATCTTATCAATTTTTGGGCGGTAATAGCTTTGTAACTACCTGGGTAATGTTTTGTAAAACAATGATGATGGATGGTCAAGATAGTTTACTTGATTTCTAGAGGCTTTGATGCTACTTAGAGATATTTAGTTGGAGGTTTTGCACTCCCAAATTAGTCTTCTTTGATAAACATGGTCTCAAAGTAAAATCTCTTTTATTAATGGAAATTTTGCACCGACTTACAAGAAAAAGCACAGAGAATACTAACAACAACAACAAAATATTAAAGAAAAGAAAAAAGTATATATACACAGAAAATGTAGAATGTCTATAACATGAAAAGAGAGAAGGTTTAATTTACTCAAATAATTATATAAACCAAGAAAAATGATGGAGCAATTAAATTAAGAGGATAAGAGAAACAAATGAAACCAAACAAATAGGAAGGCTAAAGAAAAACGAAACTTAATAAAAAGGGAGAAGAAAAGAAAAACCAAGAAGAAAATGGGAAAGAAGACCCTTAAGAAGAAAGGGCAAGGATCCAACAACTACTAATTTTCCACCCATCATTTATGTTTGACATATTGGATCTTTTCTCAATCTCAATAGCCTCCCTAAACTTTTGGTAATGGAAGTGATCAATCTTTGTAATGACCTTGGCATCTTCTAGACATATGTGGTGTTTCATTTTTTCTACGTGTTCTACCAAAGTTGAAGAACGACTCCTACAATGTTTGATGTTTGTTGCATGCTCATGAATCCTTTTATTAATTGAGAGGCTAGTTTCTCCAATGTAGGGGGTCCCACATGAACATGGGATCATATAAACACCTTTCATACCTTTAGGTTCCACTAGTTCTTTGGTGGATCTTAGGGAATTTCGAATAGTGTGCAATGGCCTAAAGGTGGAAGGAACTTTGTGCTTCTTCAAGATCTGAGCAATCATGTTGGTGGTCCCTTGGATAAAGGGAATATGAACACCAAAAATCACCTCTAAGGGGTATTTCTTTCTCCTAGGGCCAAGGATCACTTTTGTTAATGTCTTGAGACCTTGGTGCTTATTGTAGCCATTCTCTTTGAAAACTTTAAGGAGATGGGTTTTCTCATTATCCAAGTGACTTCTGTCAAAAACTCATAAAGCATGAGTAGCAAGAGCATTGAGAACTCCCGAGTTTTGAGCACGATAATGATGGGAGCTAGCATGAAGATATTACTCTGTGTGAGTCTTCTTATGAAAGAATTGGTGAGAGAATGAGTCATCTTCTTTCTTAAAGATAAGGACATCAAGGAAATATTGGCTAACATTAACTTCTTGCTCCATAGTAAACTTTATGGAGCTCCATTGATTGTTAAGATGCTGAAAAAATAAATCAAACATATCCCGCCCATAAGTCCAAATGATAAATGTATCATCTATGAACCTCTTCCAAAGCTTGGGATAGAATTGGACTGAGGCTAAAGCCTTGGATTCAAAGTCTTCCATGAACAAGTTGGCCACAACTAGGGAGAGTAGAGAACCCATGGCAACTCCACACGTTTGTCCATAGAATTCTCCTTCCAAGCTGAAAAAGGTTAAGGTAAGGCATATCTCAACCAATTTGGTTGTATCAGGATCAGTAAGGTGGTTAATCATGTCCATAACCTCATTGATAGGGATATTGGTGTAAAGAGATACCACGTCAAAACTAACCGTAGTATCATCAAGATTAAATTTAATACCGCTTAACTCATTGACAAAGGAGGATGAGTCTTTCACAAAAGATTTTGTGAGGCCAACAGGGGGTTTGAGCTTTTTCGCAAGAATATAAGTAGGCCCTCCTATTGTATTGACAATGGGTCTAAAGGGAGCCTCGTCCTTATGGATCTTTGGAATTCCGTATATTCTAGGAGTAATAGGGTTTCTCTCAAGAAGCTTATGGCTAATTGATCTGACGGTGCTACTAGATTTTATAGCTAAATCCACAACATTTGAGACTTTTTCCAAGGGGTTCTTTGTTAGGAAACCATCTCACAAAAAGATAGAAAAGATATATCAACGCCTTAGAATTCAGCCTCTTCGAGGGGGCCACCTCCTTTACATTACACAAATGAACAATTCTTGGATGATACAAATGACTAAACCTCCCTTCTATATATAGGAGTCTAAGGGGTCACAATATAATCAAGCCGACCTAACAGTAATAACATAAGGGCACAACAATAACAATAGTGGGTTTTTATGGGGCACATTAATAACAATATGGGGACAATAGGGGCACAATAATAACAATAATGGATACAATGACAATAGTAATGAGGGAATCACTAGTATTATAGGGACCTAACATGCCCCCCTCCTTCCGAAAATCATTGTCCTCAATGCTTGAGTAGTTCTGGATGCTTCTGTATAAAATTTTCATCCTCCCATGTGGAATCTTCAGCGAATAAGTTGTTCCACTTGATGAGATACTCCAAAATTGATCGATTCCGTAGTTGTCAAGTTCTTGTTTCTGTGACTGCTTTCGATTCCAATATGATTTTTCCTTCCTCGTCAAGTTCTGGAAATATTGTTTGAATTGGGAGCTTGTCACCTATAACTTTCTTTAAAAATGAAACATGGAAAACTAGGTGCACTCGGGAAGCTGCAGGAAGCTCCAATTTGTATGCCATAGTACCAATCTTTTGCAACACCTTGTACGGACCATAATACTTTGGTGATAATTTATTATCCTTCTTAGCTTGCTTGAGGGATATTTGTTTATATGATTGTAGCTGTAGGAATACCCAGTCACCTACATCAAAACTTCTTTCACTACAATGTTGATCTGCCTGTTGTTTCATTCTATTTTGCGCCAACGTGAGGTTATCCTTTAAGAGTTGGAGAACTTGTTGTTGATGCTCGATGTGATGTTCCACTGCTTGAACCTTAGAATTTTCTCTTAAATAGGATGTGATGGATGGTGGATGATATCCATAAAGTGCCATAAATGGGGTCATTTTTGTTGCAGTATGGAAGGAAGTGTTATACCACCATTCAGCCAGAGGCAACCATTTGACCCATTGTGTCTGTTTATCAGATACAAAGCAACGAAGATATCCTTCCAAACATTTGTTTACTATCTCAGTTTACCCATCAGATTGAGGATGATAAGATGAGCTATGAGCTAACTGAGTACCGAGACAAGAAAATAATTCTATCCAAAAATTTCCAGTGAAAATGGGATCTCTGTCGCTTACAATAATATTTGGGTTTCCATGTAGCTTTTGAATTGTTTCCATAAATGCAATAGAAATTTTACTGGGTTTAAATGGATACGATAATGCACAAAAGTGTGCATACTTGGTAAGTCTGTCAACTACCACCATGATGACACTCTTTCCTTCGGACTTGGGTGACCTTCTGATAAAATCCATTGAAACCTCCTTCCAACGTTGGCTTGGAATGGATAAAGGTTGTAATAGACCTGGGGTCTTAATTGTTTCAACTTTATTTTTGTTGGCAAACCAAACATTCTGCCACAAACTTTTGAATATCTGATTTAAGGCCATCCCAAAAAAATTCCTTCTTAACCCTGTGGTAAGTTTTTAAAAATTATGAGTGCCCTCCTAAGGGAGAAGTGTGCAATTCCATAAGAATCTTTTGTTTGAGTTGGGAATTCTTACATAGGTATAAGCGATCTTTGTACCATAACGAATCATTTTTCCAGCTAAATGTATCAGATGTACTGGGATATTGTTGTAGCTTTTGAATGAGTGCCCACACTTCTTCGTCATTCTTCCATTCATCCCTTGCTTCATTTATCCAATCTGGTTGGATAATAGAAATGGCGCACAACAATGCTTCCACATCCTCATCCTTTCTTGAGAGTGCATCTGCCACAACATTTTGCCTCCCTTTTTTGTAGATGATTTCAAAGTCATAACCCAACATCTTTGTGACCCATTTTTGTTGCTCTTAAGAGGATAATCTTTGTTCTAAAAAGTATTTAAGACTATCATGATCCGTTTTTACCTTGAAGTGTCTTCCCATTAGGTAGGGTCGTCATTTCTGAAGTGCATGTAGTATTGCCAACATTTCCTTCTCATAAATAGCTTTGTGTAAATACTTTCCTTTGCTTGGATAATTTTCGAAAGCAATGGGTCTTTCATCTTGCATTAAAACAGCACCAATTCCATTTCCTGAAGCATCACATTCCACAATAAAGGTTTTTGTGAAGTCCGACGTAGCTAAGACCGGTGCTTGGCACATTACCTCTTTAAGATGTTTGAAGGCCTTTGTTGCTTTTGGAGTCCATGAAAATGCATCTTTCTTCAATAATGTTGTTAGAGGTGCTGCTATTCTCCCATAATTCTTAACAAACTTGCGATAATAGCCTGTCAACCTGAGAAATCCTCGTAGAGGCTTTATGGATGTGGGGATTTTCCTTTCCTTAATGGCTTTAATTTTGCTAGGGTCTACCTAAACACCTTCATGAGATACAATATGACAAAGATATTCCACCTCTTGTACTCCAAAGAAACATTTGGAGCTTTTTGCATATAATTGTTTCTCCTTCAATAGTTTGAGCACCCTCTCAACATGTTCAACATGATCCTTCCAAGACTTGTTGTAGATTAGTATATCATCAAAAAATACTAACACAAATTTTCTAATTTGAAAATGGAATTCATCAAACCTTGAAATGTAGAAGGTGAATTGGTAAGGCCAAAAGGCATGACCAAAAATTCATAATGACCCTCATGAGTTCTAAATGTTTTTTTTGGAATGTCTTCAGTCTTCATTCTGATTTGATGATATCCTGAACGAAGATCCAATTTGGTGAAGTAAATTGATCCATGCAATTCATCCAATAATTCATCAATGACAGGAATGGGAAATTTATCTTTAATAGTGAGCTTTTTGAGCTCCCTATAATCTGGACACATGCGCCATAATCCATCCTTCTTGTGCACCAATACTATTGGAGCAGAGAAAGAACTTTGACTAGGTTGAAATATACCAGCCTCTAGTATTTCTGCAACCATACGTTCAATTTCACTCTTTTGGGCATAGGATATCTGTACGGCCTAATGTTTGGAGGAACACTTCCTGGAATCAAATGAATAGCATGGTCATGATCACGAAAAGGTGGGAGGCCTTTGGGAGTCTCAAATACCTTGGAATGATTGTCCAAGACTTGTTGGAGATATGGAGAAATAGATGATTTCGATGTGGGAACCTCTAGCGAACATAATTGTGCAATTACGCCTCGTTGTTCCTTCTTTAGAAGCTTTGTCATACCGTTAGAGCTGATTATCTTTCCCGATTTCCCTGTAATACCCCTTAATTCAACTTCCTTTCCTTTGGCACAAAATTTCATGAAAAGTTCTTGAAACTTAAAAGCTATTGTACCCAAGGATTGTAGCCATTGGACTTCTAGTACAACATCATCACCACCCATTGGAATGGAAAGCATTGGGCTATTCAATACATATTCTCCCATGGATAGCTTGATATTATGGCACTTTCCAGAGCAATTTATGGTTCCTCCACTTGCAACCATCACTTGACACTCTGGTGCTGGATATAGGAAACAATTAAATTCCTTAGCTATCTTAAAATGAATAAAATTATGGGTACTTCCCGAATCAATCAACACTATTACCTTTTTCTTCTTGATATGTCCTTCTATCTTGATAGTTTGAGGAGTGGTAATTCTAGCCAATGCATTACAATATATGGTCGGATTCATTTCTTCTCTATCTAGGGTTTGTTCCTGGAGTATATCCTCTTCTTTTGACATTTCTTGTTCCTTTTCTCCCTCCTCTTCACAATCTATGTAGAATAATTTCTTCTCAGCACACTGATGACCTTTAGTGTATTTGCTATCACAACTGTAACAAAGCCCTTTTGCTCTTTTTTCTTCCAATTGTTGTGGTGTCAACCTTGTAGGTTGTGGAATGCTAGGGGAAACAACACTTCCATCTTTACAGTTGTGAGTGGTAGGCTTCCTGGTTGCCATAATTTTTCTTTCCATTTTTCTTGCTAACGTGAATGCCTTCTCCAATGAGTCAAGTTCCAAAAGGTGAACCTCATGTTGGATTTATCCTTTAAATTCCCTATGAACACATCAATCCTATGCTCCTCTGGAATATATTTTACCCTTATGTTCAATTTTTGGAAGTCCTCAACGTGCTCCATCATTGAACCCTTTTGTTTGAGATTTATCAATTGGCTAAAAAAGGTGTTGCTTTTTGTATCCTCATAATGTGCTATCATTTCTTCCGTAAAAATTGCCCAAGTCACAATTTGTTTACAAGAGCAAATCCATCGATACCATACAAACTGATTTGGTTCCAAATATAAAGTTGCAATACGTACCTTTATGTGTTTTGCACATTATGGAGATCAAAAAATTGCTCCATCTGTGGTATCCATGTTCCGGGATCCTTGCCATCAAACTTCCTCATATCGATTTTTGGAACATGATGGGTCTTCAATCCAACATTAGAGTCTATGAAATCATGATTAACATTTCTTTTGTTCTCACCATGAGTTTCCTTTACTACCCTTTCACCATTAGTAACCATTTCTTGTAGCAACTTATTCAAATTTATCTTCAATTCTTCCATCTTAGCATCCATGCCATTCATATTAGCATCCATGCCATCCATATTAACTTGCATGCCATTGATATTAGCTTCCATGCCATTCATCTTGGCTTCAGTTACCTTTTGTGAGAGTGAAATTTCTTGTACTTGGTCTCGTAATTTTGAAATATCATGTTGCATTTCTTCCTCTTCTTCACAAGCCATGCTAGAGCTTTCAGGTTTCTTACTAGGTGTTTCTATTTTATTTCTTCGGGGCATGAATTAATGCTAATAATTCTTCACTATTCCCTTTGAATTCCTTCAAACTAATTTTTCAAACCAATCTTATGCAAAATTAAAAAAAAAAAAAACTACACACCTTTTTTTCACTTTTTAAGAGCTCGATATTGAATCTATTGTATCTATGTAACTGCAGATCTAGAATATTTGAAATCTCGTCCTGCAGTAGCCCTTTGAGTCCTCTTTCTAACCCCGCAATTCTGATCAATATTGGATTCTCCAAGGAAGAGTTATGCCAAATCTCCCACGGTGACCTGATTATAGACTAATTCAGTAGATCAAACTTGTACGAAGTGTCACGTGTCACTGTTTTGACCTTAGTACCTAAAACTAATATACAAAAAACTAAAAGCCGTCCTCTTTCTAAAACTTCTTACGAAATTTCAATCTGATGCTCAGAACAAAAGTTATGATAATTTTCCCCAGGTCACTTGTTTGGAATGTAATTCGGGAGTCTGCAAAAACCCTAAATTCCTCAGATCATATCTCCGAAAATATAGCGATACAAGCTCTGAAATTCAGACCCGAAGTTCAAAACGATTTCGGCTCAAATGGGTTTTTTTTAGCTTCTGAAATTTCGCAAAAAAAAAAAAAAAAAAAAAAACAACAACACCAACAACAACAACAACAACAAAACAAAACAAAAAACAAAAACAAAACAAAACAAAAACAAAAACAAAACAAAACAAAAACAAAAAAGTTATAGCGAAAATTCCACGATGACCTGTTTGGAGCAGTGAAACTCTAGAATACAAAGCTCTGATACCAAATGTTAGGAAACCAGCTCACAAAAAGATAGAAAAGATAGATCAACTCCTTAGAATTCAACCTCTTCAAGGGGGCAACCTCCTTTACATTACACAAATGAACAATTATTGGATGATACAAATGACTAAACCTCCCTTCTATATATAGGAGTCTAAGGGGTCATAATATAATCAAGCCAACCTAACAGTAATAACATAAGGGCACAACAATAACAATAGTGGGCTTCTATGGGGCACACTAATAACAATATGGGGACAATAGTGGCACAATAATAACAATAAGGGATACAATGACAATAGTAATGGGGGAATCACTAGTATTATAGGGACCTAACATTCTTATGAAGCTTTTTATAGCTCTCGTTGTTATAGAGGTGATCCAATATTTTTCTATGGTATTCTTCCTTATCCATGATAACAACACCCCCACCCTTGTCAGCTTTGAGAATCACAATTTTGGGGTTATTATTCAAGGTATTGAGGGTTTCGAACTCTGACTTGCTAATGTTGTTCTTAGGAGCTTTAGCTTTTCTAAGAATAATTGCACAATCCTGCCCAGTGACATCTTTAATGTTATCCGACAAGTATTTTATTCCATATTCTACGCTACAAATAGTACTCTCCACAGATATTTTTCTTGGAGAGAGGGCAAAGTTTAGACCTTTCTATAAGAGACGAAACACCAGTTGTTCAAAAGAAAACTTAGAAAGCTTAACAACCCTTTTTCTAAGAGAGGGTGATAACTTGTGATCACTATGGGAAGGAATGAGGACATTCGAGATTAAGGCATTCTCGCTAGTGGGGGGAATAAAGGGATCTTGAGGTATGGATAAATCAAGGGAAATGAGAGGGGAAGAATGGGACAACAAGGGGTCACCCAAGGTATGTTCCGAGGGATCCAACAAGCATTGGTTTACAAAGGCGGGAGTGCAAGCGGAGTTGGATTGGGATATGGACACAAAGGAAAACAAATGGAGGTCAACACAAAGGCTGGAGCTTGCCAAAAGGGAGCTTAACATGGAAAATAAGTCGAGGTCCACATGGCATAATGTGTGGGAGGAAGAGCAACCCAACCTGGCAGATCTGTTGGAGATGCTAGCGTTGGGGGAAGCCAATCAAGAGCTCAATGTGGCTGGATTTGAGGTAAGGGAAAGGAGTTCTGCTTGATCATAAAAGCTGGCAGAACTTGAAATAGAGGAATCATAGTCAAAAGACGAATGACATGTAGAAACTGAGGAGGTGCTAGCATACTGGAGAGGAGAAACGATGGAAAGTGGAGAAATTTGTAACTCAAACCCCTTGTTAGCCTCATAGAATATTTTATGAAACACTTGTCCTCCTTTGTCAATGAGTTAAGGGGTATTAAATTTAATCTTGACGATATTATGGTTAGTTTTAACGTGGTATATATTTACATAAATATCCCTCTCAATGAGGCTATGGAGGTGATTAACAGCCTTACTAATCCTGATACAACCAAGTTGGTTGAGATCTGCCTCACCTCAACCTTTTTCAACTTTGAAGGAGAATTATATGAACAAACATTTGGAGTTGCCATGGGTTCTCTACTCTCCCCCGTTGTGGAAAACTTATTCATGGAAGACTTTGAATCCAAGGCTTTAGCCTCAACTCAACTCCATCCCAATCTTTGGAAGAGGTTCGTAGATGATACATTTATCATTTGGCCTCATGGGCGGGATAAGTTGGATTTATTTTTCAGCGTATTAACAATCAAACAAGCTCCATTAAGTTCACTATGGAGTAAGAATTTAATGGTATCATGCCTTTCCTTGATGTCCTTATCTCTAAGAAAGAAAATGGCTCATTCTCTCACCAAGTCTTTTGTAAGAAGACTCACACAACAATATCTTCATGCCAACTCCCATCATTATCCTGTTAAAAAAATGGGAGTTCTCAACACTCTTGCTACTCATGCTTTAAGGGTTTCTAAAAAATTCACTTGGATAATGAGAAAGCCCATCTCCTTAAAGTTTTCAAATAGAATGGCTACAATAAGCACCAAGGTCTGAAGGCATTAACAAAAGTGATCCTTGGCCCTAGGAGAAAGAAAGGCCCCTTAGAATTGATTTTTGGTGTTCATATTCCCTTTATCCAAGGGACCACCGATAGGATTGCTCGGATCCTGAAGAAGCACAAAGTCCCTTCCACCTTTAGGCCCCTGAACACTATTTGAAGTTCCCTAAGATTTGCCAAAGACCCAGTGGACCCTAAAGGTATGAAAAGTTTTTATATGATCCCATGTTCTTTTGGGACCCCCTACATTGGGTAAATTGGTCGTTCAATTAATCAAATGATTCATGAGCATGTAGTAGACATCAAACATTGTAGGACTCATTCCTCAGCTTTGGCAGAACATGCGAAAAAAATGAAATACCAAAGATTAATCACTTCCATTACCGGAAGTTTAGGGAGGCTATTAGGGTTGAGAAAAGATCCAGTACGTTAAACATAGATGATGAGTGGAAAATTAGTAGTTGTTGGATACCTTCCCTTTCTTCTTAAGGGTATTCTTTCCTATTTTCTTCTTGGTTTTTCTTTTCTTCTCCTTTTTTGATTAAGTTATGTTTTGCTTTAGCCTTACTATTTGTTTGGTTTCATTTGTTTATCTTATCCTCTTAATTTAAATGCTCCATCATTTTTATTGGTTTATATAATTATTTGAGTGAATTAAACCCCTCCCTTTTCATGTTATAGACATTATTCATATATACTTTTTTTTTTCTTTTTTTCTTTTTTTCTTTTTTTCTTTTTTTCTAAGTATTCTCTATGTTGTTCCTTCTAATATTTAATTTTTGGCCCTATCTTATTCTCGCTTGGTGTTTTATGTATATTAGGATTTTTCATTTTTATAGAATCATTTGCTCTAGCATTTAAGAGAAGTTCTTTTTGACTTTGAGTTATTTAATAAGCGCTATTTTTTTTCCCTCTTAACTTTTGTTTTTTTATTGGATTTTATGTTTTTTGATCTTTTATTTTATTTCATTCTTCTTTTATCCTTCATATATATATAATTCTCTTTTTGACTTTTCTTTATAGATTTTATGATTAATTTTCCTTAATTATTAGTCTTTTATTTCTTTGATTGAATTTTCAACTTTTGATCCATCCTTTGTTAATTTTTGTATTATTTTATTTTTACACATTTATGTTGATATTCCTTGTTTGACTTTTATTGGTTCCTAATTTTATTTTGGATTCTTTCTTTTTTTATTGCAATATTTTTCCTTTTTAAATTGTTTCTTCAATAAAAATTTGTTTATTTAATAATTAACAAGTTATTAGATGTTATAGAATTTTAATATTAAATTACCATTGGGTTTTAACCGTTTGAATCTTTCCTTCCTCTTTGTAGTATTTATTTGCATGTCTTGATTAGAACCTCCATCTTAGGTCTGATTATGAACCACAATTGAGGGTTTGAAACGCGAGGACAAAATTCTTTGGAATGTGGTCTTACAAAAAAGTATTTGTTATGAAAATATGAGCCACCAAACTTGAATTTAAAGATATTCTTATTAAAATAGTATATTTCGTATAAAGGATGATCTTCTTGTTGTATCAAGACAACTCCGATGGCAGTATTCGAAGCATTTGTGGAGATATGAAATGGGAGGGACCAATTGGGACCTCTTAAGATGGGAGCCTTGGATAACCTTGATTTTAATTCCTCAAAGGCATGCTGACAATTATTTATACTTACATATTCAACATTTTTAGTAAGCAAAGAAACTACAGATGAGCTAATTGAGTAAAATTTTCAAAAAAACATTGATAATAACTTGTGTTTCTAAGAAAGCTTTGTACATATTTTTGAGTTTGTGGAGTTGGCAAGTTTAATATTGCCTTTGGTTTTGTTGGATCCTTTGTGATACCTTTGGAATAAATATGACGCCCCAACACAATGCCTTCAATTAACATCATCAAATGTTTTACATCGTTAAGGGCTACTTGACATTCCTTGCACCTTGTTTATACCTTTTTCTAGATTAGCCAATGCAACCTCAAATTCATCACCATAGGTTGTAAAATCATCCATATAAATTTCCACACAATCATGAATCAAGGCATAAACGATTCCAATCATGACTCGTTGGTATGTTGTAGGAGTGTTGCAAAGCCCAAATCATAGAACACGACAAGCAAATGTCCCCCAAGGATGAGTGAGCATGGTTTTGTCCTAGTCCTCTAGAGCAATCTAGATCTAGTTATACGTGTTAAACCCATAAAGGAAAGAGAAACACTTCTTCCTCGCTAATGTGTCTAATACCTGGTAAATGAATGATAATGGGAGGTGGTCCTTATGAGTGGTTTATTTGGTTCTTTGTAATCAACACAAATTCTCCACTTGCCATTTTTATTGGCCATGATAACAAGAGGGGAGACCCAGTGGCTATTAGAAATAGCTAATAAATTTGACTTCAAGTAGTTTTTGCAACTCTTCTTTGACCGTGTCCTATATAGTAGGATTCTTTTGTCTCTGGGGTTGGAAAATGGCTCTAGAATCCTCATTGATAGAATTGTGATGAGTGCACAAAACATGATGGATCCCATTCATGTTGATGAAATCCTAGGAGAAAGCATCATTATTTTTTTTATAAAACCTTAATCAATCATTCTTTCTCATGTATGGTTAGCCCTTTATTATGGGGCTAATTTCAACCTTTTTGAAGTTGACTTGTGCTCTCCTTCGGAAGATGACTCAAGCTCTAAGGGTGATGCATTTTTTGTAGCAATAGAAGCATGGACTTCAGGTTCTAATATGTGAGTGGGAGTGTATGGATTGGATGAGGAGGATGAGGATATAAAATCATCGATCTCTTCATCCTTAGTCTTATCCCCTACAGTAAGATATTTTTCTAAGTTGAGAACTCAATGAGAAACTTCCTCCTCGTCACTTTCCTCTCCATCTTCCCAAAACAAAGTTTCCGGGTTGATATTGGGCTTAGGTGGAGGATATAAGGTGACTTGTTTGGTGGAGGTCCAGTGGGAGATTGTCACAGTATTGGAACTTTATTTGATATGTGCATTTGAAGTGGCCAACCATGGCCTTCCTAAGGTCAATGGATATACCATTAAGGAAGATTTGGGTTGTAAAACCATGAAACCAACAAGATACTCTTAGGAATTCGTAGAAAATACTACATCTTTCAAAATCACTTTTAAGTTTGATAGTGGATCGATCAATGAATTGGAACATTGTGGAAATTTCCTAAGGCCTCAAAGTCCCAGGGGTTCTATTATTTCTTAGGTCATCACATTTATAGTAGCTCCAAGACTAATCAATGTGTTTGGAATAACTTTATAATTGATTTGCACATTGACAATTCGACTTCTAGAATCTGAGTATTTACTAACGAGGACCCTCCCACCATAAGATCTGCTAATTTCCCCATAACCTGTATTATTTGAGGTTCATTCCTTTTTTAGTCGAATTCCTTAAGCATGAGTCTTGAATCGCTTTGGAATAAATAGGGATATATTTGATAGCTTGAATAACAATATGTAGACACACACATTCTTAATGTCTACTAAGAAGTCAAATTTAGGTTGGGTAACACACCTTTCTAAGTCTAATCTCTTAGTGTAAGGAGGAACTTGTGGCTCTGGGAAAGTTTGTTCAATTCTCAAGATTTTAGGAGATTGAATAGGTTTTGGTTCTTCATTCAAAACTTCCTCATCAAGATCTTCTATTTGTACTAGAGGAGTTTCTTTAAGAGTCTTCCTTTACCCAAGGTGGATTTTGTGACATTCCAGGGAAGAAATAGAGTAAGTAGGGTAAATATCAATCAAAACATCTTGTGCTAGTTAAGCTACCTTACCATTATTATGATTAAGGATTGATCGTATAGGAAGTTGAAGTCAAGGAGGGGCTGATGTGGATTGTTGTGTTGGTGGAGAAGGGAAGAATTGTATAGGTGGTTATAGTAAGGCCTATTGAGGACCTCCACAGGATGGAGTCCTCCACCCTTGCTACCAAATTTAGTTTTGTGGGGGAGCTATCCGTGGTTAAGTGTGTAAACACCATTGCAAAGAAGAGTTTTACATTGAAGGGTTAGACCAACATAAATTATAATATTGAGATGGAAATGGAATCATAACTTGAGGTTTGGGTTGCCATACACATTTTGGAAAGAAAAACATAGTTGTTATGGTTCATCAACCTCCTGATGCATGTATTTTAGTCCAAGCAAAGATGGACACTTTCTTGTGGCATGGTCCTCATTGAAAATTACTTAAGCTTCAACATGATCCAGTGGGCACTCCTTCGATGGGTGCTTTCTTCTGCACTTTGGACAAAAGATTTCCAAAGCCAACTCTACTTCGTTCTTCCTCTTGTTCATTTGTAGTGCATCAAATTGGGAACTTAACAAACTAATTATATCAATCTTTAAATATTCTAACATATTCCCAGTTTCAACTATAATAACTCCATTACCAATAGTTTCGCTAACTTCTTCCACTATGTCTCTTAGATCTCTCCTCATATTTGATGTTCCTTGGGAATATATTCAACACAATTCAACAATGTTATCATAAGAATGTTTGGAGGCATCTCCTCCACCCATTAGGTTTAAGAGTTCAATACAATCATCATAAATTCCATGTAATAACAAGACTTGTAATGTGTTTGGAGCCAAGTCTCCCTATCTTACTCATTGTAAATTGTATTTTAATTGTTCAACATAATCTTCTAGGATTTAATCTTCATTTTGAGTCATTATGAATACTTCATCCCTCCATTCCTTGTCCTTTCAATAATCTTGATATTTCTCCATGATTTTTTTCTTCAATTGTGCCCAAGTGCAATGTTATCCTTGCAAAGCCCCGTGAATTGACACAACGCAACATTCTTGAGTGTGGCATGAAAAAAAAAATAAAAAAATTTGGCATCTAATACATAATCAAAACTTCTCCGAAGAACATCAAGCTCAAAGAGGAAGGTGTTTAGATCTTCTTTGGATAAGCCATGGAAGTTGGGAAAAGTTAAATGTATAATGTTCCTAATCTTAGTTTCCTCATACGACTCTTGAATGGGGAATCCAAAGGTGAATGTCTCTTCCTTAATAGGGATTTTGTGTGTCATTCTTGTGAAATAAATCCTTTTACTATGAAGGTGATTTGGGAGAGTTGGGAAAGAACAACTCTCCATAATGGAATTGGCCTTCTATGTGGCCTTTAGAGAAGAGGATCTCTACTAGATAGAATATGAGGCTTGTAGAATTTCAGTGCCTTAAATAGAAAATTTTGGTTTCTTTCTTATCAAGAGAGCTAGTTATGAGAGTAGGTAGTTGGGTTAAAGGAGCCCCTTTTCCTCTTTTGATTGTCCTGCACTATTTGTTTTGTGGGGATTTTTTTATAGAACTAACGAATCTACCTTGTTGATCTCTAATTTTATACATGGGAATTTAAAATACATACTTTCTAAGAAAATAAAGATTTTTTTAATACAAATGTATCACACCAAAACTCTAAAAAAAATACACTCGTTGAATCAAATCAAGCAACAAAATAGCTATATATTTATTTATTATTCTTGTTAATTTATATATCTCTATTTTCAATTTATTCTTTAAATTTAAAAAATGTTAATTTATTTAAAATAAAATTTACTTATTAAAAATATAAGTTTTTTCATTTCCTTATTTTTATGATTTATGGGATTCCTATTTTCTCATTCATTTACTTTTTTAAATAAAGTATTCTTTTCAATGGTTGGTTTTGACTTATTTTGCCCCTTTTATTATTTATTATTATTATAAACATGTTATCATTTGATATATATATCTATTTATTTTGGTTTATTTATATATTTTAATTAAAATTATTCTTTGATTTTCATAAACATTTATTTATTGAAAATGTAATTTCTTTATAATTTCCCTTCTTTTTTCTTTTCATTCTTTATTCATTCGTATAACTATATAAAAATATTCATATTATTATTAATTTATTAATTTATGTTTAGGTCCCCGTATATTTTTATTTTTATTTTTTTGTTATTCTAATTATTTATTGTTATTCTCATCAGCTCTTAATTTTATTTATTTACATTTTAAATATTATTATTTACTCTCTAACGTTATAGTTGAATATAATATTATTTATTTTTTTAGTTGTTGTGATCTAACCATTGTATCTCTTCTGTGTTTATTTCTTCCTTGGGTCAAGCTATCCATCTTTGTCCTAGTGATGAACTACTGTAAGTAGTTTGAAACGCGTCGGCTCAAAAATCTACTTTGTGATTTCTTAGAAAGAAATTTTTTATAAATTATGAATCACAAAAGTCTGCATTTTGAGCTATTATATTATTGACAGTTCCTCTACTACGACACCAAAATGATATGTGCTACAATTAACTTCTAATTAGTTAGTAGATAAATGAGAAACAATACATTTAATTTGTCAATCTAGTGTTTGTATGGAACTTGTGAACCATTGTGCACCATATATACTAATACAACTTGTTAAGTGCTAATGAAATTGCAATATTGATTAAATATTATGAAATTGGATGTTAATGTTCATTTTCAAGCAAAGCAAACCAAAAGCTTGTAGGAATTGAAAGATCATAGTTGCATGAATTGAAATATCACATCACAGGAATTGAAATACCTCACTTGTAGGAATTGAAATGTTAACTACAATACTTTTGCGGAAAGGGAAGTCACTCTTGTTGGAAAGTAAACACACTTGGTAGGAAAGTAAATCACTCTTGCTCAAAAGTATGCTCACTTGCAAGAAAGTAAATCACTATTGTTTCAAAGTAAACAAATTGGCAAGAAAGTAAATTGGTGTTTTGATCAAGTTGTTTGTTCAATCCTTAACTTTGTAACAGAAATACATGTGCTAAAATGAATTGATTAGAAAAGAAAAATTTAACACAAGAAACCAAATTCAATAAGTTGAAACATGATTGAAACGGTAGATGTTAAAAGAGAGTAAATTACTAATTCAATCAAACGGAAAACGATATTAAGTAATGCAAATGAAAAAGAAGTTATCCTAGCTATAATATAGACAATACATGACTAAGGAGGGACCCATGCCTCCATGGACAGGGCACCAGTTAATTATGCAACATAATACCTACGTTATTAGCATTTCACACACATAGAACAATATTTAAATAGGAATCGACAACTTGTGTTAGCAATAATCAAAATGCAGTTACAATTATCTAGTCCTCCCCAGTTGCTCGAGTAGAGAAGAGTGTTTATACATGATTCTTCATTCTCTTAAATTGACCATAGTGTTAGAGGAAAACCATGAGAATCTCAAATTCTCATACTTTCCATATTAACTACAACAATATCACCAAAATATAGAATGGACAAACAATTGTTGACGCACTTAGCCACCGTGACATGTAGAAGGTTGGGTAAAAAATAGGTATCGTCAAATCCTCCACGTGAAACAATTCCAGCCACCTTTGTTATTTCCTTTTCTAGGAAAGCAAGTGGGTGATCCTTTCATTGGGAAACCAATTGTGAAAACTATACATTTGGTGGTTGATTGGCGTTGTAGGATTCCCTTCATGTTACAATTGTTTGCAGAGTTGCAACATCGTGCATAAGGAGTTGTTGTAGTTGCCATCAACTGATGTTATGCCAAGGGTGTTGCAACAACATTGCATTAGAGGTGTTGCAACAATGTTAAATGTTGCAACAACATGAAGGTGCAACACCAATGGCATGTTAGAGGTGTTGCAGGAACGTGAGTTGGAGATGTTGCAAAAATATGAGATGGAGATATTGCAAACGTGAACTGAAGATGTTGCAGCCTTTTTTTATGCCTCTAGAAATACATGTATGAACTTGTCTGGAGTCTTTCTTGTGATTTCTCAATAGTTAGCATAAAAGGAAAAATTCTTCCCTCAATATACAAGAATGAACATTAAAGATGACGTGATCGGAGAAATATTGTACCTTGTTAAAAAATGCATCATTGTCAGAAAAATGAGTTATGGGATGGCATGAAGATGGGAAAAAGGGTATTCAAAATGTGGCGAATAGGTTCAGTAAAGATTCCAATTTGGAAGCCCACCAACATCCATGAACAAAGGATGTTTACATCCTCTATACAAAGCCTCACTTGTATAAGGAAACCTTGGGAATGGACAAGGAAGCTAAAACGGTTAACAAAACTCCAATAAAATGAATGATATTTCAAACAAATAATAGTATATTCTATTGAATTTATTTGAAAAACAAAAAACAACAACAACAAACAAACAAAACAAAACAAACAAAAACATAGTTGGGAGATTTTATGTTAATAAAAAAAGTTTACAATAGAGTTGCAAAACAATTACATCCAACTTTGTTCTAAAATTGTCATACAATGACAAAATTTCATACTCTCTACAAGCTTTTTACCAGGTCTAATAATGTATATGGGAAAAATTTCCCAACACTCATGAGCGGTATATATTATACAAAAGAAAACTTTACAAAACATAAAAACTAGCAAAAGGTGTGTTTATTGATCACTTATTCCTATGTTGGATCGTTAGCGTATGAGATTATTTTTTCAATTCTAATTACACTGTCAAGCTAATGCATTGTTGCGTCCCCCTTTAGTCTTCCACAATTTCAATGCACAGAGTAAACTTGATTCGAGGCTCCTAATTGGTCCCCCTTTCTCATATTGATCGCCATGTTCTGAAGCATATTATATCTAGCCTCTAAGATTGCCATTATGTGCTTTTGTTGTATAATTGTGCTCGTGGTAGTTGCCGCTTGAGTGACCTACTATTCATTCTCGTGAATTTTTGTCATGGCTATAAAGATCGCCTTAATGGGTTTCTTAACTGTAACAACCCTGGGTTAAAATTTCATGTAATAAATTTAATAAAGGCAAAATAAGACCAAGGTCATGGGACATGTATTCCAAGCTGAATGTTGGGCAAAACATCATAGTGGGTGTTCATTTGGTTTATTGTGGCTAAGGAAATTGGCAAAGACAATGGCAAAGGCTTTGAAAAGGCAAAGAGGCATTAATTAACATTTTAATTATGAAAATAAAGGAAAATAGGAGAAAAGGAAGGTGAAAGGTCACAAGTTTCATGTGAGGAGGAAATTGAAGGAAAATAGAGGAAATTGAAGAAAAATAGAGGCCTAATTAATAAAAATTCTTTTGAGGGCTAGTTCACAACTTTTGTCAGTTCAATTTTGGAGCTCTCTCTCTCATACTCTTGCACACATAGAGCACTCTCATATCACTCTAGCTTTGGAGAAAGGAAAGCAAAGGAAGGTGAAGAAAGAAAAGGAAAGCAAAGGAAGGTGGAGAAAGCAAAGGAAAGCAAGGATCAAGCAAGGAAGAGTTGTATCAAGTGGCTACACCGAGATTACTTGCAAGTATCAAGTTGCATGTATGAATTCCTTTCTAGTTTTGGCATTCATGGTACATGCATGTGTGTATTTGGTTCTCTTGTTGTCATTAGCATGGGTTTTGCTAGGCGTGACAGCCGTTTTAGTCTTGTCTTGCCATTTCAAGATAGCCATGGTGTGATGGGGTTCTTTCATTTGGTTGAGCTAGATTTCCAGATGGTTTTGGAACTGGGTCAGGTGGTCTTAGTAAAATTCCTAAGAACCTAGGAGTCGCTTTGACCGGTAATGGTGGCATACACGATAAAGCGCGAGGGTGGAGAAGAGAAAATTCCTCAAGGTACTGGTGAAGAAATCTAGAGGCATCCATGCTTTTTTAGGGCCTAGTGATCCCTTGATTGGTTTTGGCGGGATTACGGTAAAGCCTGGTAGTGTATGTTTCTTTGTTTGGGCATAGGAATCCCTTGACCAGTAATGGAGGGATGCATCGTAAAGCCAAGTTGTATAAATGAGAGTTTCGGGCCTAGAAATCCCTTAACCAGTAATGACAAGATATGTGGTAAAGCCTGAGGAAGCCCTAGTTTTTATGTTGTGAAACCCACATTCATGCTTGGAATATGGCACTGGGGTGATTGGTTGAAAGAAAGATTTGGTTCAACCCAATCTATGGTCAAGTGGTACATGGAAATCCCTAACTTGGTTGGATTTTGCATATGTTAATAAGAGCTCTTTTCCCCTTGTATTTCATGAGTATTTATACTTGTTATTATGTGGCTTGGATGGTTGTTTTATCACTGTTATTATTCTGCTTATATGCTAGTTATAAGCATGGTTTATGACATACTTTAGTTATGGCTCTCATCATGTTCTGATTAGTAAATGAATGGTTAATGAATGCATGACCTATTAGATGACATTGCAGCTATTGAGAGACTGCATCTGACCTTCTTGACGATTCTCGGATAAGTATGAGACCTCTATGTTCAGATACGAAATTATGACATGCAGACTACATGTTGAAGATGTGTTTTGAAAAATGTCTATCATGGTTAGGATGTTCCAAGTTAAGTCCTTTATCAAGTTTTGAATTAAAGGCTTTGTCTTTGTGTCATTTATCATTTCTGAAAGTTTCATCAAGTTCTGGGCAGATGTTTGGATCCTACCCCTGAAAGAGTGGCTCAGATCTCAGGGTCACTGGAATAGAACTAAGTAATTTAGTCTACAGTCCTTGGCAAGCAGGCTCATGGGAGCGACTAGATTGTTACAGTCACTAACTTTCCTTGTCATGGGAGTGACTGAGAGTCCATATCATTAAAACGTCAAGTTAACTCAGGGGTTGGGCACCTGGAGTAGTTGGTTAGCTCCTGGAGGTCCTGTAGTTCTTGAGGGTGGATAGTAAAGTTTTGGTTGGATGATTCCACTTCATTAATTGTCCCTAGGAGGTTGAAATATATCATAGCAACTCTTCATTTCATATTTAGCGCGGTGGACGGTGAACTTTGGTAAGTGTGTGAGTAGGCTATTACAAAGTGGTATCAGAGCATGCATCAACACTTGGACTGGATGGGCAGAATGTGTTTTTCATGCATGCATGTAGGTTGTTTATATGCTTGTTATGTATGTGTGGCGGTGGTCATTGTTACAGTTGTGTTATGTAGAAGTTGATGATGTAGTTGTTGGGATGAGTTTTTCATGAATGCATGTTTGTAGTATATGTATTTGCTATGCATGTCAGTGTTACAGTTTGTGACATCATGAATGGTAATTGGATGATGTTGATATATTATTATGATTATGATTATACATGTATCGTGCTAATCTGGTTGATCTTGCAGACGAGATATCCTCCCCTGAACTATACTAAGGTATGTTGGTTATGTTTATGTTTTATTTATCTGACATGATATGTTTGCAAGAAGTAGAAGATCAAAGATGACTAGCAAAATGGTGGATTGTAGTTCACGAGATTCTCCCTACAGATCAAATGAGTAGCATGGTGATGAGTACTCCCCTCACATAGTAGATACTCTGAGAAGTTTGAAGGCAAAAATAAGAAGTTGTAAAACAGATAATGACTTAATCATTCAGTCACAAGAGAGACTTGTTAGGGCACAAAGAAACAAGCAGAGATCAATGCAGTTATCCTTAAAATTTTGTCTGACTTGCATTGACAGGGACTGCTTAGGATCATTCATGGAGAAGAGGATGGGACTAATGGATCCTATGGTAGTAGATCTCATGATGGGCAGAGGCGGGACAAGTATGATACTTTCAGGGATGGAAGATTCTTGGATACACCTCATAAGAGAGGCAGTGAACATGGTATTTATTCTAGTTTTGGTTCGGACAGGTCTCATGGTCATCATCGCTATCATCCTTATATGAGGAGTGTTGTGTGCGCGTTATATTCTTTCCATGACTACCTATGGTTTTGGGCATGATGGTTTTCTGTCCATAGTATTTTGTAGATCCGGTCAAGGGAACTATGGTTATGTTCTAATCCAGGGTTAATGGATTGGGGTTTATGGATGCTTCAACGTGTATACATATGCATTGTAACATTGAAAGGAATATAATGAAAAATCAATCTGGTAGCCCGAGTTTTGTGATCGAGGGGAAAATCTCTGTGTATATTTGTTTTATGTTTTATGCTCTCGCCATTGTTTATTTTCTATTTTTAGAATTAATATGCAGGTAATTTTTGTACGGGGTTAAAACCTAAATTTGGTATCAAAGTTGTGTCAGCTTCAAGGGGATGCCTTTACTGCTGAGGGTTTTTGCTCGGGTCTGTGGTAAACCCTATTTAGTGGGAGATCTGCAGGATCGATTCTTGTGGTGAAAGAAGATGGAAAGCAGTGGAAAGATATAGATAAAGAAATTTAATGGTCAAAGTTTTGAGTTGTGGAAACTCAAGATGGAGGATCTGTTGGTGGATAAAGATCAGTGGATCGTAGTAGATCCGGGTACTAAACCAACGGCAATGCCAGCTGAAGACTGGGCAAAGTTGGATTGGAAGACAAAGAGCACAATACAATTATGTGTCTCAGATTTAGTATTGCTAAATGTGTCAGGGGAAGCTTCAGCGAAGGCTTTGTGGGACAAGTTAGGGACTTTGTACCAATCTAAGTCTCTGGTGAATAAATTGTTCCTACGGAAAAAGATGTATAATCTGAGGATGAAATATGGAGACTCGGTGACAGAGCATCTGAATGCATTTAATACTATGTTAAGCTAGTTATTATCTGTTGATAATAAGATTTAAAATGAAGATAAGTGCATCAGTTTGTTGTGTTCTCTACCAGATTCGTGGGATAGTCTAGTTGTTGCAATAGGTAGAAATGCAACTGCCTTGCAGTTTGATGAAATAGTCTCATCCTTGTTGTTGGAGGAGATGAGACAGAAAAATATGGAGGGCCAAAATAGTGATGCCTTGTATGTACAAGAACGGTCCCAGAACATAAACAAAAATAATTCCTCGAGTGGGAGATCTAAATCTCTAGGAAAACCTATAAAGATGTGCTGGAAATGCGGAAAGAAAGGGCACTTCAAAAGGGACTGTAAATCCAAAGCTCCTGACAAAGGAAAGGGATCTAATGATGCTCCTTATGCAGAGGCCAAAACCACCTCAGATGAAGGTGGGGATGTGTACTTGGCTTCTTCTTCAAGTACACATGTAGATCATGAGACATGGTTGATTGACTCAGGTGCATCCTTTCACTTCACTCCCCATAGAGAGTGGTTCTGTGAGTATGAGAAATATGATGGTGGTGGTGTCTTCTTAGGCAATGATAGCAAGGCTAGAATCGTTGGTCGCAGAAAAGTCAAATTGAAGTTACAAGGTGGAAAGATTAGAACACTTCCGGGTCTTCTGCATATTCCTGCATTGGCTAGAAATCTGATTTCTGTAAGCAAGCTGGATGATGCAGGTGTAAAAAAAATGTTCGAGAAAGATACCTGCAAGATGGTTCAAGGAGCACTAGTATTGATGTGAGGAGTTCGTATTGGAACTTTGTAAAAGCTTCATGGTAGAAATGTTATTGACGGGTGCTGAGAAAATTGCGCAGATAGGCTGGACAGACACCTAGTGCCTGTCCCTATCTCCCTCTTAAAATTGCATAGTTTTTTCCAACCAGACCTCCCGACAATCGACCAATTGCTCGCCCAGAAAATTGCGCAGTTTTCATGAGCAAGATCTTTATTGCCCAGCAGTCCACTCAGCTCAGAAACTATGCAGAAGTGATCAGCAAGCCAGCCTCCCAGCATCAGTGCAGTTTTTCCTAGCAGCAGATTGCCAATTCCCTCCAGGAATTGTGCAATTTTTGTTGCCAAGCTCCAGTAGCTGACTGCTAATTCCCCTCAAGAATTACGCAATTTTTGTTGCCAGTGACCCAGCAACAAATTTCCAGTGCCCTCCAGGAATTGTGTAGTTTTTGCTGCCAGTGTCCCAGTAGCCAACTGCCAGTTCCCTCCAGGAATTGCGCAGTCTTGGCTGCCAAGCTCCCACTGCCCGCTCGTTCCAGAAATTGTGTAGATTTTCCCTGCCCAACCTTCCTGCAGCCTGAATTGTTCCCCTCAAAAACTGCGTAGTTTTGTCCTCCAGCTGAGCCAGACCTCGCGGACAGTCACTGTCGATCCAGATTGCCCATTTCCATCACCCAGTGACTCTTGCGCAGTTTTCATCAGCAATGCCCGCATCCTCCATCCTGCCTCACAAACTTGTTGTCTCTTACAATCACCTGCATCCGAAATGATCATGTATCATGGTAGACTAGGAGGTTTTTGGATTTGATGTTGTCTCGTCATGAGTGACTGCAGGAACAGGTACACAAACAAACATGGAGCGACGACGAATGGGATGAACGAAGGGAGAACATGCAGAAGAACAACTTCATCAACAGAAGAACAAATGATGCATGCAAAGAGATGTGCTCGCGAACGGATGATCATGCTAAGATGTGTTCATGGATGGATGGACGAGCAAACATGCAAGATGTGCTGATCAATGGACAAATGGACGAACATGCACCTTTCGCGAACAAACGAACCTATAAAGCCTTCCAACATACAAGCAAGGAGAAACGTGTAAAAGTAACATCAATCGAACCAATGACCATCGAAGACTCTGCACACTTTGCCATGCGGAGGTGAAGCTATGATACACCATGAGGACATCCATCACCCAGCAGCACTGCAGCTCGACATGCACACCAGCAATAGCACGAATGTACCAGCACTATCATGTTGAGTCATGTTGTCCACATCCCTCCTGTGGGCCATACTGTCTATCAATGTAATGTAACGTGGAAGTCCAAGAGACCCACTTGTTGTACAAAGAGTCATGTAAAGTCGAAGATTCATGGAAGTCAAACACTCATGAGGGTAGTCGAACAGCCACAAGGGTCAGTTTCACCCTTGGCTATAAATACCCCCTCGTTTGTACATAGAAAGGACTTTTCACCTCAACTCCTCCCACATAACCTTGAGAGTCTGTAATATTTTCGTTGACGAGTAAGTAGTGGCTCCAATGCCCCACCCACGGGGTTAGTTATGTATGGTGTAACGATGTGTCTTGGAACTTTCGCTTAATTCAAAAGCTTGCTAACAGGCCAACAAGTTTTCGCACGCGTATTGTAACTGTTGTAAGACTAATCTTGAACACTTGTTGTAATACATAATCTATTAATGAAAATGTGTTGTATATGATGTTAACGTTGTCTCGCCTGTGGTGACTACCTCCCCAGACATCATACAAACCTTTCACATAAAACTTGTTGTAACAACCATTACACTCATGCAGACTCATCCGTTGAGCATTGTACATGTTATCTTCCCTTGTGTGTTGTGACTGCCGCATCCGTGTGGACCGTTCCTCTGGAAGCTGTGCACGTCCTGTTATGTTGTGTGTTCCTAGTAGAGTTGGAGCTTCCTCCCAACTGCCTTAGGACTCACTCCCACCCTCTCCCTCTACAGTGAAAGAAACACTAACACAAGTGACACTTACAATCACCAGGCATGGGAACCTCTCTTCTCGAAGACAAAGCAAACCACTCTCCTTTGCTAACAAGCAAGAGTTGAGGCAAATCTTTAAGATAATGGCAATCGGGCCATCATATTGAATGGGACTCCCACACTAAACGGTGTGAGGTCTAGTTGGGACTTCATACCGAGGTGATCTCTTGAATGTTGGTGGGTCTAGCGTCGTCAATAGGTGCATATGTACATGTTCCAAAGGAAAAAAGAACAAAGTTTGATAGTAAATCTGAAAGGTGCATCTTTATTGGGTATAAGGATGGTTTAAAAGGTTATAAGCTTTGGAACCCATAAACAAGGAAGGTTGTGCACAAAGAGATGTGGTGTTTAGAGAGGTGAGAGATGTTATTAAACATGAAGTCCTACCAAAGGAACATGAGAAGATAGAGTTTGAGCTAAAAGAGGAAGAATTAGACTCTATAGTAGAAGAGGAATCAGAAGATGAAGAGCCACAAACTCCAACTGTGAGAAGATCAATTCAAGAAAGGAGGAAGCCAAAAAGGTAAATTCCATCTCCTTTCTATTCAAATTTTGTTTTATCTATTATTGATGATGATCCCAGAACTGTGAGGGAAGCAGTAAATTCAGAGGATGGAAAACTCTGGAAGGATGCCATGTTTGATTAAATGACATCTTTGCACAAAAATGAGGCTTGGGATCTGGTGGAGTTGTCAGCTGGAAGGAAACCCATTGACAACAAATGGGCGTTTAAGAAGAGGATGAATACATTATGAAAGGTGGAGAAATACAAAGCTCGGTTGGTAGCAAAAGGTTATTCCCAGGTACCGGGAATTGATTTTGGTGATATTTTTTCCACTGTTGCCAAGGTAGCTTCTATTAGATTACTTTTATCTGATGTTGTTGCTTTTTATTTTGAGGTAGAACAAATGGACGTGAAGACAACATTTCTTCATGGGGATCTGGAAGAAGAGATCTACATGAGGCAACCTAAAGGCTTTGCGGTGAAGGGTAAGAAAGAACGGGTATGCAGGTTAAAAAAGTATTTGTATGGGTTAAAACAGTCACCAAGGATGTGGTATCAGAAATTTGATACATCTATACGGGGACATGGCTTCACCAGAAGCAACACAAATCATTGTGTGTATTTTAAATTAATTGGTGATCATGTTATTTATTTGGTCTTGTATGTGGATGATATGTTGCTGGTTGGAAATGACAAAGAAATTATCCACGATTTGAAGACCCAATTTTCCTCCAAATTTGACATGAAAGATCTTGGTGCTGCAAACTATATTTTGGGCATGGAAACTAAACGAGATTGGGCAAAGAGGAAGCTCTGGTTAAACCAGAGGAAGTATGTCGAGACAATACTACAAAAGTTTAATATGCAGGATAGCAAACCGGTGAAGGTTCCTAATCTTGTAGGTGTAAAGTTATTTGTTGAACAATGTCCCAAGACACAAGAAGAGGACGAGGACATGTCTTGTGTTCCATATCCAAGTGCAGTTGGTAGCTTGATGTATGCAGTGGTTTATACTAGACCAAACATTGCACATGCAGTGGGAGTATTGAGCAGGTTTATGTCAAAACCAGGAAAGGATCATTGGACAATAGTGAAGTGGGTTTTCAGGTATTTGCATGGCACTAATGATTATGGTTTGTGGTATCAAGGAATACTAGGATTGGACAGAGTTTTGGACATCTATGGCTTTGTTGATGCAGACTGGGCTAGAGATCTAGATCGGAGAAGATCTACAATTGGGTATGTGTTTAACCTATTCAGAGGTGTAGTCAGTTGGACGAGTAAGAGGCAGTCTGTAGTGGCACTTTCAACTACAGAGGTAGAATACATGGTAGCCACTCATGCAAGCAAGAAGAAGTTTGGTTGTAGAGATTGTGTTCAAGTATGGGGTTAGTACAGCTAGTTATAAGGATATATTGTGACAGCCAAATTGCAATTTTCTTGACAAAGAACCCTGCTTATCATTCAAAGACAAAGCACATTGATGTTTAGTATCACTTTGTGAGGGATATGGTTGAGGACAAAAAGGTGTTTTTGGTAAAGGTGGACACTTTAAAGAATATTGCAGATGCATTAACAAAGTCTATGAGCACTGAGAAGTTCTCTTGGTATAGAGAAATAATGGGAGTTGCAGGGATGGACCAATAACTAAGCTCTCTTGTGGCCACCCATGGAAGAAAAACAACAAGTGGGAGAATGTTGGGTGTGTGTTATATTCTTTCTACGACTACTTATGGTTTTGTGCATGGAATTCACACATGGTTTTGGGCACGATAGTTTTATGTCCATGGTATTTTGTAGATCCGGTCAAGGGAACTACGGTTATGCTTTAATCCAGGGTTAATGGATTGGCGTTTATGGATGCTTTGACATGTATATATATGTATTGTAACATTGAAAGGAATTTAATGAAAAATCAATCTGGTAGTCCCAGTTTTGGGATCCACGGGAAAATCTTTGCGTATATCTGTTTTATGTTTTATGCTCTCGCCATTGTTTATTTTCTGTTTTTAGAATTTGTGTGCAGGTAATTTATGTACAACGTTAAAACCTACAAGGATTGATAGGGGATGTTTTCCAGATGATTTCAAGAAATAAAGGGCACCTACATTTGATGGAGAATCGAAGAAGCCAGAAGATGCAGAGGCATGGCTGCTTGGGATTAAGAAATCCTTTGGGTTGCATGATTACACGGACCACATGAAGTCTATGATACCTATTTTCAGACTCAGGGAAAGTGGGCAACGGGTGGGAAGATGTGAAGTGGGTTAGAGAGATAAGGACAGAGGAGTTGAGCTGGCATGAATTCAAGAGACTCATCATGAATAAGTACTTGTTATAGAGGTACTATGACAGTAAAGCTAAGGAGTTATATGAGTTGAAGATGGGATCAATGAAAGGTGAGTACACGACTAATTTCTTGGATTTTTTGAGGTATGTATTGTATCTTAAGGAAGAGAAGGCCAAAGTTTAGATATTTATCAGTGGATTACCATTAGCACATGAAGATCAGATTGAGTATGATGAGCCTCGGTCACTTGAAGAAGTAATTGGAAAGTTGAAGCATTGTTACTAGCAATCGAAGCATAAGCCAAAGTCTTAGCAAGGTTGGAAACAGAAAAAGAGAGACTAAAGGCAAATGGCTACCAAAGCAAACAAGACCTCAGGATGAAGGTGAGAAAGAGAATAGTGTTCCTTATAAGAATTTTAATGCAGTTGGAAAGGGACAAGGGTCACAGCCTGGAGGGCAGCAGAATAGAGGTGATGGTAAGGGATAGTTGCAATTTTGGATATGTGGAAACGAGCATCTCAATAAGGATTTCATGTTGTATCAAGGTGGCAGGCCTCATATCTACAATTCACATGAATTGCAAACAGTTGGGGATGTTGGACATAACATTTCTCAAATCTATGCAGTATTGGATAACAGGCAGGCAGATCACCAGGCATCTATTATCGATATGGACAGTAACCTTTGTGATCAAGTTGTTTCTATTTTGATTGACCCTAAATCTAATTATAATCTTATTAACCTTGACCCCGTGGATAAGTGTGGTTTGAGAAAATGAGTGCATGTCGAGTCTTGGTTAGTTCAGTTGGCTACAAGTACTAAGAAGATATTTCATCATTGCGTAAGAGCTAGTGCATTTGAGTTGAATGGTATGCCTACACTAGCACATTTAAAAGTACTTCCATTGGGATCATGAAATATGCTTCTAGGTATGGATTGGTTATACCTTCATTGGATCAAAGTAGATTGTTATGACAAGGCCATTAAGTGATTGGATGACAATGGAGAAAAAAGAATCTTGCAAGGTAAGAAAAAGCCAACATCAACCAGAATGGTTACAGCTATGCAGGCAAAGCGCAGTCGCAGGAAAGGGTGTGTGTTATTTGCAGTGCATATTTCCAGTGATAAAGGTTAAGGTTGTTGAGGATGCATAAGTCTTGAACAGGTACTTGGTCTTGTAGAAGTTTCAGGATGCGTTTTCATGATATATTTAAGAGTTGTTGCCTCACAGGGAAGTGGACTTTTCTATTGAGTTGGTACCAGGAGCAACACTAGCATTAAAGGCACCTTACAGGATGAGCACTCCAGAGTTAGTGGAATTGAAGTTGCATTTGAAGGAAATGCTTGAAAAAGGATACATTAGGCCAAGTGTATCACAATGGGGTGCACCAATGTTGTTTGTGAAGGAGGATGGTACTCTCAGTTTGTGTATCGATTATAGGTAGTTGAACAAGGTAACCATCAAGAACAGATATCCATTGTCAAGGATTCATGATTTTTTTGACCAACTGAAGGGAGCAACAATGTTCTCAAAGATTGATTTGAGATCAGAATATCATCAGGTACACATCAAAGAAGAGGATATTTGTTAGGTCCCTATACTACTAGTGTAGCCCCCTATTGTTATTGTTATTGTAGCCCCATTATTGTTATTTTTGTGCCCATGTAGTCCCCATATTGTTATTATTGTGCCCAATAGAAGCCCACTATTGTTATTGTTGTGCTCTTACATTATTATTGTTATGTAGGCTCTAATTATATTGTGACCCCTTAAACTCCTATATATAGAAAGGAGGTATTTTCATTTGTATCATCCAAGAATTGTTCATTTATGTAATGTAAATGACGTTTCCCCCTCGAAGAGGCTAATTTTTAAGTCATTGATATATCTTTTCTTCTTTTTTGTGAGCTAGTCGCATAACATTTGGTTTCAAAGCTTTGGATTCTAGGGTTTTGCTGCTACAAATAGGTCATCATGGAATTTTCGTTGTAACATTTTTTCTACGAAGGTTCAAAATCCAAAAATTTTATCACAATGAGCCGAAATCTTGATGAACTTCGTGTAAAAAATTCAGATCTTGGTTCACTAAATTTTCGGAGTATGATCCAAATAAGTTAGGATTTTCACATGCTCCATAATTTTGTCTCAAATAGGTGACCTTGGGAAAATCGTCATATCTTCCTCTACGAACATCAGAATTGAATTCTATAAAAAGTGTCCGAAATTGCATGGATTATAGTATATTTTATATCATTTTCAAGGCCAAAGTTTGAAGCAGTGACACGTGGCACTCCGTACAAGTTCACTCTACTGAATTAATCCATAATCAGGTCATCGTGGGAGATTGGACATAACTTTACCTTGAAGAATCCAAATTTGGTCTGACTTGCGGAAATGGAAAGAAGAATTAAAGGGATACCATATGACTGAATTTTAGACCTTAGAGAACCTAATTTATAGAGATACAATAGATTCAATATCAAGCTCCTACAAAGCAAGAAAAAGGTGTGTATTTTTTTTAAAATTTGCATAAGTTTTGTTTGAAAAATCAGTTTGAAGTGATTCGAGGGGCATAGTGAAGCATAAATATTATTGTTTGATTCCAAAATGACTCGAACCAAGAAAATATAAACACCTAGTAAGAAACCATAAATCTCTACTATGACGCATGAAAAAGAGGAAGAAATGCAACATGATATATCAAAGTTACGAGACCAAGTGCAACAAATTTCGCTCTCACAAAGAGTAACCAAAAATGAAATGGAAGCTAAGATGGATGGTTTTAAGAATGGTCTAAAATCAGACATGGAAGGCTTGAAGGATGGATTAAAAGAAGACATGGAAGGTTTCAAGGATGGTCTAAAAGCATACATGGAAGGTTTGACAAAGTTGATACAAAAAATGTTTCCTAATGGCAAAAAGATATTAGATGAAACTCATGATGAGAACAAAAGAAATATTAATCATGATATCGTAGACTCTAACGTTGGATTTAAGACCCACCATATCCCAAGATCAATATCATGCAGTTTGATGGTAAGGATCTGGTAACATGGATACTACAGATGGTGCAATATTTTGATCTTCATAATGTGCAACACACACAAAAGGTACGCATTGCAACTTTATATTTAGAACCTAATCAATTTGTATGGTATTGATGGCTTTGTTCTCATAAACCACTTGTCACTTGGTTAATTTTTATAGAGGAAATGATAGCACATTATGATGATACAAAGAACAATGCCTTCTTTATCCAATTGATAAATCTCAAACAAAAGGGTTCAATGGCAGAGCATATTTATGACTTCCAAAAATTGAATATAAGGGTAAATGATATCCCATAGGAACATAGGATTGATGTCTTCATAGGGACTTTAAAGGAAAACATCCAACATGAGGTTCATCTTTGGCAACCTGATTCATTGGAGAAGGCATTCAGGGTGGCAAGAAAAGTTCAAAGAAAAATTATGGCAACAAGGAAGTCTACCACTCACAACCATAAATATGGAAGTGTTGCTTGTCCTAGCCTTCCACAGCCTACAAGGATGACACCAAAACAATTGGAAGAAAAAATAGCAAAAGGGATTTGTTATAGTTATGATATAAAATACATTAAAGGTCATAAGTATGATGAGGGTAAATTATTTTACATAGATTATGAAGAGGAGGAAGAAAAGGAACAAGGAACATCTACAGAAGAGGATATACACTAGGAACTAACCCTAGATAAAGAAGAAATGAATCTGACCATATCTTGTAATGCATTGGTAGGAATTACCACTCTTCAAACTCTCAAGATAGAAGGACATATCAAGAAGAAAAAGGTAATAGTGCTGATTGATTCGGGTAGTACCCATAATTTCATTCATTGTAAGATAGCAAAGGAATTGAATTGCTTCCTATATCCAACATCAAAGTGTCAAGTGATGGTTGGAAATGGATGAACTATAAATTTCTCTAGAAAGTGTCATAATATCAAGCTAACCATGGGGGAATGTGTATTTAATAGTCCAATTCTTTCCATTCCAATGGGTGGTGTTGATGTTGCACTAGGAGTCCAATGGTTACAATCTTTCGATATGACAGCTTTAAATTTTCAAGAACTTTTCTTGAAATTTTTTTGGGAAGGAAAGGAAGTTGAATTAAAGGGTATCATAGGGAAACCAGGAAAGGTAATCAACTATAATGGCATAACAAAGCTTCTAAAGAAAGAACAATGAGGCGTAATTTCACAATTATGCTCGCTAGAGATTCAAACGTCGAAATCATATATATCTCCAAATCTCCAAAAAGTCTTGGACAATCATTCCAAGGTATTTGAGACTCCCAAAGGCCTCTCACCTATTCATGATCAAGATCATGCTATTCATTTGATTTCTGGAAGTGTTCCTCCAAAAATCGGGGCTTACAGATATCCCTATGCTCAAAAGAGTGAAATTGAATGTATGGTTGCAGAAACGCTAGAGGCCAATATAATTCAAACTAGTCAAAGTTCTTTCTTTGCTCCAGAAGTATTAGTGCATAAGAAGGATGGATCATGGCGCATGGCTCCAAATTATTAGGGATCTCAAAAAGCTCATTATTAAAGATAAATTTCCCATTCCTGTCATTGTTGAATTGTTGGATGAATTACATGGAGAAATTTAGTTCACCAAGTTGGATCTTCGTTCAGGATATCAAAAAATTAGAATGAATACTGAAGACATTCTTAAAAAAAAAAAAAAAAAAAAAACGAAAACAAAAAAAACATTTAGAACTCACGAGGGTCATTATAAATTTTTAGTCATGCCTTTTGGCCTTACCAATGCACCTTCTACATTTCAAGGTTTGATGAATTTGATTTTCAAACCCTTCCTTAAAAAATTTGTGTTAGTATTTTTTGACGATATACTAATGTACAAGTCTTGGAAGGATCATGTTCAACATGTTGACAGGGTGCTCAAACTATTGGAGGAGAAACAATTATATGCAAAACCTCCAAATGTTTCTTTGGAGTACAGGAAGTGGAATATTTGGGTCATATTATATCTCATGAGGGTGTTAAGGTAGACCATAACAAAATTAAAGCCATTAAGGAATGAAAAATCCCCACAACCATAAAGCATCTTTGAGGATTTCTCGGGTTGACAGGGTATTATCGCAATTTTGTTGAGAATTATGGGAGAATACGAGCACCTCTAACAACATTACTGAAAAAATATGCATTTTCTTGGACTCCGGAAACAACTAAGGCCTTTGAACATCTTAAAGAGGCAATGTGCCAAGCACTGGTCTTAGCTATGCCAGACTTCACAAAAACCTTTATTGTGGAATGTGATGCCTTAGGAAATAGAATTGGTGTTGTTTTAATGCAAGAAGGAAGACCCATTGCTTTTGAAAGTCATCCAATCAAAGGAAAGTATTTACACAAACCTACATATGAGAAGGAAATGTTGGGAATACTACATGCACTAAGACAATGTCGACCTTACCTAATGATCCAAGTGGATATTGGTGGCCACCTGCCCAAGCCACTTGGACCCGCACCATTGTTTCTTTCAGCTTTTCAGTTTCCTTAATTGTAGCCCAGTTTACTATTTTTAGCAGTTTTTCGGGACCTGAACTTCCAGAGTCGTTTTGAGGCCCTAAACGACGTTTTTTGGGAAAACTGGGAGCAACATGAGTCCTGCAACATGGGTCCATGGACCCTGGACCCATGTTGCTCTTCCCAAAGTTGTAGTTCTTGGATAGATCTTTCTAACGAGATACTGTGCACGTCAAATGAAGATCGTATGCCAAAGTTACGACCCCGGGAAGTTGATGTACCAATTTACCCAAACGGGGCCCACAGTTTGGCGTTTCATCTTCTAGGGTTAGGTTTTGGAATATTAAGGGTTTTCCATTGTTTCTCAACAATAAATAGGCCTTCGAGCCTCATTGTAACACAGTTCAGAGGCATGTAGCTGCCACATCTCTTCTCAGAGATAAGCTACCATCGCCCTAGCTGGTTTATTTCCAATTCTGTTTGTAAGCATATTTCAGTATTTTACATTAATGAAATGAAGTATTATTTTCACTGCATCTCTGTGTTTATGGTTATCTCTGTAATTTGTTGTGTTCCTGTTTAAATCCGGATCAATGGTATCAGAGCGGTCTGCTTTTTCTCTGTTTTTCTTTGCATGTCCCCAACAAGGTCAGGATATAAGGAGTTAGGGCTTGAACCGGTCGAACCTTTGCAAGACCAGCCTCGCAAATCCCGACGGCCTCCCATGGCGGATGAAAAGAAAGACGAGGGGACAGGAGATACTATCAAATTCTTGCTTGAAGAAGCCCTCGAGCAACAAAGGAACGCGATGATGGACAACTTTGCCCAGATCCTTCAGTGGCTACCCAGGGGCAACGCATCGGCTTCCAACAGCTACTTTGGAAACGCCACACTGTTTAAGGTACAAGTTAATTTTGAAATCCCCATATTCGAGGGTCAGATAGACGCAGATGCCATCAATAAATGGTTAAATCTGCTAGAGGGTTATTTTTCTGTTCATGATTTTTCCAGTCGAGAAAAGATTATTTTCGCTCTTCTCAAAGCAGCCCCCCACGTCAAGGACTGGTGGGAAACCTACTGCGAGCAGAAGGATGAAAGTACAGGCTCACTATTTTCAGCTGCACCCACGTGGGATTCATTCTGAGAGGCCATCAAGGGGCAGTACTACCCTGTCAGAAGCTATGAGGATCAATACATAAATTGGACCACGCTGCGGCAGGGAAGGGACCAAGACGTGCCAGAGTTTACCAATATTTTCCATACCCTTCACACAAAGTTGGGTATCAAGGATTCGGAGCAGCATTTGATACTCAAATACCGCAGCTGCTTGCACAAGTACATCCAGGAAGAAATAGAATTCCTGAACATCCCCTCACTCGGCACGGCATACCGATATGCTGTCAAGGTTGAGCAAAAGTTTAAACAGAAGAAGCGAGACTTTGGATCTGTGAATCCAAAGCAAGGGAAAGGTGCCCCCAAACTGCAAAACAAAGGACAAAGCCAAGGCGGGGCAGCGCAAGAAAACCCGGCAAAGCTGGAAGCAAAGAACAGCGCCGTGAAGCCGAAAAATGACACAGGAAAGTGGTGTGAGTTCCATAAGAGCTCCACTCACAACACAAGTGAGTGTCAGACCAAGCAGTCACTGGTTTCCAAGCTAAAAGTTTCAGAATCAGATGCATGTTTCGGCTCTGAGTCAAAACCTGACAAGGGGAATGACAAAGGGAAGCAGATTATCGATGCAGAGCCCAACGCCACCGTTGCCACCACAAAGATCCAGAAGGAGGAACCCGAAGATCCAGAGGAGGAGGAGCGTCTCTTCTGTTAGCGCTCGAATCTACCTCAGGCTGAGGAAGGCAGAATCCAAGGCAACATCAAACCACTTAGCCTCGTAGCTAGCCCTACGAGGACAGGAGAGGGCTCTCTCCGGGTCTATCTCGGCAAAAGGTCTTCAAAGGGCTGAGATGACCAATAAAGAACACTGATTTTAGGCTAGTAAACTGATAGGTAAAGTTTGATTTCAAATTTTTAGGGTTTTGTTGGAAAACTGAGCACAGCAATTTTGGGTGCGAGGATGAGACACAATTTTTGCAGAGGTCTTTTTGGGGCAAGGTAGGAGATTGTCTTGATGCCTTTGAAGGAAGTGAATGGATAGATATGATTGGTGAGGAGCTAAGGAGAGCAAGAAACCATCAGGAGTTCTCCTTAAACAGATGAAAACATAGACATTAAGCAAACTTAAAGGCAGAGCATAGAAACCATGAATTCTACCTTAACACTTCATTTACCTAATTTGAAGAAGAGAATAGTAGGAAAATGATACACATAACAAACTTAAAAGTACATGAGAGCAAAACACCATCAACGCAAATAACCACAGGAATCCCAAATAGTGCTGCAAAACCCTGGTCTTTCCTTTGCCAAAATTGCAGAGATACAATGTGTAATACAGTCTAAGCTTATCCCTCAAGAGTCCAACCTCTCCAACCCCTGAAAATGATTGAGAAAATACATAATATAGACCATGCCAACCCATTCCCTAGCCTCTAGGGGTCGAGCTCATCATCCTAGGAGCTGTTTCAACCAATTCTAAACAAAGCACTATAATCTAGGCAGTCAAAACAACTTGCCTCTATAAGCTAGGAAACCAATTCATTCATTAAATGTTTGCTATTTTATGAATGAATCTTCTAGAATAGGTAAATAAGTGTCATGTCAACATGAAATTACATCAATTACATCAATGAGGGTGAAAAATCCCATCACAAGTCAAAACTGGTCAAAGCTGGGCGAATTCCTGAGCTGAAGGTGCAAAACTGGCAAATTTTCCCAACGCGTAGCGCGCCTTTCAGGCCACTTTTGAGGCACTTCCCGGCATCCAAATGAGGCACAAGTGGGCTTGTTGGAAAGGTATGGATGTCTACTTTCCAGCCCAAGTGGAATTTCTCAATTTGGTGGCCATTTGCCCCTCCAAAATTGCAATCTCCCAAGACTGCTTCCTGTGTGTCCAAAAAGTGGCAGAAGGTCATTTTTTGCTTGTTTTTTGACCTTTTGAGGGCTCAAATCTCCATGAAATGTCTTGGCAGTGGCTGAGCAAGTGTAATTTGTCATGAAAAATCCAAAAATGCTGATTTTTCATGAAATGGACCTCCCCAACTTAAGGGTAGCGCGCGGCGCGCTACGCGTTGAGGGCAAAAACCTGTTTTTTAGTGCAAAAATTCCAAAATGTCAAAAATTTCTCCAAATTTCTTGAAATTTGGACTGTAGGTTCTTCATCAAGGGCAATGATGAGCCAAGGATGCCTCAGCCAATATCTAGAGTCCTTCATCCACTTTTTGCCTCCTTGAAGCTCTCTTTACCTTTGCTTTCAAACTTCCGATTCTCGCTTTGTACACCAAGTTCCGGGACAAGTAATGATATTTCTGCCACCTCTATGAAGCTTCATGAGTGCATTTCCTTCCAAGGGTGAGTCACTTTGGGTTTCCACTTCATAATCGGATGAATGACCGGATGACATAATTGTTGTTGCACGATTGCCTTGGATGAATGTTGATATGTGAAACTGCAATTTGCTTGAGAGAAAAATCGATTTGATGGCTTGCTAGCAGTTTGTTGGGTGAAAAACCCAACGCGTAGCACGCCTTGCCCAACGCGTAGCGCACGTGCAAAATAACACTGAGAAAGGCTCCCTGACGCGTAGCGCGACATTCAAATGCTTTTTGAAGACCTTCCCGATGTCCAAATTGGGCGCAGGATAGCTCGTTGGAAAGGTATTTGAGTCTACTTTCAAACACAACTAGAATTTTTCAATTTGGAGTTCATTTTCCCTATAAAAAATCAAATCTCCCAAGACTGGTCAAAATGTGCCAAATGAGGCTGCCTCAATGCAGAGTGCTGTTGCAGTCAACTTTTGAATGCCTTCCTCAACTCCAAATTGAGCTAATGATAGCTCATTGGAAATCTATTTGTGTCTAGTTATCATTTGACTCATCAAGAAAGTCATTTGGCCAACCAAGGTAGGAGAAAACTTGATTTTCCCAAGGTCACTTCAGAGGTGCATTCGATTCTCCTGAGGCAACGGTATTTTTGAAATTTCTCTAAAACCATGACACCTGTGTAAAAAGTGAAGGATTTTTTTCTTCTTTGGCATGTTTTGGACAAAAACCTCTCTCAGTTTTCCAAAATTCATCTTTGATTGCTCTGAAACATCTTTTGAGTGAAACCTATCCCGATGTGTGGAACAAGGGATTTTGTCGAAATGAAGCGAAATGAAGGGGATAAGGGGATTCTAAATTCTTGGGGAAATTTTTGGAAGTAGGGAGGATGTTAGGAAGCAGGGGAAAGTGGAATCTCACAGATCGAGTGAGGGGAAGGGGTCCAAAAGGGCAAAACACAGGTCCAACCTAGAAAATTGCCAGGTTGTAGCAAGAAACTAGGGTTTGTGCGAAAATGAGGAATTTGGGGGATCTCAGTGATGGGAAGCATTTGATAAGGTACTTTAAGGATAGGGGAAGGTGTATGAACATCAGGATACAAGTTTTTCCGATGATTTGACCATCCAAGAGAAATTGCCTTCAAAACCCTAGGAGATGGAAATGACCTTACCTAAGCGCAACTGAAGCATGAACAAGGTGTAAAATGACTCATTAGACACTGACATGATAATGACAACCCTATGAATGATGATAGACTCAGCTGAATAGTGACATAGATTGGCATTTGGACAACTTTAGAAGGAGTGAAAGCAAACCCTAGACCTAATGTCTAGTGACCAAATTTTGCTTGAAAACTCTTTGAAATGACAAAATTTGACCTTGACACTCTGAGACCACTTTGTAAGAGCATATTTGATCACTAGAGGAAGGCTGGAAAGACTGACACTAAAATTGGCTCCAATGGGGATGGTAGCTCCTTGGAGGTGCCAAGAACGGCAGATCTTTGGGAGAGCAGACCAGTGCCTTATCCATTGGGCAATGGAGTCAAAAACTCAAACTAAAATGCATGACTGAATACTGATGACTCGGATGACACAAATTGACTCTCACTCAACTAAAAACTGACTCAATACTTAAACACAACTGACAAACTGGAAATGATGCTCAAAGTGGAGCTTATTCATCAAAACCTACTCTAACAGTTTCATTCATCACCTGATCAAGTGAAATGAAACAACCAATGCAACCAAGTAAGTATTCCATTTGCTGTTCGAATTTTCCTCAAGTGCTCACTTATGAACAACAAGAGAGAACTATTGAAAGGCAACTCCTATGATAACTTAGAAACAGATTCGTTGAATGATATGCATTCTCTATCCGCCTCCAAAAACATTGCATAAGTATCTTGAAATTCAAGCACACTGGAACTTAGCTCATCCAATGGATTACTTCTCTTCTCCTCATACCATGAATGCAAACTTTGATCTGAGCCTTCTTTGATTATGAGACCTCTGCTAAAAATGACAAAGAAACCGGTTGCTGGATCAAGTTCATGTCAGCACATGTTTCAAGCTCACATGTAGTCAATGGAGAAAGACTTTGACTGCAAACCTCGTCCAAAACATCAGCTATTGGATCATGAAAAAATTGAAAAGACTGTTGTAATGTATCCATTGAAAATGTATGACATCCTTCTAGCTGTTCATCTTTTTCTTGAGAGATTTTACGAAGATTCTGCCTTACAAACTAAAATGTTTCGAAACGAAAGGGTATAGAATCTTCCTGCATCATCAAATCATGTATTTCGTCTTCCACAGCTTCATCTGTAATCTGCCCTTCAATTTCATTTGGTGGCTGCAAATCTGATGGTACAGGCTGCTCAAGAATTTTGTTATCTGTCTCATCCTCAACATTAACACTGAGAGATTGCTGATTTGTTATAGGTTGTTCATTTAAAGATTTATTATGCAATCTACCCTTCAAAAACTGAAATGATTCAAAACAGAATGGTATGGAGTCACCTTCAATCATTAAATCATGTGTGTCCACTTCCAAGTCTTCAGCTGCAACTTGACAATCAATGGCTTTCGGGGGTTGCAAATCTAAATATGAGAAGTCTTGAACAAAATTTTCATTGCTCTCAAGATGGTCCAAATCAAGACTTGTTGACATTTGATTTCTGATTGCATGGTAGTTATCTCTGATGAACTGAAACGAATCAAAACAAAAAGGCAAAGATCCTCCACTTACTTCAAACTTTGCTGCACTTTCCTCATCAATGTCATAGCTGATATGTGATGGGTGAATATTGTATTCAAGCTGCTGAAAATGAACTTTTTCCTCCCACAAACTAGCTACTTGTTTGATTGCAAGATTAGCTTCTGTTTGGAGAACATAATCATCATCATACTGATCAAACTGAGGTAAATCATCAGTATAAAACATATCATCAAGCATGCAGGTCATATCAACACTTCTTTCTTCGCCAAGGTGATCTACAAAACAATCATTATCAGATCTATGACAATTAGGATAAGAAACAAAATGTTTTGGATCAGCAACTTGTTCTTCATCAATCAGCGCGCCATGAGCTTGAACATCATAATCATTTCTCGCGTTGATCTTGTCCATCATCTTTTCCACTGCACTTACCAAAATGTCAAGCTTCACCTCTAGAGATGTTGATTTTTTCGGATCTATGTTTTTCATCTCTTCTTCCTTCATCCTTGCCCTTCGGATCAACAGATGAGCCTCTACATTTACTGCACTGTTTTGCATCTCGTGAAGTGTTGCAATATTCCTTTCTCTCAGCTGAAACTCCATTTCCGGATCAAAGGCACCCGGATAGTGCAAGAGAGCAGATCTAGGAGTAGGTCTTATATCAACTGGCATCGAAAAATAAACTTGATTAAATCTGGCAGAAAATTGTTGTACTGTCTCCCCTGGTAGTCTTTTCAGCTGGTTGTACTCTTCTACAATCAAGAAAAGGTTCTGCCCGATCATCCACCTATCGAGAAAAACTTTGATGAACTGCTGGAAATCTGAGATGCTCGCATCAGGCAGGGCTTTGAACCAACTCTTGACCTTGGCTTGCAAAGAAAGAGCAAAAAGCCTTATACTAACATCTTCTTCATCAACTTCAAAAAGATCTAGAAAATTCTCAAAATTCTGCACATGTTGCTCAGCGTTGACATTCTTACTTTCACCATCAAACCTCGGCAAGTATAGATCATAGTTTTTGGGGAAAGCATGGAGAACAGAAGGTAAAATAAGAGGTTTATACCGATCTGGAATTTTACAAGGTGTAGGGGTATGTACAGCAGGTATAGAATCAGTCTTGGTCTCTTGAGGCTCATCAATTTGAAGATGGTCATCACAAAATTTAGAAGAAAGGTCTTGATCAAGCTCAAAGGTATGCAAATCTTTGGTATTCACAATCTTCAAATGGAAAGAATTAACTGCAGGTCGAGGATCTCTTCTCAAATACAGTATACTTTGCAAAGCCTTCTTTACATTCCCAGGAAAAGAGAAGAAATAATTTAGAACAAAGAACAAAATGTCTTGGATGAAATTCCAACTTGAGTACCTAATCTGTCCATGTTGTCCTTTCATGTTTTTGCTGGTCGGGATCATCCTCCAGTGGAGTCTTTGGATCTGATCTCGAAAATGATTTAGAGTCGCCAGGTGAATGATTTCAGCCTTGCCAGTGTTTGATCGTTGTCCACCCTCAACAATCAGATCTGAACTTGATACATGTACTGGGGCAATTAACAAGTTAGATGTCACAATTACAAGCTAGACCGGAGATTGACTGAAGCAGCGTTTATCTACTTCCGCTAATGCAAAGAAAAAGTGTTTCGAAGGCTACCTGGCATAACTTCAGGCTCCGCCTGTAGCTTATAAAACAAATGACATTAACCAGCAAACCATTTGTTCTTCCCCAGTATGGTCGCCAATATGTTAGCGCTCGAATCTGCCTCAGGCTGAGGAAGGCAGAATCCAAGGCAACATCAAACCACTTAGCCTCGTAGCTAGCCCTACGAGGACAGGAGAGGGCTCTCTCCGGGTCTATCTCGGCAAAAGGTCTTCAAAGGGCTGAGATGACCAATAAAGAACACTGATTTTAGGCTAGTAAACTGATAGGGAAAGTTTGATTTCAAATTTTTAGGGTTTTGTTGGAAAACTGAGCACGGCAATTTTGGGTGCGGGGATGAGACACAGTTTTTGCAGAGGTCTTTTTGGGGCAAGGTAGGAGGTTGTCTTGATTCCTTTGAAGGAAGTGAATGGATAGATATGACTGGTGAGGAGCTAAGGACAGCAAGGAACCATCAGGAGTTCTCCTTAAACAGATGAAAACATAGATATTAAGCAAACTTAAAGGCAGAGCATAGAAACCATGAATTCTACTTTAACACTTCATTTACTTAATTTGCAGAAGAGAATAGTAGGAAAATGATACACATAACAAACTTACAAGTACTGGAAGTGGACTTAAGTAAAGGGCTGCCTGACAATATAAGGCTGATATACAAACAACAAAATTGGCTGCAAGCACTAGACTATGAAAATACTGCCTTTAGGTGTAGGCTCTGCAGACAAACAGGACACCTGCAAAGCACATGTCCAGAAGCCAAAAAAGTAAACAGCAAAAGGAAGCAGAAAGGGAAGCAGAAGAAAGGCTGGTTCTTTTCCCCTCCGGTCTCAGATGATGAAGAATCAGAAGCTGAAGAGGAAGACACTACCACAGAGGAAGCCGAGGCTCCCCAGGAAACGGGGAACCAGAAGGAAACCACAACAGATACCAAGGTTTCACAGCTTCACCCAAATCAGGCAGAGAAGACAAATGATGACCAGAACATGGGAGGGATAAAGCGGCACCACCAATCAGACACATCAGACTCAGACAAGGAATTAGGCACGCAGAAAGCAGAAACACAGTTAGTCATTGCCTCGATCGAGCCCACTCAAGGAGCATGGCGCAAGGTCGAAAAGAAAAAAGGAAGAAAAACCTGAAGCGTGAGTCTTACTCACAAATGTAATTCAGTTTTTTCTTGCTTTCACTCCTCTTCCGCTCTCTCTCTTTTTCTCTCTCTCTTCTCTCCTCATCATTTTTGCACGTTAGTCCTGTAACGTTGCGAAGGGTGCCAAGGCACTCGAGCCCATTGGGCAGCCTATGGAAATGCATCATGCATCTGCAATTGTAACTTTTCATTTTTTAAATAAAAGGTTACAGATTTTTTCTTCGGAAAAAAACAAACTTACAAGTACATGAGAGAAACACACCATCAACACAAATAACCACAGGAATCCCAAATAGTGCTGCAAAACCCTGGTCTTTCCTTTGCCAAAATTGCAGAGATACAATGTGTAATACAGTCTAAGCTTATCCCTCAAGAGTCCAACCTCTCCAACCTCTGAAAATGATTGAGAAAATACATAATATAGACCATGCCAACCCATTCCCTAGCCTCTAGGGGTCGAGCTCATCATCCTAGGAGCTGTTTCAACCAATTCTAAACAAAGCACTATAATCTAGGCAGTCAAAACAACTTGCCTCTATAAGCTAGGAAACCAATTCATTCATTAAATGTTTGCTATTTTACGAATAAATCTTCTAGAATAGGTAAATAAGTGTCATGTCAACATGAAATTACATCAATTACATCAATGAGGGTGAAAAATCCCATCACAAGTCAAAACTGGTCAAAGCTGGGCGAATTCCTGAGCTGAAGGTGCAAAACTGGCAAATTTTCCCAACGCGTAGCGCGCCTTTCAGGCCACTTTTGAGGCACTTCCTGGCATCCAAATGAGGCAAAAGTGGGCTTGTTGGAAATTTCTGGATGTCTACTTTCCAGCCCAAGTGGAATTTCTCAATTTGGTGGCCATTTGCCCCTCCAAAATTGCAATCTCCCAAGACTGCTTCCTGTGTGTCCAAAAAGTGGCAGAAGGTCATTTTTTGCTTGTTTTTTGACCTTTTGAGGGCTCAAATCTCCATGAAATGTCTTGGCAGTGGCTGAGCAAGTGTAATTTGTCATGACAAATCCAAAAATGCTGAGTTTTCATGAAATGGACCTCCCCAACTTAAGGGTAGCGCGCGGCGCGCTACACGTTGAGGGCAAAAACCTATTTTTTAGTGCAAAAATTCCAAAATGTCAAAAATTTCTCCAAATTTCTTGAAATTTGGACTGTAGGTTCTTCATCAAGGGCAATGATGAGCCAAGGATGCCTCAGCCAATATCTAGAGTCCTTCATCCACTTTTTGCCTCCTTGAAGCTCTCTTTACCTTTGCTTTCAAACTTCCGATTCTCGCTTTGTACACCAAGTTCCGGGACAAGTAATGATATTTCTGCCACCTCTATGAAGCCTCATGAGTGCATGTCCTTCCAAGGGTGAGTCACTTTGGGTTTCCACTTCATAATCGGATGAATGACCGGATGACATAACTGTTGTTGCACGACTGCCTTGGATGAATGCTGATATGTGAAATTGCAATTTACTTGAGAGAAAAGTCGATTTGATGGCTTGCTGGCAGTTTGTTGGGCGAAAAACCCAATGCATAGCGCACCTTGCCCAACGCGTAGCGCACGTGCAAAATAACACTGAGAAAGGCTCCCTGACGCGTAGCGCGCCCCTGACGGGTAGCGCGCCCTCCCTGACGCGTAGCGCGACTTTCAGATGCTTTTTGAAGACCTTCCCGGTGTCCAAATTGGGTGCAGGATAGCTCGTTGGAAAGGTATTTGAGTCTAATTTCCAACACAACTGGATATTTTCAATTTTGAGTTCGTTTTCCCTGTCAAAAATCAAATCTCCCAAGACTGGTCAAAATGTGCCAAATGAGGCTGCCTCAAGGCAGAGTGCTGTTGTAGTCAACTTTTGAATGCCTTCCTCAACTCCAAATTGAGCTAATGATAGCTCATTGGAAAGATATTTGTGTCTAGTTATCATTTGACTCATCAAAAAAGTCATTTGGCCAACCAAGCTAGGAGAAAACTTGATTTTCCCAAGGTCACTTCAGAGGTGCATTCGATTCTTTTAAGGCAACGGTATTTTTGACATTTCTCTAAAACCATGACACCTGTGTAAAAAGTGAAGGAGGTTTTTCTTCTTTTGCATGTTGTGGAAAAAAATCTCTCTTAGTTTTCCAAAATTCATCTTTGATTGCTCTGAAACATCTTTTGAGTGAAACCTATCCCGATGTGTGGAACAAGGGATTTTGTCGAAATGAAGCGGAATGAAGGGGATAAGGGGCTTCTAAATTCTTGGGGAAATTTTTGGAAGTAGGGAGGATGTTAGGAAGCAGGGGAAAGTGGAATCTCACAGATCGAGTGAGGGGAAGGGGTCCAAAAGGGCAAAACACAGGTCCAACCTAGAAAATTGCCAGGTTGTAGCAAGAAACTAGGGTTTGTGCGAAAATGAGGAATTTGGGGGATCTCAGTGATGGGAAGCATTTGATAAGGTACTTTAAGGATAGGGGAAGGTGTATGAACATCAGGATACAAGTTTTTCCGATGATTTGACCGTCCAAGAGAAATTGCCTTCAAAACCCTAGGAGATGGAAATGACCTTACCTAAGCGCAACTGAAGCATGAACAAGGTGTAAAATGACTCATTAGACACTGACATGATAATGACAACCCTATGAATGATGATAGACTCAGCTGAATAGTGACATAGATTGGCATTTGGACAACTTTAGAAGGAGTGAAAGCAAACCCTAGACCTAATGTCTAGTGACCAAATTTTGCTTGAAAACTCTTTGAAATGACAAAATTTGACCTTGACACTCTGAGACCACTTTGTAAGAGCATATTTGAGCACTGGAGGAAGGTTGGAAAGACTGACACTAACATATTCCACTCCCAAATGTGGGTAAAGGGCTCCCCGCTACAGTTCATTGTCGACAGCGGGAGCCAAAAGAACCTCATTTCGGCAGAGGTCGTGAAGCGGCTGGGCTTACCGACCACAGCACATCCACAACTGTACACCATTGGTTGGCTTCACCAAGGACGAGATCTTCGCGTGAGCCAGCAGTGTCACCTTCCATACAACATCAAGCCCTTCACGGATGAGGTATTGTGTGACATTGCTTCCCTTGAAGTTGGCGATGTATTATTAGGAAAACCTTACTTGTGGAAGCGACATGCTGTGTATGAATCAAGGCCTCGTGTTGTTATTGTTACTTTGGGAAATAAGTTGTACAGGATACCGGAGGTAGCACCGCCTACCGCCATCTCTTTGATTATTGCAAAACAATGCGGTAAGCTCGTTTCCAAAACCGGGAAATTTGTTTTCCTGATGATACGCCCTCAAGGAACGAAGAAGATGGTGGCCACAACCTCCAGATAGGGTCCCTCTGCACGACAACTACAGATGGACAAGGTTGTGAAGGAGTACGAGGATATCTTCACCTCCCCCGCAGGGGTTCCTCTACATTGTCAGGTCAAGCACTCCATCGATCTGACCCCAGGTGCGCCACTGCCCAATGGACCAATATATCGGCGCTCTGTTATGGAGAATGATGAAATCAAGAGGCAGATTCAAGAGTTGCTATAGAAAGGTCACATCCGTCCAAGTTCATCGCCCTGTGGGAGCCCGATCATGTTGGTGCAGAAGAAGGATGGGACTTAGAGACTCTGTATTGACTGTCGGGCGCTAAACAAGATCACTGTCCGTAATAGATACCCGATCCCACGAATTGATGACCTCTTGGACGAACTGAAGGGGGGAAAATATTTCAGCAAGATCGATTTGAAGTCAGGATATCACCAGGTACCAATCGAACCCTCTGATGTGTGGAAGACTGCCTTCAAAGCCAAGGAGGGCCTTTTCGAATGGTTGGTTATTCGGATTGACGAATGCTCCTGCAACCTTCATGAGGCTAATGGATGACATCTTGCGGCCATTCACCAGCTCATTTGTAGTGGTATACTTGGATGACATCCTGATCTTTAGCCAAAGTTGGGAAGAACACCTCCACCACATCCAACAGGTTCTCCAAACACTGCGGCAACACAAGTTATATGCCAATTTCGAGAAATGCACTTTTGGCATGACCCAGGTTCAGTATCTGGGATACATTATTGATGAACAAGGGGTACATGTGGATCCATCCAAGATCCAAGTCATTCGAGATTGGCCATCTCTAACCACTCTGACAGAGCTTCGCAACTTTCTAGGTCTTGCCAACTTCTACCGCGGGTTCGTGTTGGGATTTTCTCATATCACTTGGCCCTTGAGTCAAGTCACCAAGGGAGAAGTGAAAGCAAAATTCTTTTGGTCTGAATCTCAACAGAAGGCATTCACAGAGTTGAAAGATCGCCTCTACATGGCGCCAGTGCTTGCATTACCAGACTTGCAACAACCATTTGAGGTCAAGACAGATGCCTCTGACTATGCTATTGAGGTAGTCCTCACTCAACATGGGCATCCAGTGGCATATCATAGTGAGACACTTTCAGACACAGTCCAGAAGTATCCCACTTATGACAAAGAGATGTATTCCATTGTGCAGGCCTGTCGACAATGGAAGCATTACATTTTGGGGAAGGAAACAGTCATCCACACAAACCACCAACCCCTGCAGTTCATACAGACCCAAGGGAAATTGCAGAATGATTGCCATCAGAAGTGGTCCACATACCTGCAACAGTTCCATTTGAATATCAAGTATAAGAAGGGTAGCACCAATAATGTTGCAGATTGCCTCAGTCGACCACCTTTGTGTTCCTTCAAGCAAGCATGCCAAAATGATTTGGGAAGCACACTACAATCGGGCTACTGGACATTTCGGGGTCAAGAAAACGGTGGCAGTATTACAGAAGTATTTCTATTGGCCGAATCTTTGACAGGATGTCGGGAAGTACATCAGATCATGCACTGCTTGCACCATTGCCAAACCAACCATCAAGAAGCAAGGCCTCTATACCCCGCTGCCTACCCCTAGTCAACCTTGGGAATCCATCTCCATGGATTACATGTCAGGCCTTCCTTCCACTAAGCATGGAAATGACTGTGTTTTTGTGGTCGTCGACAGGTTCTCGAAGATGGTCATTATGGCTGCCTGCAAGAGGAACATCACAGCAGAAGCCACTTTGAATGAGTGTGGGTACACTTTGGGATCCCATAGTCTATCATCTCAGATCGCGACAAAAGGTTCCTCAGTACATTTTGGTCCAGTCTCTAGTCGATGCTCGACACCAAACTCACTAAGTCCACAGCCTTCCATCCTCAAACTGATGGCTAGACAGAGGTTTTCAACAGGATGATTGTACACATTCTGCACATGTACAAATCAAAGCATCCATGTACATGGGATGAGAGCCTCCCCTATGTTCAGCACAGCTACAACCGGGCTCTCCACAGCTCGACTGGCCACAACCCTTTTCAGGTGGGCTTGGGATTCCAACCACTATGTCCCATTGATGTGGCCATGCCATTTGCAGCTACTCACACAGATTCGGTTCATGTCCAGTCCGAAAAAAATAAGGCAAACAACTTCATTGAGCACATCCAACATATTTACCAGCAAGTCCATGAAATTATGGAGAAATCAAATGCCAAGTACAAGCAGCGACATGATCAACATTGGGTGCCACACAAGTTTCAGGTGGGTGACAAAGTCTGGTTGCATTTGTAAAAGGAACGCCTCACAAGAGCCTATCAGAAACTCAGACCACTCCGATATGGTCCTTACACCATTACCAACACTATGGGAGACAATGCATTTGAGCTCAACATTCCCCCATTCCTTGGCCTGCACCCAGTGTTCAATGTGGACCACCTTCAGCCATACTTTCCACCATTACTAGACACATCCGACATTGCAGAACAGCTCACACCCACAGAGTTAAATCCAAATTGCATGGAACAAGCTGCAGATGATCAGATCATGGACACACAGATCAAGCACACTCGCCAGCAGAATATCCAATTGTATCGAGTTGTCAAAGCAGGCCAACTCCTTCACTAGGGCAAATGGCTCACCAGGGACCAAGTTCAACAAAAGCTTCCTCATCTCATGGAGGAACTCAACGCAATGGGGACCATTGCTTCCTAAGGGGGGAGGAATGATCCAGGTGGATATTGGTGGCCACCTGCCAAATCCACTTGGACCCCCACCATTGTTTCTTTCAGCTTTTCAGTTTCCTTAATTGTAGCCTAGTTTACTGTTTCTAGCAGTTTTTCGGGTCTTGAACTTCTAGAGCCGTTTTGAGGCCCTAAAGTACGTTTTTTGGGAAAACTGGGAGAAACATGGATTCATGGGCCATGTTTCTCTTCCCAAAGTTGTATTTCTCGGATAGATCTTTCTAACGAGATACTGTGCACATTAAACGAAGATCGTATGCCAAAGTTACGACCCTAGGAAGTTGATGTACCAATTTACCCAAATGGGGCCCACAGTTTGGCGTTTCATCTTCTAGGGTTAGGTTTTGGAATGTTAAGGGTTTTCCATTGTTTCTCAACAATAAAAAGGCCTTCGAGCCTCATTGTAACACAGTTCAGAGGCATGTAGCCGCCACATCTTTTCTCAGAGACAAGCTACCATCGCCCTAGCTGGTTTATTTCCAATTCTGTTTGTAAGCATATTTCAGTATTTTACATTAATGAAATGAAGTATTATTTCCACTGCATCTCTATGTTTACAGTTATCTCTGTAATTTGTTGTGTTCCTGTTTAAATCTGGATCACCTAATGGGAAGACACTTCAAGGTAAAAACAAATCATGATAGTCTTAAATACTTTTTGGAACAAATATTATCTTCAGAAGAACAACAAAAATGGGTCACAAAGATGTTGGGTTCTGACTTTGAAATCATTACAGAAAAGGGAAGCAAAATGTTGTTGCAAATGCACTCTCAGGAAAGGATGAGGATTTGGAAGGATCACTTTGTGCCATTTCTATTATCCAACCAGATTGGATAACCGAAGCAAGGGATGAATGGAACTATGATGAAGAAGTGTGTATGCTCATTCAATAATTGCAGCAAGATCCTAGTAGATCTGATACATTTAGCTGGAAAAGTGATTCATTATGGTACAAAGGTCGCTTATATCTTTGTAAAAATCCCCTATTCAAATGAAAAATTCTTTTGGAATTGCACACCTCTCCCTTAGGAGGGCATTTAAGATGTTTGAAAACTTACTATAGGGTCAAGAAGGAATTTTTTGGGAGGGCCTTATATCCGATATTCAAAATTTTGTGGCAGAATGTTTGATTTGCCAACAAAATAAAGTTAGGACAACTAAGCCCCCAGGTCTGTTACAACCTTTAGCCATTCCAAGTCAACGTTGGGAGGAGGTTTCGATGGATTTTATCACAGGTTTATCCAAGTCCGAAGGAAAGAGTGTCATCGTGGTGGTAGTTGATAGACTTACCAAGTATGCACATTTTTGTGCATTATCTCATCCATTTAAAGTCAGTACAATTGCTTATGCATTTATGGAAACCATTCAAAAGCTACATGGAAACCTAAAGATTATTGTATGCAACAAAGATCCCATTTTCACTGGAAATTTTTGGATGGAATCATTTTCTTGTCTAGGTACTCAATTAGCTCATAGCTCATCTTATCATCCTCAATATGATGGGAAAACTAAGATAGTGAACGAATGTTTGGAAGGATATCTTTATTGCTTTGTATCTGATAAACAAACACAATGGGTCAAGTGGTTACCTCTGGATGAATGGTGATATAACACTTCCTTCCATATTGCAGCAAAAATGACCCCATTTATGGCACTTTATGGATATCATTCACCATCCATCACATCATATTTAAGAGAAAATTCTAAGGTTCAAGAAATGGAAGATCACATCGAGCATCAACAACAAGTTCTCCGACTCTTAAAGGATAACCTCACTTAGCTGTAGAATCAAATGAAACAACAGGCAGATCGACATCGCAACGAAAGATGTTTTGATGTAGGCGACTGGGTATTTTTACAGCTACAAACATACAAACAAATGTCCCTGAATCAAGCTAAGAAGGATAAAAAATTATCACCAAACTACTATGGTCATTACAAGGTTCTGCAAAAGATTGGTACTATGGCATACAAATTGGAGCTTCCTTCATCTTGTCGAGTGCACCCAGTTTTCCATGTTTCATGCTCAAAGAAGGTTATAGGTGACAAGCTCCTAGTTCAAACAATATTGCCAGAACTTGACAAGGAAGGAAAAATCATGTTGAAAGCTAAAGAATTCATGGAAACAAGAACCTGAGAGCTACGAAATCGATCAATTTCAGATTATCTCATTAAGTGGAAGAACTTACCCGCTGAAGATTCCACATGGGAGGATGATAATTTTATACAGAAGCATCCAAAACTACTCCAGTGTTGAGGACAACACTTTTTTAAGGAGTGGGGCATGTTAGGTCCCTATAATACTAGTGTAGCCCCTTGTTGTTATTGTTAGTGTAATCCCCTTATTGCTATAGTTGTGCCCATGTAGTCCCCATATTGTTATTATTGTGCCCCATAGAAGCCCACTATTGTTATTGTTGTGCCCTTACATTATTATTTTTATGTATGCTTTGATTATATTGTGACCCCTTAGACTCCTATATACATAAAGGAGGTCTCTTCATTTGTATCATCCGAGAATTGTTCATTTATGTAATGTAAAGGAGGTTTACCCCTCGAAGAGGCTAATTTTTAATTCATTGATCTATGTTTTCTTCTATTTTGTGAGTTGGTTGCATAACAACATCTACAAGACTGCTTTCTGGACCAGGTATGGGAATTATGAGTTTGTTGTAGTTCCTTTTGGTTTTCCTAATGCTCCAACTACTTTCATGTGTTTGATGAATAGTGTTTTATGTCCTTATCTGGACAAGTTTGTGATTGTAATCATTGATGATATATTGATACACTCTAAGAATAAGGAAGAGCATGTTGAACACTTAGCAATGATATTGAGATTGCTAAGAGAGCATGAGTTGTACGCCAAACTTAGTAAATGCAGTTTCTTTCAGACAAAGGTACATTACTTGGGGCACGTTGTTTCCAAGGAAAGAAATGTAGTAGATCTGAAAAAAGATAAGAGCTATGATGGAATGGGCATCTCCTAAGAATGTGTATGAGGTCAGATCATTCAAGGGATTAGAAAGTTACTATAGGAGGTTCATCAAGAAATTCTCACCAAAAATGTCAATCCTATTACATCATTACAGAGGAAATGAAGAAAATTTGAATGGACAAAGGAATGTGCGACAAGTTTTGAGTAGTTGAAGAAGTTGTTGACAAATGCTCTAGTTCTAGAGATTGCAGATCTAGATAAAGAGTTTGTAGTGTGTATAGATGCTTGCAAGAGAGGACTTGGCGGAGTCCTCATGTAGGAGGGATAGGTGTTATGTTACAAGTCAAGGAAACTGAATGAGCACGAGTAGAACTATGTGACATACGATCTTGAGTTGGCGGCGATCATTCATGCATTGAAGATGTGGAGGCACTATCTTCTTAACAGGAGGTTCATTATGATGAATGATCACAATGGGCTAAGGTACTTATTTGACCAACCTAATCTGAATGTCAGGCAAGCTAGGTGGTTGGCTATGATCAGTGAGTTTGACTTTGAGATCAAGTACATTAAGGGAAAAGAGAACAGGGTTGTAGATGCTCTTAGAAGAAGAGTGCAAGTAAATCACATAGCAGTTATGAGTTCATATGGGACAGATTTATAGAATCAAATCTTACAAGCAGGACAATAGGATGACAGGTATAGGGAGCTTAGGCACATGTTACAACACAAGGGTACATGTGATCAGGATGCAGACTATCATCTCACAACGGATGGTTTGTTCAAATTTAGGGACAAGATCTATGCACCCAATAACAGTGAACTCAAGAAGCTTATCTTGAGGTCATTTCATGTTAATCCATATTTAGGTCACCTGGGATATCAGAAGACGTTGATAGTGGTGAAACTTGAAGAAGGAAGTGGCAGAGTTTGTGGCTAGGTGTTTAGATTGTCAATAGGTAAAAATAGAGCGTAAGCATATAAGTGGTATACTACAGTTGATTCTGATTCCCAAGTGGAAATGGGAGATCATTTCCATGGACTTCATTATAGGTTCGTTGAGGAAATGTATATAACATGATTCCATCATGGTTGTGGTTGATGGGTTGACAAAGGTAGCTTACTTCATAACAGTTATGTCTACTTAATCGGCTAGAGAGTTAGCACATGTCTTCATCAGAGATATTTTGAGATTGCATGGCATTCCTAGCAAGATTTTGTCAAACATAGATGCCAAGTTCACTTCCAAGATTTAGGAGGAGTTATTTGCAGGTTTGGTTACAGAGTTGGCCTTCAGTACAACTTATCATCTGTAGATAGATGGACAAACAGAGTGGGTCAATAGGATTTTGGAAGACATCTTGAGAATGTATGTTATGCATTGACAATGAAAGTGGGAAGAGTATCTTCCATTGGTAGAGTTTGCTTACAACAATCAGTATCAGGAGTCATTGAGGATGAGTTCGTTTGAGGCACTTTATGGATGGAATTTTAATACTCCCATAAGTTGGAATGATCCAGTGAACAGGGTGTTGATAGGACCTGACATGTTGGCAAAGATGGAATAGGGAATGCATGTTATCAAGAAGAATCTAAAGACAACATAGGACAGGAAGAAGAGTTATGCAAATAAACACAAATCATTTAAGGACTTTCAGGTTGGGGAGCATGTGTGCATCAAGCCCAAGAAGAACCCCTCGAGCATTGGGTCATGTGCGAAGTTGGCACCTCAATATTGCGGGCCTTCGGATATCCTTGAGAGGATTGGACTAGTGTCCTACAGACTTGCATTGCCTCCAACAGTGAAATTCCATGATGTTTTCCATGTTTCATTGATTAAAAGATGTGTAAAGGATGTTGATCATTTGATTGATTGGTCTATATTGCTGGTGGATCCGGAATGAGAATGCCAACTGGATCCTCAGTGAATTTTGCAATGGAAATAGCTCATGCTCCGTAACTGAGCAATCAAGCAAGTTAAAGTGTTGCGAAGCTACATGGGAGATGGATGATTGGATGTGGGCTATGTATCCTTCATTATTTTCCAGCAAAGGTAAATGAGTTTTTGGTATATGTACATATTTATAGATGGTTGTTATTTTAAATACTACAATGAGTTGTGTTATAAAGCTCCAATAAGTGGTATGGTCGTCATGTTTTTATGTTTGTCATGTTGGTTTTGCTTTTCAGTAGGTTTTTTACAGTTAATATTGCATCGAGCTGAGTTATAAAGCTTCATGGGTAGTATGTTTTGGTTTTCAACGGTCTTGTTGGTTTTAGGTGTCATAGAACACCGAGGATGGTGTTCCCCTAAGGGGGAGGGGTTTGTAACAACTCGAGTTAAAAGTTAATGTAGGGAAAAACATCCTAGTGGGTGTTCATTTGGTTTATTATAGCTAAGGAAATTGGAAAAGGCTTTAAAAAGGCAAAGAGGCATTAATTGACATTTTAATTATGAAAATAAAGGAAAATAGGAGAAAAGGAAGGTGAAAGGTCACAAGTTGCATGTGAGGAGGAAATTGAGGAAAAATAAAGGCCTCATTAATAAAAAGGCTTACGAGGATTAGTTCACGACTTTTTTCAGTTTAACCTTTTGTCAGTTCAGTTTTGGAGATTTCTCTCTCTATTCTCTCTCTTACATACTCTTGCACACTTGGAGCATTCTTGGAGCACTCTAGCATTGGAGAAATGAATGCAAAGAAAGCACAAAAAAGTAAATGAAATTAAGGATCAACCAAGGAAGAGTTGGATCAAGCGGCTATAGTGGGATTACTTATAGGTATCGACTTACATGTATGAATTCCTTGCTAGTTTTGGCATGCATGGTACATGCATGTGTGTATTTGGTTCTCTTGTTGTCATTGGCATGGATTTTATGAGGTGTGACAATGGATTCAGCCTTTCCTTTCCATTTACAGATAACCATGGTGTGATGGGGTTCTTTCATTTGGTTTAGTTGGATTTTTGGATGGTTTTGGAATAGGGTGAGGTGGTCTCAAGGAAAATTCTCAAAGGCCTAGGAATCCCTTGACCGGTAATGCTGGGATACATGGTAAATCCTGAGGCTGGAGGTGGGAAAATTCCTCAAGGTATCGGTGACAATATCCGAAGGCATCCATGCTTGTTTGGGTTTAGTGATCTGATTCAGATTTAAATAGGAACGCAACAAATTACAAATATAACCATAAATATAGAGATGCAGTAGCAATAACACTTCATTTAATTAATATCAAATATTGAAGTATGCTTACAAACAAAATGGAAATAAGACTAGCTCGGGCAATGGTAGCTTATCTTTGAGAAGAGATGTGGTGGCTACGTGCCTCTCAAATGAGTTACAATAAGCCTCAAGGGCCCTTTTATTATTGAACAATAAGAGAAAACCCTAAACAACCAAAACCCTAACCCGAGGAGATGTAACACCAAGAGTTTATGGGCCTCGTTGGGGTTAGTTGGGCAACCAACTTTCCGGGTCGTAACTTGGTCATATTATCTCCATTTGACACGTATGATACCTCGTTGGAAAGATATCTTCGAGGAATACAACTGGTAACGTGATTGCTATAGCAATCACCAAAGAAATTTTGCCAAAAAATCGTTGTTTAGGGCCTCAAAATGGCTCTGGAAGTTCAGGACCCGAAAAAAACTGCCATAAATAGTAAATTGTGCTACAATTAAGGAAACAGATGAAACTGACTGGGGGGTCTAGGTGGAATAGGCAGGTGGCCACCAATATCCACCTGGATAATGATCCCTTGACGTTTTTGAGGTATTACGATAAATCCTAGTGGTGTATGTTTCTTTGTTTGGGCCTAGGAAACCATTGACCAGTAATGGTAGGATACACGGTAAAGCCTAGTTGTATAGATGAGGGTTTTAGGCCTAGAATTCCCTTGACTGATAATGGTTGGATATGTTGTAAAGCCTAAGGAAGCCCTGGTTTTTTTGTTGTGAGTCCCACATTCATGCTTGGAATATGGCACAGGGGTGATGGCTGAAAGAAAGATTTGGTTTAGCCCAATTTATGGTCGAGTGGTACGTGGGAGTCCCTGACTTAGTTGGCCTTTGCATACGTTAATAAGAGCTCTTTTCCCTTTGTATTTCATGAGTATTTATACTTGTTATTATTTGGATTGGATGGTTGTTCTATCATTATTATTATTCGGGTTATATGTTGGTTATAAACATGATTTATGATAGACTTTAGTTATGGCACTCATCATGTTGTAATTAGTAAAGGAATGTCAACGAAAGCCTAACCAATTAGATGACATTGCAGTTATTGAGAGAAGGCATTTGACCTTCTTGACAATTCTCAGATAAGTATGAGACCCCTATGTTTAGATATGTAATTATGACCTATAGATTACATGTTCATGATGTGTTTGATGAAATATGTGTCATGGTTAGTATGGGTCAAGTTAAGTCCTCAATCATTTTTTGAATTAAAGGCTTTGTCTTTGTGTCATTTGTCATTTATCATTTATGAGAGTTTCATCAAGTTATGGGTAGAGGTCTGGATTCTAGCTCTGAAAGGGTGGCTCAAATCTCGGGTTCACTAGAACATAACTGAGTAATTTAGTCTACTGTCACTGGGAAGCAGGCTCATGGGAGAAAATGGAGGGTTACAGTCGTTGGCTTGCCTTGTCATGGGAGCGACTGAGAGTCTAGATCATTAGAAATTCAAGTTAACTTAAGGGTTGGGCATTTTGAGTGGTTGCTTAGCTCCTAGAGGTCTTGTATGATCCAGGTGGATGTTGGTGGCCACCCACCTATCCCACTTGGACCCCCACAAATGTCTCTTTCAATTTTTCAGTTTCCTTAATTGTAGCACAATTTACTATTTTTAGCAGTTTTTCGAGTCCTAAACTTCCAGAGCCATTTTGAGGCCTTAAATGACATTTTTTGGGAAATATGGGAGCAACATAGGTCCATGGACCAATGTTGCTCTTCCCAAAGTTGTAGTGCTCGGATATATCTTTCTAACAAGCTATTGTACGCGTCAAACGAAGATCGGGTGCCAAAGTTAAGACCTTGGGAAGCTGATGTACCAACTTACCCAAAACGGTGCCCACAATTTGGCGTTTCATCTTCTAGGGTTAGGTTTTGGGATGTTAAGGGTTTTCCATTGTTTCTCAACAATAAATAGGCCTTTGAGCCTCATTGTAACACAGTTCAAAGGCATGTAGCCGCCACATCTCTTCTCAGAGATAAGCTACCATCGCCCTAGCTAGTTTATTTCCATTTCTGTTTGTAAGCATATTTCAGTATTTTACATTTTCCATTGCATCTCTATGTTTATGGTTATCTCTGTAATTTGTTGTGTTCCTGTTTAAGTCTGGATTAGTGGTATCAGAGCGATCTTCTTTTTCTTTGTTTTTCTTTGCATGTCCCCAACGAGGTCGGGATATAAGGAGCTAAGGCTCGATCTGGTTGAACCTTTGCAAGATCAGCCTTGCAAATCCCGACAACCTCCCATGGCGAATGAAAAGAAAGACGAGGGGGCAGGAGATCCTATCAAAATCTTGCTCGAAGAAGCCCTCGAGTGGCAAAGGAATGCGACGATGGACAACTTTGCCCAGATCTTTGGCGGCTACCCAAAGGCGATGCATCGGCTTCCAACAGCTACCCTGGAAATGCCACACCATTTAAGGTACAAGTTAATTTTGAAATACCCATATTCGAGGGTCAGATAAATGCAGATGTCGTAGATAAATAATTAAATCTGCTAGAAGGGTATTTTTCTGTTCATGAATTTTTGAGTCGGGAAAAGATTGCTTTTGCTCTTCTCAAAACAACCCCCCACGTCAAGGACTGGTGGGAAACCTACTATGAGCAGAAGGATGAAAGTAGGGGCTCACTGTTCTCAGTTGCACCAACTTGGAATTCATTCTGGGATGCCATCAAGGAGCAGTACTACCCTGTCAAAAGCTATGAGAACAAATACATAAAGTGGACCACGCTGTGGTAAGGAAGGGACCAAGATGTGTCAGAGTTCACAATCATTTTTCATACCCTTCGCACACAGTTGGGTATCAAGGATTATGAGCTTCATTTGGTACTCAAATACTGTGGTTTCCTACACAGATACATCTAGGAAGAGATGGAGTTCCTGAACATCTCCTTGCTCGGCACGACGTACCAATACGTTGTCAAAATCGAGCAAAATTTCAAACAGAAGAAGCAAGACTTTGGATCTGCGAATCCGAAGACCAAAGGACAAAGCTAAGGCGGGGTGACCCAAGACAACCCGTCGAAGCCGCAAGAAAAGAACAACACCATGAAGTCGAAGAAGGACACAGGAAAGTGGTGTGAGTTCCATAAGAGTCCCACTCATAACACAAGTGAGTGTCGGACCAAGCAGTCGCTGGTGGCCAAGTTGAAGGCTTCGGAATCAGATGCATGTTCTAACCCTGAGTTAGAACCCGACAAGGGGAATGGCAAAGGGAAGCAGATCATTAACGCAGAGCCTAGTGCCACTATTGCCATTGCCAAGATCCAGAAGAATGAGCCTGAAGATCCAGAGGAGGGGGAGCGTCTTTTCCACTCACAGATGTGGGTGAAGGGTTCGCCGCTACAATTCATTGTTAACAGTGGAAGCCAAAAGAACTTCATTTCAGTAGAGGTCGTGAAGCGGTTGGGCCTACCAACTACACCACACCTGCAGCCGTACAGTATCGAGTGGCTTCACTAAGGACGAGATCTTCGAGTTCGCCAGCAATGCCGCCTTCCCTACACCGTCAAGCCCTTCACAGATGAGGTATTGTGTGATGTTACACCTCTCGATGTTTGTGATGTATTATTAGGCCAGCCATACTTGTGGAGGCGACATGTTGTGTATGAGTCAAGGCCTCTCGCTATTATTATTTCTTTGGGCAATTCAATATACAGGATACGGGAGGTAACCCCACCTACCACCACTTCTTTGATCACTGCTAAGAAAGGCAGCAAGCTCATCTCCCAGACTAGGAAATTCATTTTCTATCTAGTTCACTCCCAAAGTAAGGGGAAGATCGTCGCCACATCCATGACCTCCGCGAAGGGTTCCTCCACGCACCAGTAGCAGCAAAGGTATATGGTCATGACAGAACACAAGAACAACTTCTCCTCACCCACAGGGGTACCACACAAGTTTTAAATGGGCAACAAAGTTTGGTTACATCTGCAGAAAGAACGCCTTACAAGAGGCCATCAAAAGCTCAGACCACTCTGACATGGTCCTTACAGCATTACCAAGGCTATGGGAAAAAAATCTTTGGAGCACAACATTTCTCCATTCCTTTGCCTGCACCAAGTGTTCAATGTGTGCCACCCTCGACCATGCTTCCCACTATTACTGTACACATCTGAGATTTCCTGAACATCTCACTAGGGACCAAGTTCAGCAGATGGAGGAACTCAACGCAATGGGGACCATTGCTTCCTTGGGGGGGGGGGGAATGATCCAGGTGAATGTTGGTGGCCATCCACCTATCCCACTTGGACCCCCACAACTGTCTCTTTCAGTTTTTCAGTTTCCTTAATTGTAGCACAATTTACTATTTTTAGCAGTTTTTCGGATCCTGAACTTCCGGAGCCGTTTTGAGGCCCTAAACGACGTTTTTTGGAAATCTGAGAGTAACATGGGTTCATGCTTCCCAAAGTTGTAGTGCTCGGATAGATCTTTCTAACGAGCTATTGTACGCGTCAAATGAAGGTCGGGTGCCAAAGTTACGACCCCAGGAAGTTGATGTACCAACTTACCCAAAACGGGGCCCACAATTTTGCGTTTCATTTTCTAGGGTTAGGTTTTGGGATGTTAAGGGTTTTCCATTGTTTCTCAACAATAAATAGGCCTTCGAGCCTCATTGTAACACAGTTCAGAGGCATGTAGCTGCCACATCTCTTCTCAGAGATAAGCTACCATCTCCCTAGTTGGTTTATTTCCATTTTTGTTTGTAAGCATATTTCAGTATTTTACATAAATGAAATGAAGTATCATTTCCGTTGCATCTTTGTGTTTATGGTTATCTTTGTAATTTGTTCCGTTCCTATTTAAATCTGGATCATTGTAGTTCTTGAGCTTGGTCGGTAATGCTTTGGTAGGAGGATTCCACTTCCATAACTATACCTAGGAGGTTGAATCATATCATAGTAACTCTTCGTCATATATTTACCCTAGTGGACCAGTGAACTTGGGTAAGTGTGGGAGGAGGTTGTTACAGAGTGGTATCAGAGCATGGTTCAACACTTGGACTGGATGGGTGGAACGTGTTTGTCATGCATGCATGTCGGTTGTATATATGCTTGTTATGTATGCATGGTGGTGGTCATTGTTACGGTTGTGTTGTCATGTAGAAGTTGATGATGTAGTTGTTGGGATGAGTTTGTCTTGAATGCATGTCTGTGTTACAGTGTGTGACCTCATGCATGGTAATTGGATGATGTCGATATATTTTTATAATTATGATTCTACATGTATCACGCTAATCTGGTTGATCTTGAAGACGAGATATCCTCCCTTAACTATACTGAGTATGTTAGTTATGTTTGTGTTTGGTTTATCTGACATGATATGTTTGCAGGAAGTAGAAGATCAAAGATGGCTAGAAAAATGGTGTGTTATAGTTCATGATACTCTCCCTACACATCAGATGAGAAGCATGGTGATGAGTACTCACCTCACATAATAGATACTCTAAGAAGTTTGAAGGCAAAAATAAGAAGTTGCAAAGCAGATAAAGATTGACTCATTCAGTCACAAGAGAGACTTGTCAAGGCACACGAGAAACACGCAGAGGTCAATGCAGTTATCCTTCAGAGTTTTTCAGACTTGCATAGACAGGGACCAGTTAGGATCAGTCACAGAGAGGAGGACGAGACTAATGGAGCCTATGGTAGCAGATCTCATGATGGGCATAGATCAGACAGGGATGGTAGACTCTTTGATACACCTGATAGGAGAGTCCGTGGACATGGGCTTTATTCCAGTTTTGGTGCATACAGGTACCATGGTCGTCATCGTTATCATCCTTATAGGAGGAGTGGCGGGGGATATTTGTCAGATGAGTTCAAGAAAGCCAAGGCACCTACATGTGATGGAGAATTGAAGAAGACAGAAGATGCAGAGGCATGCTTGCTTGGGATGAAGAAATTCTTTGAGTTGCATGATTACACTGAGAACATGAAGGCCGTGATACCTATTTTCATCCTCAAAGGGAAAGTGGACAACTGGTGGGAAGATGTGAAGTGGGTTAGAGAGATCAAGCTAGAGGAGTTGAGTTGGCATGAATTCAAGAGACTTTTCAGGAAGAAGTATTTATTAGAGAGGAAATATGACAGTAAAGCGAAGGATTTCTAGGAGTTGAAGATGGGATCGATGAAAAATGAGGAGTACACGACTAAGTTCTTGGAGTTGTTGAGGTATGTACCATATCTTAAGGGTGAAAAGGCCAAAGTTCAAAGATTTGTCAGTGGATTACCATTAACATGTAAAGATTAGATTGAGTATGATGAGCCTCAGTTGCTTGAAAAATTACTTTGAAAGTTGAAGCACTGCTATGAGCAATTGAAGCGTAAGACAAAGTCTCAACAAGGTTGGAAGGGTGTTGGCTTAGTGGGGCCTGACCCAGGTTCGGAAGTGATTTAGCGAAGCAAATCCCAGTACTACTAGCCCTTTCGGCAACACTCCGCAGAGCACAAACTGAGGTCTCACCCGAAGTAGTATGGGAGCGTGCTAGAACCAGGTTTCCGCACCTCGAGGATGTCTAATATGAAGTGATTGGAATGCGGTCCAACCTTCGCACTTATTGCGCTACGCTCACCTGTGAGTACCCCACGCCCTGTGATACTGTCTTCACACAATTCCAGCCACAGCACGACCCGTGTTATTTACCCAAGTCTTCTTTAATTAGTCTCTATTAGCTGATTACTTAGATTAAATTCACATATAATCATTCATACGAGTATTCATCAAGTGCGTGCAGTAAATAAACTGAGTAAAAGCAATGAATAACATCAACATAAAGATTCCAAAACAGATGCACAAAATAAACTTCTCTTTATTATCTTTCAAATCCAAGTACAATCCCACTTACAGACCCGACTCTGCCCTGCGCACTCAACTGCAGGGGTCCGTGCACTCAGCTGTGGACTCTACTAGGCCTCTGCGCACTCAACTGCAGAGCCTCTTCCTACCAGTACGACCCAGTACACTTTAGCTTCCACTCTATGCTCTAACCATGCCTTCGCTATTCTATCTAGCTTTTTCTAAGTTATCTTTACAACTAGAGCCTCACTTTATTTATACAATCCCATGGTCCGTGGACCATGGGTAGGCCGACACAACTTTACATTATTTTACAATTCTTAGGGCGGACAACCCTATGACTCATCCTAGACTTTCGCACTCCGCGCCCGCACTTCGCGGAGTCTTACAATACAATTGACCAAAACTCGGGCTTTAAGCCCCAAAACCTGTTGCGGGGGATCCCATGCCCAACAGGCCCCCAACACAATCATCGTGACTCGTCCCAAGTCACTCTGCTGGTGCGACAGATTGTCCCAAATCTAGTTCTGACTTAGTGTCTTAATTGCCCGCCGCCCGCTCCTCTTTACCTTAAATTGGACATCTTGTCATGAACAGTGACAAAAACAGTCACTTCCCAGCCTACCCGTGTGGCAGCGCAGCCTCCTCTGTGCAGACGCGACCCTTGTGACATGTCGATCTTGCATGCAACCTCCTTATCGCGCAGCTCCCTCACAGACTCTTTTATAGTCCCGCGCTCTCTTTCAACTGCTTGGAGCGTTAAGACTGTGCTCCCTATGGATAGTCAGATGGTCGCACCACCTGTGCGAGGCTTCAATTCACCTTCCAACCTAGTCTGCGGGCAGTCCTCAATTACCCTTGTGACAGTCAGTACCGCGCGTTCTTCCTTATGCTGTGCACTCCCCTGGTTACTTTGTTTGGTAAGGTGTAGTCGTAGCCATGGTAGCAGAGTCATAAATGCTCGGCGACAATCTTCTAATGCAAGAGTCTGGTTGTCTGTATCTTGTTTGGTCATGTTGAGTCCATCGACGTGACATGCTTGCGCAATTTTGTTTTCCAGTTTTTTGATCTTCGTGTCCATTAACATGCTTTTCTTCCTCAGCCGTACCCTAATTTCCTCGAGTTCGTGAAGCTTAAGGTTCCCTCACCGAATGGCTCCCTAAATCTGCATATGTTCGCCCTCGCGTAGCTTCTTAATTCCTTTGTCCTGGTCCTCGCATACTGTCCCAACTGTGGGAGCTATTGCGTGAGGATTCCTTTCCTCCAAAACTATGGTCTCAACTCTGCTCCTCAACTTTGGAATCGTCTCTACGCTCAGGTTTTTACACATGGCCCTATAGGCCCATCGAATCACTGGTACGCACAGGTTCCAATCAGTTCGTCTCGCCTGGTGAACTTTATTCAAGATTCCACATACCTTCTTTAATGCTTCTACGTGGAACATTTGTTGTGTGTGTCGCCTCTCCTGCTGCTGCGTCTTGTTCCGGTTTTTGATCCTTAGTTTAGGGTGTGTTCGAGTGGGTTGCACAACACACTTCTGTACCCATCGACACAGGTGGGCGCGCAAGTTGCTCCGTCCTTCCTGTCCAGCTCTCATTCGAATCTCGAGGCTTCCAAACTATAGGCACATCATCCTTCTACATCTGCGCTAGCCCTAAAAATTCCCTTGATGTGTATCCCACCATCGTGTGGGTGTTGCGCATAGTGCCCATTTCAACGCATCGAACCGCTGTTATTCGGGTACCGCGCTTCCAAATTTGCTCAGGAATTCGTCCACCGTTGTCAATCCGTCATATGTCAGCGACTCTCTTACCTCTGTTGTCACGCAATGCAGCGATCTAACCATCATGTTGCAATTCAGCGTTATCACTTCGTGCAATCGATTTTTCTAGTGCTCTACTTCTTCGTTTGAATCTGAAGTGCAGGAGCTTTCGCGCTCCCACGAGATCCTCCCATCTGCAGTCGGATTCACCTAATCCTGGTCTCATGTACTTATCTTGTAAATACAATTGAGATCATCGTCGCGCACTGGTTCAGTGTAGCGCGCTCCTTCGGCTGGGTCCAGTGGGACTACTATGCGTAGTGACTTTTTCTCGAAGATCATTTTGCGCTTCTTCAAGTTGATGACTCCATTCATATCGGTGGCCTAGTCTATTCCTAACAACACGGGATAGGGATTGTTGTCATTGACAATCTCTATTACTTCAAAATCTGTCTGCGCGCACATGCCTTCAATATCAATTGTTACCCCTTGCAACCTCCCCATGGGCAAAATCTTCTATTGGTTCGCCATTCGTAACTGAATAGGGGACCATTGTATCGCAGGCCTGCCCATGCGTTCCCATGTTTTCTTCGGTAACACATTCACGTCCGAACCCAGATCTAGGATTACTTGATCCATTTCATACTCGCCAATCTGTGCAGTCAACCTCATTTCCCTTCCAGTGCGCAATGCATGCTTCCCCAATTTCTGGAACTACGTTCGGTTCTCCTGACCCCGCGCACCTAGTGATCAGCTCTTGTAGTCCCTTAACTGCCTTGTTGTCGCGCAACAATTTCATGCAGGTCTCTAAAAAGGTAGTGAGCATTGAAGGATCCATTCCTGGCTCTAGTTGATCCTTACTACCTAAAGTGGAAGCCTCTGCGAAGCTCTTCTTAGCTTCCATGAATGTCTCCTTTGTGCGTTCTAAGTCAAACTCAGGTTCCTTCGCAGGAGCCTTGCGAACCCATGTACTTTCCTCTAGTTGTTTCCTCGTATCTTCTCCCGTGGTTGTACTGCTTCTGAGCATCATGTTTATATTCGAATATTCTTCGCGCGGCTTAGACCTCATCATTTGTATATTCTGAGTCGGGGAAGGCTGGAATACCCCTTTTTCACTCATCTTTGTGATCATCGTAGGACAGTCTATTGTTTCATCATCAAATTGAGCACAATACGAACATGATATCTTCGTCAGGTTGGTAAAATCATGGGCATAGTTCCCTGGTCCTCCAAAATTGTAACAAATTAACTGCCCACGACCCCTTCCTGGTCCCATTGCACCTCGCCCTTGAAATCCATTGTGTGTGATCCCCGCATCTGGGTCGAGGGCTCACGTTTCAGTTTGCATCCTATAGGCTAGGGTTTGGTCCATCATTAGCTCGTAACTGCGGCAAGTGCGCTCATCGTGGCCTATCGACCTGCAGAAATTACAAAACAATTGTTGGGGTGTCTACGTATATTTCTGCAGCAAATGATAATTGTCTGTCATGTGTTTCCCTCCTATCTGACAAATCGCGCACCATAACATGGTGCCGCACTCGGCCCTGCCTACGCCTCCAGTCTCAGCGGCATTGGCCCTCCTCCTACCAAGTAGTTCGCGAACACTGGGCAGTGATCCTTGTCATGGCCCTGGCCTTTGCATTTTATGCACCATACTTCCTCGTGCGCCTCTCCCCACGGTGCCCTATCCTGCTTCAACCTTTGTATTTCCAACCACAGATTTTGTAGTTGCACGTGGATTTGTTGAAATCCCAACCCAGGGTCCTGTATCGGGGTCTCATGTAATCTCATCGCCATCTCCAACGCTTCGGCCTGGGTAGAAAGTTTCTGTTGTGACAACGTCGTCCTCAAGTGTGGTGTCAGAGATGCTACAAACCATGCGTGATGTTGTGCATCCGTTAGCGTCATATTGGCCTCGCGGATCGTACTCTTCAGCGGTTGATCCAGATCCGAGGTAGTCTTGCTCGGAATTATCGTGATCTCTTTAAACCCAATGATTGACTGCATCTCCGATTTTGGCCTACTAAATTCTTTGTTCAACACATTTTGGATCTTTGCTATCCCTGCGTTTGGGTGGTCGTTGGAGTGCTTGATGTACCATGTTAATGCGCAATCCTACAGCAAGCTCACCAGCGAAGCCTTCTTAATATTGTCGTTTGTGACACCTTTGCTTCCCATACTACTCTTACCACGAACCAGAATTGGTCCGGATCCTCATTCCCTACTCCTCTGAATACTGGTAATTTGATCGCGCTCGCCATACTAAACCATGGAGGTGGTGGAGGTGGAGTGGGTGGAGATGGAGGTGAGGGAGGTGAAGCGGGTGGCAGTGTGGGTGGGGGTGGTAACTGCGGAATCCCCTGCCTTATCAAACTGACCGCGCTTCTCGGAGAAACCTTCACGAGCTTGTCCTTGCTCTCCCATGAGGGTGAAATTAAGGGATTGTTTTCTAATTCTTCGTTACTTCCACTTCTGTAGCTCTTTCCGCTCCGCATAGTCCCAAACATTAATTTATTCGCATAACTCGCTTTTCACATAACAACATCTTAATCCAGGTATTCAAAGATTTAATATACTTACCTCGCGGTCCCTTGAGAAAACGTCGCTCTGCCTCGCTGTAACTGACAGTCGTGTCCACCGCGAACTCAGTGATAAATCCTCCTATTATTCGGTCGATCCAATGGTCCACAGCTCGCACTATCTTATCCTCTAAGGCTTCCAGTCTGCGCACTAATTCCGGAGTCCACACTATCGGTTGGTCGAGCCTACACCTTCCCTAGCTGTTGGCTAACCTCACGATCCACTCATACAGTTCAGAAGGAAAGGATGTAAAGAAAATCTCATGGATTTCTGTATACACGTAGCGATCCAACCACTTTTTATTGGATACTTGCGGATTTATGTTTTCCTGTGCCACGAACTCGTGAATCTTCTTATCCAACCACTCTTAAATTTCTTTCTTTGTAGGATTCTAGTGGCACGACATCAGACATCCCTTATGCAGATCTTGGTCTCGGCAATGGAACCATTTGTTGGCTTAGTGGGGCCTAACCCAGGTTCGGAAGTGATTTAGCCAAGCAAATCCCGGTACTACTGGCCCTTTCGGCAACAGTTCGTGGAGCGTGGATTGAGGTCTCACCCGAAGTAGTATGGGAGGGTGCTAGAACCAGGTTTCCGCACCCTGGGGATGTCTGATATGAAGTGATTGGAACGCGGTCCAACCTTCGCACTTACTACACTACGCGCACTTGCGGGTACCCCGCGCCCTGTGATACTGTCTTCGTGCAGTTCAAGCCGCAGCGCGACCCGTGTTATTTACCCAAGACTTCCTTAATTAGTTGATTACTTAGATTAAATTCACATATAAGCATTCATATGAGTATTCATCAAGTGCGCATGGTAAATAAACAGAGTAAAAGCAATGAATAACATCAACATAAAAATTCCAAAACAGATGCACAGAATAAACTTCTCTTTATTATCTTTCAAATCCAAGTATAATCCCACTTACAAACCTGACTCCGCCTTGCGCACTCAGTTGCAGGGGTCCGTGCACTCAGCTGTGGACTCTATTAGGCCTCTGTGAACTCAGCTGTAGAGCCTCTTCCTACCACTACGACCCAATACACTTCAGCTTCCACTCTATGCTCTAACCATGCCTTCGCTATTCTATCTATCTTTTTCTAAGTTATCTTTACACTTAGAGCCTCGCTCTATTTATACAATCCCATGGTCCGCGGACCATGGGTAGGCCGACACAACTTTACATTATTTTACAATTCTTAGGGCGGACAACCCTGTGACTCATCTTAGACTTTCATGCTCCACGCCCGCACTTCGCAGAGTCTTACAATACAATTGACCAAAACTCGGGCTTTAAGCCCAAAAACCTGCTGCAGGGGATCCCATGCCCAGCAAAAGGGAAAGACAAGACTAAAGGAAAATTTCTACCAACACGAGCAAGACCTCACGATGTAGGTGAGAAAGATAATGTTGTTCCTTAGAATAAGTTTAATGTAGTTGGAAAGGGACACGGGTCACATCCTGTAGGACAGTAGAATAGAGGTGATGGTAATGGACAATTGCAACGTTTTATTTGTTGCAAGGAGCCTCTCAAGAATGATTTCCCATCGTATTAGGATGGTAGGCCTGAGATCTACAGTGCATAGGAAGCATAGACAACTGGGGATGTTGGATAGAGCACTCCTCAACTCTATGCAGCATTGAATAACAAGCAAGCGAATCACCAGGCATCTATTATCAAGATGGGCAAAAATCTTTTTGATTAAGTTGTTTCTATTTTCATTGACCCTGGATCTAATTATAGTTATGTTAACCCTGACCTGGTGGATAAGTGTGGTTTGAGAAAAGAAGTGCATGCAAAGTCTTGGTTAGTGTAGTTGGATACAGGTAGTAAGAAGAGAGTTCATCATTGGGTGAGAGCTTGTCCATTTAAATTGAATGGTATGCCTACATCAACAAATCTGAATGTACTTATATTAGGATCATACCATATGATTCTAGGTATGGATTGGTTGTACCTTCACAAGACCAAAGTCGATTGTTATGACAAGGCCATTGAGTGCTTGGATAACAATGGAGAACAAAGAATCTTGTTGGGTAAGAAGAAGGAAACATCAGTTAGAATGGTTACATCTATGCAGGCGAAGCGCAGTCATGGGAAAGGGTGTGTGTTATTTTTAGTGCATATTTCTAGTGATAAAGGTATGGTTGTTGAGGATGTAGAAGTCTTGAAAAGGTACCCAGTCTTGCAGCAGTTTCAAGATGTGTTTCCAACATAGAGTTTAGAGTTTCCGCCTCATAGGGAAGTGGACGTTTCTATTGAGTTGGTACGAGGAGCATCACCATCATCAAAAGCACCTTACATGATGAGCACTCTAGAGTTAGTGGGAGTGAAGTTCTAGTTGATGTAAATGATTGACAAGGGATTCATTAGGCCAAGTGTATTGCCGTGGGGTGCACCAGTATTGTTTGTGAAGAAGTTGGACGGTACTCTCAGGTTATGTATTGATTACAGGCAATTGAACAAGGTAACCATCAAGAACAAGTATTTATTGTCGATGATTGATGATTTGTTTGACCATTTGAAGGGAGCAACAATGTTCTCGAAGATTTTTTTGAGATCGGGATATCATCAGGTATGCATCAAAGAAGAGGACATCTACAATACTGCTTTCCGGAGCAGGTATGGGCATTATGAGTTTGTTGTAGTTCCTTTTGGTTTGACTTATTCTCCAACTACTTTCATGTGTTTAATGAATAGTGTGTTACATCCTTATCTAGACAATTTTGTGATTGTATTCATTGATTATATATTGATATATTCTAAGAACGAAGAAGAGTGTGCCAAACACTTAGCAATAATATTAAGATTTCTAAGAGAGCATCAATTGTATGCCAAGCTAAGTAAATGCAGTTTCTTTTAGACAAAGGTACATTACTTAGGACATGTTGTTTCCAAGGAAGACATAGTAGTGGATCCGGAAAAGATAAGAGCTATCATGGAATGGAAAGCTCCTAGGAATGTGGATGAGGTCAAATCATTCATGGGATTAGTAGGTTACTACGGGGGTTTCATCGGGAACTTCTCATGGATCACCTCTCCTATTACATCATTGCAGAGGAAAGGAAAGGAATTTGAATGGACATAGGAATGCACAACAAGTTTTGAGCAATTGAAGCAGTTGTTGACAAATGCTCTAGTTCTCAAGGTTGTAGATTTGGATAAAGAGTTTGTGGTATGTACAAATGATTTCAAGAGAGGACTTGGTGGATTCCTAATGCAGGAGGGGCAGATAGTATGTTACAAGTCAAGGAAACTGTATGAGCATGAGAAAAACTATGTGACAGACGATCTTGAGTTGACAACGATCATTCATGCATTGAAGATGTGGAGGCACTATCTTCTTGGCAAGAGATCCATTATGATGAGTGACCACAGTGGGTTGAGGTACTTATTTTACCAACCTAATTTGATTGTTAGGAAAGCTAGGTGGTTGGCTACGATCAGTGAGTTTGATTTCGAGATCAAGTACATTAAGGGAAAAGAGAACAAGCTTGCAGATGCTCTTACCAGAAGAGTGCAGGTAAATCAAATAGCAGCTATGATTCTTATGGGACAGATTTATAGGATTGGATATTACAGGTAGTAGAACAGGATGGCAGGTATAACTAGCTTAGGCTCAGGTTACAACAACAAGGCATAGGTTATCGGGATGCGGACTATCGTCTCACAGAAGATGGTTTGGTCAGATTTAGGGGTAGGATCTATGTGTCGACAATAGTGGGCTCAAGAAGATTATATTGAGAGAATTTCAGGTAACCCATATTTAGGTCACTCAGGATATCAAAATATGTTGACAACGGTGAAGAAGTTCTACTACTGGTCTAACCTGAAGAAGGAAGTGGCCGAGTTTGTGGCTAGGTGTTTGGATTTTCAACAGGTAAAAGCAAAGTGTAAGAATCTAGGAGGTCTACTACAACCGATTTCATTTCATGAGTGGAAATGGGAGATCATTTCCATGGACTTCATTACAGGTTTTCTGAGGACACTTAGACAACATGATTCCATCATGGGTGTGGTTGAAAAAGGTAGTGCACTTCATAACAATTAAGTCTGCTTAATCCGCTAGTGAGGTAGCCTAGGTCTTCATCAGAGATATAGTGACATTGCATGGTATTCCTAGAAATATTGTGTTAGACAGAGATTCCATGTTCACTTCTAGGTTTTGGAAGGAGTTATTTGCAATTTTGGGTACAAATTTTGCCTTCAATTTAGCTTATCATCCATAGATAGATGGACAGACAAAGAGGGTTGATAGGATTTTGGAAGACATGTTGAGAATGTATATAATGCACCAAGAGCAAAAGTGGGAAGAGTATCTTCCACTTGTAGATCTTTCTTACAACAATGGGTATCAAGAGCCAATGAGGATGAGTTTGTTTCAGGCATTTTACAGATGGAGCTGGAATACTCCCATCAGTTGGAGTGATCCACTGAACAGGGTGTTGATAGGATTGGACATGTTGGTAGAGATGGAACATGAAATGCAGGTTATCAAGAAGAATCTAAAGACAACACATAACAAGAAAAATAGTTATGCAGATAAGCACAGGGCATCTAACGAGATTCAGGTTGGGGAGCATGTGTACTTGTGCATCAAGCCCAAGAAGAGCTCCTTAAGGATAGGGTCATGCGCAAATTTGGGACCTCGACATTGCGAGCCTTTCGACATCCTTAAGAGGATTGGACTAGTGTCCTACAGACTTGCACTGCCTCCGACAATGAAAGTACGTGAAGTTTTCCATGTTTCATTGCGTAAAAGATATGTAAAATATGTTGATCATGTGATCGATTAGTCTGTATTGCAGGTGGATCCATAAGGAGAATTCAAGGCGGACCTCATTGCATTTTGCAACGGAAACAGGTCATGCACTGGAATCGAGCAAGTTAAAGTGCAGTGGAAGCACTTTGGGCTTGATGAAGCTACATGGGAGATGGTTGATCATATGCGAGCTATGTCTCCATCATCATTTGTCGGTGATGGCAAATGAGTTTTTGGTATATGTACATATTTATGTATGGTTGTTATTGTAAATACCGCAACGATTTGTGTTATAAAGCTCCAATAAGTAGTATGGTCGTCATGTTGTTATGTTTGTCATGTTGGTTTTGATTTTCAATAGGTTGTTCATTTTAAATAGTGCATTGAGCTAAGTTATAAAGCTCCATGGGCAGTATGTTTTGGTTTTCAACAGTCTTGTTGGTTGTAGGAGTCATAGAACACCGAGGACGGTGTTCCCCTTAAGGGGAGGGGTTTGTAATAGCCCCAGCTTAAAAGTTCATGTAATAAATTAATAAAGGCAAAATAAGACCAAGGTCATGGAACACATATTCCAAACTAAATTTTGGGAAAAATATCCTAGTGGGTGTTCATTTGGTTTATTATGGCTAAGGAAATTGGCAAAGACAATGGCAAAGGATTTGAAAAGACAAGGAGGCACTAATTGACATTTTAATTATAAAAATAAAGGAAAAGAGGAAAAAATGAAGGTGAAAAGTGACAGGTTGCATGTGAGGAGGAATTTGAAGGAAAATAGAGGAAATTGAATAAAAATAAAGGCTTCTGAGGGTTAGTTCGCGACTTTTGTTAGTTTAACCTTTTGTTAGTTCAGTTTTGGACCTCTCTCTCTCTATTCTCTTTCTCTCTCATACTCTTGCACACTTATAGCATTATTGGAGCACTCTAGCATTGGAGAAAGGAAGGTAAAGGAAGGTCAAGAAAGCAAAGGAAATCAAGGATCAAGCAAGAAAGAGTTGGATCAAGCGGCTACAGCTGGATTACTTGTAGGTATCGAGTTGCATGTATGATTTTCTTGCTAGTTTTGGCATGCATGGTAAATGCATATATGTATTTGGTTCAGTTGTTATCATTGACATGGGTTTTTCCAAGTGTGACAGTGGTTTCACCCTTGCCTTGCCATTTCCGGATAGCCATGGTGTGATGGGGTTCTTTCATTTGGTTGAGTTGGATTTCCAGCTGGTTTGGAATTGGGTGTGGTGATCTCAATAAATTCTCAACGGCCTAGGGATCCCTTGACCGTTAATGGTGGGATCATGGTAAAGCCTGAGGGTGGAGATGGGAAAATTCCTTAAGGTATTGGTGAAGAAATCTAGAGGCATCCATGCTTGTTTAGGCCTAGTGATCCCTTGATCAGTTTTGGCGGAATTGCGATAAAGCCTGGTAGTGTATGTTTCTTTGTTTAGGCCTAGGAATCCCTTGATTGGTAATGGTGGGATACATGGTAAAGCCTGGTTGTATTGATTAGGGTTTTGGGTGTAGAAATCTTGTGACTGATATTAGCAGGATATGCAGTAAAGCCTGAGGAAGCCATGGTTGTTTTGTTATGAGTCCCACATTCATACTTGGAATATGGCATGGGGGTGATTGGCTGAAAGAAATATTTGTTTTAGCCCAAACTATGGTTGGGTGGTACGTGGAAGTACCTAACTTGGTTGAATTTTGCATATGTTAATAAGAGCTCTCTTCCCCTTGTACTTCATCAGTATTTATACTTGTTATTATGTGGCTTGGATGGTTGTAATACCATTGTTATTATTCTGGTTATATGTTGGTTATAAGCATGGTTTATGACAAACTTTAGTTATGGCTCTCATCATGTTTTGATTAGTAAATGAATGGTTAATGAATGCATGACCTATTAGATGACATTGCAACTATTGAGCGAAGGCATCTGACCTTCTTGACGATTATATGATAAGTATGAGACCCCTATGTTCAGATATGTAATTATGACATGTAGATTACATGTTCATGATGTGTTTGACGAAATGTCTATCATGGTTAGGATGGGTCAGGTTAAGTCCTTGATCAAGTTTTGAATTAAAGGCTTTGTCTTTGTGTCATTTATCATTTCTGATAGTTTCATCAAGTTCTGGGCAGAGGTTTGGATCCTAGCCTTGAAAGAGTGGCTCATGTCTTGGGGTCATTGGCACAAAATTGAGTAATTTAGTCTACAGTCATTGGGAAGAAATCTCATGGGAGACACTGAAGGGTTACAGTCTCTAACTTGCCTTGTCATGGGAGCGATTGAGAGTCCAGATCATTAAAAATTCAAGTTAACTCAGAGGTTAGGCACCTGGAGTGGTTAGTTAGCTCCTGGAGGTCCTATAGTCCCTGAGGGCGGTCAATAAGTTTTTGGTTGGACGATTCCACTTACTTAAATGTACCTAGGAGGTTGAGTCATATCATGGTAACTCTTCGTCACATATTTACCCCGATGGACCAATGAATTTTGGTAATTGTGGGAGGAGGTTGTTACAGAGTGGTCTCAAAGCATGGTTCAACACTTGGACTGGATGGGAAAAATGTGTTTGTCATGCGTGCATGTAGATTGTATATATCCTTGCTATGTATGCATGGTGGTGGTCATTGTTACTGTTGTGTTTTCATGTAGAAGTTGATAATGTAGTTGTTGGGATGAGTTTGTCCTAAATGCATGTCGTTTGTATATGTATTTGTTATGCATGTTGGTGTTATATTTTGTGACATCATGCATGGTAACTGGATGATGATTGAGATTACGTCGATATATTGTTATGATTATGATGATATTGCAGACGAGATATCCTCCCTTGAATCATACTAAGGTATGTTGGTTATGTTTATGTTTGGTTTATCTGACATGATATGTTTGCAAGAAGTAGAATATCAAAGATGACTAGCAAAATGATGGATTATAGTTCATGAGACTCTCCCTACATATTAGATGAACAACATGGTGATGAGTACTCCCCTCACATAGCAGATATATTGAGAAGTTTGAAGGCAGAAATAAGAAGTTGCAAAGTAGATAATGACATAATCATTCAGTCATAAGAGAGACTTGCCAAGGCACAAGAGAAACAAGCAGAGGTCAATGCAGTTATCCTTCAGAGTTTGTCAGACTTACATAGATAGGGATTGCTTAGGATTAGTCATGGACAGGAGGACGGGACTAAAGGAGCCTATGGTAGCAGATCTCATGATGGGCACAGGTTGGATAGGGATTAAGGGATGGCAGATTCTTGGATACACCTGATAGGAGAGGTAGTGGACATAGGCTTTATTCTAGTTATGGTTCAGACAAGTACCATGGTCATCATTGCTACCATCCTTACAGGAGGAGTGATAAAGGATATTTGTTGGATGAGTTGAAGAAATCCAAGGCACCTACAATTGATTGAGAATTGAAGAAGCTAGAAGATATAGAGGCATGGTTGCTTGGGATGAATAAATTCTTTGAGTTGCATGATTACACCGAGAACATGAAGGCTAAGATAGTTATTTTTAGCCTCAAAGGGAAAGTGGATATCTGGTGGGAAGATGTGAAGTGGGTCAGAGACACCAGGACAGAGGAGATGATTTGGCATGAATTCAAGAGACTTTCCAAGAAGAAGTACTTGTCAGAGAGGTACAATGACAGTAAAGCTAAGGAGTTTTATTAGCTGGAGATGGGATCAGTGATAGATGAGGAGTAAATGACTAAGTTCCTGGAGATGTTGAGGTATGTACCGTATCTTGAGGATGAGAAGGCCAAAGTTCAGAGATTTGTAAGTGGATTACCATTAGCATTTAAAGATAAGGTTGAGTATGATGAGCCTCGATCGCTTGAAGAAGTAATTGGAAAGTTGATGCATTATTATGAGCAATCGAAGCGTAAAACATAGTCTCAACAAGTTTGGAAATGGAAAGACAAGACTAACGGCAAATGGCTACCGAAGCAAACAAGACCTTAGGATGTAGGTAAGAAAGGGAATGTTCTTCCTTATAAAAAGTTTAATGCAGTTGGAAAGGGACAAGGGTCACAACTTGGAGGGCAACATAATAGAGGTGATGGTAAGGGACAGTTGCAGTGTTATATGTGTGGAAAGGAGCATCTGAAGAAGGATTTCCTGTCGTATCAGGGTGGTAGGTCTCATATCTACAGTGCACAAAAAGCGCAGATAGTTAGAGATGTTGGACATAGCATTCCTTGGATCAATGTAGCATTGGATAGCAGGTAGGCGGATTACCAGGCATCTATTATCGAGATGGATGGTAAAATTTATGATCAATTTGTTTTTATTTTGATTGAACTTGGATCTAATTATAGTCATGTTAACCTTGACCTGGTGGATAAGTGTGGTTTGAGAAAAGAAGTGCATGCATAGCCTTGGTTAGTGCAGTTGGACTACAGGTACTAAGAAGAGAGTTCGTCATTGGGTAAGAGCTTGTGCATTTGAGTTGAATGGTATGCATACATTAGTGCATTTGAATGTACTTCAATTGGGATCATACATTATGCTTTCGGGTATGGATTGGTTGTACCTTCACAGAACCAAAGTAGATTTTTATGATAAGGCCATTGAGTGCTTGAATGACAATGGTGAACAAAGAATATTGCAGGGTAAGAAGAAGGAAAAATCAGTCAGCATGGTTACAACTATGTATGCAAAGCATAGTCACAAGAAAGGGTGTGTGTTATTTCCAGTGACAAAGCTAAGGTTGTTGAGGATGTGGAAGTCTTGAAGAGGTACCCATTCTTGCAGCAGTTTCAAGATGTGTTTCGAGCAGATATTTCAGAGTTTTCGCCTCACATGGAAGTGGTCTTTTCTATCGAGTTGGTACGAGGAGCATCACCAGCATCAAAGGCACCTTACAGGATGAGCACTCTAGAGTTAGTGGGATTGAAGTTCCAGTTGATGTAAATGATTAACAAGGGATTCATTAGGCCAAGTGTATCGTCGTGGGGTGCACCAGTGTTGTTTGTGAAGAAGAAGGATGCTACTCTCAGGTTATGTATTGATTACAGGCAGTTGAACAAGGTAACCATCAAGAACATGTATACGTTGTCGAGGGTTGATGATTTATTTCACTAGTTGAAGAGAGCAAAAATGTTCTTGAATATTGATTTGAGATCAAGATATCACCAGGTACGCATCAAAGAAGAGGACATATACAAGACTACTTTCTGGACCAGGTATGGGCATTATGAGTTTGTTGTAGTTCCTTTTGGTTTGACTAATGCTCTAACTACTTTCCTGTGTTTGATGAATAGTGTGTTACGTCCTTATCTCTTCAAGTTTGTGACTGTATTAATTGATGATATATAATATATACTAAGAATGAGGAAAATCCTGCCAAACACTTAGCAATAGTATTGAGATTGCTAAGAGAGGATCAATTGTATGCTAAGCTTAGTAAATGTAGTTTCTTTCGAACATAGGTACATTACTTGGGGCATGTTGTTTCCAAGGAAGGCATAGCAGTGGATTCGGAGAAGATAAGAGCTATCATGGAATGGGCATCTCCTAGGAATGTGGATGAGGTCAGATCATTCATGTGATTAGCATGTTACTACAGGAGATACATCAGGAACTTCTAACGGATCGCCTACCTTATTAAATCATTGGAGAGGAAAGGGGAGGAATTTGAATAGACAGAGGAATGTGCACTAAGTTTTGAGCAATTGAAGCAGTTGTTGACAAATGCTCTAGTTATCAAGATTCCAAATCCAAATAAAGAGTTTGTGATGTGTACAAATGCTTGCACAAGAGGACTTGGTGGAATTTTGATGCAGGAGGGATAGGTGGTATGTTACGATTCAAGGAAACTAAATGAGCACGAGCATAACTATGCAACACACGATCTTGTGTTGGAAGTGATCATTCATGCATTGGAGATGTGGAGGCACTATCTTCTTGGCAAGAGGTTCATTCTGATTAGTGATCACAATCAACTAAGGTACTTATTTGACCAACCTAATCTGAATTCTAGGAAAGCTAGTTGGTTGGCTATGATTATTGAGTTTGACTTTGGGATCAGGTACATTAAGGGAAAAGAGAACATGTTTGTAGATGCTCTTAGCAAAAGAGTGCAAGTAAATCACATAGCGGCTATGAGTTCATATGGGACAAATTCACAGGATCATATCTTACAGGTATAACAACATGATGACAAGTATAGGGAGCTTAGGCACAGATTACAACAATAGGGTATATGTGATTAGGATGCAGACTATTGTCTTTGTTGAGAAATATAGGGCATTAGCATTAGGTGATTTTTCTTCGATTAGTAACTGCTTGTGAATGCTTTTTACTTCTTTAGATTAAAATCTTCTTCTTCTTAGATTATTAGTGTTCTTATTCATCAAACAATAACTAATGCACGAAACTAAATAGAGAAGAGATGCGGAATGTAGGCTATTAGCCAGGGTCAAAATCTCTCACTCTTTGAGAGTAAAACCCACACAAATTCTTCTTATAGAGATTCCAATTGACGAATACCAAGACCAAGACCCTTAACCTATTAGCCCTTCCAAGACCAAGACACAAGTTCTCTTCCACCTTCTTGTTTACACTCTCTTGGTTCCTCCTACTTCATATCTCGCACCATATGTGATGACACCGAACTGTGATCACTGAACTTTTCAAGGATGCCGAAATTCTCCTTCTCTAGCACCACCGAATTCTGAAGTCATATCATTGAACCATAGATATTGTTGATAGCATGGAGACATTTCTCCCTTGTAACAACACTGAGTTTTTGTCACACACTTTTGATCTTCCTCTTGAGGTGGCACTGAATACTTCACTGAAATATCATTGTAGCAGCACCGAAACACTATGGTATATTACTTAACTGTGTCTCCTTCGCTCATAAATATGAATTTCTATTTATGTGATTGGCCCTAAAAAAACTCTCGTTGTCCCTTCATTACACTTCTGCGATTTTTCCGAACTTATCTTCTTTCCGTTACCCAAATTTCAGAGCATGACTGATTGTATAATGCGAAGATCCTTCACATATATTTACAGTGGTTTCCCTCTATAAATAAGCCAACATGTATGTATGAATAGGTGTGTCTCCATAATTTTAAGTTGACATGAGATCTTTACTTCATCTTGAAGCCAACAATGAGGAGGAGAAATTGTGTTTGTCTTTTGGAGGGCTGCTAGACAATCTTATAGACTCATATACATCTGTAACATGCCCAAGAAGGGCTCTTCATACATGACATTAATTCCTAAAGGCTCACAATGGGATCCATCTAAAAATAAAATTCTTGCTTATGAAACCCATGGAGCAAGGCATTACAAAAATAATCTTATTCTCTTATTTTCATCATTTACAAAGATCATAATTACATGTCATTATGAAAACCGAACCTAGTTACACTTTTTCAACACTCCCTCTTAACTAGGGAGGTATTCATAATGGTACTTGGTCATTCTCAATCTGAAGAATTTCTCATAAGAAGAATTAGATTGGTAACCCTTTTGTCTAGCATCATATTTAACCAACATTGTCACATATCAAGGCCTTGAGTAACAACTCTATCCACATAATCAGAGCACAATGTTGGGGAGACCATTGATTTATAAACACCATAATCATTGTCTCTCAAGGTACATACTCCACCCGGGTGTTCACAGAGTATGACCTACTTTGGACTATTCTTATCTTGGATAACCAGTCCTCAAAGAATATCGGTCCTCTACGAATACTCTTATCTTGGATGCCCTATCTCATCCTCAAAGAGCATCAGATGTCAGATGTTTCCCAATCCTCCATTTTGTCTTCCCAGGTGAAGACCATAATGACGTGTCTATCTCTCCCTCTCAATTAGGGAGAACATATCAATTCTTAAGCTCCCTCTTGGCTCAAGAATTTCCAAGTTTCTTCCAAGTAAGAAACTTGTTTTCAGGATCCCTCTTAATTAGGGACATACAACAGCTCCTCAACTAACTGCTTGAAGAGCTCCTTCCTTAGATGTCATGAATTTCTTTGTCAAAGGGTCTTCATCTTTTGTGGCTTCTTCATAGGGCACAAACCATCAATCACTTTCATTCATGGGTTTGTCATGTCATTATTCCTTTCATCAGAAAGTGATCCATTAGTATTCATCTAGTCTTTGTTCATGTCATGCTGCCTTCTTCGTGTTATCTTTTTCGAAAGGATCTTACATCCTTCTATATGGTCCTCTTGGAAGACATCCATAGTTCTTCCCTTGGAAGACCAGCATAAACCCATCAAGATATTTGTTCAAAAATAAGAAACGAACACTTAAATCAAAATTACCTTTGTGATGTTTTTTCATCATGACATCTTCTGGTGTGCATCAACATCCTCATACATGTTGACATGTCTCCCAAAGATATCCATTATCAAGGGTCTCCATGTTTTCCAGACTTCCATCAGAGTTCCTCAATTGTATTCAACCACCTCATGCTTCATATGAGGACATATTATGTTGATTTCATCTTGTGTGATTCATGCTTTCCGGCAACTTTTCACAGGAGGAGATTCCTTTTCTTTGATCATGCTTCTCAAGATCGAGATATGATCAATTTCACTTGCAACCATACAACATGACTTTATAATATTGAATACAAGCGTACATACCTCATTTACCTTTAGGTCATCTAGGCTTATTTCAACAACTTCCTTGATTGAAAACAGTTTCAACCCCTTGATCTGCTTCATCTCTTATGTCATCATACCATTATCCCATGAATTTCACAAATTGGAGTTCCCGATGAAACGATTGCTTCCTCTCTAGATCGGTAAACCCTCCGATGAGGATTCCATCAGAGAATCTTGAGGATCTTTCATATGCTTATCCAACAGATGTTTCCTTAATGGTGATGTCACGAGCTCTTGCTTCTAATGTTTTTCCTCTTTCATCTTCCTCCACTTCTTTGGTGAAATGGATTTGTTCTTTGTCTTTCTTGTTATTGCCCCTATTGGGACAATATTTCCTGTTGTGCTCATAACATTGAATCTTAGATATGTTCTTCTTTCCTTTTGACAAATGTTTGAATTATTTTTTCCCTCACCCTGTCTTCTTCTATCTTGCATAGAAACTACAAGTTGTTGAATGGGATAACTTTCTTATCCCCATGGATATTTGTTACTTTGTCCTTCAGTTAGTGTATTTAGAATGATGGAGATTATTTCCTTATCTGAAATCATCTCTTCCAGATCTTGCAATTTGAGATCTTATGAAGATATCCCTTCATCCTTTGATACCTTCAATTTGTGTAGATCAGATCTAAGTGATATGACCTTTCTTATCGCATCTTCAGAGAATAGTTCTTCCAACTTATCATATATATCTCTTTAATGTCTCCAATTCTGCTATATGAGGGGACCTTTGACTGATTTCATAAGAATCCCTTGAGCCCTTTGATCCCTTTCCATGTACTTAGAGGAGACCTTTCCATTGATATGTTCAATGACTTCACTTTCTTTGAGGACTATATCTATCCTCCTTTTCCATGCAAGGAAGTTCGATGACCCAACCAACTTATAGATCTCCTTGCAAAAACGAAGTCATTTTTACCAGATTAGATTATAGAATAAAATATACTTACTTGACAAGTGAAGGTGAAATATTCAACTTGATCCCTTTGATGGTGGTTGATGAAGATATATTAGTGCCCCTTTTGAATGATCTTTTTCCAAATGAACTCCTTTCTTCAATAAAAGGAGATTGCCCCTTTTTATGATGACAATGCCTTTGATCTAGCTCTCCTTTGATGATGTTGATTTGATGAGGATCTCTTGATGCTTCTTTGGATGATCTTCTTTAAGGATAAGGAGGAGATCCTTGCTTCAATGAGGGGAGACTGCCTTGGAACTTTTTGAAGATGATGGCAATGCCTTTTAGCCTTCTTTGGATAACTAGCCTTCAATATACTTCGACTTCTTTGGTGGTGAATGAGTGCAGATTAGAAATGCTTCTAAAGTTTCGACTTTCTCCAAGATGATGTGATCTTTGTCCTTGAAGTGCTTCTCTTGAATGTCTATACTTTGGGCTACCTTGCTTTGTAGATCTCTTCAACTTGATGAGGGTCTTTGTGGTATTTTAGTGATGTCTTAGAGGATCCGAGACTTTTGTTGGTGTAGACTTCTAGTTGTCTTGATTTGATTGATGATCCCAAGACTTCCTTTTGAAGTAGACTTTCTTCTTCAATGTAGATTTTGACTTCACTTTGATATCCTTCAACTTGCTTTGATGCCTTCCTTGAAACTCGATCCTTGAGTGTCTCTTTGATTAGATGCCCTTCCTTAACTGTCACCTTAGCTCTGATACCATGTTGAGAAATCTAGGGCATTAGCATTAGGTGATTTCTCTTCGATTAGTAACTGCTTGTGAATGCTTTTTACTTCTTTAGATTAGAATTTTCTTCTTCTTAGATGATTAGTGTTATTTTTCATCAAATAACAACTAATGCATGAACATAAATAGACAAGAGACACGTAGTGCAGGCTATCAGCCAGGGCCAAAACCTCTCACTCTTTAAGAGGAAAACTCGCACAAATTCTTCTTATAGAGATTCCAATTGACGAATAGCAAGAGAAAGACCCTTGACCTATTAGCCCCTCCAAGACCAAGACACAAGTTCTATTCCACCTTCTTGTTTACACTCTCTTGGTTCCTCCTACTTCAGATCTCGCACCATATGTGATGAAACCGAACTGTGATCACTGAACTTTTCAAGGATGCCAAACTTCTCCTTCTCCAGTAACATCAAATTTTGAATTCATATCACTGAACCGTAGATATTGTTGATAGCATGGAGACCTTTCTCCATCGTAACAAAACTGAGATTTTGTCACACACTTGTGACCTTCCTCTTGAGGTGGCACCAAATACTTCACTAGAATATCATTGTAGCAACACCGAAACACCATGGTATATTACTGAACTATGTCTCCTTTATAGCACCGAATCATAGTCTTATCATTTCAACGAACTGTGGCTTCTTCATAGTACCAAATTGTGTACATATATATATATATATATAGATATATATATATATATATATATATATATATACATTATACAGTCAGTTCTGACAAAATGCATAAGTGTAATGAAGAGTCAGCGAGGGTTTGTTTAGGGCCAATCACATAAATAGCAGTTCGGATTTCTGAGGGAAGGTCTCGGTACTTCAACAAAGGAGCATTGCTTAATGAAGGATATATATATATATATATATATATATATCTATATATATATATATATATATATATATATATATATCTATATATATAGATATATATATATATATATATATATATATCTATATATATATATATATATATATATATATATATATATATATATATATATCCTTGATTAAGCAGTGTTCCTCTGTTGAAGTACCGAGACCTTCCCTCAGAAATCCGAACTGCTATTTATGTGATTGGCCCTAAACAAACCCTCGCTGACTCTTCATTACACTTATGCATTTTGTCAGAACTGACTGTATAATGCAAAGAGCCTTCATATATATTTATAGTGGTTTCCCTCTATAAATAAGCTGACATGTATGTATGAATATGTGTGTCTCCATAATTTGAAGCCGAAATAAGATCTTTACTTTATCTTGAAGCCAACATGAGGAGGAGAACTTGTGCTTGTCTTTTGGAGGGCTACTAGACAATCTTATAGACTCATATACATTTGTAACATACCCAAGAAAGGCTCTTCATACATGACATTAATTCCTAAAGGCTCACAATGGGAGCCATCTAAAAATAAAACTCTTACTCATGAAACCCATGGAGCAAGGCATTAAAAAAATAATTTTATTCTCTTCTTTTCATCATTTATAGAGATTATAATTACATGTCATTATGAAGACCGAACCTAGATACACTTTTTCAACAATCTCATAATGGATGGTTTGGTCAGATTTAGGGATAAGATCTATGTGTCGAACAAAAATAAGCTCAGGAAACTTATCTTAAGGGAATTTCATGTTAATTCATATTCAAGTCACTCGGGATATTAGAAGACATTAACAATGGTGAAGACGTTCTACTATTGAATGAACCTAAAGAAGGAAGTGGTAGAGTTTGTGGCTAGGTGCTTGGATTTTCAACAAGTAAATGTAGAGTGTAAGTATCCAAGTGGTCTACTACAGCTGATTCTTATTCTATAGTGGAAATGGGAGGTCATTTCCATGGAATTCATTACATGTTTGTCGAGGACATTCCAGAGAACGTGATTCCATCATGGTTGTGGTTGACATGTTGACAAAGGTAGCTCACTTCATAGAAATTAAGTCTACTTATTCAGATAATGAGGTAGCACATGTCTTCATCAGAGATATAGGGAGATTGCATGGTATTCCAAGGAATATTTTGTCAGATAAAGATGGCAAGTTCACTTCCAGGTTTTGGAAGGAGTTATTTGCAGGTTTGGGTACAAAGTTGGCCTTCAATACAACTTATCATCCATAGACAAATGGACATACATAGAGGGTCAATAGGATTTTGGAAGACATATTGAGAATGTATGTTATGCATCAGTGGCTAAAGTGGGAAGAGTATCTTCCACTGGTAGAGTTTGCTTACAACAATGGGTATCAGGAATCACTGAGGATGAGTTTGTATGAGGCACTTTATGGACGAAGTTGTAATAAACCCATGAGTTGGAGTGATCCAGTGAATATGGTGTTGATAGGACTAGACATGTTGACAGAGATGAAATAGGAAATGTAGGTTATCAAGAAGAATCTAAAGACAACATAGGACAAACAAAAAATTTATGCATATCAACACAGGGCATTTAAGGAGTTTATGGTTGGGGAGCATGTGTACTTATGCATCAAGCCCAAGAAGAACTCCTTGAGGATTGGGTCATGTGGGAACTTACCACCTCAGTATTGAAAGCCTTTCGAGATCCTTAAGAGGATTGGACTAGTGGCTTACAAACTTGAATTGCCTCCAATAGTGAAATTCCATGATGTTTTCCATGTTTCATTGCTTAAAAGATATGTAAAGGATGTTGATAATGTGATTGATTGGTTTGTATTGTAGGTGGAGCCAGAAGGAGAATTCCAGCCAGAACCTCAGTGCATTTTGCAACGGAAACAACTCCTGCTCTGGAACCGAGCAATCGAGCAAGTTAAAGTGCAATGAAAATACTTTGGGTTTGATGAAGTTACATGGGAGATGGTTGATCAGATGCGGGCTATGTATCCTTTAATATTTTCCGGAGAAGGCATATAAATTTTTGGTATATGTACATATTTATGTATGGTTGTTATTGTAAATATTGCAACGAGCTGTGTTATAAAGCTCCAATAAGCGGTACGGTCGTCATGTTGTTATGTTTTTCATTTGGTTTTCTTTTCAACAAGTTGTTCATTATAAACACTGCATCAAAATAAGTTATAAATCTCCATGGGTAGTATGTTTTGGCTTTCAACGGTCTTGCTGGTTGTAGGTGTCATAGAACATCGAGGATGGTGTTCCCCTAAGGGGGAGGGGTTTGTAACAACCCTGAGTTAAAAAGTTCATGTAATAAATTTAATAAAGGCAAAATAAGACCAAGGTCATGGGACACGTATTCCATGTTGAATGTTGGGAAAAATATCCTAGTGGGTGTTCGTTTGGTTTATTATGGCTAAGGAAATTGGCAAAGGTAATGGCAAAGACTTTGAAAAGGCAAAGAGGCGTTAATTGACATTTGAATTATGAAAATAAATAAAATAGGAGAAAAGGAAGGTAAAAGGTCGCAGGTTGCATGTAAGGAGGAAATTGAAGAAAAATAGAGGCCTCGTTAATAAAAAGGCTTCTAAGGATCAATTCACGGTTTTTGTCAGTTTAACCTTTTGTCAGTTCAATTTTGAAGCTCTCTCTCTCTATTCTCTCTTTGTCATACACTTGCACGCTTAGAGCATTCTTGGAGCACTCTATCATTTTAGATGAGAAGGAAAAGGAAGGACCATAAAGCAAAGGAAAGCAATGATAAAGCAAGCAAAAGTTAGATCAAGTGGCTACAACGGGATTACTTATAGCTATCAAGTTGCATGTATGATTTCCTTGCTAGTTTTGGCATGCATGGTACATGCATGTGTGTATTTGGTTCTTTTCTTGTCTTTGGCATGGGTTTTTCCAGGTGTGACAGTGGTTTCAGCCTTGCCTTGCCATTTCCAGATAGCCATGGTGTGATGGGGTTATGTTATTTGGTTGAGCTGGATTGCTGAATGGTTTTGGAATTGGACGAGGTGGTCTTAGGAAAATTCCCAAGGGCCTAGGAATCCCTTAACCAATAATGGTGGGATACACGATAAAGCCTGAGGGTGGAGACTGAAAATTCCTCGAGGTATTGATGAAGAAATCCGGAGGCATCCATGCTTGTTTAGGGCCTAGTGATCCCTTGATTGGTTTTGGCGGGATTGCGGTAAAGCCTGATAGTGTATGTTTCTTTGTTTAGGCCTAGGAATCCCTGACCTGTAATGGCAGGATACACAATAAAGCCTGGTTGTGTAGATGAGGGTTTCTGGCCTAGAAATCCCTTGACCGGTAATGGTGGGATATGTGGTAAAGCCTAAGGAAGCCTTGGTTGTTTTGTTGTGAGTCCCACATTCATGCTTGGAATATGGCATAGGGTGATTGGATGAAAGAAAGATTTAGTTCAGCCCAATCTATGGTTAGGTGGTACGTGGAAGTCCCTCACTTGATTGGCTTTTGCATATGTTAATAAGAGCTATTTTCCCCTTGTATTTCATTAGTATTTATACTTGTTATTATGTCGCTTTGATGGTTGTTCTATCATTGTTATTATTCTGGTTATATGCTGGTTACAAGCATGGTTTATGACACACTTTAGTTGTGGCTCTTGTTATCCTCCACAATGTCTCAAGGCTGAGAAAGGAGATCGACGGAGGCAACCTCAAACCACTTAGGGTTCAACAGCTAGCCCTACTAAACCAAAGAGGGCACTCTCTATGAGCTCAAAACCAATGATGATTTGAGTGGGAAAAGATGCTAGGCTAGTTATTACAACACTAGGGTTTTGCAGATTTAGGGGTTGCTGGATCAGAGTTACAAATTAGGGAACTAGGTCAGGTCTTCAAAGATTAAGTTGCATGAGATATAAAGGAGCAAAGTATGCATGCTTTTGTGATAGCTTAGGAGTTGGTCAATGTAGTGTAGGGTTGAATAGGTAAGAAAATCAAGATGATCATGTGAACCATGAATTCAATTATCAGAAGACTGAGCACATAAAATGAGATTCCTAATAGAACAAAGCTTAATTACAAGAATTATGTTTAATACCTCTTAGGAAAATCACTGAAAAGCATAGATATGGAAAGGAAACTAATTTATCATTCATATAAATGTTTAACAGGAGAAAAACAATACCACAAACTCACACCACAAGAATTCCTAAATAATAGCTGCAACTTGGCCTTTGATTTCCTGTAAAAATATGATGAAGTACAAGCTACAAGATTTCCACTCTCTGATGTCCAACCCTGAGTTTGACTGAAAAATAGATACATATAGACCAAAAAACAACTTCCCCGCTCTCAGGGGTCGAATCCCTCAGTATAGGAACAACTTACATGAATTTCTCAACCAAAACCTAATGACTAGGGAGGTTGGAACAAACCCTCCATTTAGACTTTGACTGAACTGTTTCTCATAAATGAGGCCTAAAATTACATCAAAATCACTCTAACAAGCTCATTTACCTTCTATTACATCAATTCAACTCACAACATGAGGAATTACATCATAAAATCCAAGTTTGACTGAAGAAAACTCAAAATTTGGACAAACAGGCAAAAGTGCAGCGCCAACTTTGAGGAGGTTTTTGAAGGCCTTCCATTGCCCCAAATCCGATTCTGAATATACCAATGGAAAGCTTGGGATATCTAGTTATCATTAGACACTACAAGAAAGCAAAATGGACACTCCAAGACCAAGAAAAACTCATTCTCCCACAACTACTCCAAAAGTGCAGCGCCTAGTCCAGTAAGGTGGTAGAAAGTGGTTTTTTGACCTGTTTTTGGGCATTTTCTTCAAACATGTTTGTTGAAAAGGCACCAAAAGTGGATAGTTGGCATGTATAGGTCATTATCTATCCATTCATATAAAATTTTTGGCATTTGGAGGTCCGAGGAAAAAGGCTGAACTGTTCTTCCTGTTTATACCAAAAGTCACAAAAACTTAAAATTGTTCAAAATTGCTTCAATTTTGGTCAATGAAGCTCTGAAATGAAATGTCAAGCAAGGAGGAGGCATCAGCTAGCAATTCAATTTTATCTTTCTCTTTTTGCCTCCTTAGGGTTTGCCTTAACTTCTTTTCCAACTGTTTCTAGTACAATAGTGCGTGGCCATATGCCTCTGAAGTTTAGTGGCCGTGTTGGCCCTATTAAGGAGCTTTTCCAAGTGGAAATTGACTTTATCAAGCCAATTTTCCCTATTTTCCTCAAAATCTTCTTCAATGGACTTGTTAATGTTTTGCTTCCCCGATGGAGAGGATGTTTCAGTGATTTTCTCTTCTTTCCTCTTCAAACCTCTTGTCTTAGGCATTCCAGGCTTGAGTTAAAAACTAGTGGCTTCAATCTCATCCAAGTTTATGACTGTTTTACCTTTGCCACCATCCTTCTCCAAATCTGCTTTAGATTTATCAAGCAAAAGTTGCTTGACTTTGAGCTGTTTGTTTTCTTGCTGAAGGAAAGAAATAAAAAAATCTGCCTTGGACAACCTACTCTTCAACTCTCTAATCTCAACCTCTTTCTCCTGGATGATCTGCTCTAAAGATTTGACTTCCTCATGCACTTCTAAATCTGCCATATCAGTGTCAAGATGAATATGTGCTTCTTCATCCAATGGTGTCTCATGCTGCTGTGATGATGTAGGCTTGGCCCTTTCAACAATGTCTAGAGCAAACACAAGCCTTTTCCCTCTTGTGTAGGTCTTGGTCACTTCTGCCCTAGGAGTTCTTGTGATAGGTCTACTTGTGGAAGCCACCTCTTGTTGTGCTGGAGAAGACAAAGGAGTAGAGTGACTACTTGACTGAGCTGGAGAAGGCAATAAAGATGTTGAATAGATGAAACCATCCCAAGACAAATTGATTTGTGCCAACTAATGGCAAACTAGGATCTTCACCAAGCCATGATGAAACAAACTGGCATGATGATATTCTCCCAACCTATGCACCTTCTCTGCCATCTTAACCATGCTTCTGTAAAGGTAATGAGGTAGGTTGAGAACTTTTACACCGATGAAATGCATCAAAAGCCTCACATGGTATTGATACAATCTTGAGAATCTACCCTCACATGTAAAATACTTCATGATCATTTTCATGAGAGGGGCATACTTGTCCAGTAGATGTCTAGAAGGGAAGATGTGCTTTGGAGCAGTTTTATATGGAGGTTTCAGATATATCTTGTAATTCTCAAGGTCGAGGTCTCTCTTCTTGAACCAAAGTTCTCCAGTGTTTGGGATCCTTGTAACTGTAGCAATGGTCTCTATTGAAAGAGTGAACACCACTCCATCAATGGTCACCTTATCTCTCCTCAAACTAGTGGCAAAAGTGTTAGTGAGTTTGTCATTAAAACCAAGTTCTTCAATCCTTTGGAAAAAAGCAAGGCAACCAATGCCCTGGAAGGATTTATTGAGAAAAGCAGAAGACATGTGCTAAAGTTGGCTCATAATTGTTGATTAGACCTTCGTTATGCCTCCTTTGCTCAGTAGTCTCAGAATCCATAGCAAACCCTAGCTCAATGGGAGGGGAAATTAGGGTTTGGTGTAGGGAAAAACAGGGGATTTGGGCAGTTTTTGAAATTGAGGGAGATGAAGGGGTTAGGGGGTCTCTAAATTCTTAGGAAAATTTGGGGAGATAGGGATGGGTGTTGGGAAGTGGGGGAAAGTGAAATTTCAGGGAATAAATGAGGGGAAGGGGTTCAAAAAGAGAAAACACAATCCTAGCCTAGGAAAGTACAATCTAGGCTAGGGTTTGTGGAAAAATAGTGTAAATGAGGGATAGGAGTGAGGGAATGTGTCTATGGAGGTATATGGAAAGTGGGGGAGGTGAGTGAGCTCTGATTGTGAGGGTTCTTCTAAAAAATACAACCAAAGAGACTATGAAAGCATGAAAACCCTAGGAGAGGGAAACCTGATCTTCAAGCATAAGCTGGAGTAGCAACAAGCAAGAAGATGCCTCACTTACTTGCAAATGATAGCCTAGAACCTGCTTGTCGATGTAGAAACCACTGGAATGAAGTTTTTGCCCCCTTGAAGAAAACACAACACCTCTGGCAAAAGTGCAACGCAACAAATGATGAGGCACTTTAGGAGCACAGAATTGTTGTTTTGAGGGTGCAAGAGCTCTTTGAAGGTGAAGAGATTTTTTTTTTTGCAAGTGAAATGAGAAAATGAGAAGCTCTTTTGGTCTTTTGTAGCTTTGGAAATCGATTTTCTCCTTTGATGGTGTAGTGGCCCCACCATGTCCTTTCACATTTTATTTTGAAACTACAGCTTTAGAACCTTTTAGGATATATTACATCATAATGGAGATATAAAATCACTTTAGAACCTTTATTGAAGATTTTTCCCTATCACTACTCCTTCAAATGATGATTTTGGTGGTGAAATGATTTATTTTCATGCTTTTGACCCTATGACCTAATGATGACACTACATGAATGAATGAGCTGAATGATGACATTGATGACTATGACACCATTTCAACAAGGGATGACCTGACCATGCTGATATCCATTGATCATAAAGGTGAAAGGAGTAGTGATGACCTACCTAACCTAACCAGTGACCAAATTTTTATTGAAAACCTATTTGAAACCATAAAAAATTGCAGTAGGACCCTATCAAAAACTTTGTAAGAGCATATTTGATCACTGGTGACTGACAGGACAGACAGACATTGACAACTCTCATCATGTCTTGATTAGTAAATGAATGGTTAATGAATGCATGACCTATTAGATGACATTGCAATTATTGAGAGAAGGCATTAGACCTTCTTGATGATTCTCAGATAAGTATGAGACCCCTATGTTCAGATATGTAATTATGACTTGTAGATTACATGTTCATGATGTGTTTGACAAAATGTTTGTCATGGTTAGGATGGGTCAGGTTAAGTCTTCGAATAAGTTTTGAATTGAAGGCTTTTTCCTTGTGTCATTTATCATTTTTGAGAGTTTCATCAAGTTCTGGGCAAAGGTCTGGATCCTAGCCCTAAAAAAGTGGCTTAGATCTCGGGGTCGCTGGCACAAAACTGAGTAATTTAGTCTAAAGTCGCTAGGAAGCAGGCTCATGGGAGTGATGGGAGGGTTACAGTCGCTGGCTTGTCTTGTCACGGGAACGACTGAGAGTCCAAATCATTAAAAAGTCAAGTTAACTTAGGGGTTGGGCACCTGGAGTGGTTGTTTTGTTCCTAGGGGTCCTATAGTTCCTGAGGGTGGTCAATAAAGTTTTGGTTGGATGATTCCACTTCCTTAATTGTACCTAGGAGGTTCAGTCATATCATAGTAACTCTTCGTCACATATTTACCCTTGTGGACCAGTGAACTTGGGTAAGTGTGGGAGGAGGCTATTACATTAACACCCTCTTGTTCTCCCTCAATTCTCAATATTCCATACTAAGATGAGGCTAGAGAGGTCTTCTGACAACTCGAAAATACACTAATTATTGAGCTGCATAAGGACTTTCTAGTCTTCAATGTGTCAATGAAGGAATCATACAAGGCTCCAATATGCTCAACCAACAAGACCCAGATAGTCACAAAAATCCAAGAGAAAAAGCCTCCTCCAAAAGAAATAACATAGAACCTATTAAAATCCATATAACCTAAAAATACTCTAAGCTCAATGCCCTCAAGTGCTAGAAAATCCAATGAGTATGGTTTCCTTCCACCATAAAGACAAATTGCCTTCTTGGAACAATAGTTGATTCAAAGTCGTGTCCAATTGAGATAGAATAATAGAGAAGCACCTAAATTGTGACAAAGAAACACCTACAAAGCATTCATAAAAAGAACTGACCTTAACAAATACAAACTCCTTGATTTAGATGACAAGGGAGAAGGTCAACCAATGTTATGGAAAACCAATCCAAGTAAAAACACCACCAAAGAGCAAACATATCTAGCTAGAATCCCTTGCCCTCTTAATAGCTAGAGCCTCTTTCATTGCATTGTAGACTAATAAGCCATAATCCCACGACGACAAATGAAAATAGCTTGCCAAGATTCATAATCACGTGGAGACATAAGTTTGGATGTGTGACAAAGAGACTTAAGGCTCTTCTCATAACCCCCCCTACTACATGGTTAGGTTACTATGCGTTGAGCTATGTGATGCCTTAAAGTCCTGTTATGTTGGTTGGGCCTTATGTTGAATTGTTTATGGAATGCATAGATCACACTTGTTTCAATTGACGCTAATGATCCCCTCTTTTGAAAGGGTGGTTTGATTAACGAATTCACTCACATTTCCGTTGTTCTCCTAGAGGGTTTGAAATAATTTGATACCATTAAAATAAATCACCTCTTTTTATGCTTATTCTAGTATTAGAGCTAGTATATGATTGACATCAATGGTATTCATGATCAATTTGCCAATGATGGTCTTTGAATCATCCACTATTATTAGTGATTGGATATTAAATTCAATGGTTTTTATCATAATTCTTACATTAAAGCACATGATTTTGATAAATTATTAGGAACAATTCCTAAGCCCTAAGCCCTAAGCAAACAACAATTCTATTGTTCCTCCAATGCTCATAATAACTCCTTTTTGCACTTGTCACCCCATCCATTTGTATGATTTATTTATATATTTTTAACAATAAATTGATTATAAAATAAAAGCTACGATTAAAGTCAACAGGGAGAAGTACAATAGAAGAGACAACGAATGTCCGTGAGGGGAGAATAAATAGAATATTCTTCTCCTTACTAAACCAACAAATTTCTCATTTTGACCCAAACAAGTGCCTATGAAATGTCTTGACAATGCTTATGCCCATCTATTATTAATTGCCCCAATTTTTTTATGTGTCAAGATTGTCCCATATGTTTACCTATTAATTATTGGCATGTAAAATGTAGAGCCTGTGCATCAATTCAAACTTCCATGTGAGGATTCTAATTCTAAAAAAAACATGAGCTAACTTATTATCCCTTAGAATTGTATTTTAAATCACATCCCTACTAATAATTGTAAAATCCCCAAATACTAATAAATTTAATATACCAATAAAAGACCTTGGAGCAAAACATTGAATATTTGTCCCATATGCCAGATATATGTATAACTATTTAAAAAAATCATTATTTTTCTAATAAATTTAATATACCAATAAAAGACCTTGGAGCAAAACATTGAATATTTGTCCCATATGCCAGATATATGTATAACTATTTAAAAAAATCATTATTTTTCTCATTAATTTAATTGTATCTATTATTATAAAATCTACTTCATTATCATTACTCATAAGAGTAATGATAATGATAATACAAAGGGAGAAAAAGAAAAAGAAAAAGAAAAAGTGACCCGTTTCGTTGTAGACTCTACCCTCCACTAAAATCTTCCCAGCTTGTGACTCATCATACCATCAATTTCCCCACGGAACGGCCAAACATTTTGGCGCGGGCGCATCATAATATTTTCAAAATTCAACTGGGCAAAGAAATGAGGATACGGCGAAGAATTTTTGAAGATATCCGAACAACAAACAAACCAGCAGGAAAGCGTTTCAGGAGAGGGAGAGTCACACGTCTGGGTCTCGATCCACGCCTCTGCGAGGATCAAACAAAATATACACTGAATCTCCCACTTCTCCTGCAAAGAATCGCTAAAAGTAAACACACAAGACATGCGATTAAAAAACAGCGGAGAGAATGGTCGGTGAAATCAGAGATACTGGAAATGCGGCCAAGGTCATCTGTGCAATCTGCTATGAAGATGTCAAGCCCGTTATTGAGGATCTCCAGTCCGTGTCCCTCTGCGGCCACGTATTTCACGAGCTATGGTATTCTTTTTGCAGCACAATGTGTTTTAAGTTCCCCAATAAGTGGGGTTTGAGCTTGAACTTGGAAGAATATTTATCGATTTAAGTGTTTTCTGTAGCTTGCAACAATGGCTAGAATACTGTCCGCCAAATAAGAAGGCTACTTGCCCTGTATGCAAACACCAATGTTCGAACAAAGACATTCACAGGCTCTACTTCCAGTCCGTTTCAGAGTCGACTCAGCAAACATACTCACAGCGTCCACGCAGCCCTGATTTTGAAGACGTTGAGGTGCTTTAATTGTCACATTGTTAAATTTGTTAAAGTCAGTGAATTAATGCTAATTATTTTTTGCCTTTGATAATGCTTCTTGTTGTTTACTGTGATATTAAGGTGACTCTTTTCTTCCTATTCCAGTAGGCTAACTTTTATTTTTTTATATTCCAAGGTGCTACGGGCAAATGTGAAAAGACTGGAGGGGCAGCTCACGGTTGTTACTGGTGCCTTGGAGTCTCATCAACAACACATTAAAGAAATAAGTGAGGAGGTAAATTTTTTGAGTGAAATATGCCATTGTCAATTTACTAGCCAATATTTGCTATTTTTATGGATTTAAGCTTTCTTTGGAGAGTATTCGAGGTTTTTTTGTTTGTCCAACATCATCTTGAATCTATAAAAATGTATACCTTTTTGACTATTTGTCAATATTTCAAGAAATTTGATGAAGGCGTCAATGAGATCCCATAAACTCTTTTAAAATGCACGAGAATAGCTACTTCATCAAGATACTAAAAATTGCAATATGCAATCAAAACCTGAACGCAAGAAATCGAAGAGATTTATTTCAAAAATTACTAAATCACATTAAGGCTCCAGGAAGTCTATATGCCTTTAACTAATCTAATTCTCTATTTTTGGTGATCTCTGATTTTATACTTTCCCTTTTTTATCCAAGGCCCTCTTCTACTTTTGCTATTTGAAGGATAGTAAAATATAACTTTTTTCCTTAACAATTTATATTAATAAAAAATCTGCGGTGTGAGCACACAGCTGAGTATATTGGAGAGAACGATACAACGAATGTCCGCTTTTAGAGATTTTGAAAAAAAAGACATCAAAACAAACAAAACAATCCTGCTCCCGTGATCTCTGATTTTATTCTTTCCCTTTTTTTATCGAAGGCCCTTTTCTACTTTTGCTATGTGAAGGATAGTTAAATCTTACTTTTTTTTCTTAACAGTTTATATTAATAAAAAATCTGCGGTGTGAGCACACAGCTGAGTATATTGGAGAGAACGATACAAGGAATGTCTGCTCTTGGAGATTTTGAAAAAAAAGACATCAAAACAAACAAAACAATCCTGCTCTCATCAAAATGATAAAGGGAGATATCCAACAATAAACCTTCTATAACTTGATCTTATTACTTCCTGAGTACAAGAGTATATTTTTACAAATTGCTGGCATAAAATCATGAAAAAAAAATGTTTAAGATTGGAGCGGAACTGACCCTTCACTAGATCCAAGGGAGTCAAGAGATTGTGGGTACCAAATTTTGCAGATCTCTTACTGTGATATTTTCTGCGTTTTATTAACCAAAGGGAGGAAGATGGATATTTTATTTCAAACATCTGCAAAAAGGAGAAGTAGAGGGATGATAATTGATTGCTCTCCTCATCTTTCTCCTTTTCAGCATCTGAATCCTCTTTTTCCAAAACCGGGTCCTTTTCTTGTGAAGATTCAAGATTTCCCCAATTGGGATCTCATCCTCATTACTAGGAGTGCTGTTGTCTAATTGCACTTGATCCGATGCTGACAGGTTAAATTCGGGGATTGGATGGGGTCTAAGTTGATTTTTTGAGTTCTTTTATGTTAAAATTGGCAACTAGGGCCAAACTCCATGTGGGTCATCTTATTTATTGCAGCTGATATTTTTCTTGGATTCCACTCGTCGAGAGGTTTAGGATTGATTTAAAGATCATCCGATTCCGACATGTATTCATTGAGATATGAATTTATTTGTGTTATGGGACAATTCGTCAAGGTCGGCCAGCAACCAAATTGCCCCCACATGTGCTCAACGTTTTAGTATAAAAAGAGGTGGCTTGCTAGTCATTTGCACACTCTTCTTGTGATCTCTTCCTCTCCACTTGTCTTTGGGTTTTGGTGGGAGGAGAGATCCTAAGAGATACGCTGCCCTAAGAAGAGCTGCCCTAGATGTTGCCATGGGGAAGAAGGATCTACGCAACTCCTAGAAGATGATGCCCTAGCTCTACGTGCCCTAGATCTAGGACACAGTCATGTTGGACACAGTCATGTGGAGAAGACATGCCCTAGATCTAGGACGTTGTCATGATGAAGCTGCCTAGGACGTGGTCATGTTGAAGCTGCCCTAAACATAGTCAAGGTGGAGACCTAAACGCAACCCTAAACACAGTCAAGGTGGAGACCTAAACGCAGTATTGGTGAAACTGAAGACTTCATTGCTGTACATGCTGCCTTATCTATGCCCTAAAAGAGATCCTTCATACGCTATTTGAGGAGGGTTTTCATGTGCCCTATCTGCTATCTCAAAGTCTGCCTTAGCCGCAGTAAGAAAGTGTCTTATTTGGCCGCTGTCCCAGCCCTAGATACAGTTCCCTAATCCGCATTTAAGAGGGACACCTTCACGCAGGTAAAGGAGTTCTAACACAACATTTTGATGTGCCGTGACTTGCAGTGATGATGCACTGTAGAAGGGCTGATAAGCAGTACTATAAAAGGGACTCATGGAAGGACTTATATTTGCTGTCCCTAGCCGCAACAAAGTAGCCTAAGTGAAGAATCTGTTCCTTCTTAGGAGGCCGAGCATTGAATCAACCTGCTGGGGTACCATTGTGCTTCAAGAAATCTGTGTGTTATGTCGCAGGCCATAACACCACAGTTATATATCTCTTATGGGCATTTGAGGGCTCAGATGATCATGATCTAAGGAACTGCCAATAGACAGACAATAATGATAGATGCAACATGCTGAATATAGCACAGGTATGTTGGGAGTGTAAATGGCAGCAGCATGAGTGCAACAAGTAGGATGCAACAATATGATGATAAATGCTGCAGCATGATGGGCATAGTGATGAAGTGTAGCATAAGCATGATGGGCACAATGAGGTGCAATAGTATGATGTGTGCAACATTGTAATGAGGTCCAACATGATGATTGGGTGCAACATGGTGATGGAGTCACCTTGGATCAATGGAAGCTGTATGCCTTCACCTGAGCTCAAATCAGCTACCTCATATGCCATCTTCTTAGAGAAGATCTCTGTGCTTATTTAGATAAGTCAAAAGGTTGACTTCTGATGTATATGTACTATTTCTCTCTCTGCTGAACTATTAAAGAACATATAAGAAGAATTGATCAAGGGTTTCCCCACATTGGGGTTTGTCCCTGGCTGGCGCCACATTTTGTGCCCTCTTGTCTTGGCTTGTCTTTTGCAATTTATGTTTATGTTCTATCTTCATTTTACTATCATGCTAAATGTGATTGCTAATATGGAATTGATATTGAGCTAATATGGAAAATTGAAGTAAATTTGCTATTAGCATAGAACATACCTAAAATTAACATGGTATTAGAGCTGAGGCAAACAAAGCCCAAGCAAGAGTGAAAGAGCAATCACCTAAGACAGTTGGAAAGGACAAAAAAAAAGAGGCTCAATGGGTTCCTCATCCCTCTTCAAATTCACCAAGGGTGAAGTCAAAGTAGAGAATATTATCCGAATGGCACAGCGGAAGCATCTGATGGCCTACCTAAAGATCACTTCAATGGGAAGTCCAGATCTAAGGGTGGAAGGAAAGGCATATGCCTTGCTTGCAATAAGTTTGGCTATTATGTGAGGGAGTGTTTGAATGGTAAGGACACATCACTTGATGATGATAACAATCATTCCAGGGACATCTTCAATGATCGAAGGAATGATAGGTAATGCAGGTCATCAAGGAAATGGCCGACTCTTCAAAGAAAGCAAGGAACTCCAGGTATGAAGAATCAAATGTTGTTTCTGATAAACTAAAAGACAATTATCTTATATTGTCCATCTCCACTACTTCTCCTCCAGACTCTTTGGGAATTTGGCTTATTGATTGTAGTGCTTCAAGGCACTTCATCGGATAAAAGGAAGCTCTCTCTAATTTGGTAGAGATGGAAACAATAGTGGGGATTATACTTGGAGTCAATGCCACCTATCCCAGAAAGGGTGTAGGGAATGTTACCCCTCAATTGAATGAGGGCAACACGATTCATTTACAAGAAGTTCTTTATGTACCTAATCTCAAGAAGAACCTGGTGTCCATTTCAACAATGGAAGTCAAAGGTTTCAAGGTGGCATTCATCGATGGAAAGGTACGTGTTTGAAAATGGAATTTTCAAAGATGCTTTTATTCTTGGGTTCAGGGTTGGCAATTTGTATCAAGTTGTAGGAAGTCCATTGGGGACCATGTCAGTTGACACATCTCTTCTATAACACCGAAGGTTTGCTTATTATGGGGCCCTACTTGATGTGAGTTAGATGGTGACAGGGATGCTTGAATTCAAGAAGAGCATGAAGGTACATGTTCGAGATGTATCGAAGGAAAACTTACAAGGGGACCATTCCCCACATGTAACAAGACCTCAGATGTGGAACAACCTGAGGGGTTTGAAATTCATAATTGGGAATCTCAAATAAGTAGGTGGAAGAAAGCTCTCCATGACTTAGAGCAAACACTCGGGCTTGATATGAGAGGATTGATAACTGTCTGATGAAGCCGATCCAAACCATTGCTTGAAGGCTGTGGATGATAGACCTCTCATACTGGCACCTTATCAGGATGACCTCCTTCTGACAGGTGCAAACCCTTTCATTTACAAAAGTAAGAGGGAGTTGGATTCCGGATTTGGAATGGTAAACTGTAAGCCCCTGACTACCTCGATGGAGCTTAACTTTCAGAAGTTATGTGGTAGTGATGCCAAACCTGATTTGGGAAATGCCTATGAGTTTCATAAACTCATTCTAGCATTGATGTTCTTGGTGAACTCTCGTTCGGATATATGTTTTGCAGTTAGCATGTTGAGCTCATATATGGTTGAGCCTCACTAGATTGGTGCCCAAAATCTTTTGAGATATTTTCGGGGCACAATCTCTCATGGATTGAGATACACTGCCAGAAATGTGAAGCTGCATGATTATTCGAATGCTGACTGGGTAGGCAGTGTGGAGAATCGCAAGAGCACTTCTGGGTGTTGGTTCTGCTACGATATCTTGGATGAGCAGGAAGCAGAAGTCAGTTGCTTTGAGCACCGCTAAGACCAAATACATAGCTACGAGTATGACCTTGTGTGAAGCTGCCTGGTTGAGGAAGCTCTTCAGTGAGCTGTTTGGACACATGTTGGATACCACCGTGATCTTCTGTGACAACCAGAGGGGGATTCAATTGTTGAGGAATCCTGTGTTCTATGATCGCTCCAAGCATATAGACATCAGGTACCACTTTATTTGGGATATGGTACATCGAGGAGCAAGAAGGCTCGATCGCATTGGGATTGATGTGTAGGTCGTTGACATTCTGTCGAAGCCCTTGGGAAAGGTCAAATTTGTGACTTTCCGAGAACGACTAGGAGTCGTGCAGAGTCTCTCTCTTGAGGGTCTTGTATGATATGGACATTGAGCTTTGGGAGCTCCGGGGGCTTGGGGGTACATCTTGGAGCGATGAGCAACCATAGGGTGAGTGGTTCAACCTTCCCTTAGTGGTTTGCTATGTAGGCAGGATGAGTGGTTCATCCTTCTCCTGCTGAGACACAGTCATAGGGTGAGTGGTTCAGCCTTCCCCTAGTGATTTGTTGTGTGCAGGGTGAGTGGTTCAGCCTTCCCTTGGGATACCCTTGGCGACATGTAGGCAGGGTGAGTGGTTCATCCTTCTCCCGCCGAGACATCCTACCGATGCAGTCTGGGATTCGTGGGAAGTACCTCTCATTTGGTCAATGAGCAGGGAAATGAGGATAGGGACCATAGTAGTATCGATGGACGCATTGTGTTACTACTGTACTCACTATGCTAGGATGATATTGATCTGGGATCAATTGGAACTGACTTCGGGTCAGTAAGAGTGATATAACTCATTCTCTTTTGGAACTGATTTCAGATCAGTAAGAGTGATATGATACACTCTTTTTATCTGGAATTGATTTCGGATCAGTGAGAGTGGTATGCCACACTCTCTTCATTGGGACTGACTTCAGCTCAGTAAGAGTGGTATGAGACACTCTTTGTTATATGGAATTGACTTTAGGTCAGTGGAGGATGGTATGATACATTTTCGATCACTTCTTCTTTTTCTTCTTCACAGTTCAGCAGAGCAAAGCAGTGCAGGGCATTGATGGCAGAGATAGTACAGTCTGGCAGATGGATTAGCAGATGGAGTTCTCCCTAGTTGAGAGGGAGTGTTAAAATTGGCAACTAGGGCCAAACTCCATGTGGGTCATCTTATTTATGGCAGCTGATATTTTTCTTGGATTCCTCTCGTCGAGAGGTGTAGGATTGATCTAAAGATTATCTGATTCTGACTTGTATTCATGGAGATATGAATTTATTTATGTTATGGGACAATTCGTCAGGGTCGGCCAGCAGCCAAATTGCCCCCACATGTGCTCAACGTTTTAGTATAAAAAGAGGTGGCGTGCTAGTCATTTGGACACACTCTTCTTGTTATCTCTTCCTCTCCACTTGTCTTTGGGTTTTGGTGGGAGGAGAAATCCTAAGAGATACATTGCCCTAAAGAAGAGCTGCCCTAGATGCTGCCATGGGGAAGAAGGATCTACGCAGCTCCTAGAAGATGGTGCCCTATCTCTACGTGCCCTAGATCTAAGACACAGTCATGTTGGAAGCAGTCATGTGGAGAAGACATGCCCTAGATGTAGGATGCTGTCATGATGAAGCTGACCTCTATGCTGTCATGGATCTAGGACGTGGTCATGTTGAAGCTGCCCTAAACATAGTCAAGGTGGAGACCTAAATGCAACCCTAAACACAATCAAGGTGGAGACCTAAATGCAGTCATGGTGAAGACTTTATCGCTGTACACGCTGCCTTATCTAGGCCCTAAAAGAGATCCCTCATACGCTGTTTGAGGAGGGTTTTCATGTGCCCTATCTGCTGTCTCAAAGTCTGCCCTAGCTGCAGTAAGGAAGTGTCTTATCTGGCCGCTGTCCCAGCCCTAGACACAGTTCCCTAATCCGCATTTAAGAGGGACACCTTCACGCAGGTAAAGGAGTTCTAACACAGCATTTTGATGTGCCCTGACTTGCAGTTATGATGCAGTGTAGAAGGGTTGATAAGCAGTACTATAAAAGGGACCCTAAATACGCAGTTTGGAAGGACTTATATTTGCTGTCCCTAGCCGCAACAAAGTAGCCTAAGTTAAGGGTCTGTTCCTTCTTAGGAGGCCGAGCATTGGATCAACTTGCTGGGGTATCATTGTGCTTCAAGAAAACTGTGTGTTAGGCCGCAGGCCATAACACCACAGTTATATATCTCTTATGGGCATTTGAGGGCTCAGATGATCATGATCTAAGGAGCTGTCAATAGACGGACAGTAATGATAGATGCAACATGCTGAATATAGCACAGGTATGTTGGGTACAACATAGTGTAAATGGCAGCAGCATTATATTGCAGCAGCATGAGTGCAGCTAGTAGGATGCAGCAGTATGATGATAAATGTTGCAGCATGATGGGCATAGTGATGAAGTGTAGCATAAGCATGATGGGCACAGTGAGGTGCAACATGATGATAAGGTGCAGCAGTATGATGTGTGCAACATTGTAATGAGGTCCAACATGATGATTGGGTGCAACACAGTGAGGTGCAGCATGGTGATGGAGTCACCTTGGATTAGTGGAAGCTGTATGCCTTCACCTGAGCTCAGATCAGCTACCTCATATGCCATCTTCTTAGAGAAGATCTTTGCTCTTATTTAGATAAGTCAAAAGGTTGACTTCTGATGTATATGTACTATCTCTCTTTCTGCTGAACTATTGAAGAACATATAAGAAGAATTGATCAAGGGTTTCCCCAACTTGGGGTTTGTCCCTGGCTGGCGCCACATCTTGTGTCATCTTGTCTTGGCTTGTCTTTTGCGATTTATGTTTATGTTCTATCTGCATTTTACTATCATGCTAAATGTGATTGCTAATCTGGAATTGATATTGAGCTAATATGGAAAATTGAAGTAAATTTGCTCTCAGCATAGAACATACCTAAAATTAACATTTTCAGAATCTTTCTTGACTAGATACTCAATTTCTTTCTTTGGGTATTTCAATGCTCCAATTTTGTTATGGGAGGGGGTAAGAGGTGTGACAGGTGGAGTCCTCCTAGGTTGCTGTTTATTTTGTTTACTTGAAATTTGAATGAATGATCCTTGCTCATCATTATTCTAAGAAGTTGGAGTTGGCTTGGAAAATGGTTGAGTTGCTTGAACATTAGACAGTGTTTGGGAAAGTGCCTGTACTCATGGCAAGAGTTTCATTTCAAAGAACGTGCTCATAATCAAGGGATTGAAGATGGCTCTAGCCCTCCAAGTCAAGCCTGAAATGCCTCAGGCAATGCCTTTGCAAAATTCATTTCAACAAACTCTGGCACATCTGAAAATATTACCTTTAGGCTCTATATGAGTAATATATCGATCCAACTTGTCTTTGATAGCTTTGAAAATCAAAATACAATCATCCTAAAAAATAATTAGTAATGCGGTAGTCTAATCCATTGTTGTAGTAATCGTTATCGGGATATTATTGGCGAGGGGAAAAAATCGTAACATACAAAAATATTAAATTTTTTTCAATTTTTTTAATATCTAAAGCATCTACAACATAAAATAAATACATTGACACATAAATATGATAAAAGAACTAATATATAAGATGTTTAATATCATTTCTAGTGCTACATCACACATAACAGTGAATCATGTCTTGAATAGTAAGTCCTGACTCATGACTCCCAACTCAGCCTCAAAATATCAACAAAAAATATAATAATGTATCTCATGAGTCATATCATGAGTCATAATGTCATATACAATGAAATGAACCAAATAACTAAAGTCTAATACTACTGATTTCCTCTGCCCCTCTTGCGAGAAAATGCAATAGCTTTCCCTTTCCCTCTAGATGTAGATGTCGGTGGAGTTGGCAGTGGACTCTGCTGTGCTCTAGAAGCTGAAGAACTAGGAGCTATAGGAGGTAGACCACGTCCTCTACTGGTGGCAGGGGTAGCCCGGGTAGGTGGTGTCACCTCCTCCTCATGTTGCTTCGCCTCCTCCTCCTGTTGCTCCGCCTCTTCCTCCTCCCCCTCCACTACCTCCTCCTCTAACCAATCATCGACAGATTCCATGAGAGGTCTCTTAGCCTCAACCCTCCATGTAGCAGTGGTGTCAATCCCATCCAATGAGATGGCCTCCATATCAGGTATCCTCTCAAGTTGCCTCACCCACAATCGAAGATTGTAGTAGACGTAGACCATGTCATTAAGTCGCTGGGACTCCAACCTGTACAAAGATCATGAAATAATAATTATAAAAAAATATATTGTTTAATGAATTCAAAAAATTATTTGGAAATTTGCAATATTTTAAGTGTTAACCTGTTGCGCTTCTTGTTGTGTATTTTTTCAAATACACTCTAGTTGCGCTCACATCCTAAGGAGCTACATGTTTGGCTGAGGATTCGAATGGCAAGCTTTTGCAGAAGGGGTACCCTGGCACCATACATTCTCCACCATGCATCTACAACAAAATTACAAATAAAATTTTAAATAAACATAAGAAAAAAAATGAAATTTGAAAGTTGAAGCAAAGTATGAAGTTATGAACTTGAAGAGACAATGAAATTTGAAACAAACTAAAAAATGTTGGAAATAATACTGAGAGGGGGGGGGGGGGGGTGAATCAGTGTTATCAGGTCAATTATTTTTCATTTCACAATCAGATTTGCATACGCTACTTCAGTTAGTAAAAACCGCGTATGTACGCAACTGCAGTTAAGGAAACTAGCGTATAACCAGCAAACTTGTAATTTAAATTATTCTTCAGATGTTGTTCATTAATCTGTGCATCAAACCATATAAACAGTAACCAGGAATAATAAACCAGAACAAGCAGTCACACATAAGAACACAAGATATAAGGTGGAAACCCAATGTGGGTGAAAACCACCTGCTGCAATTCGTCTCTATCTTCTTTTAATTAGAAACTTCTTTTTACAATGATTTTGTACTGGTGCAGTCTTATACCAGTACGCAGGCTGCTACCTGCAGAAGGCTACAACCTTCTCTCGTTCTCCAACTTCTCCTGGAAGGGAGCTACAACCCCCTTAGCTCTTGTACTAGCTGAGGTACTAGTACGTAGGTGCTGACCTACAGAAGGCTACAACCTTCTCTTTTCTTTCAGGGACCACGTTTCATAAATTTTCAGACTGGATCCATGAATAACATCAATCAAACATCAAGTATATCTGCATCAACCAATCTCCTTTGCACCAAACAAAACTGAATCAAATAGTCACTTCTCTGAATGCTGTACCCAGAAAACAGTAACAGTAACTAGACACCAATTCTGAACCCAGAACACTGTAGCAATAAACAGGATTAGCTAAAACATATCTCAAGAGACGTACGCTACTTCAATGTGTACAACTTGCGTGCATACGCTGCTGAATTAAGGCCAACCTGCGTATACGCGATTTTGAATTACAGAACCAGCATGTATACACGCCTTTGCTTCGCTGAACCTGCATACAGATCTATAAAAGATAATTTATCCTTTTCACTTATCCAGACATCAGTTGTACCCAGATTATCAGATTTATAGATCAAGTCATGCGCCGAAAATAACAGATCAAAATCACACAAACGTACTACTATTCAAGCCTTAAGATCTTGATTCATCAATAGTACTTATCCTTCTTCTTGCGCTAAGGTTCCTCCTTGATTCAGATCCAGCTATGCACCATAACCCAATGACCAGTATTTCAGATCTAGCTCTTCATAAGATATTCAATGCTTGAGTCAAAATGCCTTTGCCTAATGATCTCCTTCCCTTTTTATAGTCTTAGGCCTTACACAATACCATGGTCCAAAACCATCAATACCTTGGACCAAATACTTGGGTTCAACACTTCAGACGAGATACCATGGTCCAAATACCAAGGACAAAATACCATGGACCAAAGATAAGTTTTCCCACACGTACGCACTTTTCTTTGCATGAAAGTGCGTGCATATGTATACGCGCTTTTTGATCGTTTAACTCGCGTGTATACGCACCTTGGTTAAGAGGAACCTGTGTATATCTCTTTTTCCTTCATTCTGAGAGCCTGAACTGTGATCTGTCATTTGAGTGAGTTGCCATCAAGGACAACACCTGTGTCATAATGCCAACAATCTCCCCCTTTGGACTTGATGGCAACCCCAAGTCACTCAAAGTCATTCTCCCCCTTTGTCATCAAGTGCAAAGGGTTATGCTCCCCCTGAGTTCATGCTGAAATCTCTGCTCTGCTGTGTTGTCCATGCTCCCCCTGACTGTAGGCAAGGTCTGCAAGAAGATGTTCTACAAGAAGATACATAACTTTATACATCATAAATGACCTTCCTACCACCAAAGACCCATACATACACCCATCTCCCAACCAAGTGGAGATTGACTCATCCACCCAACCAAGTGGGGATACACCAAAAGTTTACACAAGATAAAACAAGAACATTACATTGTCCATCCCAGGCATTGTGGGGAAACCAAAGTAGGCCGTTACATGACCTTGATAAGAAAAGAAATACATAACATAGATACGAAGTATCTACAACCAGACTATGATAGTTATCAACAACTATCATCAACAGCATCTGTCAATCATCATTCAGACCAACAACCATGTTCTTCTTCTGCACCTGTTCCACCTGAAACCAAAAACACTGTGATCTTGAACCAAGATCTTCTAGGATAATGCCAACAATGCATTATTAGAAGAATATATATGCTCCCCCTGAACCTGTGCCAGATGGTCTCTGTCAGACCCATATCAGACTCTTTTCATCCTGAGCCTGGCCCACTATTTGTCTTCAAACCAACATATACGCGACTGTATCCACATAAACCGGCATATGTACGTGGATTCTCCTCATTAAACTCGCGTACAACCACTTTTCTCTGAAACAGACAAGTTTCAACAGCAAGATGATGCATCAACTACTCCCAGCTTCTGTCTGAGGTATTCAAATGTCTCCCTGGGCAGTGGTTTGGTGAGTATATCAGCAACCTGTTCCTTGGAGGGAACATACTCCAATTTGACCTTTTGTTCAAGCACTTGTTCTCGGAGAAAATGATATTTGATAGGTATGTGCTTGGTCTTTGAATGCATGACTAGATTTTTTGAAATGCTGATTGCACTTGTATTATCACATAAAATAGAGATAGGTGGAGTACAAGTGATTTGAAAATCTTGCAAAATTTGCATCATCCAAAGGAGTTGTGTGCAACAAGATGTAGCAGCCACATATTCCGCTTCAGCTGTAGATAAAGCAATTGAACTTTGTTTCTTGCTGAACCAAGATACTAATCTGGAACCCATAAAGAATGCACCACCACTAGTGCTTTTTCTGTCATCCACGCTTCCTGCCCAATCTGCATCTGTATATGCATGAAATGTGAGATCTGTATCTCTAGGATACCATAAGCCATAGTTTTGTGTCCCTTGAAGATATTTGAAAATCCTTTTAACCGCTTGAAGGTGTGCTTCTTTCGGATTTGCCTGGAATCTTCCAACTATTCCCACTGCATGCATGATGTCTGGTCGGGTACCTGTCAGATAGAGCAGACTACCAATCATGGATCTATAGGTTGGTTGATGTACTGCTGCTGAATCATCATTGGCGCTGAGGCTGCATCCTGTTACCATAGGGGTACATACTGGTTTCGAATCTTCCATGCCATATTTCTTCAAGATCTCCTTGAGGTACTTGGTTTGTGACAAAAAGATACCGTCTTTATTTTGTTGGACTTGTAAACCAAGAAAATATGTCAGCTCACCAAGCAAGGACATTTCAAATTCTTTCTACATCACCAAAGCAAAATTTTGACTCATGGCTTCTTCATTGCTACCAAAGATGATATCATCAACATACATGACAAGTATTAGCAATTTATCATTATCAATTTTTACATATAGATTGCTATCGGCTGATCCTTTTGAAAAACCTTGTTGATGGAGGTATTTGTCCAGACGATAATACCAAGCCCTTGGAGCCTGTTTAAGACCATAGAGTGCCTTCTTAAGTCTGCATACAAGTTTTGGATCATTTCCAAGGATGAATCCATCTGGTTGCTCAATATACACTTCTTCTTCCAAATCTCCATTTAAAAAAGTAGATTTCACATCCATTTGAAATACTTTGAACTTCTGAAAGCTAGAAAGAGCAAGGAACATTCTTATGGCTTCAAGTCTAGCAACTGGTGCAAAAGTTTCTTCAAAGTCTATACCTTCTTGTTGAACATACCCTTTACAAACAAGTGGCCTTGTTTCTAATAACATCTCCATTTTCATTCAACTTATTTTTGAAAATCCATTTTGTCCCTATGACATTCTTATCATTTGGTCTAGGAACCAACTCCCAAGTATTATTCTTTTCAATCTGCTCAAGTTCTTCATTCATGGCCTTGACCCAGCATTCATCTTTGCATGCTTCACTTACATTTCGTGGTTCAGTGGAGGAGAGCAATGCTAAATAGCTTGAAGCTTCTGAAATAGTTATTCTTGTTTGTACACCTGCCTCTTTCTGTCCCAAAATTTGAGTTTCTGGATGATTCTTCTGAACGTACCTGGATGGAGTCTTTTCTTCTACCCTTATCTGTTCTTCTGGTGCCTCAGGGGTTTCTTCTTCATCATAAGTTTGATTTGATGTTGAAGGATAGTCTTCATCATCTTCGAAATCTTCGGATTTTACCTGCCTAGGAATATTTCCTTCTTCATCAATCACTACATCAATACTTTCAACAATTTTTCCAAGTCTTTTATTGTAACACTTATATCCTTTGCTGTGGGGAGAGTAACCAAGGAGGATGCCTTCATCTGCTCTAGGTTCAAACTTGCCAAGGTTTTCATCAGTCCTTTTGATATAACATTTGCTTCCAAAATTTTTGAAGTATTTTACCGTAGGAGTCTTACCATACCAAAGTTCATGAGGAGTCTGAGTGCTATTTACTCGGACATTTGTCTTGTTGAGAATAGTAACGGTAACAAATGCAGCTTCACCCCAGAAGGTTGCGGGAGTTCCAGACTCATCAAGCATAGCACGAGCCATTTGTTGAACTGTTTTGTTCATCCTTTCTACTACTCCATTTTGCTGAGGAGTCCTTGCAGTAGAGAATTCCCTTCTTATTCCATGTTCTTCACAAAAATCGAAAAATTCATCCGAGGTAAATTCCCCTCCTCGATCAGATTTGAGGCATTTGATTCTGCGATTTGATTCGTTTTCAATCAAGGCTTTGAATGCTTTGAACTTTTCGAAGGCTTCGTCTTTATGTTTCAGAAGTCCTCTCCAACACATCCTTGAAAAGTCGTCAATGAACAATATGAAGTATTCTTCTCCTCGAGGTGACCTCTTCCTAGATGGACCACATACATCAGTATGGACAAGTTCAAGTGGCCTACTAGCTGATCCTTCCTTCTCAAGGAAATTAGTTCTGGTTTGCTTACCAAACTGACATGATTTGCATATTGTATTGTCTGGAATTCTGATGTCAGGGAGATCATGAACCGCTTGATATTTGCATGCTTTCCTTATTTGAGAGAAGCTTAGATGCCCCAATCTTCTATGCCATAGCTAGTGTTCATCATTCTTGCTTAGATAGCATTGTTGTTGTCCTCCCTTGAGTATGTATAAATTATTTGGAGTTCTTATGCCTTTGATCACTGTTTCTCCTGTATCAAGCTCACGAACAATACATCCATTTGATCGAAATATTACTTCATTTCCTTGATCACACATTTGACTGACACTCAATAGATTATGTTTTAAGCCATCAACATACATAACATTTCCAGCTTTGACTTTTTCTTTCAAAATAACAGAACCTTTACCTTTTATGAATGCAGGGGTGTCATTTCCAAATGAGACCTTCCTTTCTTTTCCAAAGGAACTATATGACTGAAGTTTTTCTTTATCACCTGTCATATGTTTTGAGCAACCACTATCGATGTACCACTAATTTTCTTGTCCTTCCACATATAAGGCTATACCACATCTTTCTGGTTGCGGTTCTTTCTTCCTCCATGTTTTGGGACTCAATGAAGCTTGCTCCTTCTGAGATGTTTGTCCAAACCTACCCCTGCATTCAGAATCTTCATGATCGAAGTTGTTACAAATAGAACATTCTATTTCATTTTCAAGAGCAGAAAAGTTATTGTAGGTTCTTTTCATGATTCCAGTCACACTCCTTTGATTTCGTGCTTCTCTGGTCATGATGGTCTTGTAGGCAACACATTGAGCTGCTTTGTGTCCAAAGTTATGACAAGAGAAACATTGGCCATTGAAGAAATTCCTGCGATTATCAAACCTTCCGTCCAGGTGATTGTAATTTCCATAGCCATTCGTTCTTGAGGCAAATTGAGAATGATTTACCTGCGGTTGGTTGTAGCTTCTGTTCATCCTTGAAGTAGATTGCCCTCGATTTACTTGGTGATCTCTGTTCATTCTTGAAGTAAATTGTCCCTGATTTACCTGGTGATCTGCATTGTGCCTTTGCTGTCGATTGTCAACCTGTTCACTTCTCCTTGCTGCTTCAAGATAACTTTTGGAGGTAGATGGCTTTTGTGCTTGAGATGCTTCTTCAGTATACCCAAGACCTGTCTTGATTAGAGGAGAACGCTGCACTTAATTAGAAACTTCTTTTTACAATGATTCTGTACTGGTGCAGTCTTATATCAGTACGCAGGCTGCTACCTGCAGAAGGCTACAACCTTCTCTCGTTCTCCAACTTCTCCTGGAAGGGAGCTACAACCCCCTTAGCTCTTGTACTAGCTGAGGTACTAGTACGTAGGTGCTGACCTACAGAAGGCTACAACCTTCTCTTTTCTTTCAGGGACCACGTTTCATAAATTTTCAGACTGGATCCATGAATAACATCAATCAAACATCAAGTATATCTGCATCAACCAATCTCCTTTGCACCAAACAAAACTGAATCAAATAGTCACTTCTCTGAATGCTGTACCCAGAAAACAGTAACAGTAACTAGACACCAATTATGAACCCAGAACACTGCAGCAATAAACAGAAGTAGCTAAAACATATTTCAAGAGACGTACGCTACTTCAATGTGTACAACCTGCGTGCATACGCTGCTGAATTAAGGCCAACCTGCGTATACGCTATTTTGAATTACAGAACCAGCGTGTATACACGCCTTTGCTTCGCTGAACCTGCGTACAGATCTATAAAAGATAATTTATCCTTTTCACTTATTCAGACATCAGTTATACCCAGATTATTAGATTTATAGATCAAGTCATGCGCCAAAAATAACAGATCAAAATCACACAAAGATACTACTATTCAAGCCTTAAGATCTTGATTCATCAATAGTACTTATCCTTCTTTTTGCGCTCAGGTTCCTCCTTGATTCAAATCTAGCTATGCACCATAACTCAATGACCAGTATTCCAGATCTAGCTCTTCATAAGATATTCAATGCTTGAGTCAAAATGCCTTTGCCTGATGATCTCCTTCCCCTTTTATAGTCTTAGGCCTTACACAATACCATGGTCCAAAACCATAAAGAATCAATACCTTGGACCAAATACTTGGGTTCAACACTTCAGACGAGATACCATGGTCCAAATACCAAGGACAAAATACCATGGACCAAAAATAAGTTTTCCCACACGTACGCGCTTTTCTTTGCATGAAAGTGCGTGCATACGTATACGCGCCTTTTGATCGTTTAACCCGCGTGTATACGCACCTTGGTTAAGAGGAACCTGCGTATATCTCTTTTTCCTTCATTCTGAGAGCCTGAACTGTGATCTGTCATTTGAGTGAGTTGCCATCAAGGACAACACCTGTGTCATAGCATCAATCCTGTGTCATAATGCCAACAAAAAATACCTGGCATTTTAGTCATCCTATCAGTCACAACCATGTCAAAGCCAAATGTGCCACCTGCCATCCTGTATGTCTCAATTTCTTTGGAGATTTCTGTACGTTCTACTAGAGATTGCACCATCCTTTGAACACAGGTTAAGAATCCATCCATGATCTCAACATCAAATACGAACCCACATGCGTAAGAAAATGCGGGGTTCAAGTAAATCCCTGCAGCATGAATGAGACGATAGAGTGTGTTGTTCCATCGTTCATCAATCACTTCCCATAGGAGGAGTTGTCTCTGAAACCCCTCATCTCCCTTATCATCATAGTAGGCCCGAATGGATTCTTTCGCCCTGTCCATGGCCTCATACAAATAGCCCATTGTGGGCTTCTCACCATCAACTAATCGAAGAACCTTTACCAAAGGTTCAGTAACGGTGCATACCTCCTGCACTCCTGCACATAAGTCTTCCTGGTATGAAACTAATCTACATATGGCCTCTCCCTCTTGTTTGCGGCTCATTGTCAAAGCATGCCACTCCTCTGAAAGAAACATTCTCTTCACATCCCACATAGAATTCAAGAGGAATTGAAGAGATATGAAACTAGTGGCAAACTGTGTAATGGCGGGGCACACCAACTCTTTGTTGTTGGTGAATTTTCTCATCAAACTAAGCACAGATGTATGATTATATATAAATTTTGTAATACTTTTTGATGACTCAACAATATCTTTGACAAAGGAAAGTTTCCCTATGTCCTCCAACATCAAATCAATACAATGTGCAGCACAAGGTGTCCAAAATAAAGTAGGATGCCTCTCCATAAGCATCCTACCAGCAGCAACATAATTTGTAGCATTGTTCATTATGACTTGGACAACATGTTCTGCACCCACCTCCAAAATAAACACATCCAGCAAATCACATAAAGTTTTTGCATTTTTGATATGTGAAGATGCATCAACAGATTTCATAAACATTGTCCCCTTGGGACAACTAACCAAGAAGTTTATAAGGGTTCTCTCCTTTTGGTCGGTCCAACCATTTGACATCACAGTGCATCCTGTTTGTGCCCATGATGCCCTAAACTCCTCCAATCTTTTGGTGCAGTCAACCTTTTCATTTTGAAGAATCCGGCCTCTAAAGTCATCATAAGAAGGGATTTTGTACCCTGGGCCAACAGTTGCAATAACATCAACAACAGGCTGGAAAAATGGATTATTCCTTGCAACCTTGAAAGGAATATCACTCCAAAGGAAAAATTTGGCCAACAACTGGTCAACTTGTTCTTTTTTAGTTTTTTTTAAGCATTGAAGTGATAGATGGTTGTGAACCAGGCGTGGTTCTAGGAACAAAAAATGATGAGGCAGCTACTGGGTTGGTTGTAGATATTGATGCTGAAGTAGAACCAGTGCCACTTCCTTGTTCACTTGAGCTTAACACAACCTTTGTTAGTTGCTTCTTCATTTATGCTTTGGCCTCTTTATTGTGCTCTAAATTTTCCAATGATCTCATGGCTTTTCAGATGATTTTAGGATTTGTATTTTTGCAAGGCCCTACATCAAATCCAGGGATTTGTGCAAAGTGATACTTCAATCTATAAACTCCCCCTGACATATGTTGCCCACACAACTTGCAAGACAAGTTTATTCTATCAAACTCTCCATCAAGTTCACCAAATTCCCACAAAGGGTCCAATTTCCTTGGCATGTTTGTAACTTGGTTGAACTCTGGACTCTTGAGTTTTAAATTTGTAAGATGAAGTTTGAAGTTTGAACTTTGAAGTTGAATGATGAACCTATGGAAAAATAAGGATTACAAACTTACAAAAACTGAAAAAAAATTACATACATGAGTAACATGACAGTCTCATGGAATTTTTGACAATTTAAGTTTTTAACAAACAAAAACCCCATCAAATCAATTCAAAAATATTTAATAACCCATTGAATTCTTTTGATAAACAATGGGTTATCCAGATTCCAAACCCAACCAAAAACATAAAAAAAAAAACCAAAACAAAGTTACAAAACACAAAATTTTGGTGCCCATACCGGTTTGCTGGAGAAAATTCCTCTCCTCCTTAGCTCTCAATCCGTTTTTCTCCTCCAATCAGCTCCCAAACGACCAAGCTTTTTCTCCTAGGTCACTCCAAAACCACGTCGCTGCCGCTGTCTGTCCAAATGATTTTCAAAAAATCATTTTTTGGTCTTATAAAAGCGCTGTCCGCCGGCCCAGCGATAAGTACCCATCGAATCGCGATTTTTTGGAAGTTATCGCGGTTATTTCAAAAAATCGCGATTTTTTCGTAAAAATCGCTGAAAAAAAACCGTTTAATAATCGTGCGATAAAATCGTTGAAATCTGGTCGGAAAATCACGATTTTATCACGATTTTCGCATCACTGGTCTAATCCAAACAGGGACACAGGAAATTTCCATGTTAGGGTTAAAATCTAGAGTCCACTGGGAAAGAAACATTCCCCTGGAGTCAATGAAGCAGGGCCTAGATCTGAAGATCAGATCTCTATCCTTTTTGCTTTAAAAAATAAAAATATAAAATCCTTTTCCACAGTATAATGTAGCAACTGGTTCATGGTCTCTCCGATTTTTAGAAATCGAATCCAGGACAGAGTTAAGACAGGACACAGGCATGCAAATTTACCAATTAAGGATTCAGCCAAAGGCCTGTAAATTTACCAACTAAACCTCTTTCCTGAATAATAATGATGCTCTTTTTCACGACAGAGGGCCCCACCTCAAGATTACGGATGGCTTCCAGCCTTTTGCAAATCTGCCTTTCTCAGGACAAATCTGACCAGCTGAAGAAGAACATTGAGGCAGAGAAGCATGAGCTTCCTCATCGGGGTTGGGAGGACCACCCATTGAGAGGCCAGCGAACCAATAAAGGCAGAAGATCAGACAATCCACGTGCAGGCATAGAGATCCCTGCATCAGATCGCTTCCTAGAACACGAGCAACCAATGGCAAACCTGCAAACAAGAATGGCTAGAACAGATCTGGGGGAATGGGCTGAGGAGATCAGCTCACAACGGATGCAGTTCTTGGCTTCTCCAGAAAGATGTGACATGGCGATGGCTAGGAAAACTCTAGCTGCTGTAGAAGCGAAACCTCTGAGACTCTCATATTCCGATTTGTCGATAATAAAATTTAACCTAGGAAAATCAAATTGTTTAATTTTACCATTGACCAGTTCTGAGGAAAAAACAGTTCAGAGAGGTATTTTTTTTTATCTTATTTTTCTCCCCAGCATAACCAGATCTTAATTGAATCGTTTATAAAACTCATCTGAGATATGTTAAACAACACCTAACAATCATTCCTTTTTTCCTGTCATTCTTAGTATCCACTTTTAGTGCTTTTCTTTAGATGCATGGAAGTCTAACATGTTTCGTTTGTGAATGCTATTGTAGCTTTCCTCATGTCAACATCGTGCTGAAAAAGCAGAGGCTGCACGGGCGAAAGCTATTAGAGACAAAGTTAATTCCGAGGATTTACTTCTAAGAAAACAGGAGGTATAAGGTTTAGTTTTTCATTTCCATGGACAAAGTAAACTTATTTTCATATTCGCTGCAGAGGAAAGAATTAGTCCCCTTTTATAGTCAAGACCCAGAATATAGGCATCTGCAAAAACCTGATAAGAGTTTTTCATGAGATGATAATATTTCGACATTTCTGATGTTTGTACTGTTTTCTGTTCTAGTATAGGAACTTGTCAAGTCAACAACTGAGCGCTCTAAACTATGGGAGAAAAACATAGCTTTAGCCAAGGAACTTGCTGCACACAAATTGTAATTCTTGCCTCCTGTCTTTTCCAAAAACAATATTTTCTTCACGCTTACCTTTTAGGCTCCACTGCATACAATAATGTTATATGACCTGGAAAATGTTCTATGAGCAGAGTTGCAAACTTAGATCTGGAGGAGGACCAAGTTCTGAAGATTGCGAGTGTTGTCCATGGATCAAATAAAGATGACATCATTGACACCTTAAGAAAGTCTCTCGTCATCCGTAATAAGTAAGTTCATTTTATTAGCCTGTATGTTTAGGATCATTATAAATCTAGGAGGGTTGCGTCAGGCGGAAAGGTTAACAATTAATCTTTGCATCACTCTAGCTGGGTGGAGCATCACTGGGGTAGCCGAAGTAATAGAGTCTGGTTTAACTTCTTCTGAGGACAGCCTTGTAAGCTGACAGTAAAGACAGTCAGATTGATTAGGCTTTGATTGTTGTGGCAACTATATTATCAGTGTTTATATTGAAGGGACTGATACTGTTATGGTGTCATAGCCCTAGTAAACGGTTGTTAAATTGGAACTAATGTGAGCTACCGAAGTTTTCATACTGCTTGTCTATAACTTGGTTATAACTTATAACTGATGTACCCTGTTGATGTTACTTATCTGTTCATTGTTGCATCTTAATTGTCATTGGGGAAAGTTGTAAAGGATATTGTGTTATTAGTGCAATATATCCTTATGCTCTTGATAACCCCAAGGGCAAAAATTTCCTAGGGACATTATAGCATGTCCTGCTTCTCCGTTATAGACTAGAAAGAAGGGCAGGAACAATAGATCTGGACACATGCACAACGGTGCCGCTACTTGCAGAAATAACTTCAAACCCTAGTGCGCCATCATGAATAAGTGAGCCAAAGCAGGTGGGCCTCACACTCTCTCCTCCATAAAAGCTATTGCACCCCTATTAAACTCTGGGTGGAATTGCTGAAGGAGGACGTGCTGCTGTATGGAACTCTGTTGGAAGAGGATGGGTACTATAGTTAGAACATCGTCTGAGCTATATATAGGTAAAACTAACACCTAACTCAAGGGGATTTAAACTGGGATTCTGCTGGCATGGAACTAGCGTAATGCAGACACAACATTGGTGACTACTGGGTGAACTAATTCCTCGGGCTAAAAATGTTTGGAAACACTTTGTTACATCCTCAAGCACTTAAGCAATAGTGAGATTGTTGATACCTCACCAATCCCATATAATTTGAAGGTAATATCCATTACTTGCAGCTCACATGTGTTCTAGATGGGCTTAACGACCCCCTATTTCCTGTCAGAACAAACCTTAGTGGAATTTGAACTCCCATAGGTAGGAAAAAGTTCTCTTGCTTTCCCCTTTTAGCACGTGTTCATGTGCTTAAATTTTTGGAAATATTTGGTTCCACCCCCAAGTAATTAAATTGGGGGTATACCCCTTATGTGCACCTTACATGTGTTTTTGATGGGCTTAAAGATCCCTTGCTTTCTTGTTGGCACAAACTTCAATGAGATTTGAACCTGAGTAGGCAGGGGAAAAGTCCTCTTGCTTTATTGTAGCACCACATGCTCATGTGCTCACCACTTTTTTATATATTGAATATATTTTTATTATTTTATCTTTATGGATATATAAAATCATGACATGATTATTATTTTGATACATGTACACAATAGAAGAAGTGAGAAAGAATGGAGTTGGAATTTTTCCTTCAAGAAAACTAATTGCTTTTTTATTACTCAAGAATGCATACTTATAATATTGTTGCAAAATTGGAGGCTGAAGATAAAAATAGAATTTCATCTTATCATAAATTACTCTAGTTTAACTTCGCTCATGTTTATATAGAGAATATACCAAACCACTTCAATCTCATGATTTCTTCCCTACCTAGAGGAAGTTGTCCTTAATTTTTGTTGATTTAAAAGGGTAGTACCTGCTACTGATCTGATTAGCAAGGTTGCTAAGATCCTGCCAACCTGCTGGATGGACACACATAGGGCAAGGGCCCAATGTCACCTCAGCCCAAGCCTCTGTTATTTAGGCTCAACAACATTCCAAATGGCCAAGGGAGGAGTCCCTAAGATAACCCTAGATAATCCCAAACATGATTAGTGCCTTATATAGGGTCATTTGAAGTGGAGGTGTTAATAACTTAATCTTCTGGAACTGCTTAGCTATCAAAGATGTTTGTGTAGTAAAAAACTAAACAGTGGATTTTAGTACTACCAAAACATAAAAGATATTGTGTGTGACCACTAGATTTTGGTCCACAGAAAATAAACTAACCAAATATGCAATTAGTTCTTAATTTGGGTTATTGGTTAGAGAGTTATATGCCAAAACAACTTGCTATCCTGTATGTTAGACTGTAAAGTTTCGGTAAAAATGCAGGGACAACAAATTATTTGGCCCACAACAACCACCCTACATGTGCCTAAGCACTTCCAGGTTGTAAGTCTAGAGGTGGAGAGGTATGAGGGTCAATTTTGAGGCTTTTGGTGCCTCCCCTCAACCTAAAATGGTTGAAAAAGCTAATTTCCAACAAATTGGAAATCACTTTTTAGAATTCTGGGTGAAATCCTCTTTGGTAAATTCATCCAAGAATTTTTTGATTTAGATTTGAATGTTTTAAAAGGTTGGAAATTATCTAAATTTACTCTAAACACAAGAAAATGCAGAATTGGAGTTCAATAAAGTAAATGGAAGAGGTTTGGTAATAGATGAATTCACCTGGATAGTTGAGACTTCTTTTTATTTGTAGATCCAATTTGTTATACTAAGAAAAATATTCAGATCTACAAGACAAATCAACTATACACAAGTGTAAAATACTAAAATATACTAGAAATGATACTTGTACCTACCGTTGGTTAGATTTAACAATTTGCACAATTTCCTCCAAGGGAAGCTTGCTAAATAAAATAAACAATTAAAAATCAGGAAGCTAATTTACCCTAAAATAATTGCAGAAAATAAAAAGTTGTAGATTTTTTTTAATAAGAAGTGGTTGTTGGATTACACTTGTGCATTTGTTTACATCACCCTTGTTGGAGTGCGAAATTGAAATCCTATTAGGTCGATAAAGCCAACTGAAATCAAAGGAGTGGATTTGTTCTTGGACATAAATCACCCCCACTATTGACTTAACTTCCTTCGTAAATTTCGAACCCACCTAGGAGTGACATCTCCCAAAGTGGCATCTCTAACCTTCAAATTATATGTGTGATAAATACATGACGCTTGCACAGTTTAAAGCTCCCTCTTGTAATGCTCAGGTTGCCTGGATTGATCCACATGCAAAACAAATTGATAAAGTTGTGTTGCCCCCTTGTTTGCCCCTTTCATGTGACTATGTAACCCCACAATAGCAAGTTCTGTTGACTCTTGCATGATTTTACTTATTACCAAAGGAAATTAGAATAAAAACCTCAATGTGTATATCAAGAAAAAAATGAATATAAAAATCACTCCACACAGTGTATTTTAAAAACATATACAAAGATTTGCAAGAATGAGTTTTTTTATTATGATAGCACTAATCTCAAATGACAATAACAAGATGCAATGAGGGGAGGCTAGTCTTTTATAGAAAAAATTGTAACTGCTAGAAAATAGTAGCTTACTTGTCATCAACAAGTTGGAGACTTGGTAATTTTTTCATAAAATATCATAGTAAAGGTTTTTAATTACCCACTAAGGGGTTGACTTGGCTCAACTTTCCCAATTTGATCCATAATCCCCTTTGTTAATGGCATGATATGGTCAAAAGAAGAAAATATTTAAAGAATAGTAGCTCAATGTTCCACTTATTTGCCTTGGAGGAAATTCGACTTAGTCATTTGAAGAGTAATTTGTCTTCTAACGACTACTTTCTCAGTTCATTACTCAATTGCTTGGTCCATGAAGTCTCCAACAGCTAGTTAGACCCTCGAATGACTAGTTGGCTTGTCCAACAATTAGTCTGAATTGAATTTTTCTTTTACTAACTTGAGCTTGACCACCTTTCTCTAATTTTCCAACGCCTTGATGAATTTTGATATTCTGCCACCTTGCTTTGCTGTAACTTGGCCTAATTTCATCTAGATCTTGTTTGTTTGACCAAATCACGCTTTTTGTTGCCACATCATCACTGTATACCATGTCATCATGCTATGTGTTGGATCTCTAATACCCTTGGGAATTTGGGGAAACCAAGACACAATATTTGTTCCTCTTGTTCTGTAGACCAATTTTGACATATTATATGTCAAATTTGACAAAGTTTGTCCTTGTTATGCCTACTGGAAACTTGCCCCGCTATGTCATTGTTCCCAGGTGGATGATCTCTAATTCCCTTGAAAATTTGGAAAATCTACAACATGGGTATTGTTCCTCTCATTGAGTAGACCACTTTTGACGTAATGCATGCATCATTCTTCCCAACACTCTTATTCTACAACATGGGAATTTTTTGACTTTTTGACTAAGTTTAACCAAGCTATAACTAGCCATTGTCAGTGCTGATTGGAAAAATTCAATGTGGCATGGACTCCTCTCATCAAATTGAAAATTTTAAGATCAAGTTGACTTTTTGACCACTTTGCTTGGGGACCACGAATTGCCTTAGGAAACATGAAAACTTGTTAATGAGATTGCCATACTCTCAGAGCTATTTGAGCAATATTGCATTAAAGCCACCTACAAACTCTATAGACCATAACCATGTGGAATGACATAGGTGCACTTTGATGTGGGTTGGACTGGCCCATAAACTAGTGATCACCGCTACAAATGCAGGCTCCCATAAAACCATGAGTTCTCAAAAGAGTTCACCAGGGCCTTATAATCCTGTACGAGTTGAGAATAACCCGAAGTGAAACTTTGAGGGACCAACCATCGTTCAACCAAGACAACAAGATACAAAGTTACAAACTCAAAAGACACAGGTCTAGGATACTTAATACAGGGCCTCAGATGTTTTTTACATCACTTTTGACTTGTGACCTTGGGATTACAATGGTGGTGATAAGTATTGCAAGGTGTTCATATGTACCCTTCCTAACATGAGGGGTAACAACCAACTCCAACTACGAGACACATGCTCTACTCGGGAGGATGTGAGAACCTCAAATCTTCCATTGGTCGCTTAAAAGCTTGAAAATACAACATCAAATACAGGGAGTGTAAGGTCCTCGAGTTCTACCCGAGCGCGGGTGCGGTTGGGCGCGGTGAACGACGGGTGCACGGGCAGTCGGCGGGCGCGCCGGCGGGCGTGGTCGCACGAGGTGGGCGCGGGCTGCACGACGGGCGGGCGAAGGCTGCACGACGGGCGGGCAAGGCGACACGGGAATGCGACAAAGATGCGACGATAAAGTGCGACGTGTGAAATAAACTAAGGCAATGTATGCGATGGAGGTTTATACCCTTGTGCGTGGGGCTACCCTAAGGGCAGGCCGACTTATGAAAGGGCGCACATAAGGGGTATGTTAGACTAGTTTTGGGGGTCGGCTGGAGAGCCACCACTCACTCTACCTACGTGCAGGAATGTGTATATATACTAATGCGTTGGAGATCATTTGGCATCGAACCAAGAGCAACTTGCAGAGCTCAAGGAGGACAAGAAAAGTGCGCAGATTTAGAAGGAGTGCGCATAGCTCATGCGCAAGTCTTGAGGGCGCAGTTTAGGTGTGACTTGGAGCCGGTTGTGGGTTGGACAAGGTTGTCTTGTGAGCAGATTTGTGTTGGACTTGACAAGGATGTCTTGGTGACCAAGGTGGGCACTCATCCTTTGTGCAAGGTGTGCACATGTGATTGTAAAAGGCTGATTTTGCCTATGTTGTAAAATATTCTAAGTATTGGCTTGGAGCTTGCCAAGCATTACTTGTATGATTGTATTATGAAGAAAGATTGCTTATAATATATATTGTCGGGCAGACTTGTTCGGGAGTTGCCCCTCCCCTTTATACTGTGCAATTGTTATTGTCTTTTATAATTGCTATGGATAATGAATGAGTATGGGCTTCATTGGTATAAAGGATAAATGCATGTTTACTTGGTTGCGAAACACAAACTAAGTAAGGACAAGTGAATTAGGCGTAGTCCATGAATGTTAGTATTGGTGAAAAGAAAGCGTTCGGTGGTGCCGCACCTCGCTATAAGCGGTTGGAAGACTACCGCAGGTGTAGGGGCGTGACAGGGAGAGTCGAACCAAAGTCTTTTTCCTTCCTAATTGGCAATAAAAATCAAAATGACAATTAATCTAGGAAATGAAATATCATCTACAGTAAATGGCATAAATGGAAATATGGCAAGGCAAAATATATAACTAAACTAAAGCATGAAAATAATGACACAACAATGAAATGAAATTGCACGAGCACAAATTGACAACTAGCTAAGGAAATATTAATGAATGAAAATATCTAAACCAATCTAATGCTCATGCCTTAGAGCTTATTCATCCTATCCTAATCTACTCAAAAGAAAGAACACATGTTAGGAGAAATCATATAACCAATGCAATCAATAGATGAATTTATCATTAACATTGATATTACTTTTGTGTTTGGTTACTAACCAAAATACTGAAACGTCAAATCTACATAAGGCAAATGTTGAAACCTTAGTCATGACTTGGTCGGCTCCTATTGTAGGATGCTCATCATGTAGAAGGAAGTCCAAGAAATGCCAAGGTTTATTTGTATTACTACGAGCTTCTTTAATCCACAAATCAATAGGGATAATATATTGATATTTTTCCTTGTGTGCATAGGACCACTCATCATTGTTGTTAGTCAATTAAATAAGGAGGGCTCAACTAGCGGCTCTAGTTGGAAACTGCATAAGGATTGCTATCCTCCCTGTTGCCCCTAGTTGCGCCGAGAGGCGCTCTACAGCCTAGTTTGGGGGTAGATCTCACATAAAAACGTAAACGTAAATGTAAATGTAAATGTAAACAACCCATTATGGGGGTAGATCTCACATAAAAATGTAAACATGTAAATGTAAACGTAATGTTTAAAATTTAACATTTTTAATCTAATGTATTTAAAATATAAAGAGGTTTACGAACACTCAAGGAAGATGTATGGTAAATAAATAAAAATATAAATAAACTAGAGGTATGGTAAATAAATAAAACATTTTTTATATTTACTCTAGAGGTATGGTAAATAAATAAAAATATAAATAAACTAGATGTACGGTAAATAAATAAAACCCCTTTTATATTTATTCCACAAACCTCTTTATATTTATGAAAATTCCAAAAATATTTTTTATTTAGGTGAAGCCTATGGGCCAAATACCATGGGACAAATAATTATTAATACCATGGGCCAAATACCATATTTATAAAAGAGGTATGGTAAATAAAAAATACAAAAGAGGTATAAAGACTTTTGATAAATAAATAAAAATATATCAGATAGGATTAGAAATCAACATCTAATTATATACCAAGCCTATGGGCCAAATACCATGGTAAATAAAAGCGATACGATAAATAAATAAAAATATAAATAAACGAGGTATGGTAAATAAATAAAACCTCTTTTTATATTTACTCCATAAACCTCTTTATACTTACTAACACTAAAAAACTAGTTTTTATTTTGGTGATGCATATGGGCCAAATACCATGGGCCACATTATTATTAATACCATACAGAAAAAACATTATTAACCCTAATATTAATATTAAAAGATTAATATTATTATTATTATTAAATCTAATATTCATATTAATATATTATAATATTAATATTATTAAATTTAATAACTTTGGATTAATACAATATTAAATTTGTTATATTTTAATTTATATTAATATATCATGATATATATTAACTCTAGATATATATGAGAGGGAAGAACAAAGACATAGAATGATAGAGGTGGAGAGATAGGGGGAGTGACAAGGGAGAGATGGAGATAAAGTTAAGGATAGGGGAGAGGAGGAATGAAGAGAGAGAGAGGGAGATGAGTGAGAGATGTAGAGAAGGGTAAGAGAGGGAGAGGGAGACAGTGAGAGGATTGGAGGTCGGAGAGAGAGAGAGAGATTGGGGAAGAGAGGAAGGTATGAGAGAAAGGGAGAGAGAGGAATTGCAAGAGAGGAGGGGAGAGGCAGGGAAGAAGAAAGACATAGAGAGTGAGAAGTGGAGAGAGAGTATGTTTAGAGGTGAGATAAAGAGATAAAGAAAGAGAGATAGAGAGAAGGGGGGAGAGAAGGAGAGAGGGAGGGATATAGTAACATAGTTGGAGAGAGAGAGAGAGAGAGAGCGAGTGATGGGGGAAGAGAGAGGATTGGAGGGAAGAGAGAGAGAGAGAGGATTGGAGAGAGAGAGAGGGGGAGAGAGAGAGGAAGAATGAGAGACAACACTTGAGAGAGAGAAGAGTGATGGGGGAAGAGAGAGGGAGAGAGAGGAAGTATGAGAGAGCGCACTTGAGAGAGAGGAGGAGAGAGGGAGGGAAGAAGAAATACATAGAGAGTGAGAAGTGGAGGGAGAGAGAGATTGACAAGGGAGAGATGGAGAGAGTGTGTATGTTTGGGGGTGATATAAAGAGTCAAAGAAGGAAAGATGGAGAGAATGGGGGAGAGAAGGAGAGAGGAGAGAGGGAAGGATATAGTAACAGAGAGAGAGAGAGAGAGAGAGAGAGGATTTAACACTATTACATTGTCACTTTACATTCAAATATTTTATTTCATCATTTTTTATCATTAAAGTTATTCACAATAGTTATCATCTCAACAAACTGAGGCAACTAAGCAAATTTAAATTAAAATGACCAGATTAATCTGAGACATATTTAGCATATTTAAAATTATTATATTAATATTAGATGATTTTACATATTATTGATAAAATCAATCATCTGTTTGTTAGATTTTCTTTGGCCGCACATGACTGAAACCAACCTAGATCCATCTTAACTCCAGATCTATCAAGCACCGAGAGGGATCAAATCTCTTGAGCCTAGATCCATCTTAACTCCAGATCTTTCAAGCACCGAGAGGGATCAAATCTCTCGAGATGTAAACCTTTCCTCAAGTTTTCCTCGAGATATTTGATCTCTCTCGGCGCTTGATAGATCCGGAGTTAAGATGGATCTAGGCTGGTTACATACACACACAAATGATGAGAAAATTCATAAAAATCGAAAAAATATTGGAAACCACCACTTATAGTTATTTGTTTTGATAAGGGAAGTTGAGAGCTTATGAAATATGTTTAAAGCTAAGTGTGATGCGGCCTGCCCATTATTGTACGGTTCATGTCCTTCCTGTCAAATGGATCTTCATACACTTGATAACCACATGCCAAGGATATCCACTGTTGAAAATTCTCTTTTGTAGCTTGATTGTAGAAGTACCCTTTTTGTACTTGTGGTTTTGTACATATGTTTGCTCTTGTATGAGTTGATATGGTTGCTCGTAATCAATGGGGTAACTTGGTTGCTCATGTGGCCAAAGTTCTGTAATTTGGCATCCCTCAGTGTCTATTTCATAAGTAGGATTACCTTTGAAGAGAAAATAACTCAAGTCCCATTTACATCTATCAACCTTAAGGAATGCATCAATAGACTCAAGTTCTTCGTGCCTCCCATCCTCTTCAATAAAAGGCTTATTTACTAAATCCTACTCCTCCAAGTCATTGGTAGATGTATCATGAAGATCAATTGCTTGGAAAGGGGAGTAACTTGTTGAACAAATATTTTCATCTAGAGGACGGTGGGTGGGTTCTTGAATTGTTATGTTGTCAATGCTCTCCTCCTCTTCTCTCTCTTTATTTATTTCTTGGTTTCTGATTTGAGAATAAGGAAATTCTTCTTTAGTTGTACATGTAGAATTATCATCTTTCAATTCCACTGTTTGGACCAAATCATTGTCACCAAAATTCTGTATTGTAAATCCTTTGCTACTCAATCGCACATCATCATGGATTTGATCCTTTTTGCTGAAATCTTCGTGTACAAGCTCTGTTCTTCTTTAGTTGTACATGTAGAATTATCGTCTTTCAATTCCACTGTTTGGACCAAATCATTGTCATCAAAATTCTGTATTGTAAATCCTTTGCTACTCAGTTGCACATCATCATGGATTTGATCATTTTTGCTGAAATCTTCATGTACAAGCTCTGTCACATGGTGGGCTTCCTCCTCTTTTATATAAACACTTTCATATCTAGAGCTTTTGCCACAAACATAACATTCTCATACCTTGGACACTAGGAGTCCAATCCTCATCATCAAAACTCCAACGTACAAAAAATGGCATCAAAATTCTACAAAATATGTGAACGTCCCTTTGCCAAGGATGTTAAACTAGCCCCTTGCATGTCCCTCCAAGCCAAGGGCAAAAAATTTCATCATTGTGTCTTGGTGGAAGAGGGAATTGCTGTTGATGAATTTATCAAATGTATAGTAATGTTGATGGGTTGAATCAACATATCCATTGAATCTTAGGATGGCCTCTAAGTTTATGTAAGGATGTTCATGGGGAAAACTTGACATCTTGAGAAATGTAATGACCCACCTATAAATAAAATAAGAGTATTAGCATACATACGAGACCTCCATACGATAGCTACGTATGCATGGAATCGCATGTATCGCACTATATATAAGCTAGTTACTACAGGAGGAGATATAAATTAAGGTAATAAATTAATACCTCACCAGAGTATCATATATATGATAAATCCTTAAAACCAACAGAAAATGTTAATTTTAATTTACAAATTAAAATTAATAAAATAATAATATAAATTAATTAAAATTATAAATTAAATAAATTTAATTAATTCATTAAAATAATAAATAAACTTTATTAAATCAAAACTGTGTATCCAAATAAAATCAACGAAATCAAATGAGATTTGATTTCATAAAAGTTACACGTAACCAAAATATTGACATGGAGATGGGAAGAAGGCGGTGGATGAGGAAATAAAAGAAGGAAGGAAATCTTGAAAGAGGGGGAGAAAAACCATTTTTACGCAGGGAGCAGACATGAGAACAATTTTGGAACATGGTGGTACAACTATGAAGGGAACTTGAGTTTTGATTGTACTGGAGTTTTGGGCACGGGGGATCAGATCGCTTCGATTGGAAAGCATTCTGAGACTGAGTACCCAGGTTGTACCCAGTTCGGCAGGGTGGTTTTGGCCGTTTTGGTAACACAGCCGGAACAAAAATTGCAGCCAGAACAAGAATTGCAACCAGAACAAGAACTGCAACAGAACAATTTGCAGTAGAGCTTCGCAGCAGAGCAGACAGGTTGGTATTCATTAGATAAATGAATTTGAATTCTGTGTTTAAATTACATATTCAGGTATTTGAATTAAGGGTTCTTACAAGAAATCAACAGGAGCATAGCATTCTGCTAGCCATGTAGGAAGCTCCATCACTTTTTTAGTTATAAAATTCGATGGTAAGGCTAACATGAAAATTTGAAATGAGCAATATCAATAAAAATACCACAATGGAGTTGCCAATACATAATTTACTTACCTTGTTCTTTATCTTGGAAAGCAATTTGTGTGTTGTACTTCTTTAGATTTTGTCAAAATGGAGTTGCCAGGTGAGACGATGTAAGTTAGCAATAACAATACCAATCTCACCTAAGTACAAATAAATGAAAGCTTACCCAGGGTATGTCATTGAATTTTGGATTAATTGACCTTATCCCTAGCAATGGTGCCAAAAAATGTTAGTCGTGGATGGATCAATTCACACCTTGAAGTCAAAGGATCTTTGCTCGAGTGGTTTGGTGAACATTTCATTTCCCTAACTATGTGGTTTCAAGTCTCCGGAGACATGTTATAACTGACCTGCTGTGGCATTTATGAAATAGTTATATTTGGTGTAATAGTGGCGGTCGATCTTTCAAAGTTACCAATTCTCCAGAAATTCTCATTTCGGTTTTAAAAAAATCACACCTTGAAATATGTTTTTGAAATGTTGGATTATTTGACCTTATCCCCAACAATGGCACCAAGAAATGTTACCTATCAATGGGAACAATTCACACCATGAAATATATCTTTGAAATGTCAGATTCCTTTACCTTATCCTCGATAACAATGTTGAAAAATGTTATTGATCCATTTAGCAGGGTTGGCAAGGTCTTGGCAATTTGCTAAATGGGTACACACAGGGTAGGGGCCCATTTTCGCCTCGGCCCAAACCTCCGCTGTTTATGCCCAACAACCTCCTGAATATCCAAGAAAGGAGTCCCTAAGATAACCCCAAATGATCCCAACCAAGATTAATGCCTTATATGGGGTCACTTAAAGTGGAGGTATTAATCTCCTTGAACTTCTTAGCTGTAAAAGATGTTACTATGTGACTAAAAACTAAATAGTGAATTTTAGTAGTATCCGACCATAAAATATATGACGTGTGACCAGTGGATTTTGGTTTACAGAAAATAAACTAACCCAATTGTAATTATTTTTTGACTTGGGCTACGGGTTAGAGGGTTATAGGTCAAAACAACTTGCTGTCTTGTATGTCAGACTATAAAATCTGTGTAAAATGCAAGGATAGCAATCTATTTGGCCCACAACAGCCACACTACAAGTGCCTAAGTACTTACAAATTGTAAGTCTAGGGGTGGAGAGGTATGAGGGTCAATTTTGAGGCTTCCTCTCAACGTAAAATGGCTGAAAAACTAATTTCCAACAAGCTAGAAATCACTTTTCAGAATTAGGGGTGAAATCCTCTTGGGTAAATTCACACAAGAATTTCTAGGTTTAGATTTGTCCGTTAAAGATGGCTGGAAATTAACTAAAATTTACTCTAAACAAAAGAAAATGCATAATTGAAGTACAATAGAGTAAATGGAAGAGGTTTGGTCATAGATGAACTCACTTGGATGGTTGAAACCTCTATCTTTGCAGATCCAATTTATTACAAGAATAAAGTCTTTAGATCTGTAAGACAAATCCGGTAGATAGAAGTGTAAATATACTAAAATAAATACTTGTATTTATTCTTGATTAGATTTAAGAATTTGCACAATTTTCCCAAGGAAAACTTGCTAAATAAAACAATTAAAAATCAGCAAGCTAATTTACCCTAAACTAACTGCAGAAGATAAAAAGTTTTATATTTTTTAAATAAGAAATGGTTGTTGGATTATATCTGTGCCTTTGTTTACCTCACTCTTTTCAGGAATGCAAACTTGACATCCTCTTAGGTTGATATAACTGAACAAAATCAAGGGAGTGGATTTGGTTTTGGACAGAAATCATCTCCACTATTAACTTAACTTCCTTGGTAATTTTTGAATCTGCATAGGAGCAACCTCTCTCAAAGTGGTGTTTCCAGCCTTGAAATCTTGTGTGTATTGAATACACAATTCAAAGCTCTCTCTCAGGATGGTCAGGTTGCTTGGATTGATCCACCTGCAAAACAAATTGACAAAGTGGGGTCGCCCCTAGTTTGCCCCTTCCATGTGACTATGTAGCCCCTCAATGGCAAGATCTATAAACCTTAGCATGATTTTACTTATTACCAAAGAAAATTAGAATAAAAATCCCAAAGCATACATCAAAACAATGAATACAAATAACAATCACTCCACACATTGCATATTAGAAACATATATAAAGGTTTGCAAGTGTTAGAAAATCAATGTACTTGCAGATTAGAATTGATTCTCCTAACTTGATAATTACTTGTGATATTAGTTGGCCTTTTATTACTTTATTATTTGTTCTTCATCAAGCAATTATCAAACATAAAATACATGAAGATCACAGAAACAAAAACAACACAAGATATAAGCTCCAAGCCAGGAAAAAACCCAGAAAGAATTCTTCTCTTCTTATAAAATTAGATCAAATTGAGACCTCCAAGACCTAAAGACCAAACCTCCTCCAAGCACCAAGTCAACCCTCCAAAAACCCTTCTTGATTGAGTCAAAGTTTATCAAATCAAAGATAGTCAAACTTCCCAAACTCTGCTCCAAGTCAAAGTCTCTGCCCTCTATCTCAGGTTTGCAATTCGTCCAGAAACCCTAGATTCCTCGCACATGTGAGCAAGAACAGTTCATAAATTCAGATTTTCTTCTTCTTCTAAAGGTTTCTCCTAATTTCTTCTCCACTCTTCTTTTCTTTTTACTCTACTACAAAGATTGAACTTAATGATGATGTCAAATTAGGATGGGGTCTCCTCTATATATATATAGTCATCAAGAGAGCGAAAAAGGTGCCCAGTAGAATCGACTTGTGATGGTAGGGCCGACTTGTGCTTGGAGGACGAAATGACTCTTCTAGACTTAACAAAATAGATTTTCCTTTGTTACAAAGAGTCCAAATGGGACTATAATACATGACAAATGTTCTTCTTTTGTAGAAAATACATGAAATTTTGACCTGCTGATAAGAACAATCTGAAAAACACTCTTTTCTTACAAACATAGAATTTCTCTACTCGATTTGCAGCGGAATTAGGAATATAAATAAAACACAGTCACACAATATAAGACACAATTTTTGATTTACTTTGGAACCCAATTGGGAAAACCCTCTGCTTGATGAGAATTTTATTGATAGAAAAACTGAGCAATTGATCTCTTACAAAATACAGTTGTTTCAGTCTAAAAGATACACTTGTCTTTCCTGCTTGATCTAAGCTTGACACCCTTGCAAGACTGCCGATCTCTACTGCCCTCTACCAACCTGTGCACAAACTTCTCTTGCACACTCTTCCTCTCACAAGCTCCACGCACAAACTTGTGCTTCCTATTGCTTGGTCTCACCAACTCGTGCTCACCAAAACAATGATTAAACTTGTGCCTTTGTTCCTCCTTTTAAAGGCAATTCAAATGGTTAAAATTAGTGAGTTCTATGTTTGGAAAGTTGAACTGGTGCTTTTCTAGTTAACAACAGTTAACACAACTTGTTAACTAGTTCCTCCTAAAATTTAGGAGGCTAACTCCACTTGTTCTTTCAGTTTCCAAACTAACTCACACTAGAAAATCAAGAACTTGACTTTCAATTTCAACACATCAGTTAACTGCCTCATGCACTCCTAATTTTTAGGGAAACTCCTAAATTTTAGGAACTCCACCATGCACAAAAAAGGAACTTGACTTTGACTCTTTGAATTAAGGCTCAAATCAAGGAATCACTTATCTCGCTAATTTTCAACACTCCCTCTTAGCAAGGAAGGTGTTCCTGGAAGAACCTCGTCCACTTGGATCTGTCCCCAACACTACCAAGTTCTTTGCTACTGCAGCTTCTCCCTCTGAACTAGAAGGCTTCGTTGCTTTCTTCTGCGAAACCTTTTCTTTCCCACCATGTTCCGTGAGTCCATAATCTGTTGTTATCAATGATCACAACTCCTTTCGTGTCACTGAACTTTGGCTCACTGATTTGCCCACTAGCAGCTTTCTAGTTCCATTAACAAGTCTACACATAGGGTCTTCTGGATCTGCCCTGAACTAGGGCTCCATCAATCTACCTCCTAATAGTGCATGGCTCCTTTCATGCGTACTGTACTTGAGGTATTCAATTTGCTGCATACTGCATACAAAAGTCACTGTTCACAACTATGTTTGTGAACAATGCTCAACCTTCTAGATCTGCCCTATCTCTGTGACATATTAGTTGCTACTGTCACTCTTCTTAGGGCTTTTAGATCTGCCCACATACAATCACTCCTTGATTGATCTACGACTTCTGCAATGAGCCCTCTTATCTCTGATTTGTCAAACACCAAACTAGTGAACTAGGGCAGCAAAACCAACCCACTTGACTGCTCTTGGCTGCTCCAAAAGTCAATCCTTAGGGTATCAAAATACAACCCACTTGTTGTGACAAGTCTGCCACTTGTCCACAACACTTAGGGAAACTAGACAACCACTAACAGGCATCCAACACACTGTACATAGGCTGCTACAAAATTGTTGTTCAATACTTTGAACAAACCTCATCACCTAGCATTCAATCAACATAAAAGTTGGAAGCAGAATCGCCAACCTGAAATCAAATCTCCTTCTCCTTATGCGAGATGCACTTGTGATGACCCTTAAATCTGTTCCAACTGCTTTGATACCATGTAGAAAATCCATGAAATTCTGATCTGCTGATAAGAACAATTTGGAAAAAACTTTCTTTTCTTAGAAACACAAAATTTCTCTACTCAATTTGCAGTGAAATTAGGAACATAAATAAAACACAGTCACACAATTCAAGGCACAATTTTTTTTTCACTAGGGAACCGAACTGGGAAAACCCTCTGCTTGATGAGAATTTTATTGATAGAAAAACTGAGCAATTGATCTCTTACAAAAAACAACTGTTACAGTCTGAAAGACACACTTGTCTTTCCTGCTTGATCTAAGCTTGACACTCTTGCAATACTACTGATCTCTGCTGCCCTCTACCAACCTTTTCACAAGCTTCTCTTGCACACTCTTCCTTTCACAAGCTCCACGCACAAACTTGTACTTCCTATTGCTTGGTCTCACCAACTCGTGCTCACCAAAACAATGATTAAAAATGTGCCTTTGTTCCTCCTTTTAAAGGCAATTCAAATGGTTAAAATTAGTGAGTTTTGTGTTTGGAAAGTCAAACTGGTGCTTTTCTAGTTAATAATAGTGAACACAACTTATTAACTAGTTCCTCCTAAAATTTAGAAGGCTAACTCCACTTCTTTCAGTTTCCAAACTAACTCACACTAAAAAATCAAGAACTTGACTTTCAATTTCAACACAACAATTAATTGCCTCATGCACTCCTAATTTTTTGGGAAAATCCTAAATTTTAGGAACTCCACCACTCACAAAAAAGGAACTCGACTTTGACTCCTTGAATTAAGGCACAAATCAAGGAATCACTTTTCTCGCTAATTTTCAACATCTTTGACTTAACAAACCCTAGGAACATGAAGAACATGCTTTGACCTAGACTTGAGCATGAAACCCATGCTTCAACAAATAAAAAATCTTTTTCTTTATACAAAGTCATGATTACAAATGTCATTATGAAGATCGAATCTAGTTACATTCTCCAACACTCCCTCTTAACTAGGGAGGTATTCATAATCCCATCATGAGGTACAAGGATTCTCAAATTGAAGTATTCTCATAAGAAGAGTCGGATTGATAAGCCATCTTTAAGCATCAACATCATAACCAACATTGTCAACATAGCAAGGCCTTAACTAACAAGCTCTATTTATATTAGAGCATAATGTTGGGAGGCTTTACGTGAGACACCACACTACCTCTTAAGGCACATACCCCATCTGGATGTTCACAAGGTATGTCCTTTTAAGACTATTCTTTTCTTATATTTCCAATCCTCAAAGAATATCAATCCCATATGCTTATCCAATCCTCCATTCTCCTTCCTAGTGCCTTCACTAGACTTACGACTGTTAGTCCTAGTCTAGTGCATGACACATGGAGAATATGATGTCTAAAATCACTCCCTCTCAACCAAAGAGGATATCCTCATTCCCTTTTGATCTGGGACTAGATCTTTGCTCCTTCTCAAACATTTTAAGGAGACTTCTTACTCCCTCTCAAGCATAGAGGAGATTCCTTACTTCCTTTCAATTGGGAAGTCATAACCACAAGCTCTTTAGCTTGTCTTCATCAATACATCAACTACTATTTCTTCATGGAGATCTTCAAATAATATTTACATGGCTCCTCTTCCCTTTGCATCTCATCATATTGAGTTTTTGAATGGAGCCAAAACTTTCTTTAGTCTGTGACAAGGTTCAAGCCATCAACCTTTCATATCACTTTCCTCTAGTCATTAACAACAAAGGTATTATATTGAGCCAATCAAAGTAGCGTTGATCATAATTCCCTCTAATCATGAAAGTGATTAGGTTATCCTTTTTGTATTCTACCTTTCAATCTCAAAATGATGTAGATATCTTGAACATATAATCCTCCAAGGATTACCAAAACCATCTACTCAATCCATGTATTCTTTGAATTGAGTTCAAAACAAACAATTGTACTTGCCTCAATTGCTATTATGCATTTTTGCAACATTCTTCCAGGTAGCAAAACCATATACCAACCAAATAACCAATACCAAAACATCAATATCATAATTACCTCAACATGATGGTCTTTTGTTAAAATATCAGATTCTGCTTCGTTCTCTTTGAGATCAACATCCTTCCGTATGGTCTATCTCCATATTGTACAAGAATCCTTCTCCACGCTTTTAGATTTAACCAAAAGTGCCTATAGAATGAACTAATCAACAAGCTACAATATCTTCTTCCTTGGAGTTGTCATTATCAACTCTCTTTCTTTCTTCAGGAGATCATATTGAATGTTGATTAGTGTCATCATGTCTATTTATTCACATGTCATGCCATCATATGGAGGAGATTTTTTCAATCAAAACATACCATGCTCATGTTATTGAGCATATTTCTTCAACCAACTCTCTCTGATTTCATCATCTCTTTGCATGATTTATCTTCATGCTAGAATTCTTTTTCATGTTTCTAGCCTTTCAATCATTAGTCAACGTGTCCATGTAATGAACCAAACAATCTTCAATAGCTCCCTCTGAAGTTGTCAGCCTTTTGTACTTCAAGGGATTACATAAGATGTTGACCAATATCATCATGCTCATCAATCATGTCTCTATGTATCGAGTAACTAACTGGAAGAGTTCTTTACTCAATCTTTATTCAAGATTCACCAAGTTCATGCTACCAAGCATAACTCTTCTCACAATATTTGAAGACATGGCTTCCTTTTCTAATGAAAGAGCTCTTAAGGACATTCATACCTCTTCCTTCATATAGTCATTTAATCAACCTTTTCATATTTCAAAATGCTTTCTTTGATCTGGTCTACTTGTTTGTCATCCTTAATATTGTCATCAAGGAATTACCACAATCTTGACAATCTTCATTTTATGTGCCTGCAATTCTCATTAGCAAGTATAACCAAAATATACAAAGACAAGATCAATCTTATCAATCTAGGGTTTTCCATGATTTCTTTAAAAATGTGCCACTAGGGTTCTAGTTACAAACCCTAGATATTCCTTGATCCATCCCTCATTAGGGATTTTACTTTAGCGGAAATACCCAATCTTAGGGTTTTGACTTCAAGCTTTCTCAATCCAACCCTTGTAAGGGTTTAACACATACCCTAGAATTTATACTTTCAAGACTACGGCTTTAATATCAAGGAATTTGCAAACCCTAGATACCATTTCTCAAGAGCTAGGTTTTCTTTAGAGGAATCAAATAGCTAGGTTTAGGGTTTTCTAGCTTATTCCTTTCTAGGGTTAATTTAGAAACTCTATGTATCAAGAGTTTTCAAGGCTTTACAAACCCTAACAACTTTCCTAGTCATCAAGAGCTACTGCAAAGGAATTGCAAAACCCTAACCATACTATAGACATACCTCATATGCAAAGACTACATACCTTAGTCTTCCATGATTACTGGGAGTTACATCAAAAAGATATTCAAACTTCAAAGCATTCTGTCCTTCATGCCTTCTTCAAAAACATGTTTTGCTACTTTATCTTCTTTCACCAGAGATGCCTTTAGACTTTGATCTATAGAAATTCCTTCAAGCTTGGATAACTTTTGGAACAATATTCCTTAAATCTTTTGTCTTTGCTTTAAGAGTCTCGGTCTATCATCCTCCATTGAAGAAGGATCACAATTATGTCATGTATCAAGGTTATTGTTATATATCCAAGTCACTGTTATGTAACTTTTCTTATTCATATTCAAGGTAACTAGATCGCTGTCATGGTTTAGATTCACTGTTGTGTATTCCATATTTACAAACTTTTGATTCTTCATTGATTCAAATCTCGATGGATCTTTTTCTTCCTTGCTGTCTTGGATCACTCACAAAGACTTGCAATACTGACATGCCTCAGAGAATTTTTGGATTTCTATTGTAAGAGTCAACTTGGATAGCAGTCTCACCATGAGATGACTTTTTCATGACTCGTATCATAGTTAAATAAAAAACGTATCTCGCATTATAATCCCAAACAAGCCGGATTTGTATCACGATCATACCTTAGGAGAGGTGACCACAATCTTGTATCGATTAGCAGTGGAGGCTCGTATCAACCATCAATGTAGAAGCTCGAATTAACCATAAAAAAGCTTCATAAGAACTTGCATCAATCTTTGTCATGTCGAGAAGTCAACTCGTATTTTCTAATAGACCTTTGCATGCTATTTCAGACTCCAAATGCACTAATGGAAAGGATATAATGGCTCAATTGTTTCCTTATGGTGTCACACTCCTCCTCATTAGGGACTAATTTATCTAATGCTTTCATATAACCAACCAAAACCTCTGGATTTTGGTGTGGTTTTCTCTTGGTCCCCCCACCACGCGTTGGTGTTGAAAGCCATGATACATGATTGTGTTTAGGTGTAAGAACATATGCTAAGGCATGCAATGGGATGTTTAACATTTCCCATCCTTTTTCCACCCTTGCACAAATATAATTGTACAAGGTGATATCTCCAGGCTCAACAATGTCCTTAATCTGCCCCAACATTCTATCCATCTGCTCATACACCTCACCAATTATTGGCCGATCTAAGTCTGCAAACTTGATCATGTAATAAATTGGCTTGGTGAATTGCAAACTATATTTAACCTATGACTAAAAGTAACTGTCAAAAACACTATCCTTCACTACGGTGCTACCATCTCTATCAATGTTCATCTCATCCCATGAATCACACGTCACCATATAACTTAAAGTTTGTCTCACCTTCACTAGGTGCCTAAAGGTGAGGTAATAGCTTGCAAATCTAGTTTTTGAAAGCTTAAGCAACTACAACTTGGAGTAAGTGCCATAAAAGTAGTTGACCTTTGTATGCCTTGTGACATATTTAATGAGTTGCTTCCCTCTCTTGTATAGTTGATTAATCCATCCACATTCTTTATGCTTCACAATATCATGCATCAAAAGGTTCAATGTGTGCACCAAGCAGCTGTACTAAAAAATGTGTAGATGAGTCCACTCAATTACAATTTGTTGCATTATCAGTGATCACTTGAACCACATTATTAGGACCAACATCATTAATTATTTTCAATAGGAGATCTGCAATGTTTTGAGAAGATGTAGTGATGGAGGAGGAGTCATGACTTGCAAGAAACACTACTCCGCTACTAGAAATGCCAAGAACATTTATCAAATGTTGGTTTCTAACATTTGTCCAACCATTTGATATAATGGATACCTAACAATTCACCCACTCATCTGTAAATCGTGTCAAAGCTCTATGAATCTTTGCTTTTTCTCTATCTAATAACAAAGTTCTAGCTTTCTCATAGTTGAGGCTCTTGTATGATTTTGGGGCTTCATTGATGGTCTTGACCAAATCATGCTAGTAGGGAGAGTGAAGCACATTGAATGGTATACCGCAGGTACAAAAAAACTAGACCACTTTTGCATCCACATCATCCATCCTACCAATATTTAGGAAATTTGCTATTGTTCTTCTAGATTCAAAGGTTCCAGAAGTACCAAGAGGAGATGGTTTGGCCACCAAATTTAGAGATTGTACTTGCACTGAACTCAAGTTTTTGTTTCTTACTTTTCTTTTGTGCAACCTCCTCTATTTGGATGTATTTTTGCCTTTGTTCCATTGATACCTTAGGGAAAACTGAGATCCCTATGGCACCCTTATTTTCATCATTGTCCATTACCCCACAAAGATGCCTCCTCACACAGGTATATGAACCATTATAAGGTTTTCCTCCATGACAATCATGAGGGCATAAAAACTTGAAGGTTCCACCACCTCTCCCCCCCTCAAGTTTTGTCACAAATTTCCACAAGGGTCTCAATGCAACTTTTCCCCCTTGCATTTCAGTGCCCTCTTCATCCCCTTCCCCTTCAAACCCTTCCTCCTCATCATACATTGGGTCACTATGAGTGCGACCACTATCCTCTTCTTCCATTTCTTCCCTTCTATGCCTACCCCCCACCAACACCATGAAAACCAAAAGTGGAATGATAATCCAAAAGAACACCATTTTAGATGGACAACCTGCAATAAAATGAGCAAGAAGAAAGAATGGGAAAGAGTAGGATAGGAGGAGAAAAAATACAAACAAGAATGACAAAAAAATGAGGGAGTTAACTGGGGTTTGCACTTACCTCTTTAGCTCTTGAGAAGTTGAAAACTTGAGGTAGATGGCACCCCTTGTTCACTCCTCCTTCACTCCTCCAAGCTTTCCTTTGCTCTATTTTCAAACCTCTTACAAATCTGATCTCAAAAGCTTGCTATCTCCTCTCTTCTCCAAGCTCAAGCCACATATGCAAGAATGACAAAAGAGAGGGGGAGGAGGCCTTTTAACCTCGTTCTTCCTTTCCATAAACTTACCCCTAACTCACCCTAGGCCCCACTTGTACCACATGTTAAGAAAAAAAAAGTGCCTCACGAGACCGTGCGAGTGCTTTCCGGAACCTCGTAGAAATCGCAAACGAAACCGTCATTGTTCCCACATGTCCAAGAATCATGATTTTCCAAGCAAAGTGTGGTTTTGAAATTTGGGTGCGCGGTTTTGTTTGCAGTTCGTTTACGGATCCACAGGGTTCACGGTTTTGGCTTTTGATTTAAGTTGCATGATATAGTGAAATGGGTACGAGTTTCTGAAATTGGTACGGGTATGAAACGTGACCCCCCAAATTTTGGAAACGAGGAAATGCTATATATATATATATGTTAGGACATTTAAGAAATGCTATGTGCAATCATAAAGCATACATGATACATTATAATTTATTACCTTATGATTAAATTGTCCAATGTCAATGCATAAACTATAAATCTTTAAATTTACATCACATTTAGTCATGAATGATCACATAATGAAAGCAACAATATCCAAAATCAAACTTTATTATATATCCAAAATCAACCTTTATTATGTATATGAGGCTGCAAGTACAATAAAGACTATCAGGTTACAAGTGCTATAAAGACCAAAGACTAAGTATTCAATCTTCATCCTCATCATCATAATCGTCGTCAACAATAGAAGCAAAATCATGCTCAACAGTGGATGGTCGAGCCGAGGAAGATTGGCCAATTCCATTTTTAGGTTCCCAATTCTCAATATTCAGGGTAGCAAGACAGAGCTCCAAATCAGGACTTTCTGGATCGACATGCCATTCTTTAGAAGGACCACTGTTATATTTTGGACCCCTAAGAGATGTAAGGCAAAGGTTGGAGTGCACATAAACAAGATCCTCTACCTTCTGTGAGCCCAACCTGTTGTGCTTCACACAATGAATAAAACCATGGGTACTCCAATTCCTTTCTGCTGATGAAGAGCTTGCCATTTGTGAAAGAACACGAATGACAAGGTTTTGCAAATGTACACCATTTGCTCCATGAAAAATCCATCACCTAATTGGATTCATGGTGCTTCTCTCCTGCAAATCTGATATATCTGGATAATCATTCAATCTTGCAGCAAAACCGACAAATTCTTCCTTTATCTCCTCATGTAGATGAGCTGGAAACATTCTCATAAGGGATTTTTCACCCCATTAGCCACCTCTCTATCCTTATGGGGTGCCTTCCTCTTCCCATTGCTTTGAGCAATAAGCTCCTCATCATAAAATCTGGGGTTCAAGGCATGTGCTAAAGTGTGCAATGGAGTGTTGAAATTGTTCCACCTATCAACAATGATTTTCTTGACTAAATCGACAAAATGATCATCAACAAATAAAAGCTATGGAAACTCCTGTTAATGATTTCCATAGTTTTCTCAACCATGGTATCCATGCCATCATATACCTCTTGTAAGAAAGGTTGGTCCGTGTCAGCGTTCCGAAGAAGTTCAAATGCACGGGTTGTGAACTTTAGCAAGAAATCTATCTTGCTCCACCTCTCCTCATCAAGGCACAATCTACGCACCATATATCCTCGCTTCGAATTGCCTGTCTCCACTCAATCCACAGTTGACTCACCACCATAGAAACAAATGGTTGCTTAACATCAATAAGGAGGCACAACATTACGAAGTTTGAGGCAGATCTTGTCTCAACAACTTTTATCAACTCCAATTTGGAGTACTCTCGAAATATTGCTTGGTGGTTGGTGATGAATTTAACGATCTCCCTTGCTTCTCCTGTGATTTCCTTTATCCATGGAACTTTATTATTGATAGCCTCTAAGATCAAATTCAGATTATGGACAATGCAGGGTTTCCAAAAGATGTGGTCATACCTCCCCTCAATAATTAAACCGATAGCTTTGCAAATTGGTGCATTATCCGTGATAACTTGCACCACCCTGTTAGGTCTTATTTATTTAATAGATTTTATTATAACATCAACAATGAACTGTGCATCTTTTATCTCTCCTGAGCAGTCTTTCGCCTTTAAAAACATTGCTCCTTTTGGTGAAGTGGCAATGATATTTATCAATGGTCTATGCCTTGTATCTGTCCATCCATCTGAGACTATGTTAACCCTAGAGCTACTCCAGGAAGAATGAACCGGTGATAAGATATCCTCCACAAGATCCTTATCATTTTTGAGAAGCTGAGTTTTGACTTTTTCATAGTTCAGCCCCTTGTACCTTGTGGGAGCTTTGTTAATTGCCTTATCATATCTTGCCAGTAAGGAAACGGAACAACATTGAATGGGATGCCACATGCATAGATGCACCTACCCACTCTTGAATCAACTTTTTCTCTTGCTTGCACATTCACCAATTTAGCAATTCTGCTATCTTGAACTAAAGCGGATGCCCATCTAGTATTTTTGGATGGTGGCTGTGTTGAAAAATGTGTAACTAGGTTCGGTCTTCATAAATATGAAATGTACTTTTGGTTCTTGTATATTGTAAAATGAAAGAAAAATTGTTATTGTTATTTTGAGCATGGGTTTCATGCTCAAGGTCTTTTATTTTAGAGGTCAAGCACCCATTGAGTGCTTCTAGGGTTTGTCCTAGGGTTAAGAAGTCAAAAGAGTCATTGTCATATGAAGAAGACCCCATCGGGCACATTGTAACTTGTAAAAAGAATTATTTTTGTATTTTAAAGTGTCAAGATACCCTCCAAGACCAAGTTGGCCTGGCAGCTAAGAAGTCGGCCTAATCTAGGGCATTTCGTCCACCTTGGAAGCTTATATATAGGAGGGAACTCGACCTCCTATGGACATCATTCATCCTCTCATCATTCAAGTGAAGGAGAAGAAGGCTAGCGAAGAAGGATGAAGACAAGTGTTTGGGTTATTTCTCTCTCTTTTCACACATGCGAAGGAAAGGAGGCTAGGGTTTTGCTGTTGCAAGATCGAATTTGAAGAAAGTGCAGAAAGAAGGTCAAAGGAAGGCTCATTAGGTCATCCTCAAGCCCTAGAAGAAGGAGAAACTCAAGCGAAGGTCAAGAGAAGCCTTGGAAGCCCTAAATCTGCTCACACGTGTGGAGGCAACCACTGTTGCAGGGGCCAAAAATTTCAGACTTGTAGTAGAGGCCGAAATTCTGTAGCTGGGGGTTGAAGTTGTGCTGTTAGAAGAGATTTGATTGAGTTTGACTTGGACAAAGGAAGTACATCATCAAGAAGGTCTGACTTGGCCTTGGTCTAGAGGTCTTTGGATTTGTCAATTAAAGAATCTATAAGAAGAGAAAAGATTGGTGGATTTTCCTCTCAAGTGAAGAGGTTTTGGCCTTGACTTGCAGCCTATATCTTGTGTTCTTGTTGATCTTCTTGTTTTGGTAGTTGTTTGATGATAAGAATAACATAATAATAAGAGAAGAAGCTAATAAGTAAGAAAAAGTAAAAAGACATCACAAGCAGTTATCAAGTTTAAGAGAAATCATCCTAACTATAGCCCTATAGATTTCTCAACATGGTATCAGAGCTAAGGTTGGCTAAGGGCATGATGAAGATCAATACATCCTTGAAGAAATCTTTGAAGAAGTGTTCTATGGTAGCAAGTCATCTCAAGAAAGGTATCAAGGCATTATGGAATCTCCTATTATCCATCAAGAATAGAATGACCAAGACTTCTATAAAGGACAAACTATTCTCAACACTTACTAGCACATTTGAAGATGAGAATATTTGGGTCATCGATAGTGGAGCATCAAGACATATGACAGGTGAACACAAGCAACTAAATACCTTATCAAGAGGAAAATCTTCTTACTCCATTGAGCTTGGTGACAAGAAGAGCTATCCTGTAAGGGGAATTGGATCAACCTCACTGGAGCTAGAGAATGGAGGAAATATTCATCTCAACAACATCCTATTTGTTCCAGGTTTGCAAAAGAATCTACTTTCTATTTCATGTCTAGAAGATAAAGGAGATAGAGTTGCTTTCATAGATGGAAAGGTACTATTGGGGGATAAAAACTCTAGCATCAAAAATGCAAAGATGATTGGGATTCGTGAAGGAAGACTCTACAGATTACTGACTCCTCTCTCTCAAGCTTTGGTTCACATTGAAGTAAGTCCATGTGAACTTTGGCATAGAAGGTTTGGTCACCTTCACTACAAAATCTTACCAACTCTAAATTCAATGGTGAATGGCATCCCTAAACTCAAGGAGGATCATGAAGGAGTATGCAAGGGATGTGCATTAGGTAAAAATGTCAAGAGACCATTTGGAAGCAGTGCTTCAAGGTCAAAAGAAATTTTGGATCTCATTCATTTTGATGTTTGTGGTCCTATGTCTACAAAGTCTCTTGGAGGTCATCTATATTATGTAACATTCATTGATGACCACTCAAGGAAAACTTGGGTCTATTTGCTAAAGACCAAGGATGAAGTATTCAACAAATTTCAAGAATTCAAAGCTGAAGTGGAGAACCTTATAGAAAGAAGGATAAAGATCTTAAGATCCGACAATGGAGGAGAATACACTTCAAAGGAACTCATAGCTTTTTGTAAGGAGGCTAGGATTAAGAGGGAGCTGATAGTCCCATACAATCTCGAACAAAATGGAGTTGTTGAATGAAATAATTGATCCATTGAAGAAAGTGTAAGAGCCATGTTACATGATCAAGATTTGCCAAAATTTTTGTGGGGTGAAGCAACAAAGATTGTTGTATATATATATATATTCAAAATCGAAGTCCTCACAGATCACTAGACAACATGACTCTCGAAGAAGCATTCACTGGGAAGAAACCAAGCATGGACCATCTCCGAATATTTGGTTGTCCTGTCTATATTCACATTCCGAAGGATAAGAGAAAGAAGTTGGATCCTACAAGCATGAAGGGAATATTTGTTGGCTACAGTAATACTTCAAAGGCATATAGGATCTACATAAAGGAAGGACACCAAATAGAAGTAAGCCGAGAATTTTTGATGAAAGTATTGCATTCAAGAAATCAAAGGACCTCCCGATGGACTCTAATGATGAAGAACTTCCAATATTTGAGGAAGAATGCACAAGGGAGGAAGAAAACTCAAATCATGAAGATGAAGGTCCCAGTGAACTTGTGCAACCTGTGATCATCCCTGAAAGCAGAAAGAGACCTAATTGGTTGAAGTCTACCCTTCTAGATGTAGAAGGACATGGAGCAACCAAAGGCACATTTAGGGAAAGTAAGAAGCCCAAAAGATATTCAGGGTATGCTGCAACCTACATGACGAAGTTAATAGAAGTTGAACCATCCACCTTTGAAGAGGTTGTCAAACATCAAGAGTGGAAAGATGCCATGAATGAAGAGTATCAATCAATAATGAAAAATGGAGTTTGGGAGATCGTACCTAGGCCTGAAGACAAATCTGTGGTAACTTCCAAGTGGCTCTACAAGATTAAACATGCAACAAATGGAAGTATTGATAAATATAAGGCAAGATTTGTGGCTAGGGGCTTCTCTCAACAGGAAGGCATCGATTATGAAGAGACATTTGCACCTACAACAAGGTATACAACTATACATTCATTGGTCTCTTTGGAAACATCGATGGGATGGAACATCCATCAAATGGATGTCAAGACAACATTCCTGAATGGCACTATTGATGAAGAAGTCTATATAGAACAACCCTTGGGATTTGAAGTAAAAGATAGAGAGACTTATGTCTGCAGGTTGAAGAAGGCATTGTATGGCCTTAAGCAGGCACCAAGGGCATGGTATGCAAGGATGGATGCATACCTACAAAGATTGGGCTTCTCGAAGAGTTCTGTTGATCCAAACCTCTACATCAAGGTTGTGAAGGATGAGCCTATAATCATTCTTCTATATGTGGATGATCTTCTCATGACAGGTGTAGAAGGTCGTATTCAAGAGTGCAAGAAGCAGCTAGCAACAAAATTTGATATGAAGGATCTAGGGTTGATGCACTATTATTTGGGTTTGGAAGTTTGGCAAGGACCTGATGATATTTATCTAGGTCAAGGAAAGTATGTGATCAAGATGCTGAAGAGGTTTGACATGATGGATTTCAAACCTATGAAAACCCCTATGATCACAAACTTGAAGAAGCTAAGAAGCTCCGAATCAAGCCCAATGGATCCAACAAGGTATAGACAATTGATTAGCTCATTGATGTATTTGGTAAATACTCGACCAAACATTTGTTTTGCAGTGAATGTTCTTAGTCAGTTCTAGGTAGAGCCCAAGCATGATCATTAGATAACAGGCAAGCATATACTAAAGTATCTGCAAGGATCAATCCATCACTGCCTGAAGTATGATAAGAGGAATGATGTCCACTTGATTGGATATACAGATTCTGACTGGGGAGGCAGTGAGATGGATGGGAGAAGCACTATTGGAGGATGTTTTAGTTTGGGATCCTCCATGATCTCCTGGATGAGTAGAAAGCAAGAATCGATTGCTTTGAGTAGTGCTGAGGCTGAATATATTACAACCTGTGAAGTAAGCTGGGAAACTGTTTGATTGAAGAAGCTGTTGTCCGACTTGTTTGAAGGATCGATGGACTTGTTGAAATATGTAACTAGGTTCGGTCTTCATTAATGTATTTAAGTCACAATGAAATGTATTTATCAAAATAATGAAGAAAATATTTATTATTATTATTATGACTTATTTAAGCATGGGTTTCATGCTTGGGTCATTAGTTTTAGGTCGAAGTCCCATTGAGGACTTCTAGGATTTATTCTGAGTCATTAGAGTCATTGCACACTTAAAGAGACCCTTCTTGGGATTTTGAATCATGTACAAAGAATTAATAGTGAGTCAAATATGCTATTTGTGACCTCCACACCATGTTGGCGTAAGGAGATCAAGTCGGCTTCAAGAAGGACAATTCGACCTCATTGGAAGGCTATATATACAAAGGCAGTTCGAATTCATTTGGAGCATTCACTTTCTCTCTCATAAGTTCAATATCCAGAAGCAAGAAGCTGGGAAGTGCGAAGTTGGAAAAGAGTTGGAAAAGAGTGCGAAGTTTGAAGGGAAGAAAGAAGACACCAAGATCGAAATTTTGGGTCATCTATCTCTCACTCAAGTGGATTATCTAGGGAGATTGAAGTTTTTCTTTGTCTAGTCGAAACTGCTGCTGCTGTTGCTGCCAGTTGCTGGGTCGAAGTTACTACTGCAAGTTGCTGTTGCTAGGTTGAAGTTGCTATTGAAGGGTATTCATTTGCAAGGAGGAAGTCTTTGTCTAGGTCAAGAGTCTTGGATTATCTCGTAAAACTATTGAAGGAAGAATGGTTGACTGGCTTTTCCCCTAGATAGGGGTTTTGCCCTAGTTGTTTGCCTACATTTGGTGTCTTTGTGTTATTGCTTGATGAAATAAAAGTAAAAGAACATAAAGATAAAAGAATCACAAGTAATTATCGATATAAGAAAATATTTTTGCCTTTATGATTTTCTAACAGGTTCGTACGGTGATACATTGTGACAACACTAACTGTATAAGGTTGTCTGAAGACCTAATGTTTCATGGAAAGACGAAGCACATAAATAACAAGTATCACTACATTCGAAAGCTGGTGCAGGATGGAGTGTTACAACTACAGTATATCTCCACTGATGAACAAGTAGCTGACATCTTGACAAAATCTCTTCCTAATAAAAAGCTTGTGTATTTGAGAGACAAACTTGGACTGGTTGATATATCCTCCTTGGTTGAGAGGGAGAGATAGACACATCATTCTTGTCTTCACTCCGTGAAGAAAGAATGGAGGATTGGGTAAGCATTTGGCATCCGATACTCTTTAAGGATGAGGTAGGGCATCCAAGACAAGAGTAGTCGTAGAGGAAATTCCTTGAGGATGTGGTATTCCAAGATAGGAATTGTCCTGGAAGGACATACCCTGTGAACACCCGGGTGGGGTATGTGCCTTGAGAGACAATGATGATGGTGTCTATCAGTCATTGGTCTCGCCAACATTGTGCTTTGATCTTATGGAGAGATAGAGTTGTTAGTCAAGGCCTTGCTATGTGACAATGTTGGTTGGAATGATGCAAAGAGATGGCTTACCAATTTGACTCTTCTTATGAGATCTCTTCAATTTGAGAATGTCCATGTACCATTTATGAATACCTCCCTAGTTAAGAGCAATGTTTTAAAACTTTGACTCCGACTCCGACTCGGTATCGACTCGACCGGTTCGATTTCAATGACTCGGTCGTTGTAAAAAATACATTATATATATATATATATATATATATATATATATATATATATATATATATATATATATATATATATATTTCTTTTTATAAAAAAACATAATTTTAAAGATTTTCATTCATGTTTCCAAACACAAAGCTTTAGAATATAGATAGAAGACAACATATGATCAAAGTAGGCTCATGAATATATCCATTATATCAAAATGGCACCTAGTGCATTGTCCAATACATACATCATGATGATATAGAGATCAAAACAAAAACACATAACCAAGGAGGCTAGAAATGACCTCTACAACAAAAGTAAACTGTGACTAGTGCTACTGGCTATTGCTAGAGGAGCCAACATCATCTGGCTCAACCTCTGAATCAGAGTTAGATAGGGAAGCCCATGGCTCATCCTCATCATCATCTCCAACTGCAACTGTAGAAGTGGTAGCACTAGTAGGCTGTGCAACTGGTGGTTGTTTAGATAGACGAGATATGCGCTTTCGTCGTGGTTGAGCAGAGGAAGCGCCTGCAACTGGAGGACTTGGGGCTGGCCCTGAGGCTGGTACAAGTGGATCTGCATTCAACTGAACATTATGTTCAAGTGATGCCATCGTCTGTAAATCAAAATCAAGTTCCACATCAGAATCAAACTCTGCTGGATGACTCTCCACTACCCAATCTAATGTTGGATCAATATCTTCCAACACAATGGGATTTGGATCATGTCTTTTGTTCAGCAATTGGTTGCGTCTGAGTTGGAGGTTGTATTGGACATAGACTAGATCATTTAACCGTTTTTGATCCAAACGGTTTCTCTTCTTCGTGTGAATCCTCTCAAAGACAGAACAATTCAACTCACACCCAGTAGTACTGCAAGTTTGACTCAAAATACGAATTGAAAACTTTTGCAATTGAGGACAATGGCTACCAAAAACCTCCCACCATTGTGCTGCAAAAAGCATAGGAGTGTAATGAGTTAGCTCAACAAAATTACAAATTATATCCAACTTTCAAATTATAAACGATTTAACAAAATAAGTATTAAGAATTTGAAAATTGAAATTTTTGTTTACCTAGCTCATCTGCTTCCCTTGCAATCTTTGCTAGGTTCTTCCCAAAGGTACTTGTGGCTTTGCTGAAGGTTGTGACCTGTCGGTGTATCTCCAACTAATCACACTCCAATGGGATCATGCGATCAATGCAGTCAATCAATCCATCTCTAACCTCCCCACTCAAAGCTCCTGCCGCTAGAGCTTTATAATGATATCGTGGGTTCAAAAAATACCCAGCTACATGTATAGGGCGATGGAGTTGATTGTTCCATCTTTCATCAATGATTGCCCAAATGGGCCCATACTTAGCCACTTTATCCTTGTATGCCCTCTTTATTTGCTCCTTTGCTTGATCCATAGCCTCATAAATGAAGCCCATAGCCAATCTTTCCCCATCCACCAATCGCAACACCTTAACTAGTGGCTCAACAACCTTCACAATTTTTGTTGCCTTTCTCCAAAATATTTCTTCATTAACTTTCTTTTTCAATTCTTTGCCTTCCTGTTGAGAGACCACTGGCTTTGGTTCCATTCATCACTGGAAAATATCTTTTGCAAGTTTCTATGTTGTGAAAGTATAGATTGCAATGTCAAAAAATGAGTAGCAAATCTAGTGATGGCAGGTCTAATAATATCCCTACCCCCTGTGTGTCTCCTCATAAGGCTCAAAATCCATGAATGATTGTAGATAAATCTTGTTATGCTTTTGGCATGATCTACAATGTTTTTAACCCAATCTAATTTGCCAATATCCTCAAGCATGAGGTCTATGCAATGTGAAACACATGGGGTCCAAAATATGGTTTTGTGTTTTTCCTCTAACAATTTACCAACAAGAACATAGTTAGAGGCATTATCTGTGATGACTTGAACAACATTAGCCACCTCCACCTCCTCAATAACCTCATCCAATCGCTGAAACAACAATTGTCCATCTTTCACCCTATCAAATGCATCAATTGATTTTAGAAACATGGTTCCCTGTGGGCAGAAGATAAGAAAGTTTATGATGGTACGGTTCCTTTGATCAGTCCATCCATCTGACATGATGGTACATCCTATTCTTGCCCATGAGTCCTTGAAATCTTTCAAATACTCATTAATGGAGGCAATTTCTTTCTGCAAACAATACCCCCTATCTCATGCATAGTAGGGCCTTTGAAGCCTTTTCTAGCAGCGTGTATGGCATCAAACATAGGCTCATAATATGGCGAACAAGAAGCATTGAAGGGGATATCAGCATCATACCACCATCTACATGTGTAATCACAAGCAGTCTCCCTTACTTCTTTCTTCCAATGGTCATCTAAAGTGGGCTGCAAAGTTCCACTAGCTTTAGAACCATGTGCATCTGATGGAGAGGAGGGTGTGACAGTGAAATAACTTTTGATATTCATATCACCCTTCTTTTTCATTTTACCCTTACCCTTTTCTTGAATAGACTCCAAAGAGGGAGGAACATATCAGAAGGGGTTGGATGCATCAGTACAAGGGATAGAAGAAGAAACCTCAAAATCAAAATGGGGGCTGCTAGCCATAATTTTTTTTATACTCCTCTTCCTCCCAATTTCAGTCTCTATTTCTTTTTGCCTAGCCTTTTCTTCTTTAAACTTCTCAAAGTTATTTCACAAATCCTTCCTAATCTCTCGAATTTCTGGTGATTCACATGGAGTAATTTGGCCTCTAATACCTCCCAATTGTTGTTTCAGCCTATTAATGCCCCCAGGACCATCCTTAATTTTTCTATGGCAAAATTTACAATGCATTTGACTATCAACCATTTCAACATATGCCCAAGCAACATCTTTCACTCAAGGTGCGATTTTTTCACTTGGAAATCAAAGGAAAAAATCTGAAAATGAAAACAAAAAAATAACATTGCTTCAATGTTCATTTCTTTCACAAAAAACACTCTTTTCAATTTCTAGATTTGCACAAAAAAATAAATAAGCAAAAACATATTTTTAGAAGTGAAAAAAAAACCTCTAGGCACAAACTGCCTCCTCAAAGTTGCTCCAACAAACTGCCTCCTCAATGCTGCTCCAATGGCTACCCAAGAAGCTCCTCACTCCTGCTACAATGCTTGCCCAAGACTCTTCACTGCTGCTCACAACAAACTCTACAACTCCTCACAAATTCTCACTCAAATGCAATGAGATGGCTGTGAGGAAATGAGAGGGGTTGGGTGGGTTTTATAGGGTTTAGGAGAGGGAAATGGACCCCAAAGAACCCAAAGGCACATTAGAATGGGCTTTGGGGTCCCAAAAAACCAATTAAAAAAAAGTCACTGAAAACTGTTGTCTGGCCACTCTTACCGAGTCGGCTGAGTTGGCTCGGATTGTTACCGAGCCGGCCGAGTTGGTATCCAACTCGGTCGACTCGATAACAACTCGACCGACCGGTTCGAGTCATTGGCCATTTCGACTCGACCACCCATTAACTAGGATTGTTTCGGAGTCGATTCAGCCGGGTCTTAAAACACTGGTTAAGAGGGAGTGTTGAAAAACGTGTAACTAGGTTTGGTCTTCATAAATATGAAATGTACTTTTGGTTCTTATATATTATAAAATGAAAGAAAAAATGTTATTGTTATTTTGAGCATGGGTTTCATGCTCAAGGTCTTTTATTTTAAAGGTCAAGCACCCATTGAGTACTTCTAGAGTTTGTCCTAGGGTCAAGAAGTCAAAAGATCATTGTCATAAGAAGACCCCATCGGGCGCATTGTAATTTGTAAAAAGAATTATTTTTGTATTTTAAAGTGTCAATATACCCTCCAAGACCAAGTTGGTCTGGAAGCTAAGAAGACAGCCTAATCTAGGGCATTTTGTCTACCTTGGAAGCCTATATATAGGAGGTAACTCAACCTCCTATGAACATCATTCATCCTCTCATCATTCAAGTGCGTAACGACCAAAAGTCATATACATAGCGGAAATATTAAAATACTTCGTAGACAAAGACATCCATCGTAGGATGGTAATTGTAAATGTATATTGTATTAAAAAATTGATGTAGGATGATGACAAATGAGAATGAGGGTCTTGTATATATAGCCAGCAAAGTACCTTTTCACGAACAAGCATGTCTCTAAGACATGCCTTTTCATTATTAACTAACTAATCATTATTTATTTTACTTATTATTTATTATTATATTTATATTATTATGATTATTATTTATTATCTATTTGTACATAATTTATGTTCATAACATTGCCTTCCCCTTCAAAAAGCTTTGTCCTCAAAGCTTATTGATGAAGGATCGGTTCTCTTTTGTTGATCGACATATCTTCTTATTTATGAGCTTTCATCTTTGTTGATACAAGATGATATGATGTTCTGAGCGATAGACAAAATTGTCGTACTGAAAACGGATCAGACCATCCTAGATTAATCTTCTGGGAAATCTTTTGACCCTTGGAGCTGTGTGGTGAATAGTTATCGTATGACTGGATTGAGCTCACTTTAGTATTCTTTGGAACATAAGTTTGTTGTTTATGTTCTGCGTGATATAGATTTGTAGATTTATTAAGGCGTCTACTCTTGTGATTCGGATGTAGATAAGGAATTTTTCTTGTTTGAACTTCCTTAAATTTTTTTAAGGCAGCTTCATGATTTCTGTAAGGCATTGTTGTTGTTGGCTTAACTACTGAATCTTTATTTGGGGCGTCCTCTGTTTGAACGACAACCTCTAAGTACGTTTTTACTTCAATACAGTTTGGATTTGCCTGAACTGCGAGATTAGTGGTCTTGATGTTTGTTTTTTCAGTTTGGACTGCTACATCTAGAGATTTTGATGCTTCCTTTGTGACAAGTTCTTTGAACCTATTCGTCAATGATTTCTTTTCGTCATTGAGTTTTTTAATCTGTTTGAGCAGATTTTGATTATGATTTTTGAGACGTAAGCATTCCTCATTCTCTAAGTCAATTTTATTTTGGTCTTCACACTTCTCATCTTTTAAACACTTGATTTGTTCTACTAATGTTTGGTTAAGGCTCTTCAAATGTAAATTTTCTTCTTCTTGTTCTAATAAACACTCCTTGAGTTCCTTCTTTGATGCTTTAGCTTTCTTGACTTGTTCGAGTAGTTTTTCTTGGTGATCTCTGAGGCGCAAAATTTCTTTGTCTTTGTTAATGACTTCTTTAAGCTCTTTTCGCTTCTTTGATATAGTTTTTTCATTATCTTGAAACATTAAGTCTTAGATATCCTTAAGGTCTTCTAATGAAGATTTTATTGATTTTGATTTACTTGTTATGTCTCGAAACATGACCATCTCCCCTTTATAAGGAAATGTCAGAACTTGTTTCTCTTTGTTTAACATGAATGTACCGAAATCCTTAAACCAGGGTTGACCGAGTATGATGTCAGTCTTTTTATCTGTCCTTACAACATGAAATTGAGATATGTATTCATAATGACCTATTGTCACTTGCAGATCACTAATTTTATACTCTTTTTGGTCAAAAATATTTTTCTTTACACCAATGCTTAGCTCTAATACCAAATGAAGCTAAGGTTCGTTCTTCAGTTAAATACTCTAGAAGACTTGGAATATAAAGATATCCATGAGGACACATATTATATATGAAATGTATGAATAAGATGATGATACAATGAGAGTGAGAGACTTGCTGATATACCAAGCAGGTGCCTCTTCATGGAGAGTCATGTCTCATAGACATGACTCTTCAGCCTAATTACCAATTAAATAATCATTATTTATGATTATTATCATTTACATTATTTCCTATATATTTATTCATAACATTAATGAAGCGAACAAGGTTCATTCTTCAGTTAAATACTCCAGATGACTTGGAATATAAAGATATCCACGAAGATACACATATTATATATGAAATGTATGAATAAGATGATGATACAATGAGAGTGAGAGGCTTGCTTATATACCAAGCAAGTGCCTCTTCATGGAGAGTCATGTCTCATTTAGACATAACTCTTCAGTGTAATTACTAATTAAATAATATTTATTTATGATTATTATCATTTACATTATTTCCTATATATTTATTCATAACACTGCCTTCCTCCTCAAAAAGCTCTGTTCTCAAAGCTTGTCGATGAAAAAGGTTTGGTCTCTTTTTCGGTTTCAAATGTCTTCTCGTCTCGGAACAATCATCTTTGTCAATACAAGTTGATATGATTTACTTGTTATGTCTCGAACCATGACCATCTTCCCTTTATAAGGAAACGCCAAAACTTATTTCTCTATGTTTAACATGAATGTACCCAAATCCTTAAACCAGGGTTGACCGAGTATGATGTTAGTCTTTTTATCCGTCCTTACAACATGGAATTGAGATATGTATTCATAATGACCTATTGTCACTTGTAGATCACTAATTTTATACTCTTTTTGGTCAAAAATATTTTTCTTTACACCAATGCTTAGCTCTATAATTAATAGGTGATTTGCCAAGTTGATGTTGATATAATTTTTATCGTTGCTTAGGCTGATGGCGACATTAACTTCTCTTCCTTGGATATTTCCTTTTAATGTAATTACTCCGTGATATGTAACTGAAAGACCATTATAGGAAAACTTTTCTTCCTTTGTCATTTTAGAATTGAGCTCCATATTTTTTTTCAATGATTGATCCCATTTGTTTTGTCAAGATGACTTAAGGTATTATGTAATAACTTTTTTTTTCAAATAATTTAATTAATTATTATTATTTTTTTTTTTTTGGTGATTGATTCTATACTTTTCCAAAATGTATTTTTTTTTTATAATTCTCTTAATCCCTTTTGATTTAATACTGCTTGCTAACCTTTTTCTTTAATAAATCTTTCACTCCAATTAACCCTTCTCTTCTTATAATTATATATAGAAAAGTCTCTAATATATATCTAATTATTTTTATGTTATTCAGATAATATGAATATCATCTTTTTAACCTTCTAATACATTTTGTATGATATTTCAATGCAATTTATAATCTTAATAGTCCGTATGGAACAAGGAGTGTGTACGTCCAACGCTGAACTTCTTAATGGTTGTCTACAAGATTTTTTTGGTGTTAAGAAAAATAACGGTGGCACCCTTTCAACTGGAGTCACATCTCCTCCAATATCCTTTGTTGGGTTAAGCGGATATGGCGACGGTCCGAGTTGGTTTTTATTTGGTGACGAGGGTACACTAATACAAAATTGCGTGTGGAATCAATTTGTTCCCTCTGTTTGGTAGATAACACCAAGCCTCCAATTGGAAATCTGAACCTGATGAACGTTTTTAATTATCACAGTGTTTGACAATGTAATTGCTGGTGGAAACTGTGAGAGCGGAATGGTTGCTTTGGCGGAGAAGGTGTAGGCGACCAAGTTGCAGCGAGGTCAGCAACAACAACAGACATTGTGCGCTGTTGGTCAGCAGCCTCAAACAGTTCGTTTAAAAAAAAAAAAAAAAAAAATGAATACTCATATCGCAGACTGTTTGACTGATGACTTTTGAACGACGTGGGGTGAATCGACGGGAGCGGCTTAGGAAGAAAGCGACTGATGGTGGCTGTGCTGGAGAACTGACAGGGTGGAATTGCAGGCTCGGGCTGTGGTGGCTCAAGCAGTGGCAGCTGCATTGTTTGTTCCGTGTAGGCCAGGTAAGTTTAATTTTAAACTTTGTTTTTAATAATATTTTCAAAATTTTTCTCTTATATATGTAATTTTATTATTTTTTTTATCTAATTAATTCTATTCTCTATATATAACTTTACTTTTTTTTTTAAATATTGTTTTTATATAATTTTTTTTATATCGCATTTTTTTTCATCACAATTTTTTATTTGTATTTTTATTTTTGACTTTATATATATGTATTGTTGCTGCTTTCCCTTTTTTTTAAATGGCCAAAGGCCTGACGTTGAACTCGCAAAGAGGAGAAACTCCTACTTCATGGTGAGATGCTTGAATCTTTGACGGCAACAATGTTGACGAAGTTTGATGGCCAAAAGCCGGAATTAGACGTGGCTCCGATACCAATGTAACGACCAAAAGTCGTATATGCAACGAAAATATTAAAATACTTCGTAGACAAAGACATCCATCGTAGGATAGTAATTGTAAATGTATATTGTATTAAAGAATTGATGTAGGATGATTACAAATGAGAATGAGGGTCCTATATATATAGCCAGGTAAGTACCCTTTCACGAACAAGCATGTCTCTAAGACACGCCTTTTCATTATTAACTAACTAATCATTAGTTATTTTACTTATTATCTATGAAACCAGATTCGTCATTTTTTTCCTGAAGTGTCCGAATCCTACGAATCAAACATGATTCGAGGGAATTCGAATCTCAAATTCGAGACACGTCGTGTCCTAACGAGACACGCTCGAATTCGGGTTGTGTCCCGTTAGGACACAACGTGTCTCGAAAACCGGATTCGAATCCGGCGAAAATGAAACCTGCAAGCTTTAAAAATAGCTCATTCCTTTTTTTATTTACCATTTTCTCTCATTCCTTTTGCAAATAGTGAGCTGTGGTTTGCTGTTAGAAATTTGGAGCAAGGAGCCAAGGGTTTGGAGCGCTCGGCAAGGAGATTTAAGCACTATGTAAGTGCATTTCATCTCTATTTTTCTGCATTTATATTACAGCAGTTTGTATATGCATTTCTTTTACAAATTTGTGCATGTTTTGTTTATTTTTTTTAAAATATTCATGGCTCAATCAAGGGTAGCAGGTAGGGGAAAAGGAAGAAGAAGAATGTCCCCATTGGAGATGCCCCTCCTCCCCCAATATCATCAGAGTCTGCTGCAAGTAATGTTGAGGGAAGACTTCCTCCTAAAGACAACATTGAGAAATATCCCTTGTGGAAATATGTCACAAGAGAGGATGGGCCAAGCACCAAGGGGAAGGGAGGAGGCAATGTGCATTGGAGATGCAACTTTTGCCACAATACTTTCACAAGCACATATTATTGTGTGAAAGGCCATTTGTTGGCTTTACCAGGTTGTGGAGTTGGAGCTTGTAAAGCTGTTCCTTTACAAAAGAGGAAAGAAATGGAAAAAGAGTTCACTGTTGGTATGGCAAATGTGGCTGCAAAATCAAGAAAAACCAAGAATGATGACCCCCTTCCATTTTTGAGGAAAGACACCACCAAATTTCCATTTGAGAGTTCTATTGGGGGACAAGCAGCAAAAAGAAAGGCAATTTCACTTGGTCCAGTGGACAAGATTTTTCAAAAAGAGAAACAGGAAGAGCTTGATTTCACCATAATTTCATATCCTTTAATGTTACACGCTCACCTCTATTTATTGAGATGTGTCGAGCTCTAACTCACGGGTCTCTATCATGGTATGTGCCTTTTGGTTCAGAGAATCTTAGAACCACATTGTTGACGAAGACAAAAAAAGAGGTGCAAAAAATGCTTGAGCCTATTAAAGCATCATGGCCAACATCTGGGGTTAGCATTGTTTCTGATGGATGGACAGATCTAGCACGACACCCACTCATCAACTTCATGGTGTCTTCCTTGAATGATCCAGTTTTCTTGAAAGCAGCGGATACACTTGGAGAATACAAGGATGCACAATTTATGGGTGAGTTATTTATTAAAGTTATTGAAGATGTAGGTGTTGATTCTTATGTGCAAATCATTACAGATAATGCACTTGTTTGCAAGGTTGTTGGCATGATTGTGAAAGCTAAATATCCACAAGTGTTTTGGACACCTTGCATTGTCCATTCATTGAACTTAGACTGAAATCCATTGCTTTTGATGTGCTTTAGATTGGTAACATTATTGAGGATGCACGACATATCCGTAACTTTGTGCAAAATCATACAAATGCCCTCACTATCTACAAGGAGTACAACAATATATCATTGTTGAAGATTGCTGATACACGGTTTGCCTCTTCATTCATCATGTTGAAGAGGTTGAGGGAGGTCAAGACCGCTCTTGGGGCCATGGTTATTTCTGAGTTTTGGTCTTTTTGGAGAAAGACAGATCAAGTAGCCTCTAAAAGAGTGAAGGACACATTGCTAGATGATGCTTGGTGGGAGAGGGTAGATCTAATTATTCAGATCATGGACCCTATCATTTCTTTTCTTCGATTTGTAGATACAGACAAACCCATCCTAGGAGAGGTTTATGAGGGATGGGATTCCATGATTGAATTTGCGAGGAGCATTATTCAACAGAGTGAGGGCCCCGAGTATGAGACATCACTAGAGGCCTTCTGTGGTACTATACAGGATATTCTTGTCAGCAGACGGAACAAGAATTTCACACCTTTACATTGTTTGGCTCACTCATTGAACCCAAAATACTACAGCCATGAGTGGATGAATGGTGGACCTTCCCGCAGATTCCCTCCTCACATGGATGGTGAAATCTCACATGGGAGGAAAGATGCATTTAGGCGGGTTTTTCAGGATAGAGCATTGCTTGATGAGGTGGAGGATGCCTTTGCAGAGTTTTCCACTGGCATTGGTCGATTTGCAGTATATGATGTGATTAGAGATAGGGGGGCTAAGAAGCCCTATTCTTGGCAGGCAAATCATGGGGCAACAAGCCCTCCTCTTCAGCAGTTATCCATGAGGCTCCTCTCCCAGGTGACTTCATCCTCTTGTTGCGAGAGGAATTGGAGCATATATGGGAATTTGTACAGTGTGAAGAAGAGCAGGCTTGAGCAGTCCAGGGCAGAGACAATGGTGTATGTGCACACCAACCTTCGTCTTATTTACAGGCAGAGGAAAGAGTGGTTGAAGGGAAAGACAAATATGTGGGACGTATTTCCTGATGATATGGGTCTGGACAATAGTGTTGAGTTGGCATTGGCCAACATGCATCTCAATGATCCAGTGCTAGAGCCTGTTAGATTTGATGACGGTGATATTGTAGAGGGGTCATCCTCCACACCAGCAGATGCAGAGGCGACTATGGATACAGGGGAGGAGGAGGATGCAGAGGAGAGCAATGGTGACCATGATGATGAGGACATTGATGTTGATTCTGATGATGACTATGAGGATTGATGACTCATGAGTCATGGGCTACCTACTGCCTTGAGGCTTGTATATTTGTAGTTGTTTTATATTTTCTATTTCAATTTGCCATTGGCACTGCACTACCTATGTAACACATTTTGATTTGACGACTTAATGAGAAAACTACAGATGTCAGTTTCTTTATCTTACTAGCTTGTCTTTCTCCTATTGGATCATTGATGAATTGAATATGTATTATGATTTGTCATTTATGAATTTAGAATTTATGATACATTGATTTATCATTTATGATTTATGTGACAATGACATGTATTTGAATTTTGTATGTACTATGCATGCTATAATGTTACTAACTTACTTTGTAAACAGTAAAACTAACATCTAGATGAAGATCTATGTTTGAAATCAATGAATTTGTATAGTTAATGAGAATTTGTGTAAGAAATATCTAATTTTTAATATATATATATATATTTTAATAAAATAATATATAACGAATCCTACGTGTCCTGTTCCGGGGGGTCAACATGTCCGAATCCGACACTTGAATCCCCGTATCCTACGAATCCCGAATCCTCGTGTCAGGTTACTTAGCTTATTATTTATTATTATATTTATATTATTATGATTATTATTTATTATCTATTTGTACATAATTTATGTTCATAACAAAGTGAAGGAGAAGAAGAAGAAGAAGGCTAGCGAAGAAGGAAGAAGGACGAAGACAAGTGTTTGGGTTATTTCTCTCTCTCTTTTCACATGTGCGAAGGAAAGGGGTCTAGGGTTTTGCCGCTGCAAGATCGAACTTATAGAAAGTGCAGAAAGAAGGTCAAAGGAAGGCTCGTTAGGTCATCCTCAAACCCTAGAAGAAGGAGAAACTCAAGCGAAGGTCAAGAGAGGCCTTGGAAGCCCTACATTTGCTCACACGTGTGGAGGCAACAATTGCTGCAAGGACCGAAAATTTTAGACTTGCAGTGAGGCCGAAATTCTGTAGCTGGGGGTCGACGTTGTGTTGCTTGAAGAGATTTGACTGGGTTTGACTTGGACAAAGGAAGGACATCATCAAGAAGGTTAGACTTGGTCTTGGAGTGGAGAGGTTTTGGCCCTGGCTTGTAACCTATATCTTGTGTTCTTGTGTACTATTGATCTTCTTGTTTTGATAGCTGTTTGAAGATAATAATAACATAATAATAAGAGAAGAAGCTAATAAATAAGAAAAAGTAAAAAGACATCAAAAGCAATTATCAATTTAATGAGAATCATTCTAACTATAACCCTATAGATTTCTCAACAGGTTTTTGTTGTTGTTGTTGAGTGGCTTTCCTCTTCCTTGCTTCAACTGCAATTTTTGGCTCAATGTTTGGTGGAGCTTGAGGAGTAGCATTATTAAGTTCTTCATGCCTTCTTTTAAGTCCATCAACCTCATCTTTCTCTCTTTGATATGCCCTCCACACTATTGGTTCTGTTGTTTTTGTGCAACCTGCAATCCGTTGCCCTCCTCCATGCCAAATATGTGCCTTCACTCTTGGGAAGGATCCCATGTACGAATCACTGTAAGGATTACATTGCCATTCCCATGAGCCACCACCTACACATCTTTGACGCTGTTGAACATGTCTTCAAAGAGGATAATAGTCAGCCCTCTGGTTGGACTTGGGGGTTGAACTTACACCTTGTTTGGAAGCCATTGTCGCAAAAAATCAATGGAAAAAGCAAATCTGTAAAGAAAAACGTTTTTCACATTTTTGGAAGCATAAACCCTCAAAAAAATTAAAAATAGAAGAAATAGTGGGAAAAAATAAGAAAATGAATGCTTCTTACCCAAATTATTTTTTTGTAGCTGAAGCTACCTCGAAATGCCACAAAACACAAGAGAAAGATGACTGTATTTGAGCCAAAAACCAAGAATGTTGTAGTCGGAAACTCCGCACTCCGAATTTGCTTGTGAAATCTCTTTTTTCTTGCTGTTGAAATCTCCTCTGCTCACTGTTGAAAATGCCATAGTTGAAACCACTGCTCTCTTCCTCTTTTCTCCTTGCTAAAATCGCTCCTCTCCTAGTGAAACGAATTGCTCAATTCGTGTGATGAGAGAATGAGGCGAGATTCTTTTTATAACTTGTGAGAGCCATCTAGAAACATCTGTAAAATATTTTAATCGCCATATAAAAAAGGGAAAATGAAAAAAGAAAAAAAAGCAACAAAAAGGCACTTTCTTGTGAAATGTGCCAATATGCCCTGAAACACATTTCAAGGCCGTGCCAAACATGTTTCACCCTTTCTGTTTCGTTTTTTGCCTGAAACGACCTCCTGCCTAGCATTTCTTGCAACATAGCTTTTGATCCATGGGGGGAAGGGGGACAATTCCCACAACACTAAACACATGATTTCACTTGTGCTATCAAATTTAGAATCTTAGCCCTCTGATTGAAAGGACTTTTAATGTCATCTAACTTTTGAAGACTTTCAACGATCAGTTGGAATATCTCCTTCATTATATCTTCCTTGTAAGGAAGGTTAGGAGCTTTAACCCTTAGAAGTTCACTTAAACAATGTGTGACAACAAGTCTTACCTCCTTATCCTTATGTCTCAACAACTTGTGCTCACCCAAGTAAATTGCTACTGGAACCATAACTGCTTGCATCAATTGAGAAGGTGTTTGATCCACCTTATGTAAACACTTTGCCACCTCCTCCAACGAGCTAAGAAGGGCCTCTCTTGATGGAGACAAATGACCAAGCTTGTCTCTTGCATTAAAAACTTCCTCCTCTTTCTCTAACATCTTTTTCAAGGATCCCATCAACTTACTACTTAATTGTTTAAGAGGAGTGCTGATCACCATCTTTCACTATTAACCCCATCACGCTGGTAGGATGCACAACTCTGATGCCACTTTAATGTCCCTTTTTTAAGATATGAGCCAAAAATTCACAAAATTCTTGCTTACACATCAAACACTTTAAATGCAATATCACGAGAAACCTTTTAGGGGCATTTCATCAAACATCTCGTGTGGAAATTAAGTAGTAAACCCTCATACAATAAAATGCACAATGAAAATCCAAATAAGCAACAAATAATAACTTAGCCAACTCTTTATTTCTACTAGGGAATTGCATTCCAATGCTTCAGATTTAGAACTTGTAAATACTCCTACAAAATGACACTCTTGGCTAAATAATAATCTCTAGCAACGAGCACTAATGAGAAACCTGGATGACTTCTCCTTTTTTTGATACCATTGTAATGTCCCTAACTAATATTTCGGCAATGGTTCTCAGAATACCTTTCATGCAGACATTTCGTTAAACACTTATGATGTAAGACAATGAATCCTTTTAATGTTGAGTCATTTCGTCAAACAATTGATGTGCAAACTAGGACTCAGGTATATGCAGGGACATTTTTGTTAAATCCTTACTCAACAAACAAATGCCTTGAGACTTAGCCAAACTTCTATTATAAAACAAGCAATTTGTTTACAAACTTGGCACAAACCCATTACTTGATAAATAACTCAAATATTTCCAAATGAGCAGTGCAAAACACTTTTTGGCTATTTCATTGGTTGGGAGTGATGGTGTTGGAGAGGGAAATATGCTACCTCCTAAGAAGGTTTGCTGGTCCAACAATCAATCGTTGAAATGCACCAATCTGCTACAACAACTTTGTTAATTGTTCCTCAATAAATCCTTACAGGAAATTCGTCCCTTGGCCACAGATTGTTACAACACTTCTTCTAATATAATAGATGATTGAACTCATCCTCAAAATTAAGGAAACTGACCTAGGCAATGAGGAGGGAATCCCATTTGTGAAAGAAAATCAAACTCAGCCACTAGAAGACAGATCACAACTATTGTTACTTTATCATCTTGCTGTAGGGGACTAACTTGTTCTTGTTGTAGAGGAACTCAGCCTTGTTTTCGAGAGATATGACCTATTTGCAATGAGGATGTTTAGGTTTGTTTTGTGGCCCAGAACTTGGTCGTCTATCCTACTCAAATTTAGCTTCTGAATGTTGACAAATATACTCTGAAATGGGCTTCTTACAAAACACCAACTCAGCCTGTTTGAAGATAAGATCTCAACTTGATTTGGGTTGTTATGGCAATCAACTTGATCCTCCTTTGACTATTCGACTTGCTTATGTATAGATCTAGGGATCTAGAAGACTGAATACTTGGCCTCCCCTTCACATAATCACATTGGGTATATGCAACAACATATATAAACTATTCAATTCTGTCTCAAAGAGATGCATTCGATCTGCACAATTTAAGTTCTACCACAAGCACTCAATTTCAGAGCTATTATTCGACGCCTTCCACAACCAACTCGTCCTCTAGAATTTTTCATGGAACTCGGCCTGTTGACAAGATAGATTTGGCCCCTAGAAGAATAGAACTCAACCCTCAATGAATTTGTAACCTTGATAGCAAATTTGGTCCAATAATTTGGCCCTCTACTTTCTTTCCAACTATAGCCTCAAGTTGGAGCTCTTCCATATTTCGATTCCCTTAATCTTGCTGCAATTCGCTTCCTGCCAAATAGATACTACCACAAACACTTACAAATCCATTAATAAAGAAACCCACAAATCAAGCACCGATGAGAAACCTTGATGGCTCCTCCTTTTTTTGATATGAAACACAATTGAGAGATCTCAAGTGATCCCTCCTCGTCAACTGGCTAGGGTGTATCGTTGCAACACTGAAATCAATCTGGCTAGATCAACTAGGGTGGATTTTGCACAACCAAAACTATCCTGCTTACATGGGTTCACACCCTTACATTCAAGCTCAAAGAAATCACATTCAAAAGTCACTTCACAATCACTTTTTAATTTCATTATTCAATATCACCTTAGAGATGACATTAAAAAATTAAATTGATTGACTCTTGTGTGTGTTGGAAAATCAATGCAAATAGATTAGGATTTGATTTTCCTTACTTGATAATTACTTGTGACTTATGTTGGTTTCTTTTACTTCTTTATTATCTTATTTTTCATCAAGCAATTACCATTTTATGTGTGTATGAAGATCACTAAACAAGAGACACAAGGTGTAGGCACTATGCTAGGGCAAAACCCCCCTCGAGGGGAAAACCCAGTAAAAAATTCTCTTCCTTTCAATATTATTCTTTGAGACTCTTCACCCTAGACAAAGACCAAACCTTTCCTCCACAACAAGTCAGCCTCCTAGATCTTCGACCTCTTTCCAGCAACACTTCCTTCCTAGCGACTTCGACTATGCAACAACTTTCGACCAGGCAACAACAAAACTTGGAAGACTTCGATCTCCCAAACTAGGGCACGAAGCAGAGAGAGAGGCACCAAAAGTCTGATTTTCTTCTTCTTCTTAGACTTCACCCAACTTGCACTTTCTTTGCTTCCTTAGACCCACTTTGCACTTCTCCAGCTTCCTTAGAGATATCGAACTGGCTTGAGATGATATGCTCCAAATGAATTCGGCTTGCTTCTATTTATAGGCTCCAAGTGAGGTCGAATTGGTGTCCTTAGGCCGACTTGATGTGGAGGTTACATAAATTATATTTGACTCAATAATAAACCTTTTTACATGATTCAAAAGCCTAAGAAGGGCCTCTTTGAATGTACAATGACTTTATAAACTCAATATTAATTCTAGGAGTCCACAATGGGGACTTTGACTAATATAATGATGACCCAAGCATGAAACCCATGCTTTAATAAGTCATTGACACAATAATAAAAAATCTTTTCTTTATTCTTTTGACAAGTACATTACATGATGACTCAAATACCTTAATGAAGATCAAACCTAGTTACATTTTCCAACAGTGTGATGTTCTCAATGAATTGAGGACTAATGGACTTAGTAGCCTATTTGTCCCCATAGGCTATAGTCCTTCAAAAAGGGGATAAATCCCCAAAACCCCCATTGTTGGGCAAGTTGGGTGAAAACCCGAATCTGGGGCTTTGAGTAAGACACACTCAACCACTTAAGAAAGTGAAACCTCTCAAGGAAGTCTATAAATAAAGGAGACGTGGATTCATTTTGGAGCATCATGATGGATCAAATCATTTTGTTTTGAGCATGGCTCTAAGGGTTTTGAGACCCCTTTTCTTCTGATCAATTTCAGTGGTGAAAGATTCTACCCTAGTTGATAAAACTCCTTTCTTCTCTTCAATCTCTTCTGGCACAGGAGAGCTTTCTGGAGGACAACAAAGTTCTTGTTGGTTTGGTCATTTGATATTAACACAGGAATTATACTTCTAAAAGGGAAACGAACTTTGTCTATCCCCTCGCTCTAGCACATAAGGCCCTTTTAAAAGGCAACGAAATTACCTTGGGCTCTTTCTGTTCTTGCCTTCAGATCCCTTCTAATTTGGCAGCGAAGTATTGTGCAGGGTCTGTAATTATTCTAAGGTAGGATAAATACTTTTTGGAAGGGTGATTCTTTGGAAGACCAACAAAGGAACACTATGAAGTCTGAGGAGCCATCCGAATTGGGGAGAACATATTTAGTACACTGTGGGATTTGACATCACTCTGGATTGAATGCAAAGAAGGTTTCGTCTAAGGTGAAGATTCTTACATAGGTCATTGCTGGAAGAGACTTGTTCAACTCTCTAAGATTCGGCTCTGTTGACAAGACTCGAGCTTCAGATTTTAACCACAGAGATGCTTTTGCTTGTGCGCAAGGTGATGTTCCTTGTTCAACTCTCTAAGGTTCAGCTCTGTTGACAGGACTCAAGCTTCAGATTTTAACCACAGAGATGCTTTTGCTTTTGCGCAAGGGGATGTTCCTTTCACAAAAGGGTACTGAACTATGTAAGAATCTTCACCTTAGACGAAACCTTCTTTGCAAACAATCCAGAGTGATGTCGGATCCCATAGAGTACTAAAATATGTTCTCCCCAATTCGGATGGCTCCTCAGACTTCATATTGTTCCTTTGTTGGAAGGGTGATTCTTTGGAAGACCAACAAAGGAACAATATGAAGTCTGAGGAGCCATCCGAATTGGGGAGAACATATTTTAGTACACTGTGGGATCCGACATCACTCTGGATTGAATGCAAAGAAGGTTTCATCTAAGGTGAAGTTTCTTACATAGGTCACTGCTGGAAGAGACTCGTTCAACTCTCTGAGATTCGGCTTTGTTGACAGGACTCGAGCTTCAGATTTTAACCACAGAGATGCTTTTGCTTGTGCACAAGGGGATGTTCCTTTCACAAAAGGGTACCGACCTATGTAAGAATCTTCACCTTAGACGAAACCTTCTTTGCATTCAATCCAGAGTGATGTCGGATCCCACAGAGTACTAAAATATGTTCTCCCCAATTCGGATGGCTCCTCAGACTTCATATTGTTCCTTTGTTGGTCTTCCAAAGAATCACCCTTCCAAAAAATATTTATCCTACCTCAGAATAATTATAGACCCTGCACAATACTTCGCTGCCAAATTAGAAGGAATCTGAAGGCAAGAACAGAAATGATCCCTTGGGCTTTTTCTATTCTTGCCTTCAGATCCCTTCTAATTTGGCAGCGAAGTATTGTGCAGGGTCTGTAATTATTCTGAGGTAGGATAAATATTTTTTGGAAAGGTGATTCTTTGGAAGACCAACAAAGGAACAATATGAATTCTGAGGAGCCATCCGAATTAGGGAGAACATATTTTAGTACTCTGTGGGATCCGACATCACTCTGGATTGAATGCAAAGAAGGTTTCGTCTAAGGTGAAGATTCTTACATAGGTCGGTACCCTTCTGTGAAAGGAACATCGCCCTGTGCAGAAGCAAAAGCATCTCTATGGTTAAAATCTTAAGCTCGAGTCCTGTCAACAGAGCCGAATCTCAGAGAGTTGAACGCGTCTCTTCCAACAGTCAAAGGTCAGTCTCCTTTTGAAGATTGAAGTGAAAATCACAAGGCCTAGGGTCATTAAGACGGTTTGAAGTTTTCGGGTCATCAGATCAGAAGTAGATTTTATTTTTTGTTGGACATTGATATATCGTATGAACTATAGTAGTTGGGTATTGATTTATAAAACTGTTGAACTGACAAATGACTGTTGAAACACAGATATTCTTGATTATAATTTGTGGAATTCTGCATTTGGTTTTGGAACTTAGGATTCATAGCCGATACACGTGAACTATAAGTATTTCTGTTGTGAACTGTAATGGTCAAATTTGTACTTCTGCACTGATAGTACTACATTATTGGATCATTTCTGCCTTGCGGAGCTAAGATGCTAAAATTGGCAACTAGGGCCAAATTCCACTATAGGTCAGCTCATATGATGGAGAAGATTATTGCATTGAATTCCTCTTCTCAAGAGGACCAAAATCGACCTAAAAATCACCAAATTTGGATGAGGAAAAATATTTATTTATTCAAAAGGAATTCTATGAGGCATGACCTTATCAAGGCGGGAAAAATTGAAAATTTGAATTTGCCTCCAAATGTCAAGGTCGGCTTCACCTTCATAAGGGAAAAACGTTATATATATATGGGCATCCTCCACCTCATTTGATCCATCCGAAATCTCTCAAGTGATGCTTCTGAAAGAGCCGCAACTAGGAAAAGCTTGGAGAACGTGATGTTTGGGTTTGTTCTTTGGGCACTTTATCTCCCACAGGTCCGAGGCATCTAGCCGCAGGCATTAGAGCATGTTTTGTCATGAAGCTCTCCTTTAGCAGGTCGAGTTCCACAGGCAAGAGGCCGAGATTGTTGGAAGCTTAGTCTGGGTCAGTTCGATGAAGCATTTGAGGCAGCACTCACCTTCTCTTGTTGACCGCAACTACTGGGTTTTGTTCTATGTTTTTATGGTGGTTGAGAAGCCTGGTTATCAACTTAGATTGGGCCGCTGTCACATCAAGTAAGTGCGTATTGGTTGGAGGTTATTTTCATGAATCTGCTGCTGTAGGTTAGCGTTGGAATATGTGCCCTAACCAGGTCAGTAATCCATGTCAAATGTGCACTGCGTTGGATCCATCATCATCAACAGTGAAGGCCGCAATAATTAATCTGGGATCAATATCCTTTTGAGGACCATTTTGATTGACTATTGATGATCACTGATTAGGGCAAGGTTTTGACAACTGAAGACAAAATGGAAGATTTATATGGGTTACTTCTTTGTGATTTGGACAGTGGTATTTCTGGCAAGTCAACTTTGACTCTATCATTGTACTCTCTCTCTCTCTGTGCTGAATATTTGATACCAATAATAAGAAGAATTGATAAAGGGTTTTCCCCATCTTGGGGTTTTTCCCTGGCTTGAGCCAATTTCGGTGTCTTCTTGTCTTGGCTTGTCTTCTGCATATGATTTCTTATGTTTTTTCGATAATTACTGTCAGTGGATAATAGTTATGTGATTGCTATTGAAATAAATGGAATTAATCTTGGGCTCATTGAAGTAATTATCCTAAGCAAAGATCATGTTAACCTAAATTAACATGGTATCAGAGCAAGGTGAGGACAAGCCCAAGCAAGAAGAATACAATCACTAAGCAACTTGTGGAGACAAAGACTGAATTTTGTCTTGGAATTTTGGGATCCGTTGTGTGATATCATTGAAGAATGTCTTCGGCCCTCTAAATCGTTGAAAAAGACTTATTAGTATAAGCCAACAAACCTACTAGTCTGGAGATAAAGTCCACCCTTCACAAGAGTGCACTTCTAAGTGTTTTAGTATTCTGATCAGCAGGAATCGTATTGGGTTATAGCATAATCTACTGAGTTTGAAGAGATTCATTGGGCTCATTCTTATTTCTGGTGCAAGACCGAAGTTCTGTGAAATGTCCTCGGCCCTTTCAAGGGCATCGATTGAAGCTCTTTTGAAAGCCTGGAGTAGTCCCGAATATATGAAGGAGGCTGTTGTTTTTGGTTTATGGCTTTGCTGGGCACTAAGAAACATTTGAGAAATTTCATTGATTTAATCTGAGTCTTCATCCCTCTGTGGTAGGGCATGTCTGAGTTCAAGGATGTCAAATCTGTGATATTTACTTAAGACTTTTTCTATATGATGTTCGACCCTTCCTACAGTACCAAGACCTAATTATTAGCCCAGTTTTGTGGGTTTTACGAGCCCTAACCAGAGATCCGAGAGCAACTTTCAAGCACCAGGTCAGATTCTGAAGTGTTTTTGTTAAGGGTGGTTCATTGAGGTTTTTGAAGGCTATACATATCTCTTTAATAGCAGATTTGTGCACAAATACTCTGCCCTTCTCTGAAGGCTAGTGTCGGACCTTAAAAGGGTGACCTCTTCAGATTAAGGTATCCTTGAGACCTAGACTTTGTGGATCGATTACAAAGAGATCTGAGGATCATTAATAAGGCTTTCGGCTCTACTGTAGAACCCAGATTCTGAAGCTGACCTCCATCTCGCATTACCTGAAGCAGTCATTTGATCTCAAGCCTTTCCTCGCAGATCTTTCTGTCAGGACAGATTCTGTCTAGTATATATATATATATATATATATATATCAACGTCTAAATTCTTAGCGGACTTCATTAGGCTGACCTATGTTGGCATCGACCGTCAGTATTTAAAAGACGTATTGATGGTTATGACATTCTAGCAAACTATTTTAGGATCAAGTAATCCTATATCAATGATGACCATGGCAACGAAACATGAAGCAATCATGTGATAAAAGGGTACCTGTGTATTGAGTCTAACCTAGAAAATAATGAGTCTGTGGGAAGTATATTATCATGTTAAATCAAATTGCAGAACATCAATGTCTAGCATACAGTATTGACCTTTGTCAAATATTGCCCTTTTCTGCAATTAGAAAATGATGTAGCCAAGATGATAGATATTGTTACAATCTGAAGTTTTTATCTCGATAAGGTTTTGCAGATAACGGTCTCTTAAGGACAGTGGGAACCGTGGTAACCTCCTCTTGAAGGCAAGACTGTATTCATGATAACATCATATACAGTAAGACAATGCGCCTAAATACATTATGCGGTCTATTGTCTTGTGAACAAGTGAAACAATGACAATTTTTAATAAAGTGGTCCAGTAAAATGTGATCTGTGGTTGCAGTCGAATCTTCCTTCATGCATCACTCAAATCTTCCTTCATGCATCAGAGTGCCCAAGGATCGAACTTGATTACCAAGTTAGAACTTTTCTTTTGGAGATTAAACTGGTTGTTAATCATTATTCTTACAAAATTTAGAGAAGTCTTAATTCTTTATTCATCCTTGAGTAAGTCAAATTCTTCTTTCAAGCATCATATAACCATATACTAAGCATATCTTATGACCAACTTTCTTTTACAGGATTCTGTACACATGAATCCTATCCAAAGTTTACTTCCAATATGTAGTTCTATGCTTTCATTCAATCATCTAGCCATATGCCCTAAAATGAGCCTGCAACCCCATCCTTCATCCTTCAGTATTGTTTCCATAATATATGGAATGTATACTACCTTGTCATAATGCTTCTTCCAAGAACCTTCCAAAATGATGGTTCTTACAGGATCATGATGATCCACCTTAGCAAGATGACTACCTCCAACATAATGTTAGATAATGCTTGGATGAACAATATGCAAAATGGTCTATCTATCCTATCTTTAAAGACTAGATGATTTCTACATAGCAACTTAATCAAGTAAACTTCTAAATATGCTACTATTGTTGAAGAAAGTGTAACTAGGTTTGGTCTTCATAAATTTAATTTTGATCTTTGTATTTATAAAAGAAAATAAATATAATTTTTGTTATTTATATCAATGAGTTTCTTGCGCACTGCATCGGTCTAGCACATGTCAAAGTGCTATAGGGAAGTCAAAGAGTCAAAAGAAATGTTGAAGACCCTTAAAGGCATGTTACACCATATATATTTATGTATGAGAGTCCAAGAAATACCTCCAAGCCAAGTCACAAGCCTCCTCCATGCAACGACATCACAAAATGAAGCAATTCGAAGCATAGAAGTCAAATCGGCCTAAAGAAGGAGCAGACCTCTATATATAAGGGTCATTCCACCTGTCCAAAGCAACGCAATTCACCTATGAAATTAGCGAAGGAAAATGACAAGTATAGGGTACGAAAAAGGACGAAGAAGGAGCCTCTAGTGCAGCGAAGAAGGAAGGAAGAAAACCGAAGTTAATAGGGCTGTGCTAGGGCCTATTATAGTCACACGTGTGAAGAAAAGGAGGCTCTCTTTGCTGTCATAACAGCCCTCCTATTACAGTCATAAAAGTTCGTTGGTTGGGCTAAGAAAGGAGTGCCTATTAAGCCTCTCACTCAAGCGAAGAAGAAGACCACACAAGCAAAGGAAGGAGAGCAATCTAGCATCAGTGTCTTGAAGGAATCCCCTCACACGTGCGAAGAAATAGGGCCACACTACTGTTATATCAAACCTGCAACTATATCCCAAGGAAGAGCTCAATTGTAAGAGAGATAAGGTACCCTTCATAATGGAAGGAGTCTACTAAGGAACAAAGAAAAATCTCTCTTCTAGTGCAAGCATAACTAGGGCTGCTATCAATTGCCGGAAAAAGGACTAAGTGCCGGAAGAAGGAGGACGAAGTGCTAGAAGAAGGACAAAGGCTTGACTTGTGCTTGGAGGATCTTCTTGTCAAGGGTCTAGGATTTGGCATTTATCAATAGAAGTTTCAATAAGAGAAATTTCAAGAAGGGTTTTCCTCTCTAAGAGAGAGAGGTTTTGCCCTGGCTGAGAGCCAACATCTTGTTTTCTTGTCTCTTGTATTTTGGTAACTGTTTGATGAAGTAAGAGAACATACACTAATAATAATAATAAGGAGAAGATTGTGTTAGCAAGAAAAGTAAAAATACTTCACAAATTGTTATCATTGCTAGAAGAATCTCATTATAACTTAGGTGTCCTAGATTTTTCAACAAGTATCACATGCTTCTCTCTATGAAGCTATACAAAATCAAGATTCTTCTAGAGTAAGCAACAATGCATACTGTTCTAAAGGAAAGATCAATATTCACAAAGAACCTGGTAGACATGGTGCCTTCTTCAATAGTAAAGATCTTTCACATTTCTTTCTTCGGCTTCTTCTTAGGTTCTCCCATTTCCTCAGCTACGCGAGCCTCACTTCTTTCCTTACTTTTGTTGTCCAGTTGGTTTGGACGGTCCCTCTTAAAGTGCCCATACTCATTGCACTTAAAACATTGAACCTTGGACATGTCTTTTTTTTGGAATTTCCAAAATTTCCCTTCTTCATCTTCTTGATTCGAGCTATAAAGGCTTGAGACTGTTCTTTTGATCCAATGTCATCCTTTGCCTTGATCCCTGTTTCTTCCAAGATGCATTGTGCCCACAACTCATCAAAAGGAGTTGAATCTCTCTTGGAGTAGTTACTGGTTGCAAAGCTACTCCATTTCGGTGGCAATGCATTCAGTGCACAAATGATCATTTCCAAATCAAAAATTGTTTCTCCAAGCTCTTGAAAGTGATCTCTTAATTGAGAGATCTTCATTAGAAAGGATGCCATGTCTTCATCCTTTGATTTCTTCATTTTATACAGTTTATTCCTCAAAGACATATTTTGTCTTGATGTACTTACATAGTACAAATTCACTAGCTTGTCGTACGTAGCCTTAGAAGTTTTCAAATTTGCAAGAAATGGAACAAGAGGATCCTTAATGGATTAAATGATGATCCTTTGTGCCTTTACTTCTCTTTTCTTGTACTTTGCTAGTTCTTGAGTCTTATCTTTGTTGGGTTCAGTAATTTCACCAGTAACATATTCCATTACCTCATGTTCTATAAGTGCTAGGTCAATCCTTTTCTTCCATGCTAGGAAATTTAATGCTCCAATGAGCTTATTGCTTTCCTTGCAGAAAGAACCCATATGACTTGTAGATTCAGACATAGAGTAACAATATGATACTTGCTTGATGATCAAGTGTCTTCCTTTTTCTGATGATGTCTCCAACTATCTTGAGGTTTCCAAGATCTTCAAAGAGACTTCAATGATGGCTTTCAAAAGTGATGATATCGAACTGCTTTTGATGCTTCCTTCAGGAAGGTCTACCAATGAGCCTTCAACTAGATCCTTTTCTCTAGAGAGAACTACAACCTTCTTGAAATCTTCCTCTTCAAGCTTTCTTTTGATGAGACCTTTCTTCTAGATCAATAGGTCTTCCTTTCTCCCCCCCTTGACAAGTAAACCCTTCTAGTGTCCACAAGGTGATCCTTCCAACTGCCTGCCTTCTTATTCACCTTAGCTATGAAACTATGCTAGAAAATGCAATGTGGTAGCTTATTAATTCAATTTTTGTTAACCTTAATACTTGTTTGTGAACTTTATTATTCTTGTGTTTCTTTATTAGATCTTCTTTATTAAACAAATACAAAGAACAAAACAATAGAGACAATGGACACAAAAGTTAGGCTCTAAGCCAGTGCAAAACCCCTCCAAGGGGAAAACCTAGAAAACTCTTCTCTTCTTATAGAATATTTTTCAAATGAGACAATAAAGACCCAAACCCTAGACCAAGTCCATGTCCAAGTACCAAGTCAAATCTTCACGCAGAATCAACATCTTATTGCAACTTCAACCACAACCTCTTCCCTGCAATTTCATCTTGCAACTTCGCCTTGCAATTTTAGCCTTGTAGCTACTGCAAAAACCCTGATCCAACTTCTTGAGTTCTTCCTTGAGCAAGACAGATACTCCCTAATTCAACAAAGTCGAGACAAAGTATTCCTTCTTCCAACAACTCAATATTGCACTTTGTCCTACTGTAACTCGGACCTACAATTTTGACCTTCTTTGTAGCTGCAAAAACCTAGAACTTCTCATGTGTGAGAGAACAAGAGCCCAAAAACTAGTCCTCTTGAATTCCTCTTGCCTTCTAGACCTTCACTCCTTCCTTGCTTCTTCTAACCTTAGATCGAACTTGTGAGTGAGTGAGTCACAAATGAGGTGAAAATGCTCCTTTATATAGTCTTTTCAAGGGGTCAAATTCCCTCCTTTAGGCCGATTTGAAGCTTTCAGGGACGACTTGTACTTTGGAGGTTTTCGGGACTTTCTAGACTCAAAATAAATTCGTTTACAAGATATATTTTGCCTGGAAGGGTCTTATATACACGATATTGACTCTCTTGACTCATGACAATATATCTTATGACCTAACAAGCCTTAGAAGCATGAAGAACATGCTTTTATCTAGAAGACCATCAATAAAGAGCATGAAACCCATGCTTTTATAATAATAACTTTTTCTTTTCTTCTTTTGTTTGTTACATAAGATACATATTGAAATGAGTACAACAACAATTATGAAGACTGAAACTAGTTACATTTCCAACACCAAGTTAGCCCTTCAAGAATCTCTTTCAAGTAGGTCAATGATCAACCAAGTCAACAAGGGCCAATCCTTCTTCAACCAACTTCTAATCTCAACTTGGCCCCCAACTTTGGATTTGCAATATCGACCTGCAATTTTTGACCCTGTAAAAGCTGCAAAACCCTAATTCTTTTGCACGTGAGAGAGAATAAGGCTCAAAATCAGATCTTCCTTTCTCCTTTTGACTTCTTCTTGCTTCCTTGACCTTCGCTCTTGCTTCCTACTTGCTCCCTGCTTTAGATTGAACTTGTTTCTTGTGTTGATCAAATTGGTGACAAATGAGGTCGAAGCTGCTTCTATATATATGCCTTTCATGAGGTCAAATACCCCTCTCTAGGTTGACTTCTTGCTGGTAGGGCTGACTTGTGCTAGGAGGCTTATTTTGACTTTCTAGACTCAAAATAAATTCTTTTACAAGATACAACTTGCCCAATAGGGTCTTATACAAATGATATTGACTCTCTTGACTCATGACAATAATCCTTATGACATGACAAACTCTAGAAGCATGAAGAACATGTTTAACCTAGTTGACCAATCAAAAGAAGCATGAAACCCATGCTTGAAAATAATAATTTTTATTTCTTCCTTTGCTTGTTACATAAGACATACATAATGGCATGAGTACAATGACAATTATGAAGACCGAAACTAGCTACATTTTCCAACATTCGGTGCTCTCCCTAGTAGCAGACATTACATCAACTCTAGGATATTCAGGATCGTTTTGGAAAAGGGATGCATCCGAACTTGTGTCCCCACCATTAATAGTCGTTTCTTGCATGCTTGGTGTCACCTTCTTGTGCTCCTCGAATTCTTCAAATTCGTAACTATTGATTGCAATTCCCCTTTCTGTCGCCATAAGAACTAAATTATCCACTCTAGAGCTTAACATTTCAACTGCTAATTGCAGCCACTCTACTTTTGCTTCTAGCAGGCTAAGCTTTTGAGACAAGAGACAAACTGGGCACAGGACTCTATAAACTGAATTTCCCCTTTCTTAGAGATTAAAGAGACAAGAAACTCCTTAGACGCTGCTGCGATTTGTGCTAAATGAAGGTTATTTTTCTTTTTCACTGACACTGGATTTTCTATCCATTGACACACCTACAGTCCAAACCTTCTTTTCTCCATGGAAGTTTGAGAACCTAACTGTCAATCTGGAAATGGTGAGACTGCATCGCTGCTTCTTATATCCATACAGGGCTGCCATCCCCAATTCATCACTTCCTTTCTTGCCTTTAATGCCAATTTGAATCACATGCGATGGTCGGATAGAGAGATCCATCACCAATTTACACATTCTGTACTTAGAGACAACCTCCAAAGTCATTGGAGATTGCAAGCACGCGAGTTGCATTTCGAATAAGGGAATGCGATTTCTACGCATCTGGGCGAATTTAATAGCAGTACAAAACATCCTCCATCTGCCCCTTGACATGCTATGCATTACATGAGCGTTCCAGGTGGAGGTCTGATCCCATCCTTTTGCAATAGACAATTCGCGTCGGAGCAAGGGAATGGTAATTAAAATTAACAAATATCCATAGTGGGTTCTGACAATGGGACCAGTTGCATCCCATCTGTTAATTCAAATGTGGATTCTGACAATGGGACTAGTTGCATCCCATCTGTTAATTCAAACAAGTGTTGAAAATATCGGTATCGACAAAATATTGGCGAGGGTCCAGAAAACATCTTATTGGCAATATCGGCGAAAATATCGGCAAATATCGACAAGCATAAAAAATGCATAATATATTCTTTTTTCTTCTTCAGATTTCTAAACATATAAAGCAATAACAACATGAACTAAACACATTGGCACATAAATATGAAGAAAGCATTGATATATATGATGTCAAATAGAAAAGATACATCAAACTTCAAAGGCGATACCAAATCCTGCTGATCCCTGATAATTGTTCAATCAAGGACTCAAACAAAATAACATCACATATCTTGTTGATACTTGATAATTGTCCAATCAAGGACTCAAACAAAATAACGTCACATATATAAAACTTTAAAGGTATTTCATCATCAAGAGTTATAAACTTATATGTAGCAAAAGTTGCAAAACAAATAAAACTAGTAGCTATCTATCTGAGACCATTGGCCTCTCCCTAGCAACTTTCTTTCTGTCTTGTTCAACAATTGCTTCAAGAGCTTTTTGTATAACCTCTGCACTAGAAACCATACAAGGCATTACATTTGCATCATGTGCAGGGAGTCTAGCCAAATGGTATTTCAATCGTGTAACCCCTCCTGACATCTTGGTCCCACACAATTTGCATGATATATATGCCCGATTTGCCCCACCAACAGCCTCCCCATACTCCCAAAATGGGTCCAAGGCTTTTGGCATATTTGACATTTTTAGTGAACTAATTCAAACCTACGGCACAAAAAAACAAAAAATTGGCATTAAACCCCCCAACACAAAAAATAATAAGTAATAACCACCTCATTTACAAAAAATTACTACATTATTTGCATTTTGCAATGTGAATGAAAAATGGCAATAAGAGGGTGCATAGGAAAGTTGAAAAAAAAATTAAAGCTTGTTGTCCAAATATGGAGAAAACCCTTGCATTGGCTCATGGGCATGAAAATCATAGCAAATGGAAAAAAAACAAAGAAACAAAATGTTGGTATCATTAACATAGGGGTTTTTAAGAACATACCTGTTAATGGAAGAAATGAAGTTTGTCTCACTGTTCTTCAATCTTTGATCCACAAAAAAATCTTAGTTGGTGGTAATAATCGTTCTTTGATCCTCAAACCTTCCTTGACAACCACCACAAAACTCTTCCCCTTCCTTCTCCAACACTCAGAAACAGAAATGAAGAAAAAAAACGATTTTCCCTTTTTTCTAGCTGCGACGTAACACGCCCGACGATATTTGCTGTCGTCTCGCGATATTTTGCCGAGATATCGATGATATCTTGGAAATATCGTGATATTTTCGGGAGACAAAATATCGCGATATTTCAGCTCGCTGAAATATCGTGATATTTTCGATATTCGGTGATATATCGCCGATATTATCATCACTGATTCAAACATTTAATCCTGTGATTATCACCATCAGTTGAAGTATACACTTTCATGGCAAAGGTTTTTTGCAAAAGTCCTTATCACTGAAGACCATTACTCAATCCACAGTGACACCTTTGTTGGCTAAAGAATTTGCATGAGAGTTAAGGTGTCTTTTAACATGATAGAAATCAATATTTTGAAACTTTGTAATTCAAAGGCTTATTCTGTGCAGGATGGCAACTTGAGACTGCTTAGGATTCCCTTTGAGTTTACTCACCTGTTGGATTACAATCATTGAATCACTAAAAACCATTAAATTACAAATTTACCTAGACAATGCCAAGTCTAATCCTTGCCACAAAGCTAAGTATATAGTTTGGTCTTATTAGTTGATGCTCGTAATCCTCGAGTGCACTGCATCTCCCTTGCTTCGTTGGGGTGAAAGATAACGCCTCTCGCTCTAGCCGCTCCAAAACCATAATTTTGTTTTTGTAAGCTAACACCCCCGGGGGATTTGAACCGGTGACTTATCACAAGGAATGCCTTAAAAATGCACCCTTTTGTTGAAGAAAGTGTAACTAGGTTCGGTCTTCATAGTGACATGATCTTTGTATTTGATGTAATAAAAGGAAACAAATTATTTTTTTGTAATCTTGCTACATGGGTTTCATAAGCAAGAAGTGTCTCTAGGTAAAAGACTTCTGCTTGATGTCTTTAGGATTTATTTCTATGCAAAGAATCATGTCATGAGTCCATGTAAATTTATACAAGTCTTCGACAAGTGTAACAACCTTCCAAGACCAAGATCGATGCCTCAAGACAACCCTTCTGAAGTCTGCAAGCAAAACAATAAAGAGATGATCGCATCGGCTACAAATAAATGAATTAAATATATATATTGTCACGTCGGCTCAACATAAAGACATGATGGTTCATGAAGCATGTCGGCTCAAATGTATGACATAACCACTATAAATAGGTGGCTAGGCTATCCATCAAAAGGCAGTTTTACAACTTCGCTTTCCCTGTTTGAAATTTCGGGTGAAGTATTGGGTGCAGGCAGGTGTATTTTCGTATGGGTGCAGGAAGCTTAATCTCGTGTCACCCCAGGTAGACAAGAACTCACATAGAGGAGCGACAGGCAAGGGATGTAGCTGCAGTCTAGCTGCAGTCAAAGCACGAAGCCACAGAGGAGCCACAATCACGATGAAGAAGAAGCCCCAATCATAACGAGAGGAGCCACAGTAGGGTTTGACTGCACCTAGGTTGGGTTTTAGGTGCAGTCACAACATCGATGCATGGAGCGATGAATAAATGTCATCACAGTGAATTGGAGTCTCGACATGTCTATGATTTGAAGGTATTTTCACTTAGAGAATGGCAACAAAGAATGTTTATAGTCTAAGCATGTCTCATCTCGGCATCTCTGTCTCAACGTTCGTATCTGCATTGACACATCACAATAGCATAACTTATGACTTTGGTATACATGTATGGATCACAGTCGAATAAAGGAGATCTCATCAAAGAGATTTTGGATCTCACACATAAGTCCTAGTATAGAGATCTCAGCGATATCCTTATGAGAGTGTCTTGGATTATAAGATGATATGCAGTGAGAAAAGAGAAACAATGATCATCACTGTGAGGAGTGTCAATCTCATAATTTTGCAGTGCAGTAAGGTGCAAGGATCATCTTAGCCTCAAGGAGCAGATCATGGTGTTGTAGCAGTGATGAAGGGCATGGTGCTGCAGCAGTGATGAAGATCACAATGGTGATGACCTATGTGGTGCAACGAAGAGAATGATCTCAATAGTGACATGAAGAGGATTGATGGCTTGGTCTTGGAGAGGCAAATTGAGTCATGGGTCCTGGTCTTGGTATTCATCAATGGAATCTCTATAAGAAGAATTTTCGCATGGGTTTTCCTCTCCAAGAGGGAGAGGTTTTGGCCCTGGCAGATAGCCAACCATTTGTGTTCTTGTCTCTTTTGTTTGGTAGCAGTTTGATGAAGTTAACTCACACATGCTAATAATGAAGTAAACAATCAAGCTAAGATAATATTGCATTAACACTTCACAAATTGTTATCATGTATCGAAGAATCACCCTAAATATGTATACCCTAGATTCTTCAACATGGTATCAGAGGGATGGTTTCAGCAGTCAAAGTAAGGGCAGAAAAAGAGACATTCAAGAATCAAGTTCCTATAAGACATCAAAGCAACTGAAAGATCTACATGGCAAAATCAAACTCTAGATCAAAGGATCTATCTTCAAACAACAATATTCATTAACAAGGGTTGCTGTCTATGCAATCAAAAAGATAAAGTTACAACAGTAAGATCTTGTACCTACACAAGCCACCAAGAATACTTCATCTCGAAAAGGATTGAAGTCCAAGAAGCAGTCTACATCAACAATTATCATCAGCAAGGGTTTTGGAGATCAACAAGATGAAGCATTCAGATCACTGATCTGTGGCAACAGTTCTGATTACTCTCACAGTTTCAGTCAATGACTCATTCAAGATCTGTCATCTCAAAATGCTGCAGACTACAAGGTTCCAAAAATATAACTATGTCAACAACCTGCATATCAAGATAGCTCAAAGAAAAGAAAGGCAATCTTTCTATCAAGGACCTCATCCGGTGGAAGCATCAAAACTGCCTCATTAACAACCATCATAGTCAGGGTGAAGATCTCATCTTCACATATCAAGTAAGTATGAACACGAAGGATTGACAGAATCCTTATGAAGAAAAGAAGGCAGTGAACAAGTCTCCTCTGAATTTATGAGAAGGAACTCTCAAAAGTTTTTCTCATCTCTATGAAGCAAGAAAGGAGACAGAAAAGAAATACATGGAGTGATAGAAGAGGCACTCTTCATGAGATCTCAATTACAAGGTCTGGGAAAGGTGATGAAAGAATAATCATCATCGATAAGCAAGGTAACAAATGTCCATGGACAAGGAGGTTATCTTGATCAACAGTTTGTGGTCTCTATGTCAGATAGAGAAAGACAAGTTGATAGGACTCAAATAAGTGCAGATAAGTAAAGGAAAGTTGACAAGACATAATAGTACTATGGAAGAAGAGCTCATATCATCGGAAGGGTGGAAGAAGCTGGAGAAAGGGATCAGGGAAAGAGGGAATAGTAGATCTCCATTATGAGTGAGATGGTGTCCCTCTCAAAAGGATCCTATCAAAAGTCTTTGCAGATATGATCATGGTAAGAAAAATGCATCATAGCATCATGGAAACAAAAGATTGTATGAGAATCAAGAAGAACATAGCTCTTGAGAATCTCATTGAATATCAAAGGTGAGGAAGAAGTCATCCAGGTCAAAGGGAACCATTGCCAAATGAGGATACACTAGATCCTGTAGACATAAATCTCAGAGGAAGATATTCGAGTCTGGGAAGGCAGAAAATGTTTCATCAGAATTTCCAACTTATGGAAATCATGAGATGAAGGACTGATGACATGATGAAGCAGATCAAGGGATTGAAGATTCGTTCAATCAAGAAAGCTGCTGAATGAAGCCTAAAGGAAAATGAGGTATCTATGCTTGCATTTATATTTGTATTTGATATTGTAATGTCATGATATATGGTTGCAGATAAAAATGGATCAAGCATGATCAAAAGGGAAAGGATCTCCTCCTCTGAAAGGATGCGGAAAGACATAAGTCTAACTAGATGAAATCGACATAATATGTTCTCATATAAAGTATGAGGTAGTTGACTACAATTGAAGAACCCTGAGAGCACCTGAGAATGAAAGATATAAGGATGGAAGAGATCGTGCAGCATGCATGATGAAGGTAGTCAACATCCATAGGATTAGGAAGACTTGACCAGGAAACCTCCTGGAATGATGCGAAGACTCTGATGGAAGTCTGAAAGGATGAGGACCCTTGGCAACATATATCATTGGGAGATGTGTCAACATGTATGCAAGATGATTGATACCTACAAGAAAATGTCACTGGAAGAAGGCCATCACAAAAAAGGTAATATGTGATTTATTTGGTGTCTGACCTCTTGGAAAAGTCTGGGTATATGTGCAGGATCGAGGAAAGGATAGTTGCGAAGGATGTCACAACTATGTACCTTGTGATCTATAGCAATCACTGTTGAAGAAAAGTGAAGACATATGAGCTTATGAAGGAAGCCCCAGATGTAAAGCCAAGGAGGACACTTTTCGGGAAAGAAGGAATGACATGACGGAGGAAAGTGATGGATGGCTGAACCCTACATGTGAAGAAATTGATGACATCGAAGTCTTGGATTGTCAGTCAACTAGAAGACCCTATAAAGCATTGATGATAGAGTCCTTGGGTAAGAGGGAGCTCTGGGAAGTTCCTATGAACAAAGGAACTCGAGCAAGTTTCTAAGAAAAGAGAAACTTGGAACTCGTCCCTGATTAAGAGGGAGAGTTAGACACGACATTCTTGTCTTCAGTTTGGAAGAAAGAATGGAGGATTGTGTAATCATTTGGCATCTGACACTCTTTGAGGATGTGGTAGGGCATCCAAGACAAGAGTGGGCAAGAGGACCGATATTCTTGAGGGTTGGGAACCCAAGATGAGAATAGTCCTAGTAGGGCATACTCGGAGAACACCCGGGTGGGTATGACCCTAAGAGAGACAATGATGATGCATGTCTATCAGTCATTGGTCTCGCCAACATTGTGTGCTTTGATCTAAGTGAGAGATAGAGCTGTTAGTCAAGGCCTTGCTAAATGAAAACAATGTTGGTTGAAATGATGCTATAACAGATGGATTGCAAATCCGATTCTTCTTATGAGAAATTCTTCAGATTGATAATGACCAAGTACCATTATGAATACCTCCCTAGTTAAGAGGGAGTGTTGAAGAAAGTTTAACTAGGTTTGGTCTTCATAATGACATGATCTTTGTATTTGATGTAATAAAAGGAAACAAACTATATTTTTGTAATATTGCTACATGGGTTTCATGAGCAAGAAGTGTCTCTAGGTAAAAGACTTCTTCTTGATGTCTTTAGGATTTATTTCTATGTCAAAGAATCATGTCACAAGTCCATGTAAATGTATACAAGTCTTCAACAAGTGTAACATCCCTCCAAGACCAAGGTCGATGCCTCAAGACAACCCTTCTGAAGTCTGCAAGCAAAACAATAAAGAGATGATCATGTCGGCTACAAATAAATGAATTAAATATATATATTGTCACGTCGGCTCAACATAAAGACATGATGGTTCATGAAGCATGTCGGCTCAAATGTATGGACATAACCACTATAAATAGGTGGCTAGGCTATCCATCAAAAGGCAGTTTTACAACTTCGCATTCCTTGTCTGAAATTTTGGGTGAAGTATTGGGTGCAGGCAGGTGTATTTTCGTATGGGTGCAGGAAGCTTAATCTCGTGTCACCCCAGGTAGACAAGAACTCGCATAGAGGAGTGTTAATTTTAGGTATGTTCTATGCTAGAGAAATTTATTTCAATTTTCACAGGTAGCTCAATATCTTTTCTAGATTAGCAATCACATCAGCATTAAAGTAAACTGCAGATAGAACATAAATATAAATCACAAAAGACAAGCCAAGGCAAGAGGACACAAGATGTGGCGCTAGCTAGGGACAAACCCCAATGTGGGGAAACCCTTGATCAATTCTTCTTTTATGTTCTTCAAAGTTCAGCAGAGAAAGAGAGAGATAGTACATATACAATAGAAGTCAATATTTTGACTTTTGATATCGCATGAGATCAGTTGAAGACATATTGCTTCAACTGATTCTCTAAGGTGACTCCTTCACCTATCATAGTGTTGCCTTTCGTCCATTCGCTGCACATAACCGTGTGACACCATGCTGTACTGTCACAGTGTTGAACCTTGATGACTGAGTTGCTCTCATTTGCTCTTGTCATCATGCAACTCATTATGTTGCATCTTCCATCATCATGCTGCCCATTATGCTGCATCTTCTCATTATACTGAGATTATCTAACATGAGATTAGGACCATATCTCTGCTTATTATTACACAGAGAGCTGATGTGGTTATGTATAGCATTGAACATTGTTGCACGAAGCACCCCCCCCTCTCGGTTCCAAGCCCAGAAGCACCTAGGAAGCTTCGTCGAAGCGCGCTTCCGAATTTTTTTGCCGCTTCCTGGACTTTTCGGAAGCATGGCTCGAAGCACGCTTCCAGACCTCCGAAGCGCGCTTCGTACGACGCTTAGGCAGTACGAAGCGTGGCGCTTCCGTACGATTCCGGAAAAGCTTCGCGCTGTTTAGAAAATCATTTTTTTTTCAATTTTTTTTTAATTTTAGGTGAGTTTGCTTGTTGGGGTGGGTCCACCTTGGGTTAGGGTGAGGAATGAAGGCAAAAAAAATATAAATATAGCAGATGCTCCCTCATGGTGATGTTAAATTCTTAAAGTAAAAGTGACATTCTCCTTTATTTTTCATTTTCATCCTTTTACTTAAATTTTTAACATTACCATGAAATGACTCAAGATGTTTGAGAGTGGTTCCAGCCTCATTGGACTTCATATGGAGAAAATATAATTTCATATCCTATTCAAAATTCAGCAGACTTAACAGTTTTTAGGAATTCAAGATCAATGGGATTGTGGCATTTCATTAGATTATATCAAGTATGAAGGTATGCGATTAGCATTTAATCAAGAGCACCAAGCCCTATATGTACCCTAGTGTTGGTGGTGTTAATTGTTGAACTCCTTTGTCACGCAACACACCCTTAGCAAAAAATTACCTTTCAATCAAGTCAAAATCATCGATCAAGCATGTTAAGCTTTTTCTACCATATTTTAAGTCTTGAATTAGGTAGTTTGATCAAAATTGGGCAATTTTGACTAATATCCCTAGACAATCGAGGTAGAGGCAAAGGCTAGACAAGAGGAGAAGAATCTAGATTCTAGATGGTTGATGAATCTAAATGGTTGATGCTCGAATAATTAATCATTAATGTACAATGGATGTTATATCTATCTTGATTTATGCAAAAATATGCATGTTTTCATGTCTTCTACAACTAATTTGGTATTTGGGATGTTTGTTTTGAGTATAAATGCAAATATATATATAGCAGACGCTTCCGTAGACGCTTCGCTTCCTAGATTTTTGGAAAATGACGCTTCCGCGTCCCTGCTTCCAAAAAACGTCCCCGCTTCGTGCAACATTGGCATCGAGACATATAAACATATGCCGAGACTTATTAGATAACAGGTCCGAATATCCTTCTCTGTAATACTGAGGTCATCTTTAAGGCATGACTGTCTTACTGTTCCATCTCCATCTGAAGTTCTGTAGCTACAGGAGTATGATGTCAAGACTGCTCTTATTCATGCGAAATTAGCCCAACACTGGAATGCCAAGATTGTCCGAACCTCATGTCACTGTTGTGTCTATACGCTCCAGTTATCCGAGGTCTTGACTGTGACTGCACCTAATACCCAATCGAGGTGCAGTCAAGCCCTAGATTATGGATCTGCTCCTTCATGCGAGTTTAGGGTCATTGTGATATGTCTGGACAGATCCGGATACAGAGCCGAGATGTAACCCTTGTTACTTCTTACAATCCTGATCATTGTTTATAACATGCCGAGGCTGCATTAGATACACAGTCCTCTCTGTCCATCCGAGATGTATACGAGTGAGATCACTGCGTCATCAAATTCAGGTATGCTGAGATATGTATTTAGTCTGCGTCCTCAACACATTTCCTAGAACCTTGCTGCTTCATCAATGCGGATACCTGAGTTACGCTTTGACTACGGCTACTCAATGCAGATACCCGAGTTTCGCTTTGACTGCGGCTACTCAATGTGGATACCTGAGTTTAGTTCACCCTGATCATACCTTACGCTTTGACTGCGGACTCAATGCGGATACCCGAGTTTAGTTCGCTTCATACCTTACGCTTTGACTACGGCTACTACACCTGAAATTTCAGAGAGGAAGAATGCGGAGTTCTTATCTTCTTGGACTGTGTGAACAGGTCTCCATTGACTGCGTTAACAGATCTCCATTGACTGCGTTTTACTGCGGCTAGGATCCTGCGTCTTGTTCTACCATACCAGCGTAGGTTTCTTCTTGGACATGACTGTAATGAGATCTTTCTCCTTGATTGTATGACAGTTTCTAGGGCTGCTCCATAGCTGTGATTTAGAACTAGGGCATCATAGGCCAGCGTATATTCTCAGTGTCTCTCCTTCACCAAAAACCCAAAGACGTGGAGAGGAGGAGATCACTTGAAGAGGATGTCCAAAATGACTTCAAGTCCTCTTCTATTTATACTAAAACGTAGATGATGAATAGACATGTCTATTGGGCTACTGAGCCTACTCAAGTTGCTGGCCGACTTGACAATTTGTTTTATAACATTAATAAATTCATAACTTCATAAATACTTATCGGAATTGGATGATCTTTAGATCAATCCTACACCTCTCAATGAGAGGGATCCAATAAAAATATTAGCTGCCATAGATAAGATGACCCACATGGAGTTTGGCCGTAGTTGCCAATTTTAACAAGGAGCCGTAGGCAAGGGATGTAGCCGTAGTCAAAGCATGAAGCCACAGAGGAGCTGCAGTCACTGCAATCATAACGAGAGTAGCCACAATAGGGTTTGATTGCACCTAGGTTGGGTTTTAGGTGCAGTCACAACCTCGATGCATGGAGCGATGAATAAATACCATCACAATGAATTAGAGTCTCAGCATGTCTATGATCTGAAGGTATTTTCACTTAGAGAATGGTAGCAAAGAATGTTTGTAGTCTGAGCATGTCTCATCTCGGCATCTCTATCTCAACGTTCGGATCTGCATAGACACATCACAATAGCATAACTTATGACTTTGGTATACATGTACGGATCACGGTTGAATAAAGATCTCATCAAAGAGATTGTGGATCTCGCACAGAAGTCCTAGTATAGAGATCTCAACGATATCCTTATGAGAGTGTCTTGGATTATAAGATGATATGCAATGAGAAAAGAGAAACAATGATCATCACTGTGAGGAGTATCGAACTCATAATTTTGCAGTAAGGTGCAAGGATCATCTTAGCCTCAAGGAGCAGATCATGGTGTTGCAGCAGTGATGAAGGGCATGGTGTTGCAACAATGATGAAGATCATGATGGTGATGACCTCTGTGGTGCAGCGAAGAGAATGATCTCAACAGTGACACGAAGAGGATTAATGGCTTGGTCTTGGAGAGGCAAATTGAGTCATGGGTCCTGGTCTTGGTATTCATCAATGGAATCTCTATAAGAAGAATTTTCGCATGGGTTTTCCTCTCCAAGAGGGAGAGGTTTTGGCCCTGGCAGATAGCCAACCATTTGTGTTCTTGTCTCTTTTGTAGTTTGTTGAAGTTACCTCACACATGCTAATAATGAAGTAAACAATCAAGCTAAGATAATATTGCATTAACACTTCACAAATTGTTATCATGTATCGAAGAATCACCCTAAATATGTATGCCCTAGATTCTTCAATACCTTTCACCATCAATCCAAAGCCCCATGGGCTTGTAGGTTATTATTGTTGTTATAATGGTAATTTGTGTGATAATTAATGGAGTTGTTTGACATGTAGATAGTTTAGATGTTAAGCATAGTTGAAAAATTAACTAGTTTGAACCTGAAACTAGTCAAGTCGGCTCGTTAGATAGGTCCAGGCAACGAATCAGAAGAAAAACCCGGTCGGAGGTCTACCAAATTGGCTGGTTTGCTCCCTTATTGGTACAAACAAGTCCTAACCGACTAATTCCAACCCTAATCAGCCTAGTTAGATGATGATCTCACATGTGTGGAGTCTGGAAGCCCCGTTGCTGGTCTTTCATGTGGTTTTGGAGGAAATCGGGGCTTGTTTTCCTCCCAAAACAACTTCCCTTGGCCATAAAACTAACCCTTCCCTTCTTGAACCCTAAACCTAAACAAAGTCCTAACTTAACCCTAGCAATGCTAGCAATCAATGTTAATATTAGATTCTTAAAGTAAAAGGTCACTTTTACTTAAATTTTTAACATCACCATTAATTGTTTCAGGATGTTTGAGAGTGGTTCCAATCTCATTGAATTTCATATGGAGAAAGTAAAGTTTTAGTTCTCACTCAAAATCCAACAGACTTAACAATTTTCAGGATTTGGGGGATTGCAATGTTTCCATTTGATTTGTCATGTGTGAGGGTATGGGATTGACATTTGATCAAGAGCATGAAGCCCTTTATATACCTTGATGTTCGTGCTATTGATTGTTGAACTCCATTGATGTTGGTGTATTGATTGTTGAACTCCGTTGATGTTGGTGGTATTAATTGTTGAACTCCTCTACCATGGCCTTAACAAAAGTTTACCCTTCACTCGAAGCAAAATAATTGGTTAGGCATGCTAAGCTTTTTATGCCATATTATAAGGTTGAGGAGATGAACCCTTCACTCAAACCAAAATCATTGGTTAGGCATGTTAATCTTTTTCAATTTCTACCATATTATAAGCTTGAGGAATCCGAGTTTGAAGACTTTGAGCCAGATGATGTTTATGTAGCTCTTATTGATGATCCCATTCCTAGTAGTGGTGAATTAGTGATGAATTTGATGTGTGGTCATATTGATCAACGATTTGCGGTCGGTTAGTGGCCCAATAACTTATAGTATTCTTTTTGGATTCTAGGGGGCACTTAGAGTCTCTTTTATTATGTATTTGGTTGTTGATATGCATTGCACTCTATGCCATACATGGTATATCGATGAGCAAACTTTGCATATTTTGTCTCTAATGTGTTGGAATCACGGTTTGAATCTTATTTTTTTCATTAACAATTAATTATTTTATGTATTTTTAAAAATTGGCTCATTGAATCTTGTTCAATTAGGTTCTAATTCGAAGCTCGGTTTGATAGGTGGTGTTGAAGAATGTTATTAGGTTCGGTCTTCATAATTGTACCCGAGTCAAAATGATATATATTTGTCAAGAGAAAGCAAAAGAAATTTTATTATTAATTGAATTGACTTGTTAAAGCATGGGTTTCATGCTTGGGTCAATTGTCATAGGTCAAGCCTCCATTGTAGGCTTTAGGATTATTTATTCAAGTCAAAGTCAATTCTTGTTTGGTCAAAGACTCCTCCATCAAAGTCTCCTTGTTGTCGGCCTCAAGTAAATCAAGTCAACCTCTTCATCTAGTTGGCCTACAAGTCGGCCTAAATATAAAGACACTTCTCTTCAAGGACTCATGTCGGCTCATTTATAATGGACAAACAACTATATATACAAGCATAAGGACTTCGCTCAAATGACAACAAGATAAGTTCAAATTTCAGAGAGAATTTTTTGGTACTATTATAGTGAGACAATTCAAATCATTTTTAGTGAATGGGTGCATGAAATTTCGATGAAGTCACAGTACAATGAAGATGTAACTTCGCTATAAATTGCAGAGAAGGAGACATTGCTATCATATTGATAAGGTTTCACCACAGGGACAAGGTTTCAGTGCCACAACAGTGACAAGGTCTTGGTGCTATCACAGTGATAAGAATTCAGTACTATCACAGTGATAAGGACTCGGTGCTCACACAATGACATGAATTTCGGTATATCTCTGATTATGAGTTTGGTGCAAACACAGTGAAAGGAAGTCAGATGAGAAGTATATATATATATATATATATATATATATATATATATATATATATATACAAATTATGCTACACATAGAACTGAAGAAAATCAAACAAGGATGACTTGATGGAGGGAGTCTCTAGTCTAGGTTGTGATGGTCTTGGTTATCTCATCTTGTTTTGAATTTACTGAAGGAAGAATTCTTGACTGGGTTTTCCCCTAAAGTGGGTTTTTCCCTGGTTACGTGCCTATATCTTGTGTCTTCTTCTATTTGTTGATTGACATTAGTCTTGATGATAATGAAAAGATAAATTGCATGAAAGAATAATAGTAATAAGCCATCACAAGATAATGTCATAATAAGAGAAATAAATTAACTAGCCACTTTTTGGATTTCTCAACATGGTATCAAAGCTATGGTGAAAGAAGGTTTTGGAATTGGAGCAAAGTCAATATATGAGATCGAACTCATTGTCAAAAGGGATCGAAGAATCCAAGATGATCAAATATCTAAAGTCTCCTTAGTTAAGATATATAACTTGAAGGAACCTTCACTACAGGCATAAGTTCATCATTTAGGGCTGAGTTGGAGTTCATCATTATCACCAACATGCTACTAGAATAGTAGCAATCGTCCTACAGAATGAAGAAACAGTTTGAAATCCGAGATCTAAAGCATTCATTTGAGGACTATGAAAGGAATCCAAAGTCTGTCCCGTGGAGAAAGAAATACAAGCCTTACTCTTTGAAGATCTGAATTGATAGTCTGAGCACAAGGAACCAACTCAAAGAAATCAAGTAATGTCACTATTCCCTACTTAACAAGATGCATATGCAACAAGTCTAATGGGCTATCAAATCAAAGGTATGTAAACACAAGGTATGTATATTCATGAGCTTTTAGATTTTCAATATATCTAATCTTAGATGGTCAATATAATTCTTGTTTACAATTAGTCTAGGATACGTAATGTAATCCCTAAATGACATACAAGAACCTTAATCCTTATCTTCTAGAGTTTACAAGTAATCTAGGATGTCAAGCAAAAGTCCTAATGTTGATTGGAAGAAGGAATAACTTGATCTTCGATATCATAGGATTCCATCCTCCATTGTTACATAGAAAATCTAACTTGAGAAATTAAAATCATGTTCTTGGTATCACATGTTTTGCTTGAAAGTATTTACTACAGGTATAAAAGATCATGGCTTAATACAAAGAGAACACTCCAAGGAATCCGTACAAGGTTTGTCAAGGAACATCTCTAGGTATGTCTTAGACTATACACCTTGTAAAACTCTCTTAATATAAAAGGTACGTTCATAATATTTTGAAATTTGTGTGACATTACTAACATCGTTATGTCTAGTTGTCTTGAATCGTAAAGATTCTTGTTTAGGGTGATTCATCATTTGATAAATCTACCCTCCTCACATCCTTAATTGTTCTCATAGAACCCTAGAAAGGTTCTCTGGAAACCCTAACTTAAGGGTATGCTAATGATAATGTGTGAAACCCTAATTTTCTTAGGGTTATTGAAAGAAAATCTCTGATGTTTTGAAGAAGTCTAAAGTAACTAGCTGATGCTTTGATGATGTCTTGTTTGGGGTTTTGGTATGGTTATGGAAACCCTAACTTGTTAGGGTTGAATGATAATGTCTAAAATCCCGAACCTTTGAAGTATTGGAAATTTTGGGTTTGCTATGTTCTTATATTGAAACCCTAGATCATTAGGGTTTGGTGGAATGTGTAAGCAAGACCCTTATAATGTCTTAGAAATGATTTCCTTGGGATGTGTGTGTTTGTCTGATCAAACCCTAGTCTAATCAAGTTTGTTATATGTCTAACTCTTATTGATATTTGTGAAATTGGGTTTGACTAACACATGATATGAAATGCATATGCATGATGATGAAGTCCTAGATGTATGAGTTGACCTGTTTGTCGGTGGTCATGAGTCCTAGGGTTTGGAACTAAGCCCTAGTCGAAGTTTGTTTCTCTAGGATGATAGTATTTGTGAATTCTAGGGTTTTGGAGTTAAACCTTAGTAGAAGTAAAAATCTCTGATATATGATGACAATGTGATAATTTGAGATTTGTGTAATATTGTTGAAATCTGAGTTTTAGTTATGATTGATGTCTGATTGGTTGGGAAAATCTAGGGTTTGTGACTAACCCTAGTGGGAGCTAGTCATGTTTTTGATTGAGCTATGATTGGTTTTGATTGTTGAATCTCATGTATGAAATCTAGGGTTTGTATGAAGATCCTAGTAGGAAGTCTAACATATGAATTCTGAAAGTTGTTAGATACATTGTGAATCTATATTTGTTTAAATTGTTTCTTGGGTTTGCTATATAATGTAGTAGGGCATGACATATCTCTGGAAGAAACATTGAAACCCTAGATGTAATGGAGGTTGTTATGAAATGCTCAAAGTCTTGATGATATAGTCTAGGGTTTATGACAAAAAACCCTAGCAAGAAGTTAAAATATGTGTCTCTTGTATGTAACCAAGTTTGAGTATTTTGATGTATAAAGTTGAATTCTTTTGTGATTTTGATATGGTTAACTTCATGCTTCTATAGATTTGGTTGTACTTGCTATTTAAGTTGTGTAGGTATGTGATCTTCAAGATAGTGAAGATGTTTGTAAAGAAAGTTTGATGTGACAATCCTGTTGTGAAGATGATGGATGGAAGCCATGAAAGATTCTCTGATGTCGAAGAAAGAAGTAGAACTCCCCAAGTTAAGAGGGAGCCTGGATGAAATCTCCCTAGGTTAAGAGGGAGCTTGAATGAAAGAAATCTCTCTAAGTTAAGAGGGAGCATGGGTAAAAGGAATCTCCCTAGTTGAGAGAGAGGTCATATCATAGTCATGATAGACACCTTGAAAGAAGAAATTGGAGAATGTATTTTGAAGGGCTATTGAGATAAGAAAAGCTAAATCAATTTGTGGAATATGTTACTGCATGAAAAGTAGGAAAGGAAGCTGTATGGTTGAGGAATCTTCTGCCAAGATTCATTTGGAAAGCTCTAAGTCCTACTGTGGAAAGTTGAGAAGCAACATCAAGTTGCCTGGAAGACCCCAGAGGTTTGTATCTGTTTATATACATTTGAAAGTTTGTTACTAATTGGGGTTGTGTTTGTACAAGTAAATCTATTGGAAGTTTGATAACATGTCTTTACATGTTTAGAGTTGATGATCAATTTGATTGGAGAGATTTAGTTGATCGGGGAGGATTTGTTATTGATCGAGAAGTTGAGGCTTTGTGAGTAAGACATTGCCTGGGAGGACATCTGGCCGACACTTTGTGTTGATATCTAGTTCCCGAAGTAGGGAAGGTGGCATTGGTCATGGAGCTCTAACCTCAGATACGCACCTAGATCCCTGGGTTGATGGTTAGTAAGTAAGCCTGATGGTACCTAGAGAGGCTGAAAGCTTTAGTCCATCTTAGTCCCACTCGGATAGATTGCCTTGGTTAGGAATCTAGTCTGTGGCATTGCGATGCCAAAAATGTTGAGAGACATTGGATAGATTTCCCTGGTTAGGAATCTAGTCCATGCATTGCGGTGCCTAAACTTCTTCATAGATTATGTGTTTCAAGATCTTCCGTGTACCTCTATGGTTATATGTAAATATGAATACCTCCCTAATTAAGACAGATTGTTGAAGAATGTAACTAGGTTCGGTCTTAATAATTGTACCTAAGTCAAAATGATATATATTTGTCAAGAGAAAGCAAGAAAGCAAAATAAATTTTATTATTAATTGAACTAACTTGTTAAAGCATGGGTTTCATGCTTGGGTCAATTTTCATAGGTCAAGCCTCCATTGTAGGCTTTAGGATTATTTATTCAAGTCAAAGTCAATTCTTGTTTGGTCAAAGTCTCCTCCATCAAAGTCTCCTTGTTGTTGGCCTCAAGTAAATCAAGTCAACCTCTTCATCTAGTCGGCCTAAATATAAAGACACTTCTCTTCAAGGACTCATGTCGGCTCATTTACAATGGACAAACAACTATATATACAAGCATAAGGACTTCGCTCAAATGACAACAAGATAAGTTCGGATTTTAGAGAGATATTTTCGGTACTAATATAGTGAGACAATTCAAATCATTTTCAGAGAATGGGTTCATGAAATTTCAATGAAGTCACAGTACAATGAAGATATAACTTCGCTCTAAATTGCAGAGAAGGAGATGGTGCTATCACAATGATAAGGTTTCACCACATGGACAAGTTTTCAGTGCCACAACATTGACAAAGCCTCGGTGCTATCACAGTGATAAGAATTCAGTAGTATCACAGTGACAAGGATTCAGTGCTCACCCAGTGAGATGAATTTCAGTATATCTCTCATTATGAGTTCGGTGCAAACACAGTGGAAGGAAGTCAGATGAGAAGTGTATATATATATATATATATATGACTACAGATTATGCTACACACAGAACTGAAGAAGATCAAACAAGGATGACTTGATGGAGGGAGTCTCTAGTCTAGGTTGTGAGGGTCTTGGTTATCTCATCTTGTTTTGAATCTACTGAAGGAAGAATTCTTGACCGGGTTTTCCCCTAGAGTGGGGTTTTTCCCTGGCTGTGTGCCTACATCTTGTGTCCTCTTCTATTTGTTGATTGAAATTAGTCTTGATGATAATGAAAAGATAAATTGAATGAAAGAATAATAATAATAAACCATCACAAGATAATGTCATAATAAGAGAAATCAATTAACTTGCCACTCTTTGGATTTCTCAACAGGGGCCTGGTTCAAAACCAAGTTCCAGTTTTTAAAACTATGGTTTCAAGTGGCGATACCAATTGGAAAGGTCATTTGGACCTCTATATATGGATGTAAACCCTATTCGAATTTAGAATATTCCCTGTAATGCTTACCTTTTCCATTGAGTTGACTTTCTCATGCTTGCTTGTTGCTACTTTTTGTTTGAGATCATATGATAGTGGATCTATGGTGAAATCTTCAATAAACCCTAATTCAGTAAAATAGAAAAATATAACAACAATGCAACACTGTGTTATAAAATCAGAAAGGCATATTTTTTTTTTCTTATGTTGATAATTACTTGTGATATTCTTTTGTTCTTATTAACTTTCTTATGTTATCCTTCTATTTTTGTTTCATTAAGCAATTATCAAAAGAAAAACATGAAGACTAGGGACACCAGATTTAGGCAGATAACCAGGGCTAAAACCCCTATATAGGGGAAACCCAGTCAAGAAATCTTCCTTTAGTAATTCAAATTGAGATGAACCAATACCCTAGACCAACAGACCTTCCTCCTCCACCAAGTCAACCTTCCAAGATGATGTAGTAGTCTCTTCTTATCCAACAGCTTCAACTCAACAACAATCCAACACTTCGACTTCCCAGATGCAGAATTTCAACCCCGAGCAATAGAATTTCAGCCCCCTTCCAGCAGCTACACAGCTTCACACGTGTGGAAATAGAGAAAATTTTGACTTTTATGCTTGAAAGAGTCCTCCTTTGCTATCCTTTTTCCTCTTCTTTCTTGAATTTTGCACTTTTTTGGCCCCATAAGTTGCAGATCGAACTTCTTGTGAGCGAGTGACAAATGAGGTTGAGTTGTTGCCTCTATATAGTGATTTTGCTGCACAGTTTAGGCCGACTTGTCCAATTTGAGGTTGACTTGGTGGAGGAGGCCTAGAAGACTTATTTTAATAGAAAATATTTTTCTTTCTTGACAAATATTTTCCAAGAAGGGCTCTTTACATTATGACATAGGCAATGACACTTGACATAAACCCTATAAGCCTACAATGGAGGCTTTGACCTAAAAACAATTGACCCAAGCATGAAACCCATGCTTTAATAGGTCAATTTTAATAATAATAAAATTTCATTTTCTTTCTTTTGGCAACTACATTATGTTGTGACTTAAATACATTTATGAAGACCAAACCTAGTTACATTCTTCAACACTCCCTCTTAACTAGGGAGGTATTCATAATTACAACCATATAGAGGTACATGGAAGATCTCCAATATGAACTACGAAGAGTTCAGGCACACTCAGTGCCACAGACTAGATACTTGACCAGGGTTATCTATTTGGGTGGGACTAAGATGGACTAAAGTTTTCAGCCACTCTAGGTACCATCAGACTTACTAACTAACCATCAACCCAGGGATCTAGGTGCGTATCCAAGGTCAGAGCTCCAAGACCAACGCCACCCTCCCTCTTTGGGATCAGGACATCAAACACACATAGGCCGACCAAATGTCCTCCCAAGCATCCACCATTAGATGCTTCATCTCTCCCTATCAAACTTTGTCCAAGCATGCTTTCAGAGTGTTCAACCTTTTTATGGAGAGATTTACTTGTACAAACACAAACCTTAATAGTAAACTTTTCAAATACACAAACCTTCAAGGTCGGGATGCTGCTTATATCATCAACAAGTTATCAAATACATCTTATTGGAAGCTTTCTTCTATCACTTCTTCCATTTCTCTAGCAGCACCAAATACATCCTTAGATCTTCTCGGGTTCCTTTTAATTCAAGGTGTTTACTGTCATAATGTGCCCTCCCTATCAATTGGGGAGATGTACCCTTTCTTCTATCCAAGCTCCTTCTTAAATTAGGGAGATCAACTACTTTCCTCTTCTAAAACATCAGAGAAACTTCAATCTTTCATAACTTCATCAAGGTCATCTTGATCATGCTTATATGAACATCATATGTACCTGCAAAACTTTAATAGCAAGTACAACCAAATATATATATAGAAGCATGAAGTTAACAATATTAAAGTTATGTTGATACAATGGAAGCATCAAAACAATCAAAGACTTTAGACATCAAACATCTAAACCTAGTTAGGTTCATAATCAGTAAGAGACATATACTTCTAAACTTCAACTTCTTGCTAAGGTTTTGTTACAAACCCTAAACTACAACATAAAGTAACTTAGATCAATCTCATTCTTTTTCCGTGGAAAAATCGTAACTTTCTATTAACTATAAAAGTTACATAAGTAGATGCGCATAGTGCATTCCTTTATTGTCCCAAGCTATGCCACTCAAAAAGTTGGAGCCCATAGAAACAGAGCCAAAAAAACTAAAAACTAAAAAATAAAAAATGGGTAAGCAAAAAATCTTAGTCACCCTTTTCCCCCTTTCTTCTTTTCTACTTTTCGCCATCCTCCTTGATCAGGAGTGGTTGTTACAATAATTAGTTGATTCTCTTCTGTCTTCCTCAGATGTTCCTTATTTGAGTCTGAACTCCCAGATGTATAAGGACGTTTGAATCCTGCTACCTCCTTCTCCTTCGACATTTCTTGGCTTGAGTGACCTTCTGCTCTTGGATTTTGTGAAGTTGATCCCCCTGTTCCATGCTGGCTCAATTCTTTGTTCGCTGAAGATGTCTGTGGATTTGGGATTTCCTCAGTGATGGGGGGTCCCAAGTCCTCCTCTTCCTCTTCTTCGTCGGGTTGTGGTGTTGGGAAATGCCATCCCTTTGGCTTTTTGACAGGTTTCTTTTTCCTCCTGGGATCTTTCTTTGCCAAAGGACATGTGGTTTGTAGATGTCCAGTTTGAAGACAAAGACGACATCTAAATGCAATGTTCTCATAATCTAAGAACTGGGTCCAACACTGGTTGTTGTGTGTCAAAAGGATACGATCAGGTAGTCCTTTATTGAGGTCTACCTCAACACATATCTTGGCAAAAGTATAAATTGCTTCTTCAGTTCTTTGTGTATCCAACTTGATGTATCTCCCCAACATGTTGTCGATTCCTTCCAGTACTTTTGGGTGCCAGAAGTGAAGGGGTAAGTTATGCAATCTTACCCAGACTGGTATTTTGGAGACCGTCATTGTATTAGCATCAAAATCTGGGAACCATGGGGTAATAAATAGTTCCGCATTTCCCTGAACCAAGGACCCTCATGTAAAACTTTATCTCTGATCTTTGATGATTCAAATTTTACTATGAAGAAACCCTTTGAGCATAAGTGAATCTCACAGTTTACTGTCCAAGTTGTAAAGATCCACTGAAAAAGATCCACAGGTTTTGGCCAGAAATCGTTGAACCTGCAAATGATTGCTTGGGACTGATATGTTGTACAAATATTATTGATCTCTGCTAGATCTACTGTCATTTCCGGAATTTCATTCATTTGCTCTACAATATAAGGCCCAGGAATATTGAGGGTTTGTTCAGGTTTACCTGATGCTGCAACCTTTCCTTTGAGGGCGTCTTTGAATGACGTAGATCCATTGGTTTGACCTTTGGTTAACCTTAGGCCCTTGGGGATATTAGATCCTGTCGAACCCCCCACAACCTTAGGTTAATGATGATCGAGGAATTTTGTTCTATGCCATAGTCTGGTAAGCGCCTATGGTCATGCATGGATATGCCCGCATAGATAAGGTTTTGTAGATCAGATGGAATACTAGTTTTTATTTTTATTTTTATAAATCGCCAATTTCAAATCTCTCGCAATGAGTCCATTCGAGTCCACAGGATGATCGATCTTCCTGCTGGAATTGTGCAAAAATTTGGAAATCCCTTCTCCCAGTAGAGAGATCTGCCAGATTTGGGCCGCTAGAGTAGCAAACGATCGAAAAACCTTTCGTTTGCTGCAAACCGTTTCTGCTTGGGAGATCAACCTCCCCTGCCCTGCCCCGTTTGTGATCGTCTCTGCACGCTTGGTCTTGGCCAGATCATGGCAACCAGTGAAATTGTAAGGGACGTGGCATGTGCCAAACTGGACTGTATAGGCATCGGCGATGATTGCTCCGCTTGTTTCCAATCTCTTCTTGTCGTTCAACGCCTTATTAGCAGTGCTCTTCGCTAATAGATCTTCTACCAAGCCAGCGATTGCGCTTCCAAAGGTGGCCATGGCATGTTTTTGTGTCCATCGCGTTGACTCCATTGAGAAGACCAAAACACAAATGCCATCGAAAAATGACATGTGGGTGCTTTGAAAAGCTTCTTCTGGAGCAGAGCTGACCCAATACAAATGGTTAATTAAAAAAACATGACTCCCGCCACTCTTGGTCTCTTTTGGGGATACGACACTTGTTTTTGAGGAGAGGCTCGAAAGAACTAGCCTATCCCATCTGCCGAGATAAATAGGACCGGAATTTGGCCATAGGCAAGGTTGCCAAGAGTTGCAATGTCGAGATCAACCAGTGTGGCAGTGACCCACTCGGATTCAGAAATCTGAAAAACCCTAGCGTCACGCGCCATCTTCCTCATTTGTAGCATATGATATTCCATCATTAGTATGATCAGATCAGTGTCATTCTATCTAGGGCCTCAATATTATTTTTCAGATTCTATTATGATCCATTACAAATCCAAAGCCTTAGATGTCAACGATTCAATCAAATAACAATTCTACTATACAATTTTGACTCTACTAGGGTTTGTTGCAAAGCTTAGATTTAATCATCATATCAGAAACAATATCATCATATCCTAGAATATCAATCTCCTACTAGGGCTTAGTTACAAATCCTAGAGTTCCTCAACAATTAGGTTAGCATATATATATATATATATATATATATATATATATATATATCTAGGATTTCATAATCATGCACAAGCATATCACAACAATATCTACAAGGCAAACCCAAGACACAAATATCAATACATTAAAGTTAGACATACAACAATTTTGACTAGGCAAGGGTTTTGACCAGACAAACGAACATACACCTAGGGCTCCATTCTTAGGATCTTACCATAGATATTATAAGGGTTTTGGTCATAAACCCTAATTTACCAAACCGTAAAGGTCTAGGGCTTCATTTTAAACATTAACAACAAACCCTAAAGGACTAGGGTTTTTATCATAACAATACCAAGATTCTAAACAAGAGAGTAGGACTTCTAGACTTCATCATTAACCCTAAGTAGACTAGGGTTTCATAACTATAGACATACCCTTAGGTTAGGGTTTTATAGAGAACCTTTTAGGGTTCCATACAAATGAATATAATGAGGGTAGATTCAATCTAATGATTAATCACTCAAACAAAAATCTCTTATGATTCAAAACCTTAGACATAACGATGTTAATAATGTAGAGCAAAATTTAAAAGAAAGAATGACTGTTCCTTTTACATGAAGAGAACTTTATAACAAAACTTATAGTTTTAAAACATACCTCGAGTTGTTCCTTAACAAACCTTGTATGACAACAATTCTTGAAGGGCAGGCCTTCTTCCATGCTTCAAGTTTATCCTCTAAATTCTTCTCCATGATCCTTGAGCAATTAGCAAGCTTTCCTAGCCAATGAAAAGTATAAAGAAAAAGGTCATTAGCATATAATACAAACACATCTTGATAAGAGAGGGAAACCAAACATAAAAGAAAGGACAAGGAGTAAGATACTTATCTTTGGTAAAATGGCGAGGGCTCCCTCTTAATCCAATCTTTAGGGATACCTACAAGTTTATCAAAATAAAAGGTGTTCTAAAAATACTTGTTAGACCTACAAATTCTAGAGATCAAAACATAAATGAAAACAATTCAAAACTTAGAATAGAAGATCAAGGGAGGATATGTGTAAGGGAGGACTTAGTAGTATAAGTCCTTGACTTCCGATTCTTCTTCAGTCTTGTTCTTCTTTGGTGGTCCTTCATCAACAACATTTGCTTGATCCCTATTTCTTTTCTTATTTCTTGGATTCTCAGGACAATGACTCTGGTAATGTCCCAACTTGTGGCAATTGTAACATTCAACCTTGGATAGGTCCATTTTCTTCTTTGGTCCTTTGAACTTCTTGAAGGTTCCCTTTTTGTGATGAGCAAAGTAAGCATTCAAGGTGTTTTCTTCTTCATTCTCCTTTTTGTTGTTCACCATTGATATTCTGGCTTCTTCTTGGCTACATGCATTCCACATTTGTTCAAATGTTGGCATATCCTTCCAACTGTTGAGTCCTGATGCAAAGGAACTCCAAGATTTAGGTAGTCCTAGAAGGGCAGTAATTACTAACTCCTTTTTCGGGACAATTTCATCTATTGCTTGGAGTTCATCCCTGATTCTAGATATCCTTATGAAGTATGATGAAACAATATCATCATTTGTCATTTTGACAGTTCTTAGTTCATTCTTGAGGCTTGCTATTTGTCTAATGTTCTTGATTGTGAATAACTTGGAGAGAGCCTCATACATTTCTTGAGCAGAATTTATGTTAGATATGTATGGAATTAAGTTATCCTTAACTCCATCTACTATTAGATTCATAGCCACGATTTCAAGTTCTCTAAACTTCACTTTATCTGCATTGCTTGATTCATCAGTAGGCTTCTTGAGTCTTCCTTGAACAAAGTCTAAGGCTTTATTATTTTTGAGAATCAGATCTATTCTCTTTTTCCAGGCCCTGTAGTTGGAGGCTCCTTCTAGTTTGTTCTCTGCCTTCATTGAGTTTGTCATTGTTCCTGTAGATGGTAGACTTATCCCCTTATATGATCCTCTTTAATGACCTTTCCTTGATTCTTTTCTTCAATAGATCTTCAGGCTGCCTTTTTCTTTCTTTCTTTCTTTCACCTTAGCTCTGAAACCATGTTAGAAAATCAGAAAGGAAGAAAGATTTTCTTATGTTCTTCTTTTATCTTTATTTCATCAAGCAATTATCAAAAGCAAAACATGAAGATCAGGGACACTAGATGTAGGCAGACAGCTAGGGCTAAAACCCCTATATAGGGGAAAACCCAGTCAAGAACTCTTCCTTCAGTAATTTAAATTGAGATGAACCAACACCCTAGACCAAGAGACCTTCTTCCTCCACCGAGTCAGCTTTCCAAGATGATGTAGTAGTCTCTTCTTATCCAACAACTTCAACCCATCAACAATCTAGCACTTAGACTTTCCAAATGTAGAATATCGACCCCCGAAGCACAATTTTAGCCTCCCAGTAACTGCTGAATTTTGGCCCCCTTCCAACAGCTACGTAACTTCACACGTGTGGGGAAGAGAAAATTTCGACTTTTATTGTAATGTCCCTTCCTAGATTAATTTGTCTCAAGTTTATTTCCACAATTTTGGCATTTTTGGTGACCATGGGACCCACAAATTTTTGGGAGAAAGAGTTAAAAGAAAAGGGAGGCCGAAATATTTTGCTAGTAGAGAGTGGGGTCACATGCATAGGGGGAAATGCACTTGCCAAGGAAAGAATTCGAATAGCCAAGGAAAGGAGGTCAAAGAACTTGTTGGAGGGGCCCACGTGGGAAAAGGAACTCACAAATTATACATAGGAGAAGCTCAACCTCATTTTAGGTACTTACTATTTTTGCTCAAGTTGCTTAGCTGGGTCACTTTGTTGTTCAACACCGAGTTTTCTAAGCAAAGAGCTCACCCTTTCTTCGGGGGACTTCGAGTGCCACCCTAGGGAGGTCACATAATACCAATTTGGAGAGGAGTTTGGAGGGATTCAGAGCTAAACACTCAACCACTCACCCAACTAGTGTGTATTCCAAGAGGACGCAGGAGGGGATACGCTTGGGTCATTTCAGCTGTCTTCCGGGTAGTAATTGCCGGGAGAAATTTAACATAGGAGCTTCAGGAGAGATCAACCTATTTGAGGAGTTTTAGAGCAGGAGATTGCTAATTGAAGGCAACAACGATTTGGTGCATGCAGGGCTAGAGCAGAAGCTATTTACCAGGCACACGTGGGAGTTTGTGGGACGAGTTTTGGAGTTGGGTTTTGTGGGAGAAATAAGGAGAGCTTTGGGGCAATCAGACTCAACCTTTTGGGAGTGATTGGAGGACTTTTTCTGGTAGTTTGCAGGCAAGCTGTATTTCTTAGCCGTTAGAGGAGGACGTGGTATTTGGGGCCGACCTTCGGGGGTCAGAACTAGACCAAACCCTTTCTGGGTTTTGGTGGGTTATTTGTGAGGAGCTTTGGGTTAATTTTATAGGATTTTCTGAGCACCGAAAGTGGGGTTTCCAGCAACATTTTTCCAACAGACAATGTAGTTTATTGGGGCAACGCAGGGCATCATTGGAGCAGCTTATTCCTTCATCTGGGCCTGCTGTTTTATTACCTAGGTCTTGTTAATCTTGCCATTGAGGCAAGCTCAGGTGCACTCCTTCCACACAATTGTACTATTGCTCCAATTAATTAATAAAATGGCTTAGCTGGTTGACATTTTTGGAGTTTTCATGGGTCTTCACTGAATGTTTTGAAATTTTGTGTTGCATGTATTGTTTTTCTTTGCATTTCAATATCTTTCCTAATTAGGAACATTACAGTGGTATCAGAGCTCCGATCTTGGCTCAGCCATGGGGGGAATTTCTTATGAACGGGGAGGATAGGAAGAACGTGACTTACCAGAGACAGACGTACCAGAGTAGGGAAAGGGAGTTGGAGATTACACCTGATACAGAGGCACATGGGAAGGCAATAGTAGCAGCAAATATGGGGGAGCTAGAGTAAGGAGGAAGCAACATTTGATAGCCTCCTGAAGGCCGTAAATGATTTAGCTAAGGGGCAGAAGGAGATGTTGGAGGAGATCAAACAACAAAAAAGGGACAAGAGCATTCATCATGAGTTCCTATTTGGAGAGACTTCAGGGGCCTCACAACAGTACGACCACCCTTCACCAGCCACTCACCCACCAACTTTCAGTGGGCCAACCAGAACCACATTGCCTACTTTCCTACCATCAACACCTAGTGAGCAAGGAGGGCCGGATGACCAGGTGCGCATGGGAGATTTCTTCAGGGAGTTCCAATCCATGGGGGAAGATTTCAAAGCAGCCTTGTCATTCAAAGATTATTGCCAGCTCAAACAGAATGAGAAGGGCAGGTACAACGGGGAAATGAGCACACAGAGCTCAGAGTTACAACATACTATTGGGAGGATGTAGTTCCCCACATATGATGGCTCTACCAAGTGCACAACTCGAGCTTGGGTGGAGAAGTTGGATACTCATTTCCAACTTAATCAAATGACGGAGGTGGAAGCCATGAAAATGGCTACCTTGCACTTGGAGGGGGAGACACACGATTGGTGGTTTCATGGCTTGTCCACACTAGGGCATGCCAACGTGATCTCTTATGAGGACTTCACATAGAGAGTGGTGTAGCGTTTTGATAGGAGGGACTCTAAGGCTCACTTTAGGGAGTTGAACCAACTTAGACATACTAAACACCCTGAGCATTACATATCAGAGTTTTGAGGGTTTCAGTTATGGTGCTAGACTTGTCCGATGCCAGGAGAGTGTACACATTTATAGAGGGGTTACTGGAGCCATTGCGTGGAGTGGTGAAGTCTCGCAGACCCCCTACCTTGCAGGAGGCTGTGACTTGTGCCAAGGATTTGCAGGGAGCAATCCCCAAGACTAGAGCACCCATTCCATCACAGACCCCCACCCACAGAAGGGGAATGACACTAGACCCCCACCACAGCGAGCAACCCAAGGGCGTGGGAAGTTAGATGAGGAGACCAGGAGTGACCTCTGTAGGAGGAAATTATGTTTTACTTGTCGAGAGCCATGGGCATCAGGCCACAAGTGCACAGCAGGCAAGGCCCAAACATTGAGGTCTTCTCAGATAGTGACGAGGAGGATGATATGGAGTTGGAGTTTGGCGGGGGAGACAACAAGGGTTAGGCAGAGAGGGGACCACCACCACCACCACCTGGGGGAGCACCTTTTGCACCATCCAAGGGGAGTCCTCGCTTCTTTGCGTGGAATTCCCAAATTTTTAACCTTGAGGATCCGAGGCACAGTGCAGGGACATCATGTCTCAATTCTGGTAGACAGTGGGGCCACCCACAATTTCACTGATGCCTAGATGGTTTAGATACGGGGTATCACTACAGAGGAGTTTGAGGGGTTCTCAATTTTGGTACTGGGGGACAGGATTATGTAGTGCACCCGATATGTCCCCACTTTGACAGTGACTATGGGGAACTACTTGGTGACAAATCATTTCTTTGTTGTGGATGTGCCAGACACTAACGTGGTGATGGGTGTCTAGTGGCTCTAATCCCTTGGCTAGGTCATCACTGATTGGAGGAAACTAGAGATGGAGTTCACTAGGCCAGATGGCAAGCTAGTGGTTCTCTAGGGCATGCATTCAGACCCTCCACAGACAGTTTCAGCACATAGGATGGACGTTGACCTGAGCCATGGGGACATAGCATGGGCAGTGGAGCTGAGGATTTCGGAGGTTGGGGGACAGCCCAAGCCACCACACCTAGACATACATGCCATCTTGGACAGGTACTCGATAGTGTTTAGGGACATACCACTAGGGCAACCACCTAATAAGGGATTTGAGCACACCATCGAGCTGGAGCCTGGGGTGTAGGCAGTTATCATCGCTCCTTATAAGCATCCCAAGGCATACAAGGGCGAGATTGAGCATGCCATTAAGGAGTTGTTGGCGTTGGGGCACATTAGGCTGAGTTCTAGTTCCTTCACTTCATCGGTTGTTCTAGTGAAGAAGAAGGATGGGACTTTGCGCATGTGCATTGATTATAGGGTGCTCAACAAGAAGACCTTAAAGAACTGCTACCCCATCTCGCGCATTAATGAGTTGATAAATGAGCTTAGAGGAGCCATGTACTTCTCTAAGATAGATTTGAGCTCGGGGTACCACCAGATCAGGGCGAGGGATTAGGACATCCCTAAGACAGCTTTCAGGTGCCACTATGGGCATTTTGAGTTTTTGGTCCGCCCTTTTGGTTGACCAACGCACCTGCCACTTTTCAGTCGGGCATGAGTCATGTATTCCGTGGGCAATTGCGGAAGTTTGTATTGGTATTCTTCGACTATATTTTGATTTACAATTGGACGTGGGAGGAGCATTTACATCACTTGGAGATGGTGTTGCGCATCTTAGAGGAGCAACAGTTTTTTGCCAAGTTGTCCAAGAGTGAGTTTGGAATGACAAAGATGCTCTACTTAGGACACATCATTGGCGCAAATGGAGTGAGGGTGCATGAGGAGAAGATCAGGGCCATTCAGGATTGGCTAGAGCCCTGGAATATGACCAAGTTGAGGGGATTTATAGGGATATGCACCTACTATAAGAAGTTCGTAAAGGGCTTCTCACAATTAGCAGCTCCCCTCACACATCTGACAAAGAAGGGGGCTTTTGCATGGACAGACAGAGCACAGTCGACATTTGATTGCCTCAAGGAGGTGATGAGTAGTTGCCCAGTTTTGGCACTCTCAGATTTCACTTAGCCGTTCACCTTGGAGTGTGATGCATCAGGTGAGGGGGTTGGTGCAATATTATCTCAGGATGGACACCCCATCGCTTTTGAGAGTCAGAAGCTCCTTCCGCATGAGAGGTCGTATTCTATTTACGACAAGGAGATGTTGGCCATCATGCATGCATTGGCCAAATTCCGACAGTATTTGGTGGGAAATAGATTTTGGGTGAAGACTGATCACAATAGTCTTCACCATTTTATGGGGCAACAGGGCCTCAGTGACAGGCAACAAAGGTGGGTCAGCAAGGTGCAGGCCTATGACTTTGATATCAAGTATGTCAAGGGCAAGCTCAATGTGGTAGTAGATGCATTGTCCAGGAGGCTCGCAACACTTTCACTCATGAGCATTTGCTATGATTGGAAGGCGTAATTGTTAGTGGAGTACTCCAAGGATCGACAGGCATGTTCGATGCTGGAGGGTATTCACATTGATGAACGCTATAGGGTGATGGCTGACGTCATATACTACAAGGGGCACATATTTTTGGTGCTGGGTTCACAGTTGAAGGAGAGGATTCTCCATGTAGCTCATGACTCTCCACTATCAGGGCACTAGGGGTTTCGAAAGACATATATGATGGTTAGAGAGCGATTCACATGGAAAGGCCTCAAGGGGGACATATTGAGATATGTGCAGGAGTGTGAGGCTTGCCAGAGGAATAAGGGGGAGTTGACCCATCCAGCTAGGTTGTTGTAGCCGCTTCCCATCCTCGAGGGGAAATGGGAGAGTATTTACACGCATTTTATCACGAGGCTCCCTGCATTGCAGGGCAGAGATTGTATTTATGTGGTGGTGGATCAGTTGACCAAATAGGCTGACTTCTTCGCCATTCTGACATAGTATTCAACATCACAGGTGGTCGAGTTGTTCTTCAGGGAGGTGTTTCGCATGCATGGACTCCCTAAGACCATAGTCAGTGACAAAGATGGTTGGTTCATGGGGGCATTCTGGCAGGAGCTTTTTGGATTAGTGGGCACTGAACTTACCCCCAGTACTAGTTACCACCTGCAGACCGACAGTCAAACTGAGAGGGTCAACAAATGGTTGGAGGGCTATCTTTGGAAATATGTGACCGAGAATCAAAGAGCATGGAGTTGGTGGTTACGTTTGGGTGAGTACTGCTACAACACCACTCGTCACATGTCCATTGGTATGTCACCTTTCTGTGCCTTGTATGGTTATGATGCTTTGTATTTTGTTGACATTGTTTTTGGAGATCGTCAGGCCCCAAAGACCAAAGATTGGATCCAAGAGAACTAGGATATCCTCAAGGCTTTCAAGGATAACCTAAGTTACCTGACACGGGGATTCGGGATTCGTGGTGTCGGATTCGGACACGTTGACCCCCCGGAACAGGACACGTAGGATTCGTTATATATTATTTTATATATATATATATTAAAAATTAGATATTTCTTACACAAATTTTAATTAATGATACAAATTTATTGATTTCAAATATAGATCTTCATCTATAGCTATTAGCATGCATAGTACATACAAAATTCAAATACATGTCAATCTATTATCTATTTCTTATGCTTGGCCCTCTTGCCACCACGAGAAATGTCTAATTTTTTAGTCTTGTTGGAAAATCAGGATCTTTGTCATTAATATCACCCTCTAAGCATTAATATCTAGAGGTATCTTTGTCATTACCTGTGTATCTGTATAGGGATCTTTGTCATTAATATCACCCTTTAAGCGTTAACATAAGATAGAACAAGCATAACATGTCAAGTCAAGATTTTGTTTGAGTGATGAGTACATTTTTAGTAGGGTCATGATACAGGAGTTTGACAAACAATGTCACTAACATCAAGATACATAGAGGGATTGGTGCTCTTGATTAAATACGAGTTCCATACCCTAATACATGACAAAATTCAATGGAAACATTGCAATCCCCCAATCCTAAAATCCTGAAAAACTGATAAGTCTGCTGGATTTTGAATGAAATCTAAAATTCTACTTTCTCCATATGAAAGCCAATGAGGCCGGAACCACTCTCAAACATCCTGAGTCATTTCATGGTAATGTTAAAAATTTAAGTAAAAGTGACATTCTTCTTAATCTTCATTTTCATCCTTTTACTTTAAGAATTTAACATTACCATGAATAGCATATCAATACTAGGGCCTAGACTTGATCATTAAGTTGCCAAAACGCTTGCCAAATGAAAATATGCGTGCTTGTAATGACCAAATGTAGTCTTTTCATACCAGTGCAGGTCACTTTTGCCACCTAATGAGTCCTGGAAAACATGACACGCTGCCAAAATCGTGACACACAGTTGGATTTGACGTGTCAAAATAGGACACGACGTGTCAAGGTTTTTGGACACGAATCTCGAGAGAATCTTGTCGGACACGATGGATTCAGGATTCGTGGGGCCTATAGGACGAATCCGGTTATTTAGAGGATAACTTATTGACAACCCAAAACCAACAGAAGATGTATGCAGATAGTCACAGGATTGAGAGGGAGTTTGAGGAGGGGGACTTGGTCTTTCTACAACTACAACCATATCGTCAGTCTACATTGAAGTAAAAGGGGAACAAGAAGCTACAATCATGTTTCTATGGGCTGTACAGGGTGACGAGGAGAGTTGGGGAGGTGGCATATGAGCCGAAGCTTCCACTAGGGAGAAAGATTCATAATGTCTTTCATGTCTCGTGCCTCAAGGTGTTGGGGCAACAGGTGACAACAACCACGAAGTTGCCTCCACTTGATGGTGAGGTGCATCTGGTTCTGGAACGAGAAGCCATTTTGGAGACTAGGGAGAGGAAGCCGAGGAGCAGAACTATCAAGGAATACTTAGTACGCTAGAGTAGCTTTCCGGATGAGGATGCCACCTGGGAAGGTGAACACATACTTGAGCATCCAACGCTGAAGTTGCTTGGGGACAAACAACATTTGGGAGGGGAGGATTGTAATGTCCCTTCCTGGATTAATTTGTATCAAGTTTATTTCTACAATTTTGGCATTTTTGGGGACCATGGACCCACGTATTTTTGGGAGAAAGAGTTAGGAGAAAAGGGAGGTCAAAATATTTTGCTAGTGGATAGTGGGGGCCACACGCATAGGGGAAAACACACTTGCCAAGGAAGGAATTCGAATAGCCAAGGAAAGGAGGTCGAAGAGCTTGTTGGAGGGGCCCACGTGGGAAAAGGAACTCACAAATTATAAATAGGAGAAGCTCAACCTCATTTTAGGTCTTTTGCCAATCAAACTTACTATTGTTGCTCGAGCTGCTTAGCCGAGTCACTTTGCTATTCAACACTGAGTTTTCCAAACTGAGAACTCACCTTTTCTTCGGGGGACTTCGAGTGCCACCCTAGGGAGGTCACATCATACCAATTTGGAGAGGAGTTTGGAGGGATTCAAAGCTAAACACTTGGCCACTCACCTAGCTAGTGCATATTCCAGGAGGACACAAGAGGGGGTACGCTTGGGTCATTTCAGCCGTCTTTTGGGTAGTAATTGCTGGGAGAAATTTGGCATAGGAACTTCAGGGGGAGATCAACCTATTTGAGGAGTTTTGGAGCAGGAGATTGCTGATTGAAGGCAACAATGATTTGGTGCATGCAGGGCTAATGTAGAAGCTATTTACTGGGCGCATGTGGGAGTTTGTGGGACCAGTTTTGGAGCTAGGTTTTGCTGGGAGAAATAAGGAGAGCTTTGGGGCAACGAGACTCAGCCTTTTAGGAGTGATTGGAGGACTTTTTCTAGGAGTTTGTAGGCAGGATATATTTCCCAACTGTTGGAGGAAGATGTGGTATTTGGGGCCGAATTTCGGGGGTCAAAACTAGACCAAACCCTTTTTGGGTTTTGGTGGGTTATTTGTTAGGAGCTTGGGGTTAATTTTATAGAATTTTCTGAGCACCAGAAGTGGGGTTTCCAACAACATTTTTCCAATAGACAGTGCAGTTCACTGGGGTAGCGCAAGGCATCATTGGAGCAACTTATTCCTTCATCCGAGCTTGCTATTTTATCACCTGGGTCTTCTCAAGCTTGCCATTGAGGTAAGCCTATTGTACTATTATCCTTCCACACTATTGTAATATTGCTCCAATTACTTAATAAAATGGCTCAACTGGTTGACATTTTTGGAGTTTTCATGGGTGTTCACTGAATGTTTTGAAATTTTGTGTTGCATGTATTGTTTGCTTTGCATATCACTGTCTTTCCTAATTAGGAACATTACATTTATGCTTGAAAGAGTCCTCCTTCTTCTTTGCTATCCTTCTTCCTCTTCTTCCTTGAATTTCACACTTTTTCTGGCCCCAAAAGTTGCAGATTGAACTTGTTGTGAGTGAGTGACAAATGAGGTTGAGTTGCTGCCTTTATATAGTGATTCTGCTTCCCAGTTTAGGCCGACTTGGTGGAGGAGACCTAAAAGACTTATTTTAATGGAAATTAAATTTATTTATTGACAAATATTTCCCTAGAAGGGTTCTTTACATTATGACATAGACAAGGACACTTGACATAAACCTTAGAAGCCTACAATGGAGGCTTTGACCTAAAAACAATTGACCCAAGCATGAAACCCATGCTTTAATAAGTCAATTTTAATAATAATAAAATTTCATTTTCTTTCTTTTGGCAACTACATTATGTTGTGACTTAAATACATTTATGAAGACCGAACCTAGTTACATTCTTCAACATAATGATCACAATAGAGATGAACTCATACCATGTGCTTGAAGGAGAAATTCAACATAAAAAAATGAGAATGTTGTTCGAACCAAAGCACTTATTGTTCCATGGGGGCACATCCCCTAGGGCGGGGGGCATGCTCATGTTTCCCATGCTCTCGAGACATGGGGGTGCTTGGGGAAACATTTCCCCATGTCCTCCTTTTGGGGAAACTCGGGGAGACATTGAGGGAAACGTTTCTGCAATGTGGGGGACACATTTTCCCAAAAGGGGTGCTTGTGGATATCCCCCTTGAAAAAGGGTTGGGCGCCCCCCTTGAATTTTACATGAAAACACAATAATTTATGAGTGGGGAAGCCCAAAATTCAAGCCTAGGGTCCTACTAATTCTATGTACAACCCTTGGGACCTACTAATGTTATGTAATTAATTGTAATGCCCATAATTCGAAATACAGCAAACATGTAAATACTCATAAACTGGAAAACACGAATGCATAAAAATGTAATTTGCACATACCTGAACTGCTAGCTGATTGCTGATTCTGCTATTGAACTGGCGATTCCGCTGCTGGTGATGCCGTGGCTGTTTTGACCCAATTTTCGAGAGGCCAATACCACCCAACCAGACTGAGCAAACCTAGCTGCTCAATTCAGAAAGCTCTCCACAGAGGCTCTCTGTCCCTCCGTGCCCAAAACCTCAGACTACTTAAAGCTCTTCAATGGATAATTCCCTTCTCCCGGTTTCCTCGTGGTGGATTTATGCTTCTCGTCCTCTGCTGCCCCTCTCTGTTTTTTTTCCCCCCTTTCATCGGTTCAGAATAGCGATTTATAAAGGCAGGCTTGGCGGTGGCCACCCTCCTGCTTCCGGCCACCGCTCTTCTACCTCCTGGCACGCCTCCGCATGCAATTTAACTCTCTCAGATCCTGTCCTGGCAAAGCTGCTCTGCCATAACTTCTCAGCTGGTTGGACGCGCCCTCGTTAATGGTTTCAGTAATGAGTTTTAGGTAGGCTAACGCATAGTATTTTCATGAATCCATTTATTTATATTATAGCATATAACTTTACATATAATCTGTAAAGTTCCATTTATACTTTACAACATTTACATTATATAAAGTTCCATATATAATATATACTTTATAACATTTCTATTTATAAAGTTCCATTTATACTTTACAACATTTACATTATATAAAGTTCCATATATATATATACTTTATAACATTTCTATTTATAAAGTTCCATTTATACTTTACAACATTTACATTATATAAAGTTCCATATATATATATATATACTTTATAACATTTCTATTTATAAAGTTCCATTTATACTTTACAACATTTATATAAAATTTCAATTATACATTTTGTAATTTAATATATATATATTATAAAGTTTACTTATACATTTTATAAAATTTTAACATATATCTGTTTATAAATTTAAATTGTATTTATAAACTTAACATATTTATTGCTTAAATTTCATCACATTTGTTTTATTATAAAGTTTAAACTTTATAAAATGGATTAATTTAGCTGGGTTGTTACATACACCCCCCCTTCTGAGAACTTCGACCCGAAGTTTAGAGTTTTAGAGTCAAGGTTTTAATGGACATGACCTTTTCTATCCAGGTCCCCAAGCTATTCAAAAATCATCCTATCCTTCCTAATCTCTTCCGCTCCCATCCTATCCGTCCTCTACTGGAGTATGCCGTGGCGTCAGTTTCACTGATCTAACCATTCATAACTCTAAGGTGACAACGTCAGTTATACCGACCTGATTCTCAGTAGGCATCCGACAGTCATCATCACACGTCTAGGGGAGCGTGACTCGCACAGTCCTCCCATGACTCCAGGGTTCGAAGAATAAACGGTGGGTAACACCTCCACCCCTCCCAGTACAATTTGGCTAATACCTTATCATAGAATCACTTTGAGCTTTAACTGATCTGAGATTCTGTCATCACGTGGTCATCCCGAAAATTGGATCATTTATCTGCAATCATAGTTTATCTGCAAGTTTATCTGCAATCTTACACTTACCCATGCATTTGTAAAATGTGCATCAGCATATTCAAAATAACTTATGTATTATTTACATATGATACTACAGCATAACATAATTTTGTCATATTCTATGCATGTATTCTGACTTTTCTTTAGGATGTATTCACTTCCTGTCTTCCATTTCAGTTGCTCATCTTTGACATGCATAAATAAAACAGATTTATATTGTTTCAATTTCTACTAGAAGTAAAATCATTTAACGGTCTTAACTTTACTTCAACATTTATAATTTAGCAAAATAATCACATATATTATTTTGGTATCCATGTACCAGCAGGAATTTAAACACATATTATTTTGGTATCCATGTACCAGCAGGAATTTAAACATATATTATGCCACAAAGTTTCATGTTTATCACTAATCATTCAAATGTTCTTGGGTCTCTGACTGTAGTGAAGTAAATATATACTAAACATAGTGTAAAGTTCTTCAAAATGGACATAAATTAGGGTATCTCTGACATATGTCCTCCGTATTTTCCCAAGTTGCTGATCCAGGACTATACTTGTCCCATTGGACCTTAACTTGGTCCACCAGGCGGTTCCTCAGCTGTCGAACTCTACGTTCCAGTATACGTAACGGTTCGACCGTTATGACTCCCTTGTCCGATACCTGCAATTCTTTCCACTGGAGGTTATGGGATAGATCAGCTATATAATGTCTTAATACAGAAACATGAAATACATTATGAATTCTATGCAGGTGAGGTGGCAGGGCAAGACGATAGGCAACAGGTCCAACTCTTTCCACGACTTTAAACGGTCCTATAAATCGGGGTGACAACTTTGTCCCTTTTCCGAATCGAATAGTACTTTTATTTGGTTTGATGCGGACGAAGACCTGGTCCCCTACCTCATATTTCCTATCAGATCGGTGAGCATCAGCATAACTCTTTTGTCTATCCTGTGCTTCCTTTAATCGCTGTCTAATCTGGCTGACCTGCGCTTCCATTTCATGGATTAATTCTGGTCCTATTATCACTCGATCTTCTAACCTGTCCCAACTTAACGGTGTTCTGCATGGTCTGCCATATAAAGCTTCAAATGGAGGCATCCCAATCGAACTGTGGTAACTGTTGTTGTATGCGAACTCGACTAAGGGTAAATACTTTTCCCAGTGTGATTGCTGATCCATTACATACATTCGCAACATGTCTTCGAGTACTTGATTTACTCTTTCAGTTTGCCCGTCAGTCTCAGGATGGTAAGCAGTGCTTAAATTTAGCTGAGTACCTAAGGCTGTCTGCATGCAAGTCCAGAATCTGGAAGTGAATCGCGAATCTCTATCGGATATAATCTTCTTAGGTACTCCATGAAATCTGATAATTTCATTTATGAATACTCGAGCTACGTCAGCAACATCATAAGTATCTCGTACCGGAATGAAATGGGCGCTTTTTGTTAATTTATCCACCACTACCAGAATGGCATTGTGTCTTTGAGAAGTAAGAGGTAGTCCAGTGATAAAATCCATAGAAATGGTCTCCCATTTAGACATAGGAATGTCGTGGGGTTGTAAGAGACCCGCTGGGTGACAATGATCTGCCTTTACTTGCTGACATTCCAAACATTTTGCAACAAATTGAGTGATATCACGCTTCATGCCTGCCCAAAAGAAGAGTTTCTTGGTATCCGCATACATTTTCCCTACTCCAGGATGAGCACAATATACTGCTTTGTGAGCTTCCCTAAGGATGGTATCTCGAAGGTCTTTATCATCAGGAATGTACATCCTTCCATGGAATCGTAGGATCCCATCGTTTTCTAATTCATAACCCGCAAATTTAGATTCTTTTGCCTTAATTCCCTCAAGACTTGCCTTCACTTTTAAATACCAGCTGTCTTTTATAAGACGATCCAGTACTCGTTGTCTTAAGTCTACTTTAATGGGTATGAGAGAAAATATCCGAGGTCTTCTGCTTAAAGCATCGGCTACTACATTTTCTTTTCCCTTAATATATGATATTCCGAAGTCATATTCACTTAGGAATTCACTCCATCGTCTTTGCCTGGCATTTAAATCTCTTTGGGTGAACAAATATTGTAGACTTTGATGGTCGCTTTTAAGTGTAAAATTTCGTCCCACCAGATAGTGTCTCCAGATCTTTAAAGCTAGCATTACAGCGGCCAATTCTAAATCGTGAGTAGCGTAGAGTTCTTCATGAGGTTTTAGCTTTCTGGAAGCATAAGCTATCACTCCCTTATCCTGCATCAACACTGCACCCAGCCCTTGCTTGGATGCATCAGTACATACCGTAAAGTCTTTGCCCATATCAGGGACCCTTAGGATTGGTGCACTGGTGAGCAGTCTTTTGAGTTCAGAGAATGCTTTATTACATTCCTCGGTCCACTCATACTTAACACCTTTACGCTAAAGGGTTGTGATTGGCTTTGCGATTTTGGAGAATCCCTCCACAAATCTCCGGTAATAACCTGCTAAACCCATAAAGCTTCGTATCTCATGTGCATTTTTCGGTATTGGCCATTCCATGATCGCCTTTACCTTTTCAGGATCTACTGAAATCCCTTCACCTGATATGATGTGACCCAAATAATGAATCTTTTCCTGAAAAAAAGAACACTTGGACAATTTTCCATATAACTGACGTTCTCTAAGGCAGGACAATACTAGCCGCAAATGCTCTTCATTCTCTTCTTCATTCTTGGAATAGATGAGAATATCATCTAAAAAGACTTGTACAAATTTATCAAGATACTGACGGAAAACACTGTTCATAAGATTCATGAATACGGCCGGCGCATTTGTTAACCCAAATGGTACCACAGTAAATTCATAGTGCCCAAAACATGTCCGGAATGCAGTCTTAGCGATATCATTTTCAGAAATCCTTAGCTGATGATACCCTGATCGAAGGTCAATTTTTGAAAAGACAGCAGCTCCTTTCATTTGATCGAAAAGATCATCGATTCACGGCATAGGGTATTGATTCTTTACTGTAGCTCGATTCAAGTCTCGATAGTCTATGCATAATCTTAAGGATCCATCTTTCTTCTTCACAAAAATTACAGGAGCGCCCCAAGGTGAGGTACTGGGCCGGATAAACCCTATATCGAGTAGTTCCTTCAACTGGATTTGCAATTCCTGAAGTTCTGGAGCTGTCATTCTATAAGGCGTTTTTGAGATTGGTTGGGTACCTGGTTTTAATTCAATAGTGAGATCCAATTCTCTTACCGGGGGTAATCCAGGTAGTTCCTTTGGGAATACATCCGGGAACTCGGCTAACACCGGATATTGTTCTAAGGATGGCCCCTTTTCCTGGCTTACTTCGTGAATTGCATAAGCCTGACAACCCTTTCTTAAACAACGCTTCACCTGCATTGCCGAAATGTAGCGTAAGGAAACTTCCCTCTTGATTCCTTGAATTTGGATTACTTCTCCTTCATCATTTATGCCTAAAATCCTTTTTCCATAACAGTCCACCCAAGCTTGGTGAGCTTCCAGCCAATCCATACCGATGATAAGATCATACGTCCCTAAGGCTGTGACATAGACTTTTAGTTTAGTCGAACAGACCCCTAGGTCAATTTTGCATTGATCCACACTCAAGCCCACGGTTTGGAGTTCTCCTGAGGCCATTTCCACTTGGTGGAAATCATTTTGTCTACGAGCTGCCAACCCACATTTGTTTAATGCATATGACGAAATGAAACTATCTGTGGCACCAGTATCAAATAAGATTTTGAGTTTTACGCCATTGATAATACCTGAAGATTCCACGACAGTGGATTGATGGGCTGCTTTGTCGTGGTTGACTACTGCATGAATTCTATGATTACTTCGATTGGCTGATATCGGCTCCTTCCCAGTCCTTTGCAATATATTCGATGAAGCTTCTGGGCAGTTACGCTGGAAATGCGGTCCCCCGCATCCCCAACAATTGAGCTGCGCTGATCCTCTTGAGTCAAGGTGTGAATTTCTAGAGAACGAACCGCGTCCTCCCATGTTGATTCCTCTCGCACTCCTTCCTCTACCGGTAGTCCCTCGCGATGCCCAAGATCTGGTGTTGGACGATTCCGTGGCTATAGTGTTTACTGCCATGGGAACTCTTGTCCCCACACTTGGGGTAAACCTGTTACCGTAAGGTGGCCTCGAGCTACCTCCTCTGTAAACGTTCCGGGGAGCCTTCCCTGGAAACCCTGATTGTAAAGGCCCTGCTGGCCCCATATCCTTTTTGATTCCAAGGTGCTCTTCTGCATAACGGCTACATTCGACTGCCTTAGCTACAGATGATGGTTTCCACATACTTACCAAGGCTCTGATGCGAGGGTTTAACCCAAATATGAAGCGTTCAGCTTGACGTTCATCAGAGTCTAAGTAGGGAATGTATTTTACCAGCTCCATAAACCTTATTTCGTACTCTTCCACCGTTTTACTTCCCTGAATTAGTGTATGAAAGGCTCTGGCTTGCTGTTGTTGAAAGTATGGAGGTAAATACTTTGCGCGGAACTTTTCCTCAAATAGTTCGCAAGGAACATTATCCGATGTAAGGTGCAGCTGCTTTTCCAGATTTCCCCACCAAATCAAGGCACTTTCCTTTAGTTGAAACACAACAATTTTTGTTTTTGCTGAAGGTGAATATTCTCTTAACCTGAAGCACCGGTTCATCCCTTCCAACCATGCCTCAGCGCGTTCACCAGCTCGACCTCCCGAAAATTCTGGGAGTCTAATTTTCTGAAGCTCTCTAGAGATGTCTTCTCTCGATCTTCTGGGCTCCAAATTATTTGGTTCCGCTGAACTGGTGGCTACATGCTGAAATTCCTCTTTGTTTTTAGCCTTAGTTGATTCCTTTAATGTCTCCAATAAGGCTTCCAAAGAGTTCATTATCACAGTCAACTCTGGCGTTGGAGCGTTTGATGTTGACGGTTGCCTTGGTGGTGACGAAGGTGATGGGGATGATGATGGCGACGGTGGCGGCATTAATGGTGATGATGCTGCCTGGTCACGTCGTCGTCGCTCATACGTCCTTACCATAGTAATGGTCCCTGAACACAAAATAAAATTTATATACATATATATAAAAAATGAGGCGGATAACCGAATTTTAACACACAATTTTCTTTGCAACTTCACATTTATAAACGGGTATAGTTTTGCTATTTTTACCCGCTAGGCGGATCTTACTGGTACCGAGGTCAAGGAGGGTGGTCTCGCGACCTCCTTGTCCTAATGCAGGGTATTCTATCCTAGTATGAATAATGCAGAAGTATGGTTATAGACTCCTAACAATTGGGACTATTTCTCTGTCTGGGATGTGATTTGCTTCAGTGGAGGAATCACATGAATAATACTGTAATGAATTCATTTAAAGATTTTTCAAATTCAAAACACCCAGATTCCTCAACTTGGATATGGTGACAAGGCAAGGAGCATTAACAAGCTTGCTCGTTTGGCCCGTAAGCAGGGTCTTTATGATGTGTCACTGCGCTGAACAAAATGCTGGCTATTTCACACGGGAGTTCAAGCACGAAAAGATTTGTGAAAATAAGAGGACACGCAAAACTGATTTAGAAATGAGAGGGAAATTAAGAACTGGGATCAATTTAACTAATAGTACCAATCTGGAAAATTGTCCCAGTCAGCACCGGGCAGAGATTTTCTGCCTTAAGGGAGAATATTTCCAGAAAATGAATAACGGTACCTATGCTAAAGGAATTAAGATGTCTGATTTTGTAAAGGTTTTGCGGACATTTCTTTGCTTTCGGCAAGTATACTTCCAACATCAATGGCTTGCTCATAATTTTATACAGAATCATATATAATTCCTGTATATCACATGTTTTGTTTAGTTTTAGAATTGACAGTTTTAACTAACAAATCATTTTTACTTTATAGGATTGATGTTTTGACAGGAAATTGTGTCCCCCATGATACTACGAGGTAAAATAAAATCACAGGTGCTATGAAGGGCTAGTAGATTATGCTGACTCCGTAATTTTATAGAACCATTGATGTGAGGACTGTTTATAGGTCAATTCCTGTCCAATGGGTCACCCAGGTAATCGACTGTGGTGTCCACTGGTTCTTTAAAAGAGTCATGTAGCTACATGCCACAGTTTTAATTCAACAATGACCGCATCTCCTCTCAGAGAAGATCATCCCGAAAACGTCTTTAACATCAATGCAAACAATTCAACTACATTACTGAAATTAAAATAAGAGGCATTCTGCCAAAGGCCATTGAATCCGGTTGTCTTGGTCGTTAACCTGGAATCAACTATGGTTAAAGGTAAGGAACATGTAAGATATTTGATGGGAATCTCTCTGTAGGGTGAGAAGGGACGATTTTCCTTAAAATTATATCTCTATTGGTACTAGAATCTACCAGTCACCCAAGATGTATATGCATCTTCTCCAAAATCCCACATCTCAATGCTATATTAGTCTAATGTCAACGGAAAATGCTTGTACTCTAACAAACTATGCATATATAGTGACAGAGTGTGGCAAAATTGCATATCTGAACTAGAATTACCCAGGTTTGCCTTTGCTTTGCATACTGTAGCTGGTTGCGAGGAAAAAGCAGCAGATTAAATAACATCGGAAAATTTATGGCTTTTGAGGAACGCAGTTTTATGATCACTTTACTAGATATCAATTGCTGTACTTATTGGCAATAACTTCAGACGCATGATACCAAATACCTTTTGTTATTTTTCATGTGCTTCTTGTCACAGGTTGAACACACAGTTTTTAGAACATTCTAATCCGTAAATGCGAACTTTTACTTCTGATTGCTTACGTGCTCAGTGAAAGCGAAGTCATTTCGGAGCAATTATCGTCAATATTACTTAGCAGATTAAGAAGAGAAAATGGGGATATTTCTCTGGCTGTATATAGGCTAGCCATGAATGTTATGAGGTGTGTGGAAATCCGTGAAGACAGTGAATCAAACACAAGATCCGAGTCTAATAAATGCCAAGGAAGTAGATCAAAAATTTTTATGATGCAGATGACGACGATAAATCACAATAACTTGAATATGGATTTATCGAGAACGCAAATAAATGGAGGAATCGATGAATTCAATAACGAAAACTTTGATAAAAATGAATCCAAAAGCGAACCTTTCGGAACAGATGCCGTATTGGAACCGTAAGAATCGTTCCCGCAATTCTCTGTATAGAAACAACAGACTAAACAGTGAAACACCAATTTTGCCTTGAAGGTTTGGTTTCTGGCACTGTTATCTGCTTCAGAGCGTGATCTAACATCTGGTTACAAAAAAAACGAAATGCGACAGCTACTCGGACGTGTTCTAACATGTGACGGTGATCTAACATCTGGTTACTAAAAACGAAATGCGATGGTTGAGCTAGCGGGGACAAGTTTGAAGCCGGAGGATCGATTTTACATCCCAAAATCTCCACACTCTTCAATATACTGAATTGCTTGGCCTCAAACGTAAGACGAGCAGCGACGATGACAGTGAATTTGGGTACGCAAAATATGAGGAAATCCGAAAAGATTCACTCCACATTTCAGTTCGATACAAACCCTAAGACTGTCGTATCTACCTATTCCAGAACGAGTTAAATCCTGGCAGAATTAAATCACAGCGTACAGGAGCGTAGGCCTGGGAGGTCCCGAAGGTTTGAACACGGGCTCTGATACCATGTGTAATGCCCATAATTCGAAATACAGCAAACATGTAAATACTCATAAACTGGAAAACAAGAATGCATAAAAATGTAATTTGCACATACCTGAACTGCTAGCTGATTGCTGATTCTGCTATTGAACTGGCGATTCCGCTGCTGGTGATGCCGTGGCTGTTTTGACCCAATTTTCGAGAGGCCAATACCACCCAACCAGACTGAGCAAACCTAGCTGCTCAATCCAGAAAGCTCTCCACAGAGGCTCTCTGTCCCTCCGTGCCCAGAACCTCAGACCACTTAAAGCTCTTCAATGGATAATTCCCTTCTCCCGGTTTCCTCCTGGTGAATTTATGCTTCTCGTCCTCTGCTGCCCCTCTCTGGTTTTTTTCCCCCCTTTCATCGGTTCAGAATAGCGATTTATAAAGGCAGGCTTGGCGGTGGCCACCCTCCTGCTTCCGGCCACCGCTCTTCTACCTCCTGACACGCCTCCGCATGCAATTTAACTCTCTCAGATCCTGTCCTGGCAAAGCCGCTCTGCCATAACTTCTCAGCTGGTTGGACGCGCCCTCGTTAATGGTTTCAGTAATGAGTTTTAGGTAGGTTAACGCATAGTATTTTCATGAATCCATTTATTTATATTATAGCATATAACTTTACATATAATCTGTAAAGTTCCATTTATACTTTACAACATTTACATTATATAAAGTTCCATATATATATATACTTTATAACATTTCTATTTATAAAGTTCCATTTATACTTTACAACATTTACATTATATAAAGTTCCATATATATATATATATACTTTATAACATTTCTATTTATAAAGTTCCATTTATACTTTACAACATTTATATTATATAAAGTTCCATATATATATATACTTTATAACATTTCTATTTATAAAGTTCCATTTAAACTTTACAACATTTATATAAAATTTCAATTATACATTTTGTAATTTAATATATATATATTATAAAGTTTACTTATACATTTTATAAAATTTTAACATATATCTGTTTATAAATTTAAATTGTATTTATAAACTTAACATATTTATTGCTTAAATTTCATCACATTTGTTTTATTATAAAGTTTAAACTTTATAAAATGGATTAATTTAGCTGGGTTGTTACATTAATGATAATACTTAAATTTTTAACATTACTATTAATTGACTTAGGATGTTTGAGAGTGGTTTTGACCTCATTGGATTTCATATGGAGAAAGTAGAATTTTAGATCCCATTCAAAATCTAGCAGACCTAACAATTTTAAGGATTTTAAGATTGGAGGATTGAAACGATTCCATTAGATTCTATCATGCATGAGGGTATGGAACTAACGTTTAATCAAGAGGATCAAGCCCTCTATGTCTTCAATGTTGGTTGCATTGATTATTGGTCTCTTGTGAGATGTCCCTAGTAAAATTGTACCTATCACTCAAACAAAATCTTGACTTGACATGTTAAACTTTTCTTATTTTAATGCTTAGAGGGTGAAATTGATGATGAGGGTCCCAATATGCGCAATGATTTTGATGTATGTAGATATTTGTTGTAGGATGAATTTTTTTGGACTATAGAGGTCATCTAGAGCCTTTGTATATATGAGAAACTTTGCGTATTTATGTAAAATGTTTTGGACTCATATGGATGCATATGAATATTTATGTAATTTTTTGTCAAAATTTAAATATTTATGTATTTTTTGGTTGATTGGGTTTTTGGTCCTTTTTTTCTCTCCAGCTCCCAGTGTTGGGGTTGATTGATTCGATCACTAGTTTAGTTTTGATAACATTGGTTCATTGTCCATTGTTCATTTTTAGTTTTAGCTTTTGAGTCTTGACTCTAAATATTGATGACCTTAGACCAAGTCTTTGACTTGTCACTTTTTACTATTTTTGAGTTGAGTAATTTCAATTTATTATTCTAGTCTTCAAATTTTAGTATCTACTATTTTGCTTATTACTAATTAGGTTTTAGAATAATAAATGATGAATTTAAATTAGTGTATACAATAATTTATTATTTCTATTTCATTGAATCATATATGATGTATGAATCAATGTATTTACTTATTGAATTTGAATTTGAATTTTACATATATATATATATATATATATATATATATATATATATATATATATCCCCTCGTCCCCTTTGAATTTCCCTAAAATTTGGGGGTGCTCCCTCATGTCCTCCCTATGTGTCTCCCCTATTGAAGAATGTAACTAATGTCGGTCTTCATAATTATTTGTCAAAAGAAAGAAAAAAAAAATTTTATTTTTTAATTTTTTATTGTTAAAATAAATTGACTTATTAAAGCATGGGTTTCATGCTTGGGTAAATGGTCAATAGGTCAAAAGCACCCATTGAGTGCTCTAGGATTTTTGTATTGTATCAAAGTCAAAGAAGAAATTTATTTCATGTCAAAGGAACTCGTCTGCCGAGTTAGCTCCCTCTCCTATATGTCAACTTGTTTATCCTTCAAGTCGGCCTCAAAAGTAGTTGACAAGTTGGCCTCTTCAACAAGTCTAGTCGGCCTCATGAAGGGACACGTCCACCTTGCAAGAAGACTATATATAAAGGAGCATTCGATCTTGTGAGCAAAGACGTAACAACAATCCATTTTTCAATCTGCAATTTCTCTTGAGAAAAGAAGTTCATAGAGGCAGAAAGGAAGAAGTTATTTGTAAAAGAGGATAAAGAAAGGAGTATGTTAAAGAAGGATTATAAGATTACAGGACTGAAATCTTTGATTGCAGGAGCCGAGTTTTAGAAGGTCCGTTTTTGAAGTTGCAGAGGAGTCAAGTTATAAGTAGATTTGATGTAAAGAAATTTATGCCAATAGTTGACTTGGTGGATGGAGGAACTCCATGTCTTCGTCAAAGGTCTAGGTTGTCTCAATCTGATTTGAATCTACTAGTGGAAGAGTTTGACTGGGATTTTCCCCTCCATAGGGGTTTTGCCCTGGCTGAGTGCCTACATCTGGTGTCTATTTGTTTTCATCAGTGTTGATAATATCGGTATCAGCAAAATATCGGTGAGGGTCCAGAAAACATCTTATCAACAAGCATAAAAAATGCATAATATATATATATATATATATATATATATATATATATATATATATATATATATATACATTTTTTTGTTGTTGTTCAGATTTTTAAACATATAAAGCAATAACAACATGAACTAAACACATTGACACATAAATATGAAGAAAGCATTGATATATATGATGTCAAATAGAAATGATACATCAAACTTCAAAGGCGATACCAAATCCTACTGATCCCTGATAATTGTCCAATCAAGGACTCAAGCAAAATAACATCACATATCCTGCTGATCCCTGATAATTGTCCAATCAAGGACTCAAACAAAATAACATCACATATATAAAAGTATTTCATCATCATGAGTTATAAACTTATATGTAGCAAAACAAATAAAACTAGCAGCTATCTATCTGAGATCAGTGGCCTCTCCCTAGCAACTATCTTTTTGTCTTGTTCAGCAATTGCTTCAAGAGCTTTTTGTATAACATCTGCACCAGAAACCATACAAGGCATTACATCCGCATCATGTGCAGGGAGTCTAGCTAGATGGCATTTCAATTGCGTAACCCCTCCAGACATCTTGGTCCCACACAATTTGCATGGTATATATCCCTGATTTGCCCCACCAATAGGCTCCCCATACTCCCAAAATGGGTCCAAGGCTTTTGGCATATTTGACATTTTTAGTGAACTAATTCAAACCTAGGGCACAAAAAAAAACAAAAATTTGGCATTAAACCCCCCAACACAAAAAATAATAAGTAATAACCAACTCATTGAAAATTTTTTACTACATTATTTGCATTTTGCGATGTGAATGAAAAATGGCAATAAGAGGGTGCATAAGAAAGTTGAAAGAAAAGTGAAGCTTCCTGTCCAAATATGAAGAAAACCCTTGCATTGGCTCATGGGCATGAAAATCATAGCAAATGGAAAAAAAAACTATGTTGCCAGGAAACGTGGGTGCGGGGACAGGGACGGGGACGGGGATGACATTTTTGGAAACAGGTTGCGTGGGTTCGTCGGGTAATATACTAATATTAAATTTTAATAATTATATTTTATAAATTATAAATTTATAATTAATAATATATATGAAATTTCAATTTGTATATTTTTTCAACTTTAAACAAGAAAACTTTAATGATAATCATTTAAACATGCACATCATTGAACATTCAACATTGACATTGAAATTTCAAAATTTATCACCAAAAAACTGTTCTTTTGAATCTTTTCCGTGTAACCATGACACTGTGATAGCTATGTGAGAGAGCTCAAGGCTACTACTAAAACTGAAAATTCAAAATACATACTAAGATAAATGCTAGACTCAACTATTTTGGTGAAACTTGGGACAGATTTTGTCACACACAGGCTTTAAAATAACTATGCAGCTTAGGTTCATTTGCAAGGATGCCTGTCAATGAATCAGGCTGTGGTCGTACAGACCCTTCCTCCTACACAGCCAAGGAGTGTTAGCATTTCTGCCTCCTGCTCTAATTTCAAGACAGCTTCTCTCCTTATTGAAATTGCTCATTCTGGTTGGAGCTTGAGCTTGTAACTTTGCTTTGAATGTTTAGTCTCTCCCATATAAAAACACAATTTTTTCATAGGAGATTCTTCTCAACCTGATAGTGGTCTAGAATTTTCTTGATGTCTAATCATCCACCTGCCCCATGCATGTTGTGCTCTGTGGTAAAGCAATCCCAAAAACAGTGGCAGCCTTACCCTTCCACAAAACACGCTTATCAGTCTTTGTTTCCCAATAAAATGCACAGCAGCCATCTGATGGCTTGAGGGATAGTTTGTCTTTGAGTGCGAAGCTCTACCTGAATATTAATTATCTAAACATAAAACATCTTCGCAACTTTTAGAGATTACTTGGTGTACAAGTCTGTAGAGACCATATATGATTTAGGCATATTTTCCTAGTTTTAATCTTAACATGATGTTATCAGAATGCTGTGAGAAATTGGCAGATTTTGATACTTAATTTAGCCATGTCCAAAATAGCCCTTCGCCATTTAACAACATCAGCTGATTACAGCGTATGGCTGGTCTCAATCCTACTTTCTATTTGACCGAAAATGTCTGAACTTGTATGTGTGCATTTACAGTTTATAATTTGATGGTTATTTGGCTCGGGAATGAATGTTTCTTTCCAAATTGATTTACAAGAATTCTTAAAAACAAGACTTTAAAAAACTTAAAAAACCAGGTGCGGGTACCCGTGCAACACAGGTTTTGATGGTAAGGACCATGGAAGAATGTTTCATTCCAAATTGATTTACAAGAATTGATTTAGGGTTTTTTAGGTTTTGTTATAAGTTTTACCTTTGTTATAAGTTATTTTTTAAATTTCAATAAAAAAAAATTATTTGAAAATTAAATTTTTAATATAGTTTTTTTTATGAAGAACCCAAAGAACCCGAAGAACCCAAAGAACCCAACCCGAAGAACCCGAAGAACCCAAGAACCCAAGCACCCGAAGAACCCAAGAACCCAAGAACCCGTTAAAGGAAAAGAACCCAATTTTTTTTTTGAAGAACCCGGTTCTTCTGGGTTCGTCTGGGAAGAACCTGTACCCGAATCCGGTACTTGGGTGTGGGAACCCGGGACGGGTTCGAGAACCCCACCCCCGGGTGCGGGTACCCGTGCAACACAGAAAAAAAAAAGAAACAAAATGTTGGTAGGCAAAGAGGCAAGCAAGCATACCCCTAAATCTATGAAAAAAGTCATTAACGTAGGGGTTTTTAAGAACATACTTGTTAATGGAAGAAATGGAGTTTGTCTCACTGTTCTTCAATCTTTGATCCATAAAAAGATCTTAGTTGGTGGTGATAATCGCTGTTTGATCCTCAATCCCTCCTTGACAACCACCACAAAACTCTTCCCCTTCCTTCTCCAACACTCAGAAACAGAAATGAAGAAAAAAAAAGACGAATTTCCCTTTTTCTAGCCGCGGCCTAGCCTGCCCGGCGATATTTTCTATCGTCTCGCGATATTTTGCCGAGATATCAGCGATATCTCGGAAATATTGCCGAGATATCAGCGATATCTCGGAAATATCGCGATATTTTTGGGAGCCAAAATATCGCGATATTTTCTCGGCAATATTTTGGCTCGCCGAAAATATTGCGATATTTTCGATTATCGGCGATATCTCGCCGATATTATCATCACTGGTTTTCATGTTTTTGGTAGCTCTTTGATAACAATAATAATAATAATAATAATAATAATAAGAATTTAATAAGAAGATCACAAGCATCTATCAAAGTTAAAGAGAAATCAAATTTAAATGCCCTAACTAAGCTGCCCTAGATTTCTCAACATCCCCTTCCCACATCCCCCCATCCCGGAAACTTGGTGGAACATTGGAAGTACTCAAGTAACAACTTGATTGATTAATTTACAATCAAGAAGGATGGTATACTTATACACTTAAATCCTCCATTAGGGTCTAGGATGCTAGCCTCAAGAGGGCGATTAGGCCAACTTAGTAGAACACATCCCCCACCCCGGAAACTTGGTGGAACATTGGAAGTACTCAAGTAACAACTTGAGTGATTAATTTACAATCGAGAAGGATGGTATACTTATACACTTAATCCTCCATTAGGGTCTATAGGATGCTAGCCTCAAGAGGGTGATTAGGCCAACTTAGTAGAACATATGTAAGTACAATAAGATGAGTTTATGACCCATATGTAGGCTCAATAAAACCACCAATACATTAAATAGACGGTTGGCATGTGGGCTTCAGTGAAGATTAGCCATAATCTTCACAATTTTGGATTGCTATTTCTGGGCACTTTGACAAGGAAAGGACATTTAGACTCATGCAATGTGAAGTTTATTTTGCTCTAAAATTTGTATTTTTAAACATCATAATAGAGCTAATGAGATGAGAGGGCACAAACTTTATGAATTACATTTCTACAAGTACTTTAAAATACTTGTAGATTTCATAACTAGACTTTGAGTATTTTGCAACAAACTGAAGCCACCTAGAGAGCATTTATTATTGTAATGATAAAAATGGATCTATAGATTCATTGACAATTCAAAGGACTTTACCTTGAAGGTTGACTTTTAAGAGTACAAGACTTGTGTACTCTCCGCCTTCTTGTGGGCATTTGTCTATACCTCTCAGAATGTTTGCTGAACCTGAGAATGATGGTAGATTAAAACAAATTTACTAAGGAATACAAGGAAAATGGATAACTGCCATATTATATTGTGAATATCAGTTTTCCACCTAGGAAATTTTACAATGATCAAACCCAGTTCCAGTCCACAACTTTAAAGCATCTTGACATCGCTTTGCCGGTCGTCATTCACTTCAAAATATAGTAACCAAATATGCTTGAGTGTTGGGGGAGATACATGTATCTTACTCTCTATGTAATTGTTATGTGGTTGTATTGATGCACACTAATACAATTTCAAACTTTTGTCAATGATTGAGAGGCAAAGAGTAATTGAGTAATATTTTTTTTTAAATATTTATTTCAATTTTTTATTTATTCCAACAAAATTTCGGATTTTTAAGATTATACATTCAAGAAACAAGACATTAATTTGCACTACATACCTTTGCTTATTTTAACTATTTATATTTTTTAATATATGTCAATTTGTTTCATAGAAATGTGGTTAAAACCACATTCCTGATGTATGCTTTGAAGGAGTTTGTGATGAGAAAACTGATTCTAATATTTTGTTTTCTTTCCAAAATAATCATTCTGTGCTGAAAATGTAGCGAGAAAAGTCTTCCGGCTTGTGCCTTAGCCAATGAAGACCTCTAATTGTCCTTCTCCCAGAATGAGTGCGAGCTCACGAGTTAGACTTCAGTTAGGATGAGTTATTTCCAGTTTACTGGAATACCAATCAAAATAGCATGCGTAGAGTTGGAGCTTTAGTTAAGTGGAGTCTTCATCAGTGTCACTACAGAACGAGGTGGCAGTTACAAGTTCAGTTAGAGCAAGTTAGTCTTCAGTCTTGATTGAAGGAAGAACGAGTTAGTCTCCAGTGTTGATTGGAGAGAGAATGAGTTAAGAACTCTAGTGTTGATTGGAGAAAGGATGAGAAGAACTCTCAGTTAGCTCTCAATCAGAACTAGACTTCTAAAATAGAACTAGGCCTCCTTGCATGTTTAAATTGGGTCTATAAAGAGGAGGACAAAGCCACAGGAAATCATAAGTTTTGTGCACAAGGTTTGTGAGACAAGACATATCATGAGTGTGTGAGGGTATCCTTGATTGTGGAGAGCACAGATCTTGTGTCCTAAGAAATAGGAGATCAGAAGTGCGCTAGAATTTAGGAGTTCAGTTGTGCACAGTCTTAATGAGCTGGTGTCCCAAGAAATAGGAGGCAGAAAGGAAATAGGGAGATTTGCACTATGATTTAGGGGCCTCATGTGCACTAGTAAATAGGGATCTACTGCACAAGGATTTAGGAGGCTCCTAGTGCGCAAAGATCAAGGAGAAGATGAGCAGGGTTTGCAGAGCAAGTGAAGGAGGCAGCAGAGGAACAGTTGCATGGTAGAGGGCCGAGATCAATTGTATCAGCTGAGATTTGTGAGAAGAAGCAGGAAACTTTCTCAGAGATAGATTGCTTTGTAATAGATCAAATTGCTCAAGAATAATCAATAAAATACCACATCAAGGAAGCAGGTTTTCCCAGTTGGGTTTCCTGAGAAAACGAGTGTGTCAATTTGTGTGATGTGTTTTATCTGTGTTTTTATTCCACTGCTTCTAATTTGTTAAGAAGCTCTGTATCTTGGTGAAAGTAAGTTTAGTTTCAGTTTTCAGTAATTCACTAAGTAGTTGCAGAGTTTCATGGAAATTTAACGTTCTGCCTCACAGTGGTATCAACATGTTCACAACCATCGTTCATAGGAGTTGGTAATCTCACAAATTGTACAGTTGCATTGGAGGATAGTTTGATATTCAATTATTATATTCAAAGTTCCTTGGCAAGTAATTAGTGTCAAATAAACAGATGAAAATTATTTTCCTTGTTGATATGCAAAAGAGTCACAACTACTATGCCATTTTTTCTCTTGGTCCCATCCTCACTCCGGAAAAAAATTAAACCATTCAGAACCAACAAGAAGAATTATCACAGGCATGATACTTTCATAACGGGTTAATCTATCTCTAAATGTCACTTCATGAACTAACATTACTATATTTTTTGTGAATGAATTCTAAAATAAAGGAAACCAAGACAATCATGCCCTATAATGAGTTACCGATACACAAATACAGAGTAATAAGTTCAGGATAGCCAAAGAAAGAAGGATTTCTGCACATCTTCTCCGAGCACCCAGAAATTTATTCAGTTCTTAGAATTAATTGATATTGTGTTATGTGGCCACAATGGCTTTTATGTAGCAAAGAGATGTGGCTATCTCTATAGCTCCAGTGGAAAAGATTAATGATTATGAGATGCTTGTACGTGTAGTGTCCCATAGAGGATGTTGTTTGGATGGGATTTTAACGGGTCTGGCACAGGAAAACTTGAAATCTTACATGCTCAACTTCTATAAAACGATCCTGCCATATTGTATTGTCACAAGGCTTGATACAGAGCCCTGCTGTATTTCCTCAATCCAAGTAATTTATAGCCTTCCTAAAGTCTATTCTCTTGTGAAATCTGAACTATGATACCTTTATTTGAGTGTTCTTTCATGGAAACATAATGTGCTGTAGAGAATTATGAAAGATTTGTTTTTATATATTATACATGCATTCAGTAGTTGAAGATCATCGCATGATGCGAGCTTCGGTTTGCTACTTGTGTTTTGAAGGGATTTATTAACTTATTCCTTTTAGCAGTTTTACTGCCTTCTATTTATTAGCCTTTATAAGAAATCAGCTAATTTCAATATTTGTAGGAGCTACAAGGAGTTGATGGAAAAATGCAACCAGCTTGGAACAGGCGAAAACCAGTCTCTTCGGAAGCTGGAAAAGGCAGTTGAGAGAATAAAGAGGCTGAAGGTGAGAAGTTCTACTTTGCTATGTTAAAGAACCGAAAACAGTTTTTAATGCTGAAAATATCCAGCTTGCTTTTGTGGGTTGCTTGGGAAGTTTGGTGAGATTGAGGCTATTTGTAAATAAATTCCTAGTTTCCACTCTCATGCTTGTCCATATTTTATTCAGGCAAGGGTACAAGAGCTTGAGAGAACCCTTGAAGAGAAAGAGAATGCATCATTAAGGTATCTAGCAAAGACGAAGATAACTCAGGCCAAAGATGTTGACTCAGCGATCAATAAGTTGAATTCCATGTATTCTTGTCATAAAGATCTTGAATCAAACAAACTATTTAATGATGTCGGTGTTGGATCTCACAAGTCTCAAGGAGATATATCGGAGATTGTCCCGTCAACATGTAAGCAGGCTACTGAAACACTGCCAGATTTGCAAATGGAAGTTGGTCGAGGTAACACATGCAGTTTAAGACCCAAAGAAAATTTCAGGAAGGACAAATTTCATGATACAAATCAGGTTGTCCATGGGACCAATGAAGAGCACCCTTTCGTGCAACATGCTCATTCTTATCCGGTCAGTTCAGAATGTGTTACAGGAGGGGATGGTATTGAGGTTGGATTCTCCACTTTTCTCCAATCAGATGCTTCACTGCCTAGAAATACTAATCAATTTTCAACGACCTGTACAAAGTTTGGATCAGTAGCTCCAGATGACGTTGAAAATGGTTATGGTGCTTTCGTTGATTCCAAAAGAGTTGATGCTAATAAAACCACTCGCATCCCAGATGGAGTGAGAAATTCAACATCAGGTTCAGAAATGGCAGAGCAAGACATGGAGAAGATGGGAATCACTGATGACAATTCCTTCCTACCCATCAAAAGAGAGGCAGGACGGGTGCATCTCACATCTTCATTTATAAGTAAGTGTTTTACCTCTGAAAAGGGGGGCTTTCGGTGGGTTCTGCTTTTAAGGACCAGCACTAGATCAATCAAGAACATTATTCTGAGATTCCTTTGGCATATTTATCTCCGAGGTTGATATAGACTTTTTCATTCGTGTATTTGGAACTTTCCTTAGAGACACATTTTACTAACTATTTCAAGACTTTGGCAGATGAGCAGAGCGTGACAGGAAGCTCTGTTCTGTCCAAAGGAGTTCTGTCGAATGGAGTAAATGGAGTTGCTAGAAAATGGTGCAGGCAAGACCATGGGCAAAATCCTACATCAAGTGGAAGTGGAACACTTATTGCGGTAGGGGCTGATGGTCGAGGTGGTCGGATAAAAGTGTTGAAGAATCCAAGACAGCCATTGGTAAGTATCCAGTTCAACAACCTAAACATATTCCTCTGTTTATGTATCTAAAATGTTTAAGAAATGCTTTTTACCAGGTTAACTTTTAACTTAGGCTTTGTTCTGTTACTTCAGGATACAGGATTGAGCTCACTTTGGTCTAGACAGCCTAAACGTTCCAAAACTCTAGGAGGAAAACCCATTGCCAATTCTCACAGAGGCTTGCAAATTGAACATTTTTTCCAGAAACGCCAGGATTAAGTGGGTATTCAGCAAAGTAACAAGGATTTCCACTCTATTTATACACCATTTTCATCCTTTTTTCCAAAATTAAGTGCATTTTTTCCTGTAGTAAGATCCATATTTGTGCTGTTGGGCATTCAATTAAGGTTTTCAGTGTAATTTGTGGGGCGTTGGTTGCTTTTTCCAGTTTAATAGATGTACCACTTTGTTCTCTTCGTTCAAATCCATTTAGTTGGTTTGATACATGGGTGAAAACAATGTTGTATGATCTTTGTTGCTATACTCTACAACATATACCTTATCCACTGAATCGGAGAAGGATAAATATCTTTGCCTGTGAGGATAAGTTTCGTGCATTTACGTTCATAGCCAGTGATCACTGCGAAAATGTGTATGGCAGTGGAACTTTGACGGTACATATGGGATATTCTTTTGATGCTGGAACTTTGACCTGAGATGCTCGCAGACGCACCGTCACTTTAGTGGGCAACCATAAAGTGAGGCAGTAGAGCATACATACCTTGACAGACCTTTCACTATGTATTCGGCAATGACTATCCTCACCACAATTAATCACAGATTGAATGCCTATCACAAGGTCCAAAATTATAAAGATAATTTTAATCCCCTTGAATGAGGTACATAATAACCATTACGCACTAACAATACTAACAAAGAGCGAGGACTGATTGATGAGTCGTGGCTGGTAATCAACATTTTTATGCTTATGGTCCACCCATTTTGCACTGGCTCATTTGTAGGCACATTCATGGTCTAGTCCAACCCCAATGGTGGGTTTTAATTGGAAATTTTTTATTCGATGCAAAGTGTCTATCGTTATCATGTCTAATTGTGTTTTTCTTTTAGTAGTGTTTACTACTCGATGTCTAGTGTGTTTGTGCTAATTTTGTGATCAGTATTTAGATTAAACATCCAAGGTTATTAAGCTTTATTGGCACTATCATATCTGTATGTAAAAACTAGTTATGACTACACGCATGTGATAATTTTCTCGACCTAACCCAAATATGCATGGTTTGAAAATAAATTCTTAATAAAACTTAAAATTTTCACTATTTATCTTTTCTTATGTTTGTTTATTTGATAACACGGATATAAATTAATAGAAAGAAATAACCATTTTTAAAGATTAAAAACTATAAATAAATATCTTTATTTTTATTTTAACTAAGTAAGGTTGAGAATATAAATATATTTTTATTTTTATTTTAACGAAGTAATGTTGAGAATTTACTATATTTGTATTTCATTATATTTATTTTCTTGGACAAGATTTTTTATATTTTTTTGTTTCTAACATATTTTCCATCACCTCTTATATTTTATATTTATATGATTTTTCTTTATTCAAAAAATAATTAGTAATGAATTTATCTTATTTAATTTTTTGTTTAATGAAATTATCTTATTAGTTTCTGCTTTGCCAGGGCTTATAGCATTGCATTTGCCTCGTGCTCAAAGTGTATTGATTCCGCATTATTTTGTTGTGTTTTTGCAATTTTCACCAAAGTTTCGGGAAAATGCGTAATATTTCTATTTTTGCATAAATTCAAAAATAATTTTCTAATTTCAACAAATCTTATTTCTAATTTCCAATTGGCTGATGAAGCTCTAATGAGATAGAATTCCCTTGGTGGAGGGCGTTTTATTTTTGATATTTGTTAGTGGCCAACAATTCATTTTAAAATTAAAATAGAAGTAATTTTGTGAGTGGCCATTTTGTTGGTGAGTGCTTTGCCCAATGATGTGAGAATTGATGTGGTTTTAAGTTCTTTGCATAGGGCCGGAGAGGGGGGCGGCAGGTAGGGGGTGGAGCGGCGGGGGCTAAACAAATTTTCGAATAATATTATTACGCTTCTTTGTGCGAAGCTTTTACTGTGCGGAGGACGGAGTATGTGTAGGAGAACGAGGGTCCTTTGCACATGTGGGGTGCTCTGACACTTGACACTGTTTTGTTACTGCTTTGCTTAATGATGCTAGAATTGATGCGGTTGTCGGTCCTTTGCATAGGCAGGATGAGGGGATGCTGAACAAATTTTGAATTAATAATATTATGTTTTTTGTGTAGAGCTTTTATTATGCGGAGGACAAAGTATGTGCAAGATAACAAAGTATGTGCAGGGGAACAAGGTCTTTTGCATAAGTGAAGGTGCTTTGGCACTGATATTGTGGTTGGAAGCGAAACTTTTACTATACAGAGGATGGAGTGATTTCAAATCTTAGATGACAATTCGTGACTTAGATGAGTTGTTGTTTTTGATGCATTATATGTAGACTTTTGGCTGTGAAAACAATTTGTTAATTTTACTTTTTACATTGATCACTTTTTTTTTTTGCCTTTCATGTCACTAAATATGTCATTGGAAATTTGGCATATGATCTCTGTTTTGTGCGTACGATAGCTTGTTAGAAAGGTGTATGCGAGGAGGACAATTCCCGGAGCCAACAAGCTATTACTTTAATCGTTGGGTTACAAATGCTCTTGCTGTAACAATTATCATAACCGTTGGACTATAAACTATTGTAACAATTATCGTACTCGTATTATGCAAAATTAACTGCGTTTTCAATTTGTGTGAGGAAGGTGGTGTGCAGTAAAACGAATATGTGAACCACATAATGAGTGAGTCAATTGAATAACAATTTGTGTCATGAAAATTTTGGTTTGTGTAAAACTAAACACTGTATGAAATGCCCCATGTTTCCTTGTGTGAAGCTTTTACTGTGTGGAGGACATAGCATGTGCCTTAAAATGGGGGTGCAGAGATGACTTTATTTTGTAGAGACAATTAATTTTAAACTCTTTTCTATTTAAAACTTTTACAGATCTAGCTGTGCGGAATAATAGTTGCATATAACTGTGAATATGTACGAAATGAAGGATGTGAGGATGACGGGGGTCGAAAGACGGAGCTGTGAAATGTGGAGGAGGAGGTATGTGTGGGAGACCAGAGGTGCAAAGATGAGTTTTTTTGCAGAGATGAAATTAATTTTAAATTATTTTCCATTTAAAACTTTTACAGAAGTAGTTATGCGAAAGAGTAGCTGCATAAAGCTGAGAATGTGTGCGGAATGATGTGTGAAATGTTCTTTTAATTGTAATGCATTTTAATTCTTTTGGAGTTAGTACATGTGCAATGTGACTCTCCACATTCATTATTATGGTTATTTCTGTGTTATTAGGCACGTTTCAATTTTTTTATTAGTAGATTGTGTGGAGTGTGGAGGCTTGCACAATGAAAACTTGAAAGCTTTATTCACACTTCGACACCAATGATTACTTTATTATTAATAGATTGTGTAGAGTGCAGAGGTCTGCACAATGAAAGCTTGCGAGTTTCTTTCGTACAATGAATTTCCTCTGCAGTCCTGCATATATGCATTTGTGTTATTTTGAAAGTATATGTTAGTATTAATAATTTAATGCTTTGAAAATCATGTTTTTAGATTTGATATTTTAATACTTGTGTGGTTTTCTCATTCCGTCTACGCCTCAGAACATTAATTGAATATATGTGCAGATGCATTGTCGGTGAATTGAATGTTGAGAGCACTGATATTTACCTGCAACAATGTTTTCTATTAATCAAAGGACACATATCAAGACGATAAAAATTTGGATGACAACTTTATCTTTGTAATGTATTTCAAACGCAAAATAATAACATGTGATTTCTAGGAAAATGAGTCTGCAAGCATTTGAAATAGCAAGTATAGTGAAGAAAAAACGTTATTTGCAATGATACAAACAAATAATTCATTTCGTCACGATTACATTTGTTGAATAATAGAATGTGTAACGTTTGCTCTTTGCAATAAATTTCATTCGCAATGTTGTGTCCTTGCACATAAATTTCCCGTTCACAAATTTCTTTCGCAAACACGTTCTTGCTTCTTACATTTGTGAATTAAATACTAATGACGGGGCATACATTGGGATGATAGAAAGATTTGGATGTCAACTTTATCTCTAAAATAGAGATTTCGTGACATGTCAGACACAAAAATGTAACAGGTGGTGATTTATAGGGAAACGAGTCGACAAACATTTAAAATCATTAGCGGAGAAAGGAAATAAGCTATTTGCTCATATCGATAAGAGCCTTTTCTACTCTATTACATATTTTGAATAGCGGATCGTCTAACGTTTGCTCTTTGTAAATTGTGTTTAAAAGCTTAGAGTATTGTGCGAGCTTCTGTTGCCTTACATAAATTGTTATCTCCAACGTTGAGGTTGCAATTTCAATAGTTTCTCAATGATGTTTCTATTAATTTGTGGTTGGTAGCAGTAGTGCAGAAATACATAAGCTCTACAACATTGCAAACTTTTAAATTGATTTACCTTTGTCGATTTTATATTCGCATTTGACAATTTCTTAGTTGATTAACATGATCACAGAGAGTTTGAACTTATTTTATATGGCAAACTTCTATTTCTTATGACTCGTATAACTGCGATATTAAAGCAGTGGCAAAGTGCATAGTAAATGCATGCGATGGTGATTAGCTTTGGTATGTTCAATTGCTAATTATTGAGTGTGTTGTGTCTAATAGTTATAGTTGTGGGAGAACAAGTGTGCGAAGCATGGAACATAAAATTTTTCATTGCAATGTCTCGTATGTGTGTATGCATTCAATATTATTGAATTTCATAGCAAGATGATGTTATTAGAGGTTAACATTTGAAGACTGGAAACATTTGGTTTTGTAACAAATTTGTAAACATAACACTAATAGGAGTTTTTTCTTGTGCGAAGCTTATAATAAAAGTACTTATGTGGGGTTTGGATACATTGTAATGGATGGCTAATTAATTAGCGAAATGTATGCAGATGTACAAAGTGTTAGTTTTTGTTCCTTGATTTGTGCAGTTTACTTGAAGTCGGTTTTTTTTTTTTTTATTTATTTATTTATTTATTTATTTTTATTTAATTTCGAATGAATTCTAATGTTAAATGACATTTTCCCTCATTATAGTAGTGATTTGAAATGTTTGCTGGTTCGTTTCCCTAAAATCACTACCTCCTACTATTTTGTGTCTGAATCATGTTACAAAATATTTTTATTGAAAATAAAGCTATCATTCAAATTTTTTATCGTTCCGATGTTTGTTCTCTTATTAACAAAAAATACCGTTCTGAGTAAATATTAATGCTTTTGACAATAAATTTATTGAGTACGCATATGCACGTCTTTATTCAATATATAGATGCACACAATGTATCAACTTTTACCGTCTATGTTACACACATACGTTCTCTCATAGAACAATACATGTTCACATGCATTAGAAAGACACTTAATCTAATATTCCATAATAGTAATAAGTATTTAATCCACAAAATATTCGTTATTTCTAGTTTACAAATTTCTTTTTCCAGTTGTGTTTGTTACATTACGAATTAAAGTTTTTGTTTCTAGTAATTAAATTAATTTTGCGTTTACGGAATAAAGTACCCTATGTAGCCCGTTTTCCGCACATCTTTCATTTCGCAAGGATTCACAACTCTGTAATTGCTCTTTCACACAACTAAATATTTAAAGACTTGACGTAGGCATTTGATTCATAGGTATATGCAACTGCTCTTCCGCACAACTAAAATCTATAAAAGTTTTAAATGGAAGAGTTTAAAATTAAATCTGTTTGTGCGGAATAAGGCCCCTACTGCATCGAAATTGTGTGTCAAGTTGTGCGAGAGATAAGTATGTAGAAAGAATGTGCGGGAGAATATATGTGACTCCATCCAACTGGTTTGAACGCGTCTTGATAGTTAGCTTTGCGCCGTAATGTTCAAAACAATGTGTTAAGTCATTCGTAAATCAAATTTGGCTCAATTTACCATAGTAGTGGAGACCAACGGTCAAGTCGATTTATCGTAGAAGGTAGGTGAATACGTGTCCGCATAATATTTATTTGTGAATGTCCTTGCACAATTTACTCTTTGTAACTATTATTGATAGTTTTAAGCTGATTGCCGTGATCACAACCATAGTCTAACGAGACTTGAAATTTGTCTGGAGAAACAACGGAAATTTCGGCACATTCTTGATAAAATATAGCATAAATCTTTTGTAATTGCAGGTAACAACTATCAACTTTCAAGATATTGGGTTTTGAAGGGGGTTTCGATGATGCTGAATCCCTTTCCACTATCAAAAACATGATTCAAACACTCACATTGCCAGTTTTTTGTTGAAAAAATGTCGGATTCCGATGATTTTTGGTCGTGTAGACAAATTTGCTGCCTTGGTAGACAACACTTATTATTGTATATCGTAAGTTCTTGTTTTTTATGACACGTATATCAATGATCTTGAAGTAGGAGAAAAGTGCAGTGTAAATGGATAAAATACTTTTGGAATTTCTGAGTTTTTTTCTCTTACTTTTCGTAAAAGCTGACTTTGGTATCTTTAATTGCTATTTATTTAGAGTGTCGTGTGTAACCGTTTTCACACAAATAATAGTAACAACATATGTTTGTGAAGAGAGTGGAGAATTGTAAAGTTAAACAAGATTTGAAAATGTTATTCATTAATAGAATATTTTTTACTGCAAAGCAAAAATGGGTAGCAAACGAAGGAAAGAGGCTAATTGCAATGATACGGTTAATTCACTTGCTTACATCGATGGTAAATTTCACTGGTCGACAACATATGAGTGATATGTGAATCTATCAACGGAAGAGAAAACAACCAACAAGATTTGGAGTATCGGATCAATGAAAGTTGGGTGTGTTCCGGAGGTCTTTGATTTCAAAGAAATTGTTTATCTTCATGCGAATAATTTTGATTTAAGAACGAGAGCAATTAAGCTAGGAGTGACGAAGGTTCCTTTGAATCCCAAGGCGTTTAGATGGTTACTCAAGTTATCAAAACCGAACAAGCATTTAAAGTTGTGCAATGCGAATAACTTCCTGAAGTTGGAAGTAGGTGGGATTGACATTGTGTGAGAATTCATTTCTCCAACTTCTAAGGTTTCTTTCAATCTTTCTCTGCTTGATATTTCTTTGTTTAGGCAACTGTTTGGGGATTTATGTTGGCTATTTGCTCGTGTAATAGGCTTAGAAAGTACAATAAATGTTTTGAAATGCATTTTTTATGTGCTTTATGAGACATACAAAAATAATTATATTATCGATTGGGTTGATGTCGTTTACAATAAATTCATTGTTCAATTAGATAGATTATCCAAGAAGAATAAATTTTTTATGATGGCATATTTTATAACAACCCTTGTGTCAAGGCATGTGTTTGACAATTTACCCTGTAATCCTAAATTCAATTTTGGCGAGGAACTAATGTAGTTATGGTATCCTATATTGTGGAAGCACAAAGCTTTTTTAAATTTTTGTTTAATTCAAGATGTGTTTGTAAGACAAGTATAGTGCATGATAATTGGACAAGAGCCTCGAATATCTACATACGCTGAGGTTTTCCTATTTGGCAAAGGGGAACGTGAGGAAAGAGAAAGCAATACAATTATTTGAACTTATGGTTTTGAAGATATGCCATTGTTGTTACTGAAGTTTGTTCTAGATAGGTATTTTGTTGTTGAAGTTTGCAGGCAATATCATCGTTGGCTACTTACATTTGAACAAAAAAAGAAAAAAACAATTTATTTATTTTTTGTTTACTATTGGAAAAGTCACTGTGAAGAATACGGCTCACGCTAACGTTCTTGCAAAGTATTTAGATGCTTTTAACTTAGGTGAAGCTGAAGCTATTGAAGGCTTTGATAGAGGAAGAATTTTCACGGAACACTTAGATTCTATTAGGTACGGAACTTGTTTCCAAGAACTAGAGAGCAGAGCAAGGAAAGTCAGAGTGTATCAACAAAAGATAAAAAAATGCTAGTATATGTTGAAAAGATCGTGAAAAAATAGGTCATTGACATGGGAGGAAGATACAAGCAAAGAGGCACAAATCCTATGGGACAATCTCAATTTTGCACATGCAGTGCTAGTTTGACTTCATCTACTTGCCAGAAAAGGAAAAAAAACTAATGCAAGCGAAAAACTGGGTGGTGATGGTTTATCAGGTGGTGGGGATGACAAAGAACCTTTTTATAGAGTAACTCTAGAAAGAGCGCACATGGATGAATCAATTAGATCCAAGACTCTACTTGAAACAAGGAGCATTGAAGAGGCCATGAACATGGAAGTTGATAATGTTATATTACCTGATTGGGTTAGTACTTTTTCGCAAGAAAATAAAAAAATGATAGAGCAAATTGTTCAGGAGGTCATTACTTTCGATGATCATTGTCACATTACAAGATGCAAATTATGACAGGGGAAATAAGAGATTGAAGATTGAAAGGGTACAACTTTGCCACAAAAAAGTTCTTAATCGAGCATAAATGAATCTTGATCTGTCTGGGGTTGCGATGCCAGGGTTGATGAAATTGCATCAAGCTAGTGGTGACGTGCTTCCAAACTTTGTTAGCTGACAACAAGCATAAAATATGACGCTGAAGGCAAAAATAAAAGAGATAGAAGATACTTTGAGCTTGAGTCCTTTATTGAAGACTCCACTAGCAATACATAGATCGCCATTGGCAATTTCTAGTCCTGACAGATCTCATAGATTTGAGAAACTTGTCAATCTTCTTAATGCAGTGAAATAATTTATTATTAGTAATATATCCGAAAGATTGCAAATTATTGAATCTGCATGGCAAACAAATTTTAATCTACAACATTTAAATTAGAGAACTAAGTCTTCTATTGAGTTGGTCAAAAGTGAGTTCGAGGGATACAGGGAATTTGTAGACAATGGCCTACTAACTTTTAGTCGGAAGCTTGATTTACTGTTCGAACTAGAAAAAGATAAACAAAGGCTGCTGGATGTTGATGGGACGAAGCAAATCAAGGCTATATGGTCTGAGAAAATCAGAACATTAGAGGACATTATTTTTGAATGTGGAGGCATAGAAAATAGAAGAGCTGATGCATATCTCAAGCTGGTAGTGATTGTTTAGGATTGAAACAATACATGCATTACATATGAGTCTGGATTAATTCCGAAAGACAAGTTGATGGCTAAATTGGAGAAGATGAAACAATCACAGGCAACAAAGTTTGATGATATAACTGATTTTACTACAGAGGAAATTAGCAAATGGCTAATTACTTTTGTTAGTGTTAACGAAGAGTACTCTGCCTTGGCTTTGCAATTGCAAGAAGAAACTAGAGAAATTGAAGAGGAGATATTCAATGAACGTGTTAAACATGACATTAATATCACTTTGATGAAAGAATTCATTGAAGCTAAAGTGAAGGAATTCATTGCAGAAAGCGTGATTCCGAGAGATAGCTGAGAGATAAACAATATTGGGTTATGATTTTTCTTATTGCAAGTGTTTTAATACATTGTAACATTTGTTTTTTCTATTCATAACATTTAACTATTGAATTTTCTTGGGTATGTTATGATGGAATAGTCTAATTCCTGAATGCAGTTCCTTGTTCGTTGTTGCAAATGAATTTTAGAGATTACTGTCACAGGACCCTGATTCTAGTCCCGATTGGGATGAATGCATTCACTTTGTGAAAATGCAACAAGAAAATCTTGATTTATTTTTGTCTTTGAATTAAATTAGGAATAAAATTGTAATTCCACACCATAAGATAACTTGTACGAGTTAACTAAGTTAAATTGACTTAGTTGGCTCTGTTAATTCGAGTTGAGGGTCTAGCTAGAGTCATGTATAGTGTCTCCTACATTATAGGAGCCCTAGTTGAGTTTATTTTGAGTTGTGATTAATTAATTTAGTTTAATCGAGTTAAAGTCAGTTAAACTAGTTCCAATTGGTAAAAGAACTAGTAGGAGGTCAGACAGTGGGGTGTTGCTTCATGTGTTCAACTAGTTAAATGATGATTCACTTATAAATAACTCATGCATGTCAAATCTGAGAGTTACCTAGTTGAGATTAGAGTTTAGGGACAATGTACTATCAGTGGTATAATCATCCAAATTGTACAGGTGGTGCATGCAGTCGAAGGAAGGTCTATGAGGATTGCACAATTCATATTGAGGGATTTCCCTAATTAATAGGGGGCTAATTCCCAATGAAACAACACAAGGAAACAGGGACTTGGGAAAGCAGAAAATTGATTAAGTATTGGTCTGGGCTTGTCTAGGAAGAAATGAGACATAGAGACAATGCAAAGGTTTCTCGGGCTTGAGCAAAGCATTGTAATCTTCTCATATTTTATGACTATTGCAATATACAGATATTAGGGGTTTTTAGTAGTGGTTTTCCTCAGGAAATCATTGTGTAATGTGTTGATTGAATTCTTTCTCTTGTATGCTTCGTAATTTTGCGATCGTTTAACTGTTTTTGCTGATGAGTAGAGTAGATTGAAGTCTATTGTTTTAGTAAATTACAATTAGCATTTTGATTATACAAGGAATTTCTACATGGTATCAGAGCACAAATCACTCTAGAGGAGGAGAAGACAAGTTTGTATTTTGCAGGGGTAATCAAATTTGCAGTATCATTCTTTAGAGCCGATAGGATGTCATTCTATGGAATAACACTCGAATATGGCCTTGAGGGTAGTTCGAACTATATTGCTTGGAAGGACAAGATGGAGGCAGTGTTGGAAGACAACAGGCTGAAGGAATTCATAGACATTGATATTCCTAAGCCTCCAACAACAGATGCTCAAGATATTGCAGAGTGGAAGAAATGTGTTGCAAAAGTGATAAGGATCATACTAGGAGTTCGAGATCATATTGCCTTGAACCTCCATTAGAAGGAGGGTCCATATGTAATGTGGAAGGCTTTGACAAACCCGTTTCAAAACAATAATGACCACATAAAGTTGGCACTAAAGGACAAGCTTAGGAAAATAAAGATGGAGAAGGGCGACACAATACGAAAGCACTTGACCAAGTTTACCCAATGGCGGGATGAGCTTGAAAGTGTCGGTGTTATAATTGCTGAAGATGATCTGGTCAACCTAACACTTCTAGGCCTTCCCAAGAGCTGGCACAACTACCAGGATTTGGTAAATGGGAGGGAGAAACTACTAGAGTGGGAGTGTTTTTGGTTCGACTTGGTGCAAGAAGAGATTCAATGGAACACCAGAGATGGGACCTCATCCAAAGAAGTGGAAGAGGATTTTTCATTAGTCAGCAAAGAAAAGAAAGCCAAGGGAAAGAAGTTCCAAGGTGAGGAGTGCAAGAAGAAAGACTTGTCCAACATCAAGTGCTTTCATTTTCACAAGTTTGGGCACTATGCCAAAAATGTCCACAAAAGAAGGCAAACAAGGAGCTTGCAGTAGCAGCAACACGTAAAGCTCTAGCTTCACAATTCGAGCTTGATTTGACTCTCATTGCATGCATGGAAAGCGCTGTAATGAGAAACATGTGGTATTTCGACAACGATGCCTCGTTCTATATGAAGGGGAATAAAGATCTCTTCAGTGACTTGGAGGAGAAATAACTCAAGCAAAACATAGAGTTTGGAGATGATGGGAGGTATAACGTGACCAATATTGGTACAATTACTTTTCAGAGGGAGTCAGGCCCCCCTCTCAGAATCACAGATGTGATGTATATTCCAGGACTAAAGAAGAATCTTGTTTCTGTCACGGATTGGAAGACCGTGGTTACGATGTGATATTTAAAAAAGGAAAGGTTTTCCTTAGACACATCGCTATAGGACAAGTGAAACAGATCAGTGTGCGAGTCAAGAACCTGTATGCACTTGAGGTACAAGATGCATGCAAAGCCTTGAGGAGCAAGGCAAAGGTTAGAGACTTGGTGGTTGAGGGGGAGCATAAATTACTTCTCAACATGCAATCTCAACAATTTGTGGAGCAACCACAATTAGAGAAGCAGAGAGGAGGCCAAGTGGAGACATCCTCTCAAGCATAGACCTTTAGTAGGGGGAAATTTCGAGCTAAGTGGGTAGAGGGAGCACATGTAGCCATACCTCCAGGTGAGAGGTGGGGCGATGTGAAACAATAGTCCCAAGAGTGCATAAATTTGGGTAGGATCCATTGAGGTGCTTTTTGTCTCATGGATCATTAGCTTGCTACAGGGGCCCACAATATTCAGTAACAGGAGGATCAATGTTAGTTAGTTACTGAGGAGTGCAGAGCAGTGTTGAAAATAGAGCATGAGGCTCAGTAGCAGAGTCAACAACAACACAATTTTACTAGTAGATAGTTGCAGAAACAATTGATTCAGTTTTTTTGGATGCTTTTCAGTTGCAGATGTTGTAGTAGCAACATCAATAGTGATAAGTGTTGCATGCAGAGCATTCCAAAGGTACTGGATCAGGATAGATGTGAATCCATTTCTTGTTAAGACAAAGTGTTGAAAATGCAACAAGAAAATCCTGATTTAATTTGTTCCTTGAATTAAATTAGGAATAAAATTATAATTCCACATCCAAGACAACTTGTATGAATTAACTAAGTTAAATTGATTTAGTTGGCTAAGTTAATTCGAATTGAGGGTATAACTAGAGTCATGTAGAGTGTATCCCACATTATAGAAGCCCTGGTTGAGTTTATTTTGAGTTGTAATGAATTAATTCAGTTTAACTAAGTTAAAGTCAGTTAAACTAGTTCCAACTGATGGAGTAACTAGTAGGAGGTCAGAGAGTGTGGTGCTGCTTTATGTGTTCAACCAGTTAATTGATGACTCACTCATAAATAACTCATGCATGTCAGATCTGAGAGTTACCCAGTTGAGATTGGAGTTCATGGACAATGTACTATTAGTTGTTTAATAATCCAAAATGTACAGGTGGTGCATACAGTCAGAGGAAGGCATATGAGAATCGCACAATATATATTGAGGAATTTCCATAATTAATAGGGGGCTAATCCCCAAGGAAACAACACAAGGAAATAGGGTCTTGGGAAAACATAAAATTGGCTAAGTATTGGCTTGGGCTTGTCTAGGAAGTAGTGAGATAGATAGAGATAGTGCAAAGGTTCCTCGGGCTTAAGCAAAGCATTGTAATCTTCTCATATTTTCTTACTAATGCAATATACATATAATAGGGGTTTTAAGCTGTGGCTTTCCCCAGGAAATCATTGTGTAATGTGTTTATTGAATTATTTCTATTGTATGTTTCGTGATTTTGCAATCGTTTAATTGTTGCCGCTGATGAGTAGAGTAGATTCAAGTCTATTGTTTTAGTAAATTACAGTTAGCAGTTTGAATCTAAAAGCAATTTCTACATACTTTGCTGACTTAAGTATTAGCATTTTGATAAATTCTTTATGCGATACATGCTATTTTTTGGACCATGAGTCTGTAATCATATCTTGTTTGAATTTTTGTTACTGTCTTTTCTATTCTTTAGTATGTTTACCAATTATGGAAAAAATTATGAGATAATGTTTCGTATGGGATGTTGTATAGACTTGAATTCTGGGACATACAAAAAACACTAATTGAACATGTGTTTTGTTATGAAACTAGCTCACAAAAATATAAAAAAGAGAGATGAACGCCTTAGAAATAAACCTCTTCGAGGGGGCAACCTCCTTTACATTACACAAATGAACAATTCTTAGATGATACAAATGACAAGACCTCCTTTCTATATATAGGAGTCTAAGGAGTCATAATATAATCAGAGCCAACATAACAATAATAATGTAAGGGCACAATAATAACAATAGTGGGCTTCTATGGGGCACAATAGTAACAATATGGGGACTACATGGGTACAATAATATAATAAGGGGGCTGTACTAATAACAATAAGGGGTTACACTAGTAGTATAGGGGCCTAACATGCCCCTCTCCTTCAAAAAGTGTTGTCCTCAACGCTTGAGTAGTTCTTGATGCTTCTATAGAATATTCATGTCCTCCCATGTGGAATGTTTAGCGGGTAAGTTCTTCCACTTGATGAGATACTCTGAAATTGATCGATTTCGTAGCTGTCGGGTTCTTGTTTCTGTGACTGCTCCAGGTTCCAATATGATTTTTCCTTCCTCTTCAAGTTTTGGCAATATTGTTTGAATTGGGATCTTCTGCAACTTTTGAATGAGTAGCCACACTTCTTCGTTCTTCTTCCATTCATCCCTTGCTTTGTTTATCCAATATGGTTGGGTAATAGAAATGGTGCACAACAATGTTTCCACATCCTCATCCTTTCTTGAGAGTGCATTTGCCACCACATTTTGCTTCCATTTTTTGTAGATGATTTCAAAGTCATAACCCAACATCTTTGTGACCCACTTTTGTTGCTCTTCAGAGGATACTCTTTGTTCTAAAAAGTATTTAAGGCTATCATGATCCGTTTTTACCTTGAAGTGTCTTCCCATTAGGTAGGGTCGCCATTTCTTAAGTGCATGTAGTATTGCCAACATTTCCTTCTCATAAATAGCTTTGTGTAAAAACTGTCCCTTGATTGGACTATTTTCAGAAGCAATGGGTCTTTCATATTGCATTAAAACTGCACCAATTCCATTTCCTGAAGCATCACATTCCACAATAAAGGTTTTTGTGAAGTCCGGTGTAGCTAAGACCGGTGCTTGGCACATTGCCTCTTTAAGATGTTCGAAGGTCTTTGTTGCTTCTGGAGTCCATGAAAATGCATCTTTCTTCAATAATGTTGTTAGAGGTGCTACTATTCTCCATAATTCTTAACAAACTTGCGATAATACCCTGTCAACCCGAGAAATCCTCGCATATGCTTTATGGATGTGGGGATTTTCCATTCCTTAATGGCTTTAATTTTGGTAGGGTCTACCTTAACTCCTTCATGAAATACAATATGACCCAGATATTCCACCTCTTGTACTCCAAAGAAACATTTGGATCTTTTTGCATATAATTGTTTCTCCTCCAATAGTTGTAGCACCCTGTCAACATGTTCAACATGATCCTTCCAAAACTTGCTGTAGATTAGTATATCATCAAAAAATACTAACACAAATTTTCTAAGGAAGGGTTTGAAAATGGAATTCATCAAACCTTGAAATGTATAAGGTGCATTGGTAAGGCCAAAAGGCATGACTAAAAATTCATAATGACCTTCATGAGTTCTAAATGATGTTTTCAGAATGTCTTCAGTCTTCATTCTAATTTTATTATATCCTGAATGAAGATCCAACTTGGTGAAGTAAATTGATCCATGCAATTCATCCAGTAATTCATCAATGACAGGAATGGGAAATTTATCTTTAATAGTGAGATTTTTGAGCTCCCTATAATCCGGACACATGCGCCATGATCCATCCTTCTTGTGCACCAATATTACTGGAGCAGAGAAAGAACTTTGGCTAGGTTGAATTATACCCGCCTCTAGCATTTCTGCAACCATACGTTCAATTTCACTCTTTTGGGCATAGGGATATCTGTACGGCCTGATGTTTGGAGGAACACTTTCTGGAATCAGATGAATAACATGATCATGATCACGAATAGATGGGAGACCTTTAGGAGTCTCAAATACCTTGGAATGATTGTCCAAGACTTTTTGGAGATCTAGAGAAATAGATGATTTCGATGTGGAAACATCTAGCGAACATAATTGTGCAATTACACCTCTTTGTTCATTTTTTAGAAGCTTTGTCATACCGTTAGAGCTGATTATCTTTCCCAGTTTCCCTACAATACCCCTTAATTCAACTTCCTTTCCTTCTGCAGAAAATTTCATGAAAAGTTCTTGAAAATTAAAAGCTATTGTACCCAAGGATTATAGCCATTGGACTTCTCGTACAACATCAACACCTCCCATTGGAATGGAAAGCATTGGGCTAGTCAATACATATTCTCCCATGGATAGCTTGATATTATGGCACTTTCCAGAGCAATTTATCGTTCCTCCATTTGCAACCATCACTTGACACTCTGGTGCTAGATATAGGAAGCAATTCAGTTTTTTTGCTATCTTACAATGAATAAAATTGTGGGTACTTCCTGAATCAATCAACACTATTACCTTTTTCTTCTTGATTTGTCCTTCTATCTTGATGGTTTGAGGAGTGGTAATTCCAGCCAATGCATTACAAGATATGGTCAGATTCATTTCTTATTTATCTAGGCTTTGTTCATGGACTATATCCTCTTCTTTTGACCTTTCTTGCTACTTTTCTTCTTCCTCTTCACAATCTATGTAGAATAATTTCTTCTCAACACACTTATGACCTTTAGTGTATCTGCTATCACAACTGTAACAAAGCCCTTTTGCTATTTTTTCTTATAATTGTTGTGGTGTCAACCTTATATGTTGTGGAAGGCTAGGGGAAACAACACTTCCGTCTTTATAGTTGTGAGTGGTATGCTTCCTAGTTGCCATAATTTTGCTTTCCATTTTTCTTGCTAACCTGAATGCCTTCTCTAATGAATCAGGTTCCCAAAGGCGAACATCATGTTGGATATTATCCTTTAAAGTCCCTATGAACACATCAATCCTATGTTCCTCTGGAATATTTTTTACCCTTATGTTCAATTTTTTGGAACTACTCAATTGCTCCATTATTGAACCCTTTTGTTTGAGACTTATCAATTGGCTAAAAAGAGTGTTGCTTTTTGTATCCTCATAATGTGTTGTCAATTCTTCCGTAAAAATTGCCCAAGTGATAATCTGTTTACGAGAGCAAAGCCATTGATACCATACAAACTGATTTGGTTCCAAATATAAAGTTGCAATACGTACCTTTTGGTGTTTTGCACATTATTGAGATTGAAAAATTGCTTCATCTATAATATCCATGTTGCAGGATCCTTGCCATCAAACTTCCTCATATCGATTTTTGGATGTTGGGTCTTCAATCCAACATTAGAGTCTATGAAATCATGATTAACATTTCTTTTGTTCTCATCATGAGTTTCCTTTACTACCCTTTCACCATTAGTAAGTATTTCTTGTAGAAAATTTGTCAAATCTGTCTTCAAATCTGCCATGCCTGTCTTCAAATCTATCTTCAAATCGTCCATCTTAGCTTCCACGTCATTCATCTTAGCTTCTACATCTTTCTTTAAACCATCCATCTTAGATTCTGTTACTTTTTGTGCGAGTGACATTTGTTGCACTTGGTCTCGTAATTTTGATATATCATGTTGCATTTCTTCCTCTTCTTCATAAGTCATGCTAGAGCTTTCAGGTTGCTTACTAGGTGTTTGCATTTTCTTTCATCGGGGCATCAATTACTGATAATAATTCTCTACTATGCCCTTTGAATTCCTTCAAAATAATTTTTCAAACCAAGCTTAAGAAAAAATTAAAAAAAGTCTGCACACCTTTTTTCACTTTGTAAGAGCTCGATATTGCCTCTGATGTACCTCTGTAATTTCGGATCATCCAGTTCTAAAATTGCGACCTGCAGTAGCCCACTGTGTCCTCTTTCTAATGCCACCAGTCTGATTGAATTTAGATTCTCCAAGGCAGAGTTATGCACAATCTCCCAAGATGACCTGATTATTGACATTTTCAGAAGAACGAACTTGTAGGAAGTGCTACGTGTCACTGTTTCGACCTTAGGATCTGAAAAATATACACAAGAAACTACAGTCTGTCCTCTTTCTATAACTTCTTACGAAATTTCAATCTGATGCTCAAAATAAAAGTTATGACTATTTTCCCCAGGTCACCTGTTTGGAATGTAATTCGGGAGTCTGCAAAAATGCCAACTTCCTCAGATCATATCTCCACAAATATAGCGCGAAAAGCTCTGAAATTCGGACTTGTGGTTTAGAACGATTTCGGCCCAAATGGGTTTTTTTTTAGCATCTGAAACGTCGCAGAAAAAAAGTTATAGCGCAAATGCCACGATGACCTATTTGGAGCAGCGAAACCCTAGAATTCAAAGCTCTGATACCAAATGTTATGAAACCAGCTCACAAAAAGATAGAAAAGAGAGATGAACACCTTAGAAATAAGCCTCTTCGAGGGGGAAACCTCCTTTACATTACACAAATGAACAATTCTTAGATTATACAAATGACAAGACCTCCTTTCTATATATAGGAGTCTAAGGAGTCATAATATAATCAGAGCTGACATAACAATAATAATGTAAGGGCACAATAATAACAATAGTGGGCTTCTATGGGGCACAATAGTAACAATATGGGGACTACATGGGTACAACAATATAATAAGGGGGTTGTACTAATAACAATAAGGGGTTACACTAGTAGTATAGGGGCCTAACATGTTTTCCAATATTTCTTTGAGATTTTATATATTAACTAATGTTTTGTAATAAATGATAATTAAAATGGATTTTTGTTTACTCTGTCCTAATACTGAAACTGTTTACCAGTTATATCAAGAATTCTTAGATAATGTTTTGCATGTGAACTTGTATTACTCTGGATTTTGTAGCGTTCTTCAAGAACATTGATTGAACATAAGTTCATAAGACTATGCTTTTGAGCTTTTATATTTTGTGTATTGGTGTAAAATTGAAGATAATGAAAATGAACGTTTAGTAAGAGTTTTGGTTCAGAGATATCTATTCCATTTGTGATGTTTATTTTAATGATACCTATAGTGATTAGAAGTAGAATCTGAATACAATTATTGTTATTGTAACTGTGTTCGTTACCATTCAAGGCTTGTGAAGCATAAAGACTCATTACTTTGTTATCGTTCTGTTTACAATGGAAGCGAACGTTTGACAAAAGTTTTGGTTTTCAGATATCTATTGCATTTGTTATCATTAACATTTGAATTTGAATACAATTATAGTTGTTGTAAATATGTTGATTGCTATTGAAGGCTTCTTAGGTAGAAAGACTGATTATTCTGTCCCAGTTGTCTTTATTTATAAATTCATGTACAAAAGTGAGAGTTGCAGACACTATTATTTCATTATGTGGGGCTTAGCATTAAAGTATTCATTGTGCAAAGTAAGCTTCTTCACCTGAGTAAAAGCTTTGCACAATGAAACATTGACTATGAATAAATCATATTTGTTTAATAATAAATTTTATCACTTTGTAAGAAATGAAAATGAACTTATGACACAATACATTATTTTGCTGAACTTGAAAGCAAGATATAATAATAATAATAATAATAATAATGCATTAAACTATGAGTTCTATTTTTCGAAGCATTGTGCAAAAACTCTATATTCTGTTTTGCAATAGTAAATCATAAATCAATCTTCGTAAGTAATTTAGTTATAGACATGTACATTTTTTTTCTTAAAGCAAATAAGTATTTAAATAACTCGTGCTAGATATAGAAACCTATTTCATTGCGCAAAACTTTTCTTGTCCAAAACTCATATTAAAGCTTACATTGTGCACATGAACCTACTTTCGCACAATGAAAGATTTTATTAAACAACTAGAAACCTGAAAATCATAAATATAAATAAATTAATTTTAACTGTATGACGAAATAAAATTATTTAATAACAAATTTTATCAATTACAAAAAAAATTAATAATATTATTAACACAAATTCATTTATTTTTTAATACATGTAGGAAATCTTTGACCTAGTAAGCTGAGAACTATAATTGCATGCAGATTTTTCATTATACGAAGGAAGGTTATCTCTGTTTCAATTGGATACTAAGTTTGTGCTTGAAGTTTTAATAATTTCATGTAGGTATAATCATTTGCTTTCGATTATGTTTGTCGAATAGTGAAATGTGTAACGTTTGTTCTTTGCACGATATTTCTGAATACTATATGCATTTGTGACAAGTTCTTTTCAATGCGTGTGAACAATTACTGTTGTGCGGGAGAATGGTTTTGCGAAGCAAGGAACAAAAAATTTAATTCGTAGTGTAAAAAATAATTTCATTGACAATGTTGCAGTTTTGCAAATAAATTTCCTGTAAGAAAAATTATTCCCCATACCCGTTGTTGCTTCTTACATTTGTGAATTAAATACTAATTATCGAATCTTCAATTAATTCTTTTTTAGTGTGCATGAGAAACATCACTATTATTGAATTGATACTAATGCAATTATGTAATTCTAATAAATGCGGAAGGGGCACATTGCAAATGAAAATGCGTGAAATTACAAACTAATGTTATGAACAACCGAAAAAAAGCTTTCATTGTGCAAAGTACACTCTGCTCATTTTCGTACTCGGAATAATGACATTAATGGTTCAATATTCTTTTGATGAATGAATGAATAGACACGTAATCAGAACATTAAATGCTACTACCTATAAACTAACATCGAGATAATAGTGTATGCGATGATTGACAACATGTAGGCTAGCCGTTATTTTTATAAAAGATTCACATTTAATTTGTTTTGTGCATGGAGTAAATGGTTTCCGAATTTTAAGATTTGTTTTAAAATTATTTCCACTACTTCTCAGAAACGTTGACTTTGCTGTTTTTGAATTCTTATTTATTCAAAATTTGTTTGACGTAGAATAGTAACAAATAGCAAAAAAAAGAGTAGAAAATTTAGTACTATCAACAATCACCTCGATACCTAAAATATTGAAGCTTACCAACTGTAATCCAATTTTCCAAAAATTTGTGTCGGGTTTTCTAAAAATCATGCCAGAATTTCTACTATTTTTTGGGCGGAATTGTGGCCTGTTTAGACTATGCAAATTATTTATACTATTTCCCGTAAATGTCGGCTTTGCTATTTTGAATTTCTATTTATTGAGTGTCCTGTAAAAGAGATTTCACACATTGAATAGTAACATGTGGTGACTGTTTAACGTATTGATAAATCTATACCTAAAGGGCAGTGAAAACATTATTGATTGATAGAATATTTTAAAAGTACAAAGCAACAATGGCTACCAAGGGAAGGAAACAAGTTATTTGCACTGATATAATTAACTCAGTTGCGCTTGTTGATCATATTTGTAAGTTGTCGGCTACATATCAATGATATGTGAATATGTCCACGTAAGAGAAGAATACCGATAAGATTTGGTCTAGCGGATTAGCTAATGCTGCATGCGTCCCAAAAGTGTTTGATTTTAGAGAAATCGTTTGTTTGAGTGCATAGAATTTGATTTAAAGACAAGAACAATTATTCTTGCAGCCAAAAATACTCCTATTTCTTTTACTTTAGAGGCATTTAGGCACATAATCAAGCTACCGAATTTGGCTGTATGCTTAAATTTGTCAAAAGCAAACACTGTTTAGATTCAGAGTCAGATGGCTCAAACATCTTTTAAGAGTTCATTTCGTTAATTTTTGAGGTTCCTTACGATATTTCCTTTATAGATATTACTTGTTTAGGCAACCATTTAGAGAATTTTGTTGGCTCTATACTCGTCTAATGGGCCAAGAAAGTACGACTAGTGTCCCAAGATCCATTCTCTATGTGCTCTATTATTCATATAAAAAAATGTGTATCAACTAGACTGATCTTATTTCAAATGAATTGGCTTTTTAATTAGTGAAGTTGTTCGAAAGCTGTAGATTCTTCATGATGGCGTATCTGATAACAACTCTTGTATTGGGTCATGTCTTTGGTGACTTGTCACATAACCGTAACTTCAATTTTAACGAAGAACCGATGCAATTATGGTATCCCATATGGTGGAGGAAGGAAGATGCTTCAAATATCTGTCTAATTTAAGATATTTTTGTAAAGCAATTTTTTTGCATGATAACTGGACAAGAGCCCCATTGAAATCTAGCGAAGCACAAGTTTTCCTGCAGGGAAAAGGGATGCATGAAGAAAGAGGAAATAATACAGTCATTTGATTTTATGGGTTTCGAGGTAAACCACTATTGCTTCGAAGAATTGTTATAGACAGGTATTTCGTTGCTGAAGTTTGCAGGCAATATTACAATTGGAAAGTTATATTTCAAAACAATTTATTTCTTTTCCATTTACCATTGGACAAGTAACCATGAAGAATGGAATCCACCTTGCAGAGCTTGCGAACTCTTTGTATTGTTTTAATTTAAAGGTTGTTGAAGCCTCGTGAGACATTGATCTAAAAGGACTATTTATCGCACATCTAGGTGTTATTAAATATGAGAGTTTGTTGACAAGACTTGCAAATGAAAGAGAAAAGAGTCACAATGCTCTAATAAATAATCAAGAACCAACAATGAGTACTAGAGAAATTGTTGAAGAAGCAAGCATCAACACTGAAACAAAATGAAAGCAAAGAGGCAGAAACCTTGCACAATCTTTGACTTGCACAATCGGAACTAGTCCGATTTCGTCTTCAATTGAAAGAAAACGAAAATATACCGAAAGTGAAAAGATGATTCCCGATCAGCTATCAACTACTGGGGATGATGAGGAGCCTCGTCGGATATCTATTCCAAACAAAATGCACATCACTAAATTGGAAAAATCTAAAATTCCCCTGAAAACAAGAAGCATTGAAGAAGCTATGAATGTGGAAATTGAAAATGGTCCGCTACTTGATTGGGTCAATACTTGTTGAACGAAAATAAGAAAATAATGGAGCAAATTTCTAAATAAGTTTCTAGTTTCGATGATTGCTTGGTCACTTTTCAAGATGCAAGTTATAACAAGGAAAGTAAAATGTTGAAAATTGAAAAAGTAAAGGTGCATAATAAGAAAGTTATTGATAAAGTAGAAACAAATGTTGATATGTATGGAATTGCATCCAAAGACCTCATGAAATTCCATAAATCTATTGGGAATGCATTTGTAGTGTCTATTGAGCAACGAGAAACCAAGAACTTGGTATTGAAAACAACAATAAAAGAGTTGGAAAATGCTTTGAATTCGAGTCCTTTATTGGTGACTCCATTCATATGCAATTCGCACTGCCACCACATACCATAGATCTATTAAATCTCTAAAACTCGTTAATGCAGTTAAATGTTATATTGCCACTAATATATGTTAGAGATTAGAAATCATTGAACATGCATGGAAATCGGTTTTTGATTTGCTATGATTAGCACATGAAATCAACTCATTTCTCGATTTGATGATATAATTGTTTTTACGATAGAAGAAATTAGAAAATGATTTGTTGACTTTTTTAGTATTAAGGACGAGAAGTCTGTTATAGCTGCTCAATTACAAAAAGAGGCCATGGGGATTAAAAATAGATATTTAATCAACATGTTAAGCTAGAGATTACAATCAGTCTAATGAAAGATTTCATTAAAGTTAAGTTGAAAACATTGGTTCAACATGTCATGTATTGAGAAGACAACTCATTGTGAAAGAATTAGTGTATATGCTTTCACATATTATAAGTGTCCTTAAATCTTCGCATATTCATTTTTTGTTTACTAGTATTTAGTCATTGGGATTTGTTAATTTTATTAATGTCACCTGGTCTAATTGCTCAATGCAGTGCTTTGTTTTCTTTTGCAGTTGCCTTTTTCCATATTACAGTTGATAGGAGCCCAATCCCCGTTCCCATTAAGAAGAAAAAAATCATTTTTTTGGAATGTAGGAGCAAGTAGTTAAAGAGAAGTTGCTAAAATAACATATTGAATGAACTAATGAATTGAACTATTGAGTATTTTTGTTATCGATATAAGCGATTCCTGTTGATAATCAAAGTTCTTAATGTTTTGCATAAGATCTTGTATGCATCTATATTTTGTGACACTGCTCACAAACATTAATAGAGAATAAGTTATTTATCATAGTTATAATGAATAGTCGAGAATAACTTTGGATTTTAGATGTATGTTTTGTGAATTGTATTTATTTTAATCATAACTATGTTTGAAATTTGAAACTTGATATAGTTCTTGTTACTATGATTGTATTGCTTAATGTTAGAGACTTATGCTTTGAGCACCTGTATTATGTCATGCATACATATATGGCAATAACACAAAATAGAAATGTAGTTAAGAGTTTTTTAATTTTCAAGTACTTCTGTTTGCTATGAAGCTTGAATAATGTTGATTGTCTTAATATTTTAAATTTGTGTGGACCGCGACACTCCAAGAATTGATTTTATTATGCTTTCCCCATATCTCCCTACTATATATAATGGAATATTTTTCCCATATTTCGAAATGAAATTAATATATTGATTTTATGTGATTTCGATTTTCGGGAATACAATTGCTTGATATAAAACATTTCCATTTTAACCAAAATAAGAACTTCATGGAAAAATGATCCAGATTGAATCATTATATTGTTTTTGATTCATATCGATGCATTCATAGTGGAAAAAGTGGAGGAATCATCTCATGGGACTGTTTTTATTGACGAGACCCAGTTTGGAAAAACAGTGTCTGAAACCTTCCTTAAGCGTTTTGAGGCATCAAATGATGTGTCTTGAGGGTAAAATTTGACGCTTTAGCATAACACATTTTCATGATGTTCTGCACACAAATATGTTTCCAACAATGCAAGAAGCGCGTAAATTGGAGTTCGTATACAAAAGTTATGCCACTCAGAAGTTGACCTTCCTGTTTTCATACCTATAGTTTGAGAGGATTCTAGGTTAGCCCCCATTATTAATGGAAAATGGGCTAGCCACATGTTTGAGATGTAAAATACTCTAGAAGAGTCTATATTGTAACTCCAATTAAGAGTTGATGTAGTCAAACTTAACCACTGGTAGCCTATCGGGTTGTGTTATAACCATGTCACTAAGAGGAAGAGACATTTCATTCTTTCAAGAGAATTTTTTTCCATAGCTGAGCAAAGATAGCCAGGAAAGATAGGAGGTAGAACAAACAAAGAGGATATGTGCATTGTAGTATCCCATGGGCCATAGGCATTACTTCTTTGTACCTGCAACCATATTTCTAGACAGAGAAAGAGAGTGAAGTGGCCTCACTTCCAGCTAGGTTTTCTCCTGAAAGGGTTTCCCAGAGAGCATATTTGGTGCCTTATGTGTGTGTGTGAGATTATTTTGTCATTCTCTATTTTTTTGCATAATTTTCATTCACATGCAAGCGCTAATTATAGTTAAATTTACAAATCTAGAAGTTTAATAAAACTGTAATAGTGTAAAACTAAATTCAATATTTTAATATATTATTATCAGATTTGTTGTGATGATATGTCCAGTGGAATATCCACGACAATTTACGGATAAAAAATGAACCGATATTCTTCAAAAAATGAAAACAAAAATGCAGAAAGTTTTGTGCGGAAAGATTTCATTGTACGGAAGGCTTTCATTGTGTAGAGTATACAACCTTTAATCAATTAATTAACGGTGGAGCTCTGTGTGGAGAACTTTCAAGTCTAAATTCCTTAAAGATTTCATTTTGTGGAGAGTTTTCATAAACAATGAATGAAGATTCCGTAACACATTGTTTTCGACATATTCTGCCATAACCGGGTAATGCTTTGCGCATAATGAAAGATCTCCACATAAGTGTGCCGTGACATTTCACAATTGTGTATACGTATTATTGCTAATATTTCAATATTAAATAATCCATATTTTTGTATTGCCAAGCTCTCCGCATAGTGAAATCTTTCATCATAAGTGTTCTGCGATGCTTCACATTTGCATATACATATTATTGCTAATATTTTAATATTAAATAATCCATTTCTCACTTGCGTATACATGTTATTGCTAATATTTTAGTATTAAATAATTTATATATCCGTATTGCAAATATCACTATGTTTATTGATATTCACAATAACACAGAAGCAAGTGGTGGACCCATACGATATTATTGGTAATATTTTAGTCAATTGAGTAAAGGTTGTGCAAAGTGCGGATAAAAAATTGTACTATGAAAGCTCTCTGCACAATGAAATCTCTTCGCACAAAACTCTCCACATAAGCAATGTGATATTTGTTTATGGTTATCTTTGTGAAATTAGGCATATGTGCAAGAGTGCAAGGAAGTCTATTGTGTAGAGAAAAATTTCAAGCTTTCTTTAACGCTTTTCTATTTAATTGATTAAAGGTTGTGCTCTCATAATGAATGCTATAATTTTAAGTTATAGGAAAATTGAAACAAAATTCTGTACAATGAAAGCTCTCCGCACAATGAAATCTATCAGCAGAAAACTCTTCGCATTAACACAAATTTTAATGAACACTTCTTAGAGAACGTGTGAATTTTTCCGTAGTCTAGCAGAATCAATGTCTTCTGTGCTCAAGACTTTGTTAATCAATTGATTAAAGATTGTAATGAAGCTATCTGCACAAAGCTCTTCATGCAGTGGAAACTTTATTTATGGTTATCTTTGTGTAATTCAGCATATGTACAGGGTTGCACAAGAAGTACATTGCGTAGAAGAAGCTTTCAAGTTTTCATTGTGCAGACCTTCGCATTGTGCACAATGACAAAGATTTTGCACAATTCATACACACTCACACTCATAAATAAGTTTTTAATCACAAAATTTATAAAAAATACTTTTTTTTCATGTCGAAACCTATAAACAATGTTGGTCCCCACCACTATGTTATTAGCTAGATTTAGGAAGAAGTTTGGACTGTATTTCTAGTATCACTATGTCTTCCGCTATTTGCAATAACACCAAGGAAAATGGTGGACCCATACGATATTATTAGTAGTATTTTAATAATAAAGTGAATATTGCTATGCTTACCGCTATTTGTAATAACATCAAGGCAAGCAATGGAACCATACAATATTTGGTAATATTTTAAATATAAATAATCCATGTCTTTGTATTCTGCATATCACTAGTCAACTGAGTGAAGGTTGTGTGAAGTGCAAGCAAAAATCTCTACAATGAAAGCTCTTCGCAAAATGAAATCTCTTTGCACAAAAATCTTCGCATAAGTAGTGCAAGCTTTGTTTATGGTTATATTTGTGAAATTAGGCATATGTACATGAGTGCAGAGGAAGCTTTCAAGCTTTCATTGTGCATAGTGTGAATTCACATTGCGTCAAAATTAAAGAGCATTACTACATATGACATTATTTCAAATCATTAAGATATCAAATATGAAAGCAAGACTTTCGAAGCATTAAAATATTAATATTAACATATATTTTCAAAATTAACACAAGTACATATGTGTGAGACTGCGGAAGAAGTCCATTGTGTAGAGAAAGCTTTCAAGCTTTCATTGTACCGACCTACGCACTCCCCACACCATATTAATACTAAAATAACCACTAATGTTGTACGAGACTGCTGAAGCAGATTTCAAGCTTTCATTGTGTGGACCTCCACATTCTGCACAATCTACTACTAAAAAAATGAAGCATGCCAAATTAAATAGAGATAACCATAACATCGCTATTTGCAATACCATCGAGGAAAGCGGTGGATCGAAATGATATTTTTTTTCCTCGGGGAAAAATCACAATTTTCTATTAGTGTAAGAAAATTACATGTTGTAGATGCATGTATGGCATATGTGTTGGCATTATGATTCAAGTGCTGTCCTTGATGGCAACTCACTCAGAGGTATGATACAGGTGATGGCAACTCAATTAGAGGACAGATCTTAGTACATCAGGTCAAGAGAGAGATATACGCAGGTTAACCTTGATGAAAGCGCGTATACACGTGGGTGAGAAGAACAAAAGGCGCGTATGCGTACACACGCAGGTTCACAGAAGGAAAGGCGCGTACATGTTGGAAAACTAAGTTTTGGTCCGTGGTATTTGGTCCATGGTATTTTGGTATTGATCCGTGGTATTTGGTTCGAAGTGTTGATCCCAGGTATTGGGTCCAAGGTATTGTTTCTACATGGTTTTGGACCATGGTATTGAGAGAAGCCTAAACCTATATAAGGAGAAGATCATTAGGTCAAGGGAGATGAGCAAGAAGTGTATGTCTGGCAAAAGGGTGAAGATCTAGTATGCTGGTTATGGGTTTGTGATGCTTGGCTCGATCTGAATCAAGTTGGAAATGGCAGCGAAGGTATAAGTAACTATCTTTAGATATGTACGCGGGTTCTCTATGGTGAAAGCGCATGTACACGTGGTTTTGACACAGTCAAGTAGCATATGCATTATGAGATTTGATGTTTTGGGTTGCTGTTGGTTCTAGTGGTTGTTGCAAAGTTCTGGGCTCTGGTTTGTGAACTGTGTTATGATGATAGGGTTTCAGTGATTCAGTATTGGGTGATTTAGTGATCGATGATTTAGGTATAGTTGATGATTGTCTTACAGTGGAGATTGTTTTGTAATTATGGATCCAATCTGAAAATTTATGAAACGTGGTCCCTGGAAGAAAAGAGAAGGTTGTAGCCTTCTGTAGGCCAGCACCTACGTACTAGTACTTCAGCTAGTACAAAAGCTAAGGGGGTTGTAGCTCCCTTGTAGGAAAGTCTGGAGAACGAGAGAAGGTTGTATCCTTCTACAGGTAGCAGCCTGCGTACCGGTATAAGACTGCACCAGTACAAAATTATTGTAAAAAGAAGTTTCTTATTAAAGGAAGATAGAAACGAATTGCAGCAGGTGGTTTTCACCCACATTGGGTTTCCACCTTATATCATGGTGTTCATGTGTACTTCTTATGCGTGATGATCTGTTTTGTTTTACTGCACCTGTTTACTGTTCATATGGTTAATTATGTTTTGATGCATTCACTGGAGATGAACTAACTTAATCATAAGTTTACTGGATGTATGCTAGTTGCATTAATCACAGTTGCGTATATACGCGGGTATCCTTAACTGAAGTAGCATATATAAATCTGAGTGTGAAAATGAAAAGATTATTGATTTTCTAATACTGATTCACCCCCCCTCCTCTCAGTATTATTTCCAACAATTGGTATCAGAGCCAAGTTCTTCAAAAGAAGCTTGACCGCTTAAAGGAAGATCTATCATCATGGGCAGCTATGAGAAAGGGGCATCGATCAGGCCACCAATTTTTGATGGGAGCAACTTTGTCCATTGGAAGATAAGAACCACAAAATATCTACAATCTCTTGGAATAGATGTTTGGGGCATCGTGGAAGATGGATACACATACCCATCAGCAATTCCTACAAATACAGCAAAGAGAAAGCAATATGAACTCAATGCCAAAGCTGTTACTGTCTTATTGGGAAGTTTGTCATAATCAGAGTTTATGAAGGTCATGCATTTAAAATCAGCCAAATAAATTTGGGACAAGATCATTCTACGCTACGAAGGAGATGAATAGGTAAAACGGGCAAAGCTTCAAACTCTCAGAATACGGTATGAAAATCTTAAAATGCATAGTAATGAAAGCATAGCTAATTACTTTCTGCGTATAGATGAAATTTTCAATTGTATGAGGAATCTGGGTGAACAATTTAAGGAAGTGGTCTTAGTTGAACAGGTTTTAAGATCCCTATCTGCTAAATTTGATTCCAAAGTTTTTGCCATAGAAGAAAAGGAGGATCTGCAGAAAATCACTATGTCACAGCTTCATGGAATCTTAACTGCTTTTGAGATGAGAAAAGGAGGACCATCAGATATGAGAGAAGTTGCATTCGAAGTGTCAGCAAATGAATCAGGATACATTTCAGAAGGAGAAGAAGAGGTAAATTTTGTCAAGAATATTGAACGGGGATCTAGAAGGTTCAAAGGTAAGCTACCTTTCAAATGCTTCTCATGTGGTAGAGTTGGTCACTACGCTGCTAGATTTCCTCAGAACAAAGGAAAGATACCTGACAGAAGTTATTATGTCCATGATAAAAGTAATGAAACATCCAATAGTGATGAAGACATTAGACTTCTCATGGCATATGAAAATAAGAACATAGAGCCAGAAGAAGTTACCAGATTAAAAGAACAAGTGGAGTCAGTAACCAGAGTAAGGGAGAAATTGCAGGATATAGTAAAAGATCAGAGCATAACAATTCAGAGACTGGAATCGAAGATCCTCTCTCTAAAAGAAGATCTTAAAGAATCAAAGAAGCAGAATGAAGAAGCTCTTGAAGGACAAGAACATGAAGTGATTGAATTAAGGCAACAAGTGGAAGAAGGAAGGAAAGCTAAAGAAAACATAAGGAAGCACTATCTCGAAAAAGGAGAACAACATCAGGTTGAGGTAAATATCTTAAAAGGTAAATTAGAAGAAAAAGATAAACTGTTACAATTTCAAGACAGTACTAAGATTATGGATGACATTCTTGGTTGTCAAAGGTCCCATACTATCAAAACTGGTCTTGGCTTTTATGAATCTGTTAAAGGTGAATCTAGCTCACAAGGTGAGGTAAGGAAATCTAATGAGAATTTTGAAATACTCAATAAAGAGATGAGAGGACAAACTCATCAATAGGCAAGGAAAGAAATTCCTCAAAGAAAATCCTTTAATCCTAACTATGGAAGTGATAGATGATTATTTCCTCCATTGAATAATGTTGAATGTTATGTATGTCATAATCTTGGACATGTTGCAGCCAGATGTAGAAGTAGAATGGTTCAAGACCATCACACAAGATCATCACATTCCAGGTATTTCAGAGGATATTGTTTTGCCTGCAATGCGTTTGGACACAAAGCAATTGATTGCAATAGAAGGAACATGAAACATGTAAGATGTTATACATGCAACAAGCTTGGACATAAAGCAAGGGAATGCATAAGCAAATTTCAAAATTCAAAGCAAGAGGACTATACATCATCACAAGTCCAAGAATTGAAGAAGACAGAATTAGAGACAGAAAGGTGTGACATAACTCAGTTAGCAGACATAACAGACACAGGGGAAACTGAAAGTGAAGACCTTCAGTATTCCATCTTGCATATGCTGATATAATGAAGATAAGTCGCGTATATACGTGATCTAGAGGCTGCAGAGTCACGTATATGGAGTTCAGAAGAAAAGGCAGCAGAACAAACTCAGGAAATGGTTCGGTCATGATATATAATGGTTGGCACAGGCTCAGGGGGAGCATATACTTCAAATAATGCATTGTTGGCATTATGGTTAGAAGTCTTTGATGAAGTTTATGAGGCTAAATGATACATCTTGCTGTTTGATCAAAGGAATGGTATTGCAGGTTTGGATGCTGATGCTTATGGTGCAGATCATATATGATGTATGATAGTGGCTAATGACTATCATGGTCTTGAATGGATTGCTGGTCTTTGTTATAAAGACCTTGCATGTGCTTAGGGGGAGCATGGACAGACTGGTACATCTTGGCATATACAAAGGGGGAGCCCAATCAGAGATTTCAACAGGTACTCAGGGGGAGTATGGACAGCAGAGGGAGAGAACTTCTTGGTCTGCCCTTTGCCCTTGATGTCAAAGGGGGAGAGTGACTTGGTGTGGTGGTTGCCATCAAGTCCAAAGGGGGAGATTGTTGGAATTATGATTCAAGTGTTGTCCTTGATGGCAACTCAATCAAAGTACAGATCTTAGTACAGTAGCTCAAGAGAGAGATATATGCAGGTTAACCTTGATGAAAGCGTGTATACACGCGGGTGAGAAGAACAAAAGGCGCATATGTGTACACACGTAAGTTCACAGAAGGAAAGGCGTGTACATGTTGGAAAACTAAGTTTTGGTTTGTGGTATTTGGTCCATGGTATTTTGGTATTGATTCGTGGTATTTGGTCCGAAGTGTTGATCCCAGGGATTGGGTCCAAGGTATTGTTTCTACATGGTTTTGAACCATGGTATTGAGAGAAGCCTAAACCTATATAAGGAGAAGATCATTAGGTCAAGGCAGATGAGCAAGAAGTGTATGTCTGGCAAAAGGGTGAAGATCTAGTATGCTGGTTATGGGTTTGTGATGCTTGGCTCGATCTGAATCAAGTTGGAAATGGCATGATCCAGGTGGATGTTGGTGGCCACCCACCTATCCCATTTAGACCCCCACAACTGTCTCTTTCAGTTTTTCACTTTCCTTAATTATAGTGTAGTTTACTATTTTTAGCAGTTTTTCGGGTCCTAAACTTCCGTAGCCGTTTTGAGGCCCTAAACGACGTTTTTTGGGAAATCCACCGCCATCGATTTTTCTGATAAAAATTGTCTTTTCCGTCGTAGTCCTCGGAGAGATCTTTCCAACGGGCTATCATGCGCGTCAAACGGAGATAAGACGACCAATTCGCGACCCCGGGAAGTTGGCTGTCCAACTCACCCCAAAACGGGGCCCACAATTTGGCGTTTCATCTTCTAGGGTTAGGTTTTGGAATGTGAAGGGTTTTCCGTTGTTTCTCAATAATAAATAGGCCTTTGAGCCTCATTGTAAAGATAGTTCGAAACAGTTCAGAGGCATGTAGCCGACACATCTCTTCTCAGAGATAAGCTACCATCGCCCTAGCTGGGTTATTTCTATTTGTAAGCATATTTCAGTATTCTCCATTAATGAAATGAAGTATTATTTCCGCTGCATCTCTGTTTTTATGGTTATCGCATCTCTGTATTTATGGTTATCTCTGTAATCTATTGCGTTCCTGCTTAAATCCGGATCATGGCAGCGAAGTTATAAGTAACTATCTTTAGATCTGTACGTGGGTTCTCTCTGGTGAAAGCGCGTGTACACGCGTTTTTGACATAGTCAAGTAGCGTATGCATTATGAGATTTGATGTTTTGGGTTGCTGTTGGTTCTAGTGGTTGTTGCAGAGTTCTGGGCTCTGGTCTGTGAACTGTGTTCTGATGATAGGGTTTCAATGATTCAGTATTGGGTGATTTAGCGATTGATGATTCAGGTATAGTTGATGATTGTCTTACAGTGGAGATTGTTTTGTACTTATGGATCTATTGAAGCCCCAAAAATTGGGTCGACAACAAGGGGGATACCCGCCCGGTCCGGACCTTGGTTGGCAGCTCCTTATCCGTTTGGTATAGCGGGTCCGACAGGGGATAATGGGACCAGTTTCCCAATCTATGAGTGTGTGTGTGTGTGTAGAATTTGATATTGCTGATCTAACAGTTCCTATCTAAGATATTCTAATTCAAATTTTAATCTAATTTTATGCTATTGTAATCTAATAAACAACACATCTAAATCTATACTAACCCGGGATGTAATTCTTCTATTACGCGATCTAAAGAGATTTCAAATAACAACTGGTAATAAAGATCATTCAATGATTATAAGAAAGGAAATCAATCAAGATGAACCACTTTGCATAAAAAGTTAAACGAAACAGTTGTGAAAAGCATATCGCATAATGAGCTATTCATACATTAGGCATAAATAAATAGCTATCACCGTACAAAAGTGCCAAATGATAACTCAAGCATTCATGCAATAATACATAAACAACTAAAAGCTGTATATCAATTTAACATATAAGCAGAAATGGTCAAGGGATAAAAGTACCATTTATGACTAGTCCTACTCATAAGCTTCAAGCAACAATGATTTATCTCTCCTTGCTCGAACATCCACTAAGAGTATAGAAGTGCAACATCAGTAGCAGATATCAAATGCAAACATCAACAAATCTTGATCCATTCATTCACCAAAACCTCCTCTGAGGGTGCAAAAGTGCATGTTCTGAGGACAAGTTTTTGATAAATTTATGGACCCTTCTCTAAATGCATGAGAAGGGTTTAAATACTACTTCCTAAATCTAATAGTAACTTATTTACAAAAATTCAGGATGCGGTTTAAATGACCGCCCTTTTTCTAAGCAAAATTTAAAGTGAACATTAAATCCAGAACTAAACTACTTTTGTATCTGGTCTTTAAAACTGCATGTATTCAACATTGGTTTAAGGAGAGTTGGCTAGCTGACTTCTGCTTTGAGCTGAGCTGAGAAAACGGAATTGATGAGAGATGGTACATCTTTTCGGCTGCATTTATGATACACTTCACAGTCATCCACTAACTATTTGACTTTACCAAGTATGTCCAATAATATTCCCAATTTAACCTGTTCAGCGCTTGAATTGCTTTTGCCTTTTCTTGCGCTCTCTGTTTCCATTCTGCCTCTAGTTGTAGTTTGTTCAGTAAATATCCTGGGGTGGTTTCTGCGATCAAATTTGCCCTGTGAAAATTCTCATTTACACAGTCAATAAGACTGCTTGCTGCCGTGGCTGCTGTTTCTGCCGCTTGTTCTGCCTCCCTGATTTGATCGTCCCACTTGTTAAAGAGCAGCTCTTTATGGTTCTCATTTATCCTTGGTGCACCTGCTCTTTTTCCCTCGTCTTCATCCTGCCAAGCCAAGTACTCAGTCACTCGTTTATCAATCAGATCATAGTCACTTCGTAAATCGACCACTTGATTAGTGATCTTATCACTAGTTTCACAATAATAACCCCACTGTGATATCTTTTGGCCCAACACTTCTTGCTGCTGTAGTAATTGTTCATTCAAGGAAATAGATTCCGAAATAAACTCTGTAAGCTTAGGGTCGTCCTTGTGCATTTCTTGTAAATCCTGTAACTGCTTTCCCTTCTCATCCAAACTTTTCTGATATCCTATCTGTATTTTTTGGAAGTTCTCCTGCAACTTTTCAAGCTGTTTCTGTGCTTCATTATTGGTGTTGGCTTGTTGCAATTGTAGTTGCAGTACTTGTATTTGATCTTCCCGTTCTTTCAATAACTGCTGTACTGCCGATGCTTTATCAATAGTCGCAGAGGCATACGCTCCTGCGATATGAGATAGTTTGGTGAGATTTTCAGTAGGATTGCTGGTGGGATCTTTCCACAAGACGTCTAATTGTTCTGCATCTTGAGAGAGTGTATTTTCTAGTTTCCTTTTCTTTCTCTGTCTTCTTACCACTGCTTTATGTTTGGGACTATAAAATATATCCAGAGGGGGAATTTCTTCTATATTAAGTATAAGCTCAGAAGATGGGGCAACAGGAATATGCTCCGTATCCGAGACATCGCTGACTATTGCTGTGACTACTTCCTGTGCTACCTGTGTATTGCTCACAGGTGTTTTTAGGGCTTTTCCTTCAAGATTGATCAGTTCATTGAAGGTTTCCCATTCCTTATCTAATTTGGTTGTGACGGTGGTGCTTCAATGATGAGAGGAGGAGGATCTCTTTGCGGGGAGGCAATAACCTGCTGTTGTAGAAGTTCCATTGACTGAGCGGTATCCTTAGCTGACTCTTTGCGCCTATCTTGGTCATTTCCAGATCCTTTAGAGCGTTCAGGCATTTCTTGTTCAGACTTGGATTTAGATCCGTTAGTGCTTGAACTCCCACTGAGACTAATGCTTGGAGTTGGTTCTCTTGCAGACAGTCGTAGTTTCTCTAGAGGAATACTGGCTAATCTTCTTTCTCTGTATACCATGAACTTTTGAAAGTCTTCTGGAGACAATTGCAATTGGGCTTCGCGCAAAATCTCTTGAAGTGTGCTTTTTTGTTGGAATATATCATCAAATAAATCCTTTTTCCCAATGAACACTTTTATCTTGACTGTAGTTGTGAAATTTTGGGCAACCTCATTCGGGTCAAATGGTCTTCCCGAGAATTTAAATAGTTGTAAACATGTCATATTCTGTACTTCAGTGAACACGTGACCTACATCAAATAGCGAAAAGGCCCCACAAGCTACAGGAAACTGTGGCCATATAGCCTTATTTTTGTCCTTTAAGTCTTTAGTTAGGCCACCTTCTCCCCAGGTTTGATATGCAATTTCTCGAGCTAGGAGTTTATCAGGGATATAAAAAGGTAGAACATGAGGGGGTGCAGTACTTCCAAATACCCTAACGTAAGTGAACAATTCCTCTCCGAACCATCTTGCGATGGGGAGGATGTCTATCTGTGCTTCAGGTGAGAACCTCGGGGGTTCTTTATCATACAACATTCTATACAAGGGCAGCATAAGTCCGTGACAAATCTGGTAAAAGTATGGAGTGAACTGAGAGTCCCACAATATCTTATGATAGACATGGATGGGTAAGGGGTCTTGAGTTGTCCACTTCCAACCCATAACAGGGAACTTAGAAACATAACATATTGAATTCATAATATATGCGGCTAGGTAAAAAGGAGGATAAATCCTTTGAGACGTAGCTCTTTTGGACCAGTAACTGACAATAGCCGTGATTAGGTTATTAGATAAAATTTTGGCCCAATCTACAATAGTGGCATTTGTGGCAGCATCTAGTAATGGTAAACATTCGGATGAAAATTTGTTGATATCTAGCATTCCAAATATTCTACAGAGCATGGCAGCAACAAAGAAATATGGGGAGGTAAGGGAACCAGTACTGTACATACCATGTTTATCTTTCTTGAGCGATTCGTCTTTCCTGGACTAGTCTTTGGTGGTTTCTGACAGGTTCTGGTTCTCCTTCATGAATTTTTCTATGAATTGCGTGTTATAAGTTTCCTGTGGCTCAGGCAGATGATACATGAGCTTTAAATCCTGCGCAACGAATGACCCGATGAGCCCTTGACCATGAACCTTGAACTGTCTATTTTTGATTTCTGCGCTATCAAGTATCCACTTGACCATGTCTGTGTATGGGAGAATTTTGGGCCTTGCCGCTATCCGATGTAGGAATGAGCACGCTAGCTCTTCTAGGGATGCTTCAGAAGAACTCTGTGAGCCCGCGACAACAGTAACTTTCATTACTCTGGAATTCTCCTCTTCAAGAAGACTGTACATGCCTTCCCACGTAGCTATCCCCGCATCTCTGTTACAAGCCGTGTCTATATACAAAGGTGCCATTTCCTTTTCTTTGGAGCTCGGGGCTTTGTTTTTCTTCCCCATTTCAACCTGCGTATTGCTTTGTATCGTCCTCCATTCTCCGTTCCTGCAATTCACAAGTGAAGTGGAAATGAATGACCAGGAAGGGTGATGGGAGAGTTTTAAATGCCGCAGACATACCAAATACACCACCTTACGTGAAGTGATTCTTTGAAAAGCACGCGTTCATATTTTATTAATAACTGACAACTAACTCCTTTATTAGCATTTAAAGCGCATAATCATGTGTCAGCTTATGGAAAATAGCTTTTCTTGAATATCGTGCCCGAAAGATCTGCGATGGAGCGATTTTGCAATTTGCTTCGCAACATCGCAGATCGCACCATCGCATATCGCAACGTCGCAATATCGTAAAATCGCACAAACATAACATCGCAGCGTTGATCTGGCCTAACATCGCAACCATCACTTTATCGCGATATCGCAATATCGCAGATCGCAAAATTTTTATGTATGACAAATTTCGTTAACCTGTTTCCTGCGATATGCGATCTTGCAATCGGCGTCATCGCAAATCGGTAAATTCTGAAGTATTTCTTATAATTTTTACTTATTGCGATGCGATAGTTGTTCAATACCACAATCTCGCACATGTCGGGATTGCACTTGAATGGTGGCGTTCTACTACCGTTTTACGATGCGATTTTTCAAAGATTTTCCCTTATCATAAACTTAGGTTTTAAGTATTCCAAGGAATTTCCTTAGCTTACGATGGTAACTTTATTTGCAGAAAAGGAATTTAAGCACTACTTTTGCTTTTCCTAAATTTTAACTAAGGGTCCCCACACATTTAGTATTTCGGATGACACTTAAATGAGAAGGGGGGGTTGTTGCTGGTCACAACAGGATCCAGTCTGAAAATTTATGAAACGTGGTCCCTGGAAGAAAAGAGAAGGTTGTAGCCTTTTGTAGGCCGCACCTACGTACTAGTACTTCAGCTAGTACAAGAGATAAGGGGGTTGTAGCTCCCTTCTAGGAGAGTCTGGAGAATGAGAGAAGGTTGTAGCCTTCTGCAGGTAGCAGCCTGCGTACTGGTATAAGACTGCACCAGTACAAAACTATTGTAAAAAGATGTTTCTTATTAAAGGAAGATAGAAATGAATTACAGCAGGTGGTTTTCACCCACATTGGGTTTCCACCTTATATCATGGTTTTCTTGTGTGCTTCTTATGTGTGATGATCTGTTCTATTTTACTGCACTTGTTTACTGTTCATATGTTTAGTAATGTTCTGATGCATTCATTGAAGATGAACTAACTGAATCATAAGTTTACTAGATGTACGCTAGTTGCATTAATCACAGTTGCATATATACGCGGGTATCCTTAACTGAAGTAGCATATATAAATCTGAGTATGAAAATGAAAAGATTATTGATTTGCTAATACTGATTCACCCCCCCCTCTCAGTATTATTTCCAACAATATGCTTATGTTGGGCCCATGGCCGTCAAAAAGTAGTTCTGTACAAAAAACCCCTATAAGGGTGGACTGTGAACAATTCTGTAATAAATATACAATATAAGACTATATCATGTACTGTTAGGATGAGACAAAATATACTACAACAATTAGGGCCTGTTGTCCCTTAGGTAGTTTTGATCTATGTACGACTGATGGTAGTATTGGAAGTGTTCATCACCCTGCTGTTCCTTTATGAGCTAGATTCCCCTGGGCTAGACCGTGGCCTCCTTGGATAGTTGGTCGACAGCCTGATTGCGTTCCCTGTAAATATGTTGACAAGAAATATATTCAAAATGGGATTTAAATAGCAATGCTTCATCCAATATATTTATGAGTGAATGCATATGACATGTGGATGCATTGTTGAACTAGTTTATAATGATTTTTGAATCCCCAAAAATTTGAAGATGTCTGCAGTCATGAGCAAGTGAAAAGTGGAGCAGGTGGCGAAGTGTAATAAGTTCAACGAAATTATTTGTGCCAGTCCCCAAACCCAATTGAATGCGATAAATATGGTTTTCAGTTTGGTGTAACATAATACCCCCCCCCCCTCGCATCCCTGTTCCTGAGCAGCTCAATCAAGAAAGGCCCATGATATATTCCAGTTTATGATTTCAATGGTCACAATTCAGACAATTGATGAATTGTCATCATCTGGTATTTCATGGCATGTGCTTAATATGCAGGAAATGGATAAAGGGCAGTTGATTTCTCTGTCCTTGAAGATATATCCATTTCGGTTTATCCAAATGGACCAACTTATAATCAAAGGTATACAATGATGTTTTTGGTTTGAGGTCCCTGTCCTCCAGTGATTCCATGCTTCCACGATGTTGTTGCTAGACCATCGAGTGATAATGGAGAGGGATGAAAGAACCTGTGACCATAAGTCAACGACCGAATTGCAGTGTAGGAATAGATGGCCGTTTGATTCTTCAACCTGTTTGCACAATATACATCAAGAGGGGCCGTGATATGACCTGTGCATTAGGTTGGTCCATGTAGGTGTCTTGTTCTTTAAGATGTTCCACATAAGTAACCTGGTGCGAGGAGGGGCTTTGAGTTTCCATAAGTATTTCCACCAATCAATGAGCACAGGTGGGGTAAGTGAGGCTTGGGTGATAGGGTATCCATCCTTGGGAGTATAGTTTCCATGCCTAGCATGAGCCAGATGAGATCATCAACCCCTTCCTTGATGCGTACACGTCATTCAGAAAGAGATTTTATGTAATCATCCCATGCTTGGTGCCATTGTGCTGGGATGCCTAAAACCCCTGCTGATTTCCATGTTTGAGAGAAAATGGTGGCATTTTCCATATCAGCAATGTCTGCAAGCCTGTGAATATCATTTTTCTTGAGGTGTTGAATGAGATCAAGTGGCAGTCGATGCATATTGCCACTTCCTGTCCACAAGTCAATACCAATCCTCACTGCTTGACCATCACAGATGCGCCAGACTAGGCCATTCCTAATGGTAGGTAGAGCGTGAAGGACAACTCTCCAGATAGAAGAAATACGCATTTTGCACCAAGTAGGGAGTCGTATTCAATCCATGATCTGTAATGACCAAATATATTTGTAATGCACCACCTCTGTCCATAGACTGTTGGATGTAAGGATGAGCCAGCCCATCTTAGCAGCTAGAGCATGGGCAAAGTCTAGTAGGTATTTTAATCCCGATCCCCCCCACTTCTTTGGTAGTGCGATTTGGGTCCATCCCACACAAGAAAAAGGTTTCCCTTCCTTATGACCATTCCAAAGGAATTTGCAGCATAATTTTTTTATTCGAGCAAGGATCCATTTTGGGATCCAAGCTAATGACATCCAATACATTGACATTGCCTCTAGTACCGATTTGATGAGTACCATTCTTCCTGCTCTTGATAGAAATATATGGTTCCAGTTGAGGAGCCCCTTTCGATCTTGGCCACCAGCCACGTCCAATATGAAATATTGTACCCATGAGGTTTTATCCAGAAGCCAAGATATTTAAGACCAACTTCCAATTGTAATCTTTGATACGGGAATTTCTAAGAGGCTATCTGCATTTCCTGTAGTGAGCAAGAAAATACGGTGATAGTGGATTTCATATTATTGAGCTCCATACCTGTAGCAGCCAAAAAGAGTAGAATAATATCATGGAAAATAAAGGAGTCTTGGATACTACCATTTAGAAAAATAATAACATTATCCACAAATAGAAGGTGGGTGATAGTACAATGATCAATGATCTTCAGACCAAGAATCCGCCCCTTCCTTCTGGCCTAATGAATGAGTCTGCTGAGTCCTTCCATGACTGGGAGAAATAGGAGAGGGGATAGAGGGAAGCCTTTCCTAAGCCCACACCTTGCATGAAAGAAATATGACACAAAGTCGTTAATGAGAACACTGAAAGAGGCAATTGTAATGCAGCTCATGGTCCAAGTGATAAAGGGTAGGGGAAAGCCAAAATGTGTGAGTAGCATTCTAATGTATAGCCAACTAACCTGGTTGAAAGCCTTGGATAAGTCAATATTGAGAATGGTCGATTTGAGCTGCTTCATCTTGACGGAGTGGAGGGCCTCTTGTGCAGTGCCTACTACTTCATGTATTTGACGATTGTGTAGGAAAGAAAATTGCTTGGGAAGAATACGGTTAGATAGAATGGGCTTAAGGTGATTGGAAATAATCTTGGCAATGATTTTGTAGAGGCAGTTGTAGAGAGAAATGGGCCTGAAGTCATCAAAAGAGTTAGGAGAATCCACTTTGGGAATGAGGGCTATAAAGGTGGAGTTGATAGCCTCAAAAATACGACCCGTAAGTCTACATTCCTCCACATCATTGAGAAGATCCGGTTCAATGATATAAAAAAGGGCTATGTAGAATTCAATTGTCCACCCATCCGGGCCAGGGATCTTATCTTTTTTTAACCATTTAATAGTGCCCTCCAGTTCGCCCATGGTAATAGGTTTGACAAGTTCATCAAAGACATCTTGGTCAACATAACGAGGGAATAACCTAGCTATGCAAACAATTTCAGCTAAGGATGCACCAGGGGGAGCCTTGAACAACTTCTGGAAGTGTGAATTTCCTAGATGAGCCAACTGGTGAAAAGAGGTGGCCAACTGTCCATCTTTAGTGGGCATATTATAGATAGTGTTGCTGGCCCTCCGCCCCTTGTAAAAGTTATGGACAAATTTGGAATTATCATCTCCGACTTTTAACCATATGGCATGAATCCTGAGTCGCCAGGTTTCCTCACGATCTTTAAGGATCTTGGCCCTTTGAGACTCTAAGTCAGTGAGGTGTAGTTTTGCAGCATCCGATATGAAACCTTTACCTTGTTCATCTAGTAGATCCGCCATATGATTTTCTATGGTTGTGAGGGCTAGATCATCCTAGTCTCGTTTTTCCTTGGCCCATTTAATTGTTAGACTCTTGATCTAGAGTAAATTTTGATAGAAGCCTTCAGCTATAGATCTCCCCCTGGATGGAGGATGAGAGAGCCAATAATCCTTGACTAGCTTGACGTAATCAAGGTTCTATAACCATGTGGATTTGAATTTGAAGGGATCCCTTGGTTTTGGAAAGGGCCCAAAGAGCTCTAGGTAGATAGGGGAATGGTCAGAGATTCCACCCACACCACCCACTGTCGATAATTAGGCAAAGCCCAAATCAAATACTCCTTGATGAGAAATCGATCCAATCATCTGGCTAAAGCAACATCTCCAGTTCTTCGATTGTGCCAAGTAGGCATCGCCTTGTGCATGGGGATATCGATCAATTGATGTTGTTCCATTGATTGTGTCATGACATCCGAAAGTGGATAAATCTATGAATTACTACCCCAGGATTCCCCATATCCAATAGAGAAATTCAAGTCCCCACCTAGAACGATATTGTGGGAATTTACAAGGAATAAGTTGAGAAGATGAGTCTAGAAGTTAGCTTGGTTGAGACAGGGAGTGTAAATATTTAAGATTCTGATCTCCATCCCTAATTCAAAGGAATAAATGTCCATTCCAATAAACCAAGCTCCACCCAAGGTGGAGATAATCTTAATGGTTCACGGATTGATGCCTAGGCAATACCTCCAAATCTTCCGATGGCATCATGTGTGTGGAATGTCCAGCTTGGCTTCAGGTTTTGTAGAATGGGGATGATCAGGTCAACATTAGTAAGGGTTTCTTGAAGATATATGATATCGGTAGACTCATAATCCAATAACCTTCTGAGGGCAGAATTTTTAGTAGGGCTTTCCAGACCCCTACAATTGAAAGATAGCCATTTCATGATAGAAACCGATTGAGGGTATTCAATTCTCTAAGAACCCTGTCGAGTGTGGACTGACTGCCCAATGCCACATCCACCCCAGCCCCGATGATAGCCTTGGAGATGAAAGAGTGTATTCCTTTGGAATTGGAGGATTTAGGAGGAGAAATCAACCCAATTCTAGATAAATCGGGTGGATGTGATGCCATAGACCGGAGGTTGTACGAGTGGGAATGACCAGAGGAGGTAGGGATCTCTGAGATAGGATTGGAATGCAGACTAGGTATAGAGGGTAGAGTGGTGGGGATAGTCAGAGGGTGCAAGTCCAACGGGCAAGTAAGCGGGGACGATGATAAGCTAGGTATGGATGCAAATGCAACATGATGGTGCATACTAGAAATAGTAGAAATAAATGGAGATGCAGAGAAAAGAGGAGAAGAGGTACCCGATGATCGATCAGCCACGACTGCAGCCTGGGATCTTGTCATAAGTGGTGAAGGAGGCCTGGGTGCCGTTGATACCAAGATTTATGCACCTTCGCTAGCAGTGTGACTCGGTCCCAGAGATAGAGAGGTCGACTCTTAGCGGTTGATGGCTCGCCTAAGGTCGCTGCATCCGAAGCTTTGTTGGGGGAAACAACAGGTTTAACCAACATGCATTCCTTGTATAGGTGCCCCACTTTATAACACCTCTGGCAGCGAAAAGGAACACCTTCATAGTCCAGGAGCTGTATTCGTGTGAATCTTGGCCAGTGCAGAGTACTCTGTTCCTCCAATCCTTCTTTGATGTCCAAATAAATCAGTATGCGGGCCATGGATTTGTTCCCAGTTTATTCATAGGACTTGTCAAAGTCTAGATAGGTTCCAAGTGCATTTCCAATGTGCATGAAAACATCCTCAGACAAAAAATGAAGAGGGAGGCCGGTAACTTGACCCAAATTGGTCCAACTCCCAACTGTTCGCACTCAGGGTCAAATAAAGGGCTCCAACACTTGAGCAGAATGGGGGCCATCTCAATATGCCAGTAGCACGATAGAAGCCATGTGGTTTGTTCCTCTCTCCGAAAACTCAGTGTGAATCACCCCCAAGCCAATGTAGTTACAGTTGGGAGTTCCGTGAGGATATGGCCCCATATTTCCATGACCCATTATCGTAATCTGATAGTAGTGTAGGCACGCTCATGAACTACCAATCAAAAAATATTGGCTTTATCCACCACCTCCCCCATGTGCACTCCAATGCTGAAACTGAGTTATAATTGCTTACAGGTGGCTTTGACACACTTCTGTTTCTTATCCTTGCCAGTTCTTAGAGCAGTAGGGTGTTCTTGAAGAGGGTCCTGAGAGCCCACTGTATGCTGTTGAGATAGAGGGGTATCGGAGCGAGGGTTTACAACGGGAGAGTCGAAACACCCAGAAGGGGATGAAGAGAGGCCAAGATGAGCCAAGGAATGTGGTGAGAGGTGTAAATCAGCTGAGAGAAGAGGGGAAATGAAAGTAGAGGCCTGTCCGACAGATGAAGGGTTATTGGAAGGGGGAGTCAAATGTGGGGAGTCCAAAGGCACGGAGTCAAAGGTAGGGGACTGTGGAATGCTAGAAACAAGATAGTTTAGGGTTGCCGACGAGAGTGGAGGGAAGTCAAGACTCGAGATCCCGATGGAGAAGTCAGTGAATGGAATGGGGAGCGAGGAAGGACCCAGGTCAGAATGACTATGAGAGTTAGCCTGCAAAATTGGACATTCTGTGCCCAATGGTCTATTATCCGTTGACTCCAACGCAGACTTAGGGCTTGTCCAGATGGATTCTTCAGGGTTTGGATCCTCCGATTAGTCAACCATGTCGAAATCCATTGCTGACATACCACAGACAACAACAACGACAACGCGAGATGTTAAGGTTCTGAATTGATAGTGCAGGTGGTAAAGGTTAGCCTATCAACGGTAGTGGTGATACTGGCAATGCATGGTGAGAGCAACAATGGTTACTGCAATGGATGATGAGAGAAAACCTAAACCTTCTCATCTATGGTTTCTGAGCAGCGTGTCCGCTCCACTGTTTTCTTTTGCATTTTCTTATCACAATGAAATCAACAAAAGATTCCTACCAGACGCATATGATATTATTGGTAATATTTTAATAATAAGTAATCCATATCTCTGTATTCTGAATATCGCTAGTCAATTGAGTAAAGGTTGTATAGAGTGCAGAAAAAACTTTGTAAAATGAAAGCTCTCTATGCAATTAAATCACTTCACAGAAATCTCTCTGCATAATCAGTGTAAGATTTGTTTATGATTATCTTTGCAATAACAAATTTGATGAAAATGGGGCAAATTCTAGAGTGGAAAGAATTTCAAAGTAGGAAGTAGTCATGAAGAACTGGTTAGGAAATGTTAACGCAAGGTTATTGAAAAGTTTGCATTTTCTAGTGCTTGTTAGAAATGGAATAGTGGTGCTCTTATTCGAAATTTTATGCAATATTAAATGAACTACCTCTTTTGTGCGGAACAACAATTTTTCAAGACAGGTAACAAAAGCATTGTTGCGTAATGTTTCGTATGCCCATATACATTTTCCTGTGTCTTTCTGAATACAACAATACATGTTACAAAGCACATAAAAGATATAGCAAAAAAAACAGTGCTGTATTGTTATGCACTTGACCTACGAGAATAACATAATGCCAGAAATATGAAACAATATTTCCAGAAACACAAAATTATCACATGAATTGAGACTCGCTGCAAAGATATTTTATTATTCAGAAGCAAAATACAATGTTCACTTTCCTCTTAGAGGGGGAACCTCCAACAGAGAAAAACTGAATTACAATGAAACTCGATGCCTCTTGCCTTGCTATCTGATCCAAATGGATCCTAGAAAACCCTCGTATTCAAAATCTTCTAAACATTCAATACTGTCGCCTAAGAAAAACCTTTAAATAAGGCGGATAACACTATCGGGAGGCAAAAACACAGAGAAAACATTGAAAAATAGTGTTATTGGTGGTCAAAGCAACTTTGAATCAGAGCCGTCGGATCTGGCCGATCAATGGTCTAGATCTGATAGGCGAATCGCAATCGACGGTGGCAAAGGGAGGCTATTGGCAGAGACCACAAGGAATACGCGACAACGATTAGCGGGGTCAACGAGGACCGTCGATCAAGCACGCAAATCGACGACCTAAGTTGCATCGCAATATCGTGTTGGCACATTACAATGGAGCGGGGCCGATATACATATGGCTTGTGATAGCCGGACCCGATAACATTATAAACGAGATTTGATATAATTTCAAGTCTAGTAAAAGGAATTTTTCAATGTAAATCGCGATTTTCGTTAAATAAACGAAATACAAAGAATAAAGCGCTGATGCGATGAACCGGACCCGAAAGGGTTTCTTAATGCTATTGTATGTTATTTCAAGTCTGAGATAAGCAGGGTTTTCATATTTTTATGTATTTTAAATATAAGGGGAAATCACAAAACAGGCAGGATTTCAGGAGAGCCGAAGGCGGTAAATGGTTTGGGCTGGGCTCCACCCGATCCCATACAATGGCTGCCACATGTCTAGGCTGAGGAGAGAGAAAACCACCCTTGTCAGACAGTTAACCCTCATACGAAAGGGTTGCCTAAAATGAACCATAGCCGTTGGATCTGGATCTCCCAGATCAACAGTGGAGATGCGATGTCGGTATACAGGCGGACCCGATAGGAGTTATAAGGTGGATTTATAATATTTGAAGTCCGATGAACAATGTTTTGGCGTTTTTCCGTGTTTTGCAGTGTTTCTTTGTGTAAACAGAAAACGACTGTTTTTGGAATTTCGAAGGCATCGATGACCCATTCTGTTACAGAATAGGTGGCCACCATCCTTGAAAGCATTTAGCAATGATTGCTAACGCTCAGAGGGGGATCTGAGCGGACATAGGTCAGGAAGCCAGAGAGCCCGAGAAGGAGAAATGAACAGAAAATGCAGACTGGCTTTAAAGCGACAGAAAACAGAAGACAGGGGTAGGAAGTGCTGAGACAGAGCAAAGACAGAGACACAGAGTGATAGAGAGAGTATGTGTACTCACAAAGACTTGGAGGATCCAAGCAAAGCCTTGTTGTTGTTGTAACTGTTGCGTGTTGAGACTCAAATTGAGCTCATACTTTTGTAAAAATCTGTTTTTGAAGACATAATAGAGAGGTCATCACTGAAGGCTGGACCAAGAGATGTAGCCTAGGAGTGTTGGGTGAACTCCTTATTAAACTGTTTTGTTTATGTGTGTTGTCTATTATGTTCTTTAACTGCTTCATTGTCTATGTATTTCACAATCTTATCGATCCATTACACAAAGTAACATATGCAAATCCATGCACATGAGTCTGTAATACCTTAATAATTGTCTTAGATCTCATTATCAGATCAAGTGGTATTAGAGCTTTAGGTTTGCTAAGGTTAGACAATCTTGTGTTGGATTGGTGAATGCTAACTAGGTCAAAGCTCAAATTAGGAGAAGGAGAACTGGTTGAGACTAACCTAGAAATAGGAAGAGTCTATCCTAGGAGGAAAATGGTAGAAGAAATTCCCTTGGAATCAGACTCTCAGTTCATGGATAGTTTCATGACCATGAGAGCCATGGTAGAAGAGATGTATCAAGAATTTAAGAAAGGTCGAGGTGAAGATACTTCAACCTCCAAACAAGATAAAGGAATAGAGGAGCCTCTTCTACATGGCCATTCAGAAGGCAAAGGGAAAGGGAAAGAGCCTCTTCTATCAACACCTCCTTCTAGCTCTTTGATTAAATTAGATGTAAAATTTGATTTTCCAATATATGATGGAGAATTAAATGCATAAAAGTTGGATAACTGGGTTAGACAGATTGATGTATATTGCAGGGTGTATAACATCGATTCAGAAAGGAGAAAGATTCAGCTGGCCAGCCTTCGCCTTGGAGGAACTGCCCTAGTGTGGTGGGAAGGCAGGACACAAGCTGATTTGAAGAAGCATGGTAAAATTATTTCTACCTGAAGTGAATTTGTTTTTGTCATTAAAAAATAATTCTATCCACTAGCTTATATATAGCAAGCAATGATGAGTTGGCAAACTCTTCGCCAATTAAAGGGGCAAAGTGTACAAAGCTATACCCAGGAATTTAGAAAAAGAGCTTTAATTCTAGGCATTTCTCTAGTCTCACCTGAAACTTTATTGAAGTATATAGGTGGTCTACATAGGTATTTGAGGTACACCATTCTCATGTTTAAACCCACTAGCATAGATGAGGTATCCGTTCAGGCTACACATCTAGAGGCTAGGGGCAAGAATGTGAACCCAGAGATTGGGGGATCATCAAAACCCACTGTAAGCAAGAACAAGGAAAAGAAGAAGCAGAAATGGAAAGAGAGGAAGACAAACACTGTACAAAAAGACAAACCTTCATGCACTCACTGCAAGAAGGGTGGACACGATGATGAACACTGCTGGTCTTTGCATTCGGAGCTGAAACCCAAGAAGTTAGATGGCAAGAAGAAGAAGACTACTGCTGCTATTTAGAAAGATTTGGGGTCAGACTCGAGTGATGAAACAACAGTCACAGCTACAGGTATAAAGGTAAAAATTCTGAAGCATCCACTAGTAATTTTGCACAATCTATTGAGAATGAAGAAAATGAGAGGAACAGAAATGAGCTTTTTCATATTAGAGTTATTTCCAAGCATCAAAAGATTGATACTTTATTTGATAGTGGTTCACAAGTAAAATTGATTTCTAAAGCAATTGTAAAGAAGTTGGGAGGACTAACCACACCTCACAAGAAACCATATCCATTAGGTTGGGTATGTGATAAAGCAAAGCTACAAGTGACTAGACAATGTAAACTTGGGTTTGCATTTGGGTCAACATTTGTAGATGAGGTTGAGTTAGATATAGTTCCCTTGGATATATGTGGTATTGTTTTAGGAATTCCTTACTTGTATGATAGAAAAGCCATTTTCTATAGAGTTGAAAATAAGTATCAACTCACAAAAGATGGAATAGAATATATTGTAAGAGCTCATCAACTCAAAAATAATTATACTCAAACTCAGGGCAGATGAAAAGAATTGTAAATTCATGCAAGCAATTTTAATAATGGTTGTAAAGGAAAAGACCCCTGATAAAACCAATGTATTTGAAGGATGTGATGCTAAACAGAAAGCTGATTTAGAAAAATTTGTTTCAGAATATGATATCCTATTTCAAGAACCTAAAGGTCTGCCACCCAAAAGGGAAATAGTACATGATATTCATTTGCAGCAAGATGCTCCATTGCCTAACATCGGGATGTAGAGGTTATCCACTTTAGAGAATGCAGAGGTCAAGAAGCAGGTACAGGAGCTGATCGACAAAGGGTTCATAAGGCCAAGCACATCACCATGCAGATCTCCAATCGTGTTGGTGAGAAAGAAAGATGGTTCGTGGAGGATGTGCATTGATTACAGAGCACTGAATAAAATAACGATCAAGAATCGTTATCCTCTTCATCACATAGATGATCTATTAGATCAGTTGAAAGAAGATGTTTACTTTTTCAAGCTGGACTTGCGTAGTGGCTACCATCAGGTCAGAGTTGCAGAACAAGATGCATGGAAGATTTCTTTCAAAACAAAGCAAGGGCTGTATGAATGGCTAGTTATGCATTTTGGATTAACTAATGCTCCTGCCACTTTCATGAGAGTAATGAATGATGTACTCCGACCTTTTATTGGTGATTTTGTAATTGTATATTTAGATGACATTCATGTTTTCAATAAAACATGGGAAGAACATTTGAAGCATGTAAAGCAGACTCTAGATGTTTTGAAAAAAGGAAATCTCTATGTTAAGTTATCAAAATGTGAATTTGGCAAAACATCTTTAAATTATTTGGGTCATATTGTAGGGGGTGGTGAATTGAAGATAGATCCCTCTAAGGTCGAAGACATTGTGAATTGGCCTAAACCCAAATCTGCTACAGAAGTTAGAAGCTTCCTAGGAGCAGCACAATATTGGAGAAAGTTTATTGCTAACTTTTCCTTGATTGCATCTCCCTTACATGCTTTAATAAGATTGAACAAGGTGTTTCAGTGGGGAGGCAAACAACAGAAAGCCTTTGACACCTTGAAAGAAAAAATTAGTACAACACCAGTACTAGTATTGCCAGATCTTCAAAGACCATTTGAGATTGAAACAGATGCCAGTGACTATGCCATGGAAGCAGTGTTGACGCAACACGGTAAACCCATATGTTATCATTCCGAGACATTTAATTCTGCAATAGTTAATTATCCCACATATTATAAAGAATTGTATGCATTAGTACAGAGTGTGAAAAAGTGGAAAAATTACTTACTGGGCAAAGAAATAGTTATACATAATGATCATCAACCACTTCAATATTTTCACTCACAAACTAACTTGCAGCAATCAAGACACTATAGGTGGATGGGTTTTCTACAACAGTTTCATCTTGTCATTAGATATAAGAAAGGCATACACAATAAAGTTGCAGATATGTTGTCCACACTAATCATAAATGCATCTACTATACTTAATCATAACTCAGTATTGCATGAAAGCTAAATTGAACAATATTCTCAAGATGTAGATTTTAAAGAAGTATATGCAACTTTAAGTCATGGCAAACAAGTAGAAGAATTGGATTATCATGTTAAGGACCAACTCTTATATCATTTGGGAAAGTTATGCATTCCTCAAACTGAAAGAGTTAATATAATCCAAGAAGCACATACTTCTCTAATATCAGGTCATTTTGGTGTAAATAAAACAGTTGCACAGCTGCAAAGATTTTGCTATTGGCCAAGAATGCATGAAACCATTTCTAGATATATTAAAGGGTGTACCATGTGTGCTAAAAGAAAGCCCAGTAATAGAAAACTAGGCTTGTACACTCCACTTCTAGTTCCTTCTCGTCCTTGGGAGAGTGTTTCCATGGACTTTGTTGGGGGATTGCCAAAATCTAGAAAAGGTCATGACTATTTATATGTTATTGTGGATAGGTTAAAAAAATGTGTATTTTAATACCTTGTAACAAACAGATTACAGTTGAACAAATAGCGAAGTTGTTCTTTCAGCATGTCTGGGTGCATTTTGGGTTACCCACTTCCATAGTATCTGATCGAGTTTCCCGATCTATTGGGAAGTTTTGGTCAAGTCTGTGGGAGTTGATGGACACCATACTGAAGAAGAGCACAACCTTTCATCCATAAACAAATGGTCAAACAAAGGTGGTCAACATGACAATGATCTAGTTGCTCAGAGTCTATTGCAGCAAGCATCCCAAGCTTTGGGATGAACATTTGTGTTATGTGCAACATGCTTACAACCGTGCTAAACATTCTTCTACACAAATATCTCTTTTTGGGACTTGTTTTGGTTTTACACCAAGGTATCCCTTGTATTTTTTCTTTGGAAAAGAAATAGAGTTCATGGACACAGTGATGTGGACAAAGCAACCAAATTCATTGAACAGATCCAAGAAATTCACTAGGCAGTGCAAGAACAACTAGAGAGAAGCTAGGCCAAATACAAGGCAAGGCATGATAAGCATTGAATTGAGCATAACTTCCAAGTTGGTGATCAAGTCTGGTTGTACATCAGAAAAGACAAAATGGAAGGTGAAGGTAAGAAGTTGAAGCCAATAAGGTATGGGCCTTTCAAGATACTTGAGAAAATTGGTGAGAATGATTTTCACCTTGATTTGCTAGCTTACATGCACATATTTTCAGTAGTTAATGCAGGGAACTTGAGACTATTTGAACCTTATTTGATTGAAGATCCCGAAGAGAAAATTCAGTGGCCTTCTATTGATGATCTGCTGCCTGAATATCTCAATGAGTTGCAGGAAGATACAATTCTAGACAGGAAGGTGAGAAATACGCACAGAGCGGATGTTGAGTACCTCAGAATCGGAATCAAAGGTTCAAAACCAAGCAGTGCAAGATGGATAGATATTGGGCAAGTGAGGAATCTGTATCCTCACTTGATTGATGCTTAAAAACCAACTTTTGTTGGTCCAAAAGCCTTTTCAGTGGGAAGGCGTGATCCAAATGGATCCTAGAAAACCCCCTAAGTCTTCAAAAACTTATAAACATTCAAAACTGTCGCCTAAGAAAAACCTTTAAAGAAGGTAGATAACACTTTTGGGAGGGAAAAACACAAAGAAAACATTGAAAAATAGGCTTATCGGCGGTCAAAGCAACTTTGAATCGGAGCCGTCGGATCTGGCCAATAACCGGTCCAGATCCGATTGGCGAATCGAAATCGTTGGTGGCAATGGGAGGCTATCAACAGAGACCACAAGGAATACACGACAACGATTAGCGGGGTCAACGAGGACCGTCGATCAAGCACGCAGATCGACTGCCCGAGTTGCATCACAATATCACATCGGCACATTACAATGGAGTGGGGCCGATATACATATGGCTTGCGATAGTTGGAACTGATAACATTATAAACGAGATTTGATATAATTTCAAGTCCGGTAAAAGGACTTTTTCAATGTAAATCACGATTTTCGTTAAATAAATGAAATACAAAGGATAAAGCGCCGATGCGATGAACCGAACCTGAAAGGGTTTCTTAATACTATTGTATGTTATTTCAAGTCCGATATAAGCAAATTTTTCATATTTTTATGTATTTTCAAATATAAGGGGAAATCACAAAACAAGCAGGATTTCGGGAGAGCCAAAGGCGGTAAATGGTTTGGGCCGAGCTCCGCCAAATCCCATACAATGGCTACCATGTGTCTAGGCTGAGGAGAGAGAAAACCACCCTTGTCGGGCGGTTAACCCTCGTATGAAAGGGCAATCTAAAATGAACCACAACCATTGGATCTGGATCTCCCAGATCAATGGTGGAGATGCAATATCGGTATACAAGTGGACCGGATAGGAGTTATAAGGCAGATTTATAATATTTGAAGTTCGATGAACAATGTTTTGGCGAATTTTCCGTGTTTTGCAGCGTTCTCTGTGTAAATAGAAAATGACTATTTTTGGGATTTCAAAGGCATCAATGACCCATTCTGTTATAGTACAGGTGGCCACCATCCCTGAAAGCGTTTAGCAATGATTGCTAATGCTCAGAGGGGGATCAGAGCGGACATAGGTCAAGAAGCCAGAGATCCCGAGAAGGAGAAACGAATAGACAACGCAGATTGGCTTTAAAGCCACATAAGGCAGAAGACAGGGGCAAGCAGTGTTGAGACAGAGCAAAGACAGAGACAAAGAGTGATAGAGAGAGTCTGTGTACTCACAAAGACTTGGAGGATCCAAGTAAAGCCTTGTTTCTGTTGTAACTGTTGTGTGTTGAGACTCAAATTGCGCTCATACTTTTGTAAAAATATGTTTTTGAAGACATAATAGAGAGGTCACCACTGAAGGCTGGACCAGGAGACGTAGCCTAGGAGTGTTGGGTGAACTCATTATTAAACTATTGTGTTTATATGTGTTGTCTATTTCGCAATCTTATCGATCCATTGCACAAAGTAACATAGGAAAATCCATGCACATGAGTTTGTAATACCTTAATAATTGTCTTAGATCTCATTATCAGATCATTATTTAAGGCTATTTATAGTTTAATTACATCTAAAACCCTAACTACTAGTGGTGCCTTGCATGAAACAAGTTAACCAAATTATTTATTAACTATGGCCCATTTATAACTAATTGTAGTCCCTTTTCTATAATGCGAGTCAACCAACTACAATTATTATTAATGCGGATAACAACTTATGAGATTTATTGACTCAACTAATTAACTATGACTCTGAAGAGGCCCCTTAGGATTATTACATAAATAAAGGGATTAGGGTTGGACCCCAACATGCCCTCCCCCATCAAAAGTAGCGTTTTCCTAAAGGTTGAAGCTACAGAAACTGTTGGAGAATAGTGGATGGTTCCCATGTAACATCTTCTATAGAGGTGTCTTTCCACTTGATGAGGAATTCCTTGATCGTGTGGCTGCGAAGAAGTATTTCACGAGTATAGAGGACCTGTTCAGGTCGAAGCCAAAGTGAACCTTCCTCATCCAATTCTGGAAGACTTATTTGAACCCTGCAATTATTTCCCACAACTTTATCGAGGCAGAATACATGGAAGACTTGGTGGATTTTTGAAGTAGTTAGTAGGGCCAATTCGTAAACGACTACTCCTATATGCTGAAGTACCTGATAAGGCCCATGGAATTTTGGGGCTAGTTTCTGACAACCCTTTTCTTTAAGAGAGGTATTCTTATAAGGTTGGAGTCGCAGGAACACCTGGTCTCCTACTTCAAATTACCTCTCTAAATGGTGTTGGTTGACCTATTGCTTCATTCGATTATGAGCTTGATGTAGATTATATTTGAGATGAGTGATCATGGCGAGATGGTTCTGCAAGAGCTTATCAATTGCCTGTACTTTGGAAGAATTGGGGATATAAGAAGTTGGTGAAGGTGAGAGTTGGCCATACATTTCCTCATATGGTGTCATCTTGGTGGCTTCATGATAGCTAGTATTATACCATCATTTAGATAAAGGCAACCACTGTACCCATTGATGTTGTTTGTCTGAAGTGAAGCACCACAGATAGGTCTTCAAACATTTGTTGACTACTTCTGTTTGACTATTAATTTGGGGATGAGAAGATGTATTTAGTTGGAGTTGCATGTCATGTAGCTTGAAAAATTCCTACCAAAAATTGCTGGTGAAAGTGGGTTCTCGGTCAGACACAATGGAAGTCGGCATGCCATGTAGTTTGAATATTTGGTCCATGAAAACCTAAGCCACCAATGTTGTGGCAAATGGGTGCGGTAGAGCAAAAAAATGAGCATATTTGGAAAGTCTGTCAACAACCACCATGATGACTGATTTGTTGTCTGAAATTGGGAGACCTGTAGTGAAATCCATGGAAACATATGTCCATATGGAAGTAGGGATTGGAAAGGGTTGTAAAATTCCTGGGAGCTTGATTGTTTCCCCTTTGTTGTGCTGGAATACTTCACATTCAGCTAAAAAAGTAAGAATGTCGTGCTTCATGCCAGTCCAAAAGAAAGAGTGGTGTGCTCTTGCATAAGTCTTATGAAAGCCTGAATGTCTTGCAACTAGAGAGGAGTGAAACTCTTCTAGGATGCCAATTTTGAGGGTGGAGGTTGGGGATAGCACTACCCAATCCTTATAGCGAAGAACCTCATCCTTCTGAGAGTAATCCTTTGAGGAATTAGGATATGCTTGTAATCTGTTAATGAGATGGGACAAAGAGGGGTGGGAGAACCATTCATGACAGGTTGCTTCAATCCAATCTGGTATGGGTAGAGAGAGGGATAATAGGGCACCCTCTTCCTCAAATTGGCGCAATAAGGAATTTACCACTACATTGTCACAACCCTTCTTGTAAATTATCTGATAATCATTTCCTAGAATTGTTGTGAGCCATTTATTTGTTGTGGCGACGATAAATGCTGCTCTAGGAAATATTTTAGGCTCTGATGGTCAGTGCAGATTTGGAAACGATGCCCTAATAAGTATGGTCTCCAAGTGTCTACTGCAGTTAAGGTGACCATCATTTATTTCTCATATGTAGATTGACCTAGATGTTTGCCACTGAGTTGTTGATTGGTGAAAGCCAATGGTCTACCTTCTTGCATTAATACTACACTAATGCCCATACCTGAATCATCACATTCAATTACAAAAGGTTTTGTGAAGTCTGGTAAGGCCATTACTGGAGTGGAGCACATGGTATGTTTGAGAGCCAAGAAGGCTTGTTGAATTGCATCAGTCCATAGAAATGAATTTTCCTTGAGAATATTAGTGATGGTCCAGGCAATGCATCCATAATTGTTGAAAAAATTATGATATTAGTCTGTGAGACCCAATAATCCCATCAAACTCTTCAAGGTTTTTGATTAGGGCCAATATTTCATTTCCTGAATCTTTTTTAGATCAACCCTCACTCCTTCATGACCCACAGTGTGTCCCAAATCCTCTATTTCTTCCATGCCAAAGGAACACTTGGATAATTTGAAATATATATATATATATTATTTTTTAATTTTTAATTTTTATCTTGGAGTAGTTGTAGTACTTGGTCAACACGCTGAAGGTCTGTGTCGCATGTTACGCTATAGATGAGAATGTCATAAAAAAGACTAGGACAAATTTTCTGAGATATGGTTTCGAAAGTTTGTTCATGAGGCTCTGAAAAGTGGATGGGGCATTACAAAGAGCAAATGGAATTACCAAGAATTAATAATGGCCTTCATGAGTTTGGAAGGATGTCTTGGGAATGTTAACTTCCTTCATCTGTATTTGGTGAGAGCCCAAGCGAAGGTCCATGTTGGTAAAAAGCTTGGCACCATGCAGATCATAAACTACTGGAATAGGAAATTTTTCCTTGAAAGTGAGCTTGTTAAGGGCCCTAAAGTCAGGACACATGCACCATTCACCATATTTGTTTAAAACCATGACCACTGGAGATGAATAAGGGATGGTGTTGGGACGAATAAAATGGGATTCGATGAGTTCCTTCATGATTTTTTCAATTTCATTACTTTGTGCAAAAGGATATTGATAGGGATAGACATTTGGTGTCTTTCCCACCCGAGAGAAGAGGGATGCTATAATCATGTTCACGCTTAGAGGGTGGGAGCTCCTTAGGTTTGTCAAAGACCCGCTAGTGGTGATCCAATACCTATTTCTTATCAGGATGAATGTTAGGAAGAGATGATTAAATGGAATGGATGGCATTAAATTGTGCTACTATCCCAGGATGGCCCTTTTTTAAAATCTTCTCCAATCGATGCGAGTTGATGATAGTAGGAGCACCTGCATGGAGTCCCCGTAGTGTATGAGTGTGGATGTTATGATTAAAGCTCGTATATAACTCCTGGAATTCCTTTGTGATAGGGCCCATTGTGCGAAGCCATTCAAAATCAAAGACAATGTCACAACCACCCATTTCAATGGAAAACATGTGGGTTTTGAGGTGATAATCCCTCATTTGAAGCTTAATATTTTCACAATGTCCTTCACATTTGATGGTCCCCCATCAACTATAAGGACTTGGAAATTAGATATCGCCTTGAAAAACTAATGAATGAATTTTGCTACTCTTTTATTCATAAAGTTATGCGTGCTGCCACTATCAATCAACATGACTACTGGCCGATGTTTAATAAAACTCAAATTTTGAGAGTTTAGGGAGAATAAATGTTGGCCAAGACATGTAGTGAGATAACAGACTCATCTGGCATAGCTGTAGTATCAATGCCAGGGGTTGTTTTGGGTTCACCTTCTTACTCCTTAGGCACTTCAGTGGATGAAGCTTCATTGACGGGGCTGTTTTCAGTAGCATCAATTTGAAAGAATTTTGGTTCTGTTGTGGTCACCAACAACCCCCCTCTTCGTTTGATATTAGTAATAACATCAAGCAAAGGGGGACCCTTAGCCAAAAATCCAAAAAATATTTTTGTGTAAAAAAATCTTTTGTATCAGCTCCCTAAAAGCTATATCGCGTCGCAACGGAAAAAGGAGCGCTTGCCCAAAGCGCATAAATGCGCTAAAAAGGAGCGACGCGAGAAACCATCGCATCGCGCGCGTTAAGAGCATTTGAAAAAGGAGAACCTAAAGAAACGCCGACGGCCGATATGCGACGTCGCACGTCGCAATGTCACACGAGCAGCACAAAATGACAAAGTGAAAACCTTGCGATGTTGCGATCTGCGATCTGCGACCATGCGAAGCTGCGATCTGCGATATCTGCGATCTACGATAACACTTAAATAACGTCGCAGCCATCGATATTGCAATACCAATCACAGAAAAGACTCATCGCAAGAATCCTCTGACATACACGGTAGATCCAAATTTGAAAGCGCGCCTTAAGGGAAATTAATGACCGCATGCTTGAATATCCAGAAATGATTGCATCGCATTTATCGAAGAGTCAAGTTATGATGAATGTCATTAATTTCACATTCATTAGAATTTAATTCTTTCATGTCAATCTTTTCGTCATTTCCCTTCTTCTTTGCGTAAACTGCAAGACATGCAACTGATATAAATCTATATGCAGGAAACATCTAAGGAGAAGGGAAAAGCGCCAATAAGACAATAGAGAGAAGATGCCTCCGCAATTGGATGACGCATGCAGCAGAACCGCGGATTCCAGAGTATCGCCCAACAGGCACTGATGAAAATAGACTGTCCAAGACTCAGAGTCAAAGGCACACAAAAGCAGCGTGTTTACAAAAGATCCTGAAGCTCAGACTTGGTAAAGCAGAGAAAGAAGCGCAAGAGAAGAAAGACGCTCCAGAAAAGCCTGGAACAAAGAACGGAAACAATTCTCGAAACAGGGGATTGTCCATACAGCGCGACTTCTAACTCATTGAGTCATTCGCACGACCGGAAACCGAAATAGCAACAGCAAAATCAGTTCGAAAAGAAACTGGGTTGTACTAAGTGTGCGCACAGCGAATACACCCAGCTAGAGAAAGGTTTTCGAAAATATCTTCTGATCTAACAGAAAGAGGTGCCAGCGCTTGTTGTTTCTAATTTTCAAGCTCGAACAAAAGGAAAGGACAACCAGCCGACTCTTTCAGGGCGAACAGCGCATTGCTTACAGCATTAAGGAGCAGATACAGAAACGGTTAGAAATTAGATTCAGTTTTTAGAAATAAATTTGTTTTTAGTAAAAGGGCGGTCATTTGAAGCCATTCCCTGAATTTGTGTAAAGTAAATTAGTCGGTTACTAGTATTTAACCCTTCTCGTTGCATTGGAGAAGGGTCCGAAATTTTGTAAAAAAACTTGTCCTCAGAACATGCACTTTTGCACCCTCGAAGGGGGTTTTTGATGAATGGACGGATCAAGATTTATTTATGTTTGCATTTTAATACCTGCTACTGATGTTGCACTTCTGTACTCTTAGTAGGCATTAGAAGCAAGTAGAAGTAGATCATTATTGCTTAAGGTCTGTAAGTTTAAAATCAGTCATAAATGGTACTTTTATCTCTTGACTAGTTTCTGCTTGCATTCTTAGAGTAATATATAGCTGATGTTATTTATATGTTAATGTATGAATGAGTGGACTACCATTTGGCACTTTTGTACGGTGGAGTCATTGATTTGTGCTTAATACATGAATAGCTGATTATGCAATATGCTGTTCACAACCGTTTTGCTTAACTTTTTACGCAAGATGGTTCATCTTAATTGATTTATATTCTCATAATAGCTGAATAATCTTCATTACCAGTTATTCTGTGAAATCTTTCTAGATTGCATAATGGAAAAATTCTGCCCCGGGTTAGTGTAGATTAGATGTATTGTTTTTGTTAGATTAAAGTAGTATAAAGTCATTTCAGAATTTAGAATTAGATTAGTTAAGGAATAATTACAGATTTTCTACTATCATTTTCTACACACACACATCACTATTTTCTACACGCACACACACCCCTTAGAACGGGAAGCTGGTCCCGTCATCCCCAGTCGGACCCGCTACACCAAACGGGCACGGAGCCGCCAACCAGGTTCCCGACCGGGTGGGTATCCCCCTATGTTGTTGACCCGATTTCGGGGCCCTCAACATATTTTGGCGCTAGAAGGAGGGCACGAACTATGAATGGCACCTAAGGCAATATCCAAATACCATTCTGAGAGTAATACACCCTCATCAACTCCCTCGACTTCTCCAACACGGTTAAACCCGGAATTTGAAGTCGCTCGAGTATCCACCACTGCTACATATTCGAATATATCAGACCAATCTATTATTGAACCCCCTGAAATTCAAACTTTGATTCGTAAACTCCAGGGATTCTCCATTTTTAACCAGAAGTCTGATAAATCTAAAAGCAGTGTGACTTCGCAGTACAACCCTGCTCATCCCCTTACTAGATTAAAGAGTGAAAAATTTGGCATACAACCAAGTGAACTCCCTCTTCCTACCAGAAAAAGAGCAAGGAAAACACCTCAAGAGTCTGACAGTAAGACTCCTTCATCCACTTCGTCCATATCAACTCCCTCACCGCGAAGTCAACCACCCACTTTTCCATTCCAACTCACTCACCCGTCTTCCACAAACCTCCCTCTTCGAACATCAAAGATCCTGATTTCTTCACCTTCTCAGCATCAGGGGTCAGTTTCTGCACTTCCATTAGTTAGCAGCTCCACGATGGCCCAGTCTCCATGGAATAATCCTGGGGCGGTTTTAATGCCTCCACCCCTGAGCCCTATACCGGCCCATCCCGAGAAATGGCTACCTAAATTCAACCCAGAAGCAGGTATGCTAGCCGAAGAACATATCAATAATTTCATGCTTTCTGTTAATCTCAACGGAGTTACTAACGAAGACGCTGTTGTCCGACTCTTCCCTTATACAATGCAAGGAACAGCCGGGTCATGGTACTTTTCGTTACCTTCTGGATCCATCACAAGCTGGGACATTTTTCAAAGTCAGTTCCTCACTAAGTTTGGTGATGACCGATCCACAGCGACATTGATTAATGACCTATCTAATCTTAAGGCTGAGGCTAGAGAACCCATTAAAGATTTTAACTTACGGTTCAATAAGATCCTCAACAAAATCCCCACTGCCTCACAACCCAGCGAGGAAGTAAGATGTGAATGGTACATCACGGCTTTACCTCCAAACTTGGCTATCTTCGTAGATAGGGCAAACAAGACCACATTAGTTGACAACTTGACAGAAGCGTTAGCAGTGGAAAAACGCGTGGTAGCCCTAGAAAAAAGATCTGCTATAGAAGAACGCAAATCAAAGAAGATCTCTTTCAAAGAAGACACCAAGAAGAAGCAAACGAAAGATCCTTTCGATTTGGAAGGATTACAAAAAGTGTTGAAAGCCATGTCCAATGAGATGGTCGATATCAAGAAACAAGTAGCAGAGACTTCTTCGAAAAAGCCCTTTAGGACTTTTAAAAGAAATCCTCCCATGGAGGTAAAACCACCCAGTGTTGTCTCAAACGTTGAGTCTGAAGAAGACGAAGAAGAAGAGAATACCACTGAAGGGCAGACCGACGAGGAAGAAGTTGTAGAACTTCAAGGAATGTGGGATTTCATCCTCCCACAGGAAGAGGATCATGAAGCATTTCCTGTTAGCACGAGAAGCAAAAATCAGCTTGATCCTCCCCAAACTACCCCAAAACAAAAGGGCGCAAGCCCTGCAACAAAAGAAAGGGTCGTAACCAAAAAGACAACTGCTAAAGCGACCCAGCTTAGCCCAGTCCAATCTGAACAAACACCTCCATCAAGAACACTAATAGTGTCGGATGAAATGGATTATAACATCATTGACGACATGAAGAAGACTAGGGCTAATATCACTCTGTACGAATTGAGTAAACTGAAACACCAGCAGAAAATCATGATGAAAGAATTACATGCTGTGCCTACTACATCTGTACCTACAGCTGTGGCTTCCCACAATCTGGGAAGACCTCCAACCAATACGATAAATAAAATTGATCCAAATGACATTGCCTTGATTGGAGGAAGATCAAGGTCTCATACTCCTCCTTTTCTTCTCACATATGAAATCTTCAACAAAAACGTGCACAATTGCTTGGTCGATTCTGGTGCTTCGACGAATATTTTACCCAGGTCAATATGTGCCAAATTGAATGTGCAACCTCAAAAATCTGCAGTACGTATAGTTCAACTTGATCGATCCCAGGTCGAAGTGATTGGTGAACTTAATCAGGTGACCATAAGATTGTCGACTAACCCAAAAGTGTGTCAGGTTATCGACATTCTGGTAGCCGATATCCCTGAGTTCTATGGCTTGATTCTTAGCAGGGATTGGTTGGAGAAACTCCACGGATATTTCTCAACCGACTGGTCACACATGTGGTTACCATACAATGGTAAACCAAATCAGATAAAGGTTGAACGAGAGTTGCACCAAAAATACATAGTGACAGAACTAGAAGGAGAAAATGAAGCCATCACATACAATAGCAGCATTGTAGGCAACTACGCAACAGATTCTTTCCTAGGCAATTTCAGTGCTCATATTTCACCATACTTAGAGAATTCAGTTTTATCACAAGTTGAAAATTTCTCCCAAACTGATGACTCAAAATGTTTTAGTTTTTTAGATAATTCTGTAAATACTTCTTTATTTTGGAAATTATATTTTGACGGATCTAAATCCAACGAGGGGGCAGGAGCAGGATGCGTTCTGATCAACCCAGATGGGAACAAGATTATGCTCACATGCAGACTTGAGTTCGATTGCACGAACAACACAGCGGAGTACGAAGCCTTGGTTCAAGGCCTATACAAAGCAATCGGATTGAATGTTAAATATCTTCAAGTCTTTGGAGATTCTGAGATCATCGTAAAACAGGTACGTAACACCATACATTGTCTGTCTAGTCATTTAAAGCATTATCAATTGTTAGTGCAAGATCTCACTTCACATTTCATAGCATTCAACATCTCGTCAATTCCAAGAATTCAAAACGCGAGCGCAGACCTGTTAGCTAACGTAGCCTCTAGACTTATCCCTTCTAAAGATTTTAGTCCTGATAGGTTTTCAATAGAATTAATTTTTAAACCTTCCATTCCTGACAATGTCACCAACTGGAGAGTGTTCAACGACGACCCAGACATCGTAAGTTTCCTCACCTCTGAAGGATCCTACACAAACCAGATAATTGACGAAGACTGTCATGATCACCAAATACAACAAAGTAGCACTGATAATGCTATACCCAAATCGGTGGTCAAATTAGAAGACTTATATGACTTGAAAAGTCGGTTCAAAAGGTCGGCTAATGCCAAGCTTTATAGTTCAACTCTGAACTATGAATCAATCAACCTAGGAACCGACGAAAAGCCGCAAAACGTTAATCTAGGCCAGGGCCTAGCCCCTGAAGAAAAATCAGCATATATCCGCCTTCTGAGACAGTACAAAAACGTTTTTGCCTGGAACTACGATGAGCTGAAGACTTCAACACTTCCATCATTCAGCATGTTATCCCTATGACTGGCAACGAGAAACCTGTCGAGCAGAAGCTCAGAAAAATACACCCTAACCTAGAAAACCAGATAAAAACTGAGCTTAATAAGTTGTTGAGAGCCAGAATAATCTTCCCCGTTAGGCATTCCAAATGGGTATCCAATATGGTGCCCGTTAGGAAGAAAAACGGAGACATTAGAATCTGTATCGACTTCCGAAATCTCAACAAAGCCTGTCAGAAAGATAACTTTCCCCTCCCACCTATGGAGAAAATTCTACAGGCAGTAGCAGGCTCAGAATTAACGTCATTCCTGGATGGATTTTCAGGATACAATCAAGTACTGGTGCATCCCGATGATCAGTTAAAGACTACGTTCCGAACCAAGTGGGGCACTTTTGCATATCGGAAGATGCCATTTGGTCTGATCAACGCTGGAGCTACCTTTCAAAGAGCCATGGACATCGCGTTTAAAGGATTGGTCAATAAATCAGTAGTGATTTATCTGGATGATATAATAGTGTACTCCAGAAAATGAAACAACCATCTCCAAGATTTGAAGCAAATCTTTCAAAGATGCTTGAGGTATGGGATTTCACTCAATCCAAAGAAATCTTTCTTTGCATTAAGCGAAGGGAAATTGCTCGGATTCATAGTATCGAAATCTGGTATTCACATAGAACCCGACAGAATCAAGGAAATTTCCGAAATATCCATACCTCATAACAAGAAAGCCATGCAATCCTTCCTTGGGCAGATCAATTTTGTCAAACGATTTGTCCCGGATTTTTCACGTATTATTTTACCCTTACAAAAAATGATAAAAAAGAATTCAAATTTCAAATGGGGTCTAGACGAGCACGAAGCATTCAACTTAATCAAACAAGCCATCATCAACGTTCCATCTTTGGCGACCCCAAATTTTTCAGAACCTTTCATCTTATACACGTTTGCCTCAGAAAAATCTTATGCTGCGATTTTAACTCAAGCAAATCACGAAAAGGTAGAGGCCCCAATCGCATTCTTTAGCTCGAACTTACAAGGTGCTGAACTCAATTATTCTGACGTCGAGAAACAGGCATATGCCGTTTTCAAAGCAATCAAATATTTCAGACCTTTCTTGCTAAAAGCCCATACCAAAGTCATAGTACCGTTTCCAGCGGTAAGAAACCTCCTGATACAGAAGGATGTGGGCGAAAAGAGAGCGAATTGGATCACCGCCTTACAAGAATACGACCTTGAGATCAAGCCGGCACACATCGTAAGAGGTCAAGGCTTCTGCAAGATGTTAGCTGGAGCATCGCAAATCCCTGAGAACTCGTCTGAAGAGGTACACACGTATGAGGTAAGCCTAAACGACACAGAATCATTATATGCTGACACCATTTATTTTCTTAAGAACGGGTATGCTCCATCACGTCTGGATCATACCAAGAAAAGAGCTCTGAGATTAAAAGCTAAACAATACCAGCTCATAAATGATGTCCTGTTTAAAAGGAATTACGATTCTGTACTTCTTAGGTGTCTTGAGAAAACTGAAGCCGAAAAGGTTTTGCAGGAACTTCATGATGGACCAGCAGGTGGACACTATGCCGGAGATGCGACTGCACACAAAATCTTGCGTGCAGGATATTATTGGCCCACGCTGTTCAAAGACTCATACAATTACGTAAGGAAATGCCAAGTCTGCCAGACTGCTGCAGGAAAACAAAGGAAAGCGTCCATGCCGCTACAACCGGTCAACATCGACCAACCATTCAGTCAATGGGGCTTGGACATAATAGGTGAGATCGTTCCTCACTCTTGTAAGTAGCATAAGTATATCCTTACGGCAACTGATTATTTTACCAAATGGGTAGAAACAGTTCCTCTCAAGACAGTTCATTCTGAAAACATTATTGAATTCATAGACCAATTTATCATAACTAGGTTTGGATTGCCGACAGCCTTAATGTTTGATAACGCTTCATATTTTTCTGGAAATGCTATGACTGAGTTTGCGCTCAAAAGAGGGTTCAAACTGAAATATTCTGCCAACTACTATCCGCAAGGTAATGGATTGGCTGAATCAACGAACAAGAACCTAATCAGAATTATCAAAAGAACAGTCGACCAAAACCAAAAGAATTGGCACAAAGCGCTGGTAAATGCTTTATGGGCTGATAGAATTACAAAGAAAGCTTCGATCGGCACTTCTCCCTTTAACTTAGTTTATGGGAGGGAAGTTGTTCTTCCGACTCACTTAGTCATTCCCTCTTTGTCTTTAGTGCAATACATCGATGAAGTACCTACTTCCTCATTACAATTAAGACAAATGGAAATAACCAAACTAGAGGAACAAAGAGAACAAGCTAGAAAAACCCATGCACATCACCAAGCGCTAATAAAATCTTCTTTTGACTCAAGCATCATAACCAGAAAAAACTTTCAGATGGGTGATTTAGTTTTGAAATGGGATAAGGCACATGAAGAAAAGGGCAAACATACGAAATTCCAGAAGCTGTGGCTTGGCCCTTTTCAGATTGTAGAAGTCGTAGGCCCGTCCACATTCGTGTTGCAGGATCTGGCAGGAAAGAGAGATTCTTTACCTGTCAATGGACTGATTCTTAAATTATATTTTCCATAGAAGAGAAATTCTTCTAATTTTTGTAGGATAGATTTAGTTTTTATATTTCATTTAATGTTGTCTTTCTCTTTTATGAATAAAACCCGTTGTAGATGATCATGTGAAAAGGATTCATGAAAAGAGCACGCCAATTCTCTATCAGATTTTGATTTCGCTTGTACAAATAGCAAGATTTAAAAAAAAAAAAATCTGAATTTTATTATTAACAAATAGAGTTAACTTCACCTTGATTACGATATTAGTTTCAACCTCAAAGAACTTTGACGAAGGCAACCTTTGGTGAAAAAATTGTTTTGTATCAGCACCATGAAAGGTATCATCAATAATAAAATAAGTACTCTCTGCAAAGCTGTTGTTTTCAAAAAACTCTATTATTGTCGTCCAGAGCTTTCTTAAGGAAAAACAATGAATTCCTCCCTGCTAAAAGGGAATTGCAGCATTCAGAGAAATAATCCAAGCAAAACACTATATCTCGAAGAATAAGAGGTCTCATCACGAGACGGCTTATCATGATCACAGATATTATAACTTGCTGACTTTGCCAATACTGTCTATCAAAACAGGGCAACGACTTAAGATTGTTGCAATCAAAAGACAAGAGGTCTCATCACGAGCCGGCTTGTTCAGCAAAAGTGTAAATCAAGTGAATGACTGTGTCATAATTTGGCCACCAAACCAAGACATTGTTCTTTAGAGAATTAAAAAAGGAAAAGTGTGTCAAAAAGGATTTTTCTCTGGAATGTTGCGAGTAACCTCAAACAGGAAAAAGGATCATTGCTGGATAACATGGTAACCCTGTCGAGGCTATGGACGCTTGCGGGCAGCAGAGGCTCTACCTACGACAAATGAGTATACTTTTAAGCCAGTACGCAGAGAAGACCTTATTTTATCTTTAACCAAGACCAAGTAATGTCTGGTGCGAATGCAAGAAAAAAACATGAGGAAGCAAGCAACTGAGATATAAAAAGGTTGAGACAAAGTATCGTTGACAAGGTGAGGGGTAATCTACTCTATCTGTTCATAACAAAATTTAGACATATAAGAATTTTGCTGTTTCGGAAGTGAACGGTCAATAGAAAAGCAGAGATAACTGGTTCTTCGCAGTGAATCGCCATTGTTGTGGTCACCAACAACCCCCCTCTTCATTTGATATTAGTAATAACATCAAGCAAAGGGGGACCCTTAGCCAAAAATCCAAAAAATATTTTTGTGTAAAAAATCTTTTGTATCAGCTCCCTAAAAGCTATATCGCGTCGCAACGGAAAAAGGAGCGCTTGCCCAAAGCGCATAAATGCGCTAAAAAGGAGCGACGCGAGAAACCATCGCATCGCGCGCGTTAAGAGCATTTGAAAAAGGAGAACCTAAAGAAACGCCGACGGCCGATATGCGACGTCGCACGTCGCAATGTCACACGAGCAGCACAAAATGACAAAGTGAAAACCTTGCGATGTTGCGATCTGCGACCATGCGAAGCTGCGATCTGCGATATTAGCGATCTGCGATCTACGATAACACTTAAATAACGTCGCAGCCATCGATATTGCAATACCAATCGCAGAAAAGACTCATCGCAAGAACTCTCCGACATACACGGTAGATCCAAATTTGAAAGCGCGCCTTAAGGGAAATTAATGACCGCATGCTTGAATATCCAGAAATGATTGCATCGCATTTATCGAAGAGTCAAGTTATGATGAATGTCATTAATTTCACATTCATTAGAATTTAATGCTTTCATGTCAATCTTTTCGTCATTTCCCTTCTTCTTTGCGTAAACTGCAAGACATGCAACTGATATAAATCTATATGCAGGAAACATCTAAGGAGAAGGGAAAAGCGCCAATAAGACAACAGAGAGAAGATGCCTCCGCAATTGGATGACGCATGCAGCAGAACCGCGGATTCCAGAGTATCGCCCAACAGGCACTGATGAAAATAGACTGTCCGAGACTCAGAGTCAAAGGCACACAAAAGCAGCGTGTTTACAAAAGATCCTGAAGCTCAGACTTGGTAAAGCAGAGAAAGAAGCGCAAGAGAAGAAAGACGCTCCAGAAAAGCCTGGAACAAAGAACGGAAACAATTCTCGAAACAGGGGATTGTCCATACAGCGCGACTTCTAACTCATTGAGTCATTCGCACGACCGGAAACCGAAATAGCAACAACAAAATCAGTTCGAAAAGAAACTGGGTTGTACTAAGTGTGCGCACAGCGAATACACCCAGCTAGAGAAAGGTTTTCGAAAATATCTTTTGATCTAACAGAAAGAGGTGCCAGCGCTTGTTGTTTCTAATTTTCAAGCTCGAACAAAAGGAAAGGACAACCAGCCGACTCTTTCAGGGCGAACAGCGCATTGCTTACAACATTAAGGAGCAGATACAGAAACGGTTAGAAATCAGATTCAGTTTTTAGAAATAAATTTGTTTTTAGTAAAAGGGCGGTCATTTGAAGCCGTTCCCTGAATTTGTGTAAAGTAAATTAGTCGGTTACTAGTATTTAACCCTTCTCGTTGCATTGGAGAAGGGTCCGAAATTTTGTAAAAAAACTTGTCCTCAGAACATGCACTTTTGCACCCTCGGAGGGGGTTTTTGATGAATGGACGGATCAAGATTTATTTATGTTTGCATTTTAATACCTACTACTGATGTTGCACTTCTGTACTCTTAGTAGGCATTAGAAGCAAGTAGAAGTAGATCATTATTGCTTAAGGTCTGTAAGTTTAAAATCAGTCATAAATGATACTTTTATCTCTTGACTAGTTTCTGCTTGCATTCTTAGAGTAATATATAGCTGATGTTATTTATATGTTAATGTATGAATGAGTGGACTACCATTTGGCACTTTTGTACGGTGGAGTCATTGATTTGTGCTTAATACATGAATAGCTGATTATGCAATATGCTGTTCACAACCGTTTTGCTTAACTTTTTACGCAAGATGGTTCATCTTAATTGATTTATATTCTCATAATAGCTGAATAATCTTCATTACCAGTTATTCTGTGAAATCTTTCTAGATTGCATAATGAAAAAATTCTGCCCCAGGTTAGTGTAGATTAGATGTATTGTTTTTTGTTAGATTAAAGTAGTATAAAGTCATTTCAGAATTTAGAATTAGATTAGTTAAGGAATAATTACAGATTTTCTACTATCATTTTCTACACACACACATCACTATTTTCTACATGCACACACACCCCTTAGAACGGGAAGCTGGTCCCGTCATCCCCAGTCGGACCCGCTACACCAAACGGGCACGGAGCTGCCAACCAGGTTCCCGACTGGGTGGGTATCCCGCTATGTTGTTGACCCGATTTCGGGGCCCTCAACAGGTTCCTTTCATTGATGTCTCAGGGAGTATTTATCATCACAATAGTAGCAGAGTCCTTGTTTCCTCCTTTTGACCATTTCCAATGATGACACCTTTTGAACCTTAAGTGTTTGGGTCGGGCCCAGAGTCGGGGTGGGACATGCCTGTGGGATGAAATTTGGATGATTGGATTGGGAATTTAAAGTGACTTCTACCTCTAAGGCCTTGCTACATGATTCCAACCAAGTAGCTGGATGATGCATTCATGCATGGACTTGGATGAATCCCTTTAGGCCACTGATGAAACATTCCAAGTAAAAGGCATATCCTAATCATTCAGTTTGGATGGCCAATTGTTCAGAGGTGGAAATGTAGTCCTGTATTGTACCCGTTATCCTAAGTTTAGTGTACGACCCAAAAGGTAATATTCCCATTCAAAGCGGTCACAAACGGATTTTGGGAACATGTTCCAAGTTGGCTTCCCTGGGTAGCATTTCTGATGCCACTGCCACCACTGCCATCACTCTTGGTCCAAGCAAAGAGCTCCCACATGTAGTTTAGTTTCATCATCCCAGATATTATTAAGGTGGAAATATTGTTCCATTTGTACCACCCATGCTGCCAGGTTAGAGCCATCAAATTTATACATGTCCAACTTGGGTGTCCGGTGGCTCGAATATTGGTGACCTCCATGGAAATAGATGTGATGGTTGGATTCTATTTCTACGTGTGCATCAACATTGTGTTCTTCCCTCATGGTTTCATGAGACGTCCTCAGGGCTTCCAACAATTCTGTAATTTTTTCATTAAAGGATGCCTGAAAGTCATTGATTTTTTTCTTGAGGGTTTCCACTCTCTCTGCAACCATAACTTGAGACCTGATACCTTGCATACACTAGCCCCGATCAAATTTTGAGCTTACTTAAAAGTAGTATGGTTGGAAATAGGGCAAGCTCATGAGTTTAGTGATGTGGGTCACTTGAAGTCATGTCAAGGAAAAAATGGGATCATTTGAAAATTGGGGGGCTTACAGGTGAATGGTACCACTACATCAACTCATCGTCTTGAATCTTATGGGTTAGGTATCTTACAAGAGTCCTGTGATGGCCCTAGAATTTTTTTTTATACTTCGAAAGGAGTTTTACTCCCAGTTGATCAATATTGTGGTGATCGAAATCCAAAATGCTTGATACTACTAAATATCTTAGAAAAACCGGGGTTGGACTGTAGTAGCAAAAACCCCAAAGTCTCGGCACTGCAAAATGTTCTGCGACAACCTGATCTAGACTATAGCAGTAAAAACCCTTACTACACAAAAAGTCTAATCTGCATTGTGAAAGCCCCAACTGTTGAATCTGATATGTATGGTGGTGGCAGAACCCCAACTGTTGGATCTGATCTGTACAATGACGACCGAACCCCAACTACTAGATCTGATCTGGACGAAAAGGTAGGGGGAAATCTTTAGATAGCTACAAAGGAGTGTTAGGTGCTAGAGATCGCGATATATGTAGGGGTCCAACAGTAGTACTCGTCCCAATATTTCAGAGCACCAACTAAGGAGGATCGACCGTGCCCTTAGTCGTACTACCTAAATACCCTTCTGTACATGCGAGTAATATTGCTGAGTGTTGTTCTCAATGTACTGTAGCAACAAGATGATCAACGAATTTTCTAAGGTTAGGTTTCAGTTTACCCTATGAGGGTTTTTTGATATACCCAAGGGTACGTGGAAGTGCTGTCTATGCGCGATTCTTTCTAATGTGTTATTACTTGAAGGGGTACCCACATGGGTTACAAGGGAGTCCAACAAGCATGAACACCTCGTGTAGTTCCTACGTGCATGCCTGTTATAGACATGTTTGTGCCCTACAACTCCAAGCATGAAATGTCCATAAACCAAGGGCTCCTAAGTCCCTAAAAGTGTTTTTCTAACCCCTAAAGGAACAAGGTCAACAGATTACAGCTTCTCCCAGAAGTTCTCCATGAAAAACTACTCAAAATTGGTCAAAACAGGATCATTGCAGCTGCTCCACTGGCTAGGTGCGTTGCATCTCACCAAAATGCACTGTGAGGGTGCATTGCATTTCAAAAGTCCCTTCTGTGGGGTGCGATGGGTGAGAAATGACAAATGGAAGTGTCATTCCGCGAGGTGGAGAGGCAATGGAAGCTTCCAGAATCTTCTCCTGTGACACTTGCCTCATTGAATTCGACCAAGGATGAGTAAGAGGCCCTCAGTCTCCAAGTGGAAGCAAGAACTGTAAGAGAGAAGACACTAATCAAACCACAAGCTGACTCATCCCCCTTACAGATATCTATATATGGATCCCTCATCCCAGAGATCCAGAGGCTGGAATTTTGCATATTGTAAGGAATTGTTGTTGGTTTCTAGAGACAAACATCAGATTGTTGGGTGATCTAAGCTTTGTTTGAGGTGAAGAGGGGCTTCTTTGCTGGGAGGTTGATGCTGGGTCGAAACCACTGGTTGTAACTCCTCCTGGATCTTTTCTTGTTTATCAATAAACGCTATTTGAGTTTTCCTCCATGCTTTTGTGTCATTGATGCTTGTTACATTTGTATGGTCAATTTAAATCTGATCCTAAGTTGTTTATGAATATAGATCCATGTCTTTGTATAGTACTATGCTTCTATGATCTTACAGGTACTTTGTGAAGCTGGGCGTGCTGGGGAGTAGGTAGCTAGAGACTATCAAAGAAGAGAGGGATCGAATCAAAGGATTAGCGCAAGACAGAGGTTGGTTCTTTCTATTCCTCTCTATCTATAACTCATAAAGGAAATACAAAAGTAGCTTTTCTCTGTTTGTTTCTAAGGCAGCTGTCACACCTTAGTGGGATAGAGCAGTTCTAAATAGACACTTTTCCCTGTAACAAAATGGCGACTCCGCTGGGGAACTAATTAGTTTGTTTGTTTATCATTCTTTGTTGTTTGTTTCATAAACTTATAAGTAGCATTTGAACTGCATTTGCCATAACAAATGCAAAGTAGATAACTGCTGCTTCAATCCATTCACTGGATCTATTTATGATTTAAACAGCTGATTCACAAACTATCTGATTGCCCTTGTGATAGCTCTTAGATCCTCCTTAGATCTACCCCTGATTGTTGCATTACTGATTGCTTTTTACTCGGCCAAAAACCAAGAACTGAACTGTAAAATGTGACCCGGAACCCGGACAGAGTCTTGTTTCTGGCCCAATGCAGGTACTGTTCAGAGATTCTGAATTTCAGCGCACTTCCCGAGTGGACAACCTGCGCTGCATTTCAGATTCTTTGTGTTACAGGTGCGCTGATCAGACTAGCTCTGTGCAGCTGTGGCTTATGTGCTTCATTCTTTCCAGTTCTATTCCTGAATTTTGCTGCCTGTGATCAGTATATGTCTATTTGAAACCCCTTTTCCTTGCTGTTATTCCGCCTCCTTTGTACAAAAGAACTGTAGATGTTTTTGTGTGTTTGTTGAGTCATTTACAGTTCTCCTTTGCAAAAGTAGCATAGTCGTACTGTCGTCCTTTGATTTGAATCTGTCGCAAGTGTCGATTTCAATCGTAGGAAAGAGTTTGATTGCTGTTGATGGTCGATTATCCTGTTACTATTGCTTTTGGTCTGAATTTGTAATTTTCTAGTGTCAAAAACAAGTATTCATTTCAAAATCGTAAGGTGTCGTAATCATCTCTATTTTTTGATTTCGAAAAGAAGCTTGTTTATATTTGTCGCTTGAAAAGAAATTCAGATTTGTGCATCAACTTTCTTTTTAGCATCTATATACTAAGAAAGTCGAAAAACAAATACATGCATGTGCATTTGCATATAGACAGTCTGTTTGGCTTGATTTAGGAAAGTGCATTTACAGTGTGCTCTTTGCTCTTTGTGAAAAGATTCTGTCTTTCTTTTCCCTAGTAGCTAGGATTTTCATTGCACAAAAGAGATAAAAAGTTTGTTTATCATCTTTAGATTGCATTTTAGGAATTACATCTACATCTCGTGGTGAACCCGAAAGGCAAACTTCATAAGCAAGATCAACTTAAAATAAATTCAATGAATCTAACAACGCTTTGGAACTTAACGCACAACATTTAGAGGTCTAGGCTAGAGACGTATTCCGACGTCGTAAAGCCTGGTAACTGTTGTTCTCACTGATGGTTGGGTGATTCCTCCACTTTGAGACGATAAGTGCCAGTACGGACTTGTGCTCCCACGTACCGTCGAGTATATTTTGGGAGACCCCTATAGGCTTAAATCCTTTATCCATAGGAAGCCGTGTCTGCCGCCCTATCGATCGCAATGCACTGAAAACAGCATTCGGGAAGATTGACTACCGTACCGTAAAAAGTATTCTGCAGTTTTGCGATTGGTTTGGTACTCCCTCTACCTAGACTTCCAGAGTAGTCCCTTTCGTTCCTTTTCAGACTCCTTAACGGAAAAGGCCCATCTGAGCACTTGTCACTTCAGGCTCATTAAAAATCAAAGGCGACTAGAGTCATCTTTTGTTTTTTCTCGACTCTTAAAAACTGAAAAAACAAGTTGTGTCAAAGCGTCTAAAATTTATTTTAAACGGAATATTCATTACCCTTTCCTGTGTTGATCTTGAGTTGAGAAAATGGAGTCCACCAACCAAGGAATTCCCCTTGGAGGAAATCCTAGTCCCTTCTCCTCTTGGGGAGATGTTGGTGCACCCCATATGGCCACATTGTCGCTTCCAGGATTGACAATTGGTTTGCCTGTATGGCTCTTCTCAACCTCTGTTGTTCAGAACACCACTATTCCTGAACAATCGAATCAGCAATTAGACGAGTCCAGAGTTACCCACCAACCTTCTACTTCCTCTAATTCTTCCTCTCCTCCTTCCTCTTCGCTTGATGGGGCTGGTAAAGCCAAAAGTCAAGTTCCTAAGGAGAAGAAGGAAAAGAAGAAGAAAGAGAAGAAGAAGAAGGAGCCAAAAGCGAATGGGGGCAAACGAGTGTCGTCTAACGAAAATCCACACACTGCACCGACCAGGCCTAAATCGCCATGTGTCATTTGCAAAGGAGACCACTTTCACAGAGATTGTCCTTGCATCCCTCGGATCTTAAGGGACTGGTCTCCTCGTTTGCACAACCCGGTGTCGTCAACCTCTGATGATCATTTTGAAAGCACACCGTCAACTAGTGAAAGTGAAGCCCCAGGACAAAAAGGAAAATATAGATTTCCTTGTAAACTGTGTGAAGGCGATCATGCCGTCCACCGTTGTCCCTTCTTAGACGAAGCTAAAAGAGTTTTGGATGATCGTCCGGTTTCACCGTTACGACTTCCTCCTGGATATAAAAAACTCTTGCCGAGTCTGTCACTAGTTGAAAATCCGGCTGACCCGCTCAGGTGGTCGGCTGAAGCATCTGTCATTGAAGATGAACCATCTGAATCCATACCAGACGAAAGTCAAAAGGTCGAGGCGGCAGTTGACCTGGTCTTGCCTTTAGAGGTTCCATCTTCAGATGATACAATCACTGAAGAGAACAAGGATGACACCATCCAAATTCTTTTCATAAGCACAGACTCCAATGAACATGGGGGCACTCTACCCGTTCCTTTACCGCAGGAAGGAAGTTCGTCAGAGTCGTACCTGGGCGTCTATTCGGTCCCACCTCCAAGCAACCTAGTTGTCTCCTTCGACTGGAATCAACTAGGCAGACCCCGTTTACCGGCCAGTATACCATTCTGGATTATTGTTCAAATATATAGAATGGTTATGGCTGGTACCATCATAGATGAAGGGGCTTCTGTGAGTATCCTTTCCTCAACTGCTTGGAAAGCGCTTGGTTCGCCATCGCTTTTGCCTGAGATGAGAAATCTAACAGGCTTTGATAAAGGAACCAGTCGACCGTTAGGGATCCTTCCCAATGTGCCCATAACATTGAGAGGGAAAACCGTTCACATGAACGTAATGGTAGTTCAAGGACCCCTAGATTACAATCTACTCCTTGGACGAGACTATATTTATTGCATGAGAGCCATTGTCTCATCACTCTTTAGAGTGATGTGTTTTCCGCACGAAGGAAGAGTGGTCAAGCTCGTAGACCAACTTTCATTTCCCGGATCACGCATAGCAAATAGTCATATACCATCCCTAAATGGTCTTTTCACGCAAGAAATGTCTCAATCTCCAGTCCGTCCTCTTGATGAGCGCGAGTGATTCGGAGGGACATGACTGAAACCCAGGGGGCATGCACCCTGGTCTGCTTCGGCAGGAAAACTTCGGGTATAGGGTAGGTTTCCGCGGGAGAATATGACTAGTCTGTACCCCCGTCCGTGATTGGAAGAGGGGGTTATTCTAGAACAAGATTCTCTTGTCAAAGTTATGTGAGTTGGCGGGCATCGCCGCTCACCTTTGTTTATTTAGGTAGACATCGCTGGAGAAGTGTTTTGTTTACTCCGTAAATAGAACTATCTTTGGTAACCTGTAAGAGGTAGGCCTCTCTCGGTAAAACAAATGTTTTCACGGACTAAAGAAGGGGTAACCTTGAAAATCTGTTTTATACATGGGGGCATGCAAACCTTTTGGAGTGCAAGCGAAGAGCGACTATTTGTTTTTTAAATTTTTAGGACCTCTAACCCTTTAAACTCGTAGGATTGGTCGTTTCCTAACTTGCATAAAGAAAGGATGTGGGGAAAATCTCTAAAAGTTGCCGTTTTTATATGAGACATTCTTATCACACGACTGGATTAATCGAGCAGTTTTAGCACACAGTTCAAGCTCGTTAAAAAATAAACATAAGACATGAGCAAATGTTTCCACCTACGTTTAAGCTCATTAAAAAATGAACTATTCTCGGGTAAATAACCATCGTGAATGTAGTACTTCAGCCATTAAAGCCTTGGTCGTGTTTGCACCGTCACCTCCACTTTTTCATTGGCTGATCATTCACCTCCATTTGATTGTTTACCCATTTTGAGGAACAGCTGCGAAGAGTGATTTCACTAGCCATCCTTGTGACACTGCCGTGATTGGAAAATTCCAAACCTTACCTGGAATCAGCTGCTACCCGTTTTATCACTCGTTCCTCAAAAGACGAGTCTCCTTTAAGCTCTTTTCAACTGACTCGTAAAATATGAAAAGATTGCCGAGCCATTGGCCTCTCCAGCTCGTTAAAGGGACAGGAAGTGCTATCCCTCCTCTAGATTTTAATCTTTTTGGACCCGAGGGATTATTACACAAAAAGATCGAGCGCTTGTTTTGTTCGGCTCGTTAAAAGTATCGAAAATTCATCCCTTCTGTATTGTTTTATACTTTTTCGGACTTAAGGGATTAGATGACGAAAAAGGAATTTTGGAGTTACCTTTACGTTCCTTTTCAGACTCTCTAAAATTGAAAAGGAACGAGTTATCTTTGTCGTTAAACTCGTTAAAAAGATTAATAGCGACAAACTTGTCTATAGACGAGAACGAGTTTCACTATCGCTAGGCTCGTTAAAACATAGCGATGGGTTTGCCCGAAGGGCAAATTATAGAACAAGCATATGTTATCCTCCTCAAGCTTGACAAAAATAAAGAGGTACTGGTCAGCAATGACTGGGGAAAAATTGGGAACAAAACTCAAAGAAACTTTGTTGGTAGCAAGTCGCTCTTGAACATGACACTTCCACTCCGTGTCCGAGTCGGGTTGGGTTGTTTCATTCACCGGTCACATCACCATGGTCACGCCATACCATCCACATTTGGGGTTAATGCTACCAATCCATCACATCAGTGTCGCCGATATGTTCAAGAGAAGTCATCCAGAGAAGTCACCTGTGTCTCACCCACTACCATACATTATACTCCATTCTTTCATGACCGCCACCCTGAACCTTATATCACCAGATCGTTTTCACCTCCATCAAAATCATTTGCTCCGTTCCGTGTCATTGATGTGGGATTCATTAAGGCCCTCCTGTGACGGATCACTTCTTGTCGACATCAGCTCATTATCCAAGAAGTTGATCTAGGAACACCCCATTCAGTACTTTGAAGCTTGCATGCCTCAATGGCAAGTTTCTCACTTCCGGCGACAGGTATACATCAATGGCCTTCGACCGAAAGATTTTGCGTGGTGTTCGACGCCAAGTCCTTTATTCACACCACGTGAATTGTACTGCAGTACCTTGAGGGTCATTATCATTATCGGTGATTCCTCTCGCGCTTGTTAACAATTTACATCATTGACTGGTAATCAAGCGATGTCTTTCCATGTTCGACTTCAGAACATTTCTCACATGGATCGACTTGTACTTCGAGTGAAGATCGGACGAGATTGAAGACCCCGGATCTAGTTTCATCCATCCGAGCTGCGATATATATTCAGGGAAATAAAAACATTAAGTGTACATCATTGCAGCACAGATAATCATCCTACCAAAAGGATGATGGCTCTATCAGAATCATCAGTCTACACTCAGATGATTGTCTGTCCTATGTACATGAAAATGAATTTATAAAGCTGAGCATGGGAATGCCCGCCTCAGCTAGATCATGAAAATATTATGAAGATAATGTATTGTATTGTATCTTATTACAGGTCTCCTCCCAGCATTGAAAGAACTTCGGATCCTCATAATAAAGCATTTCACCTGACACCAAAAGGTTAATGGCCTCATACTTTAGGGGGCAACTGTTATAGACATTTTTGTGCCCTACAACTCCAAGCATGAAATGTCCATAAACCAAGGGCTCATAAGTCCCTAAAAGTGTTGTTCTAACCCCTAAAGGAACAAGGTCAATAGATTACAGCTTCTCCCAGAAGTTCTCCATGAAAAACTACTCAAAATTGGTCAAAACAGGATCATTGCAGCTGCTCCACTGGCTAGGTGCGTTGCATCTCACCCAAATGCACTGTGAGGGTGCGTTGCATTTCAAAAGTCCCTTCTGTGGGGTGCGATGGGCGAGAAATGACAAATGGCAGTGTCATTCCGCGAGGTGGAGAGGCAATGGAAGCTTCCAGAATCTTCTCCTGTGACACTTGCCTCACTGAATTCGACCAAGGATGAGTAAGAGGCCCTCAGTCTCTAAGTGGAAGCAAGAACTGTCAGAGAGAAGACACTAATCAAACCACAAGCTGACTCATCCCCCTTACAGATATCTATATATGGATCCCTCATCCCAGAGATCCAGAGGCTGGAATTTTGCATATTGTAAGGAATTGCTGTTGGTTTCTAGAGACAAACATCAGATTGTTGGGTGATCTAAGCTTTGTTTGAGGTGAAGAGGGGCTTCTTTGCTGGGAGGTTGATGCTGGGTCAGAACCACTGGTTGTAACTCCTCCTGGATCTTTTCTTGTTTATCAATAAAAGCTATTTGAGTTTTCCTCCATGCTTTTGTGTCATTGATGCTTGTTACATTTGTATGGTCAATTTAAATCTGATCCTAAGTTGTTTATGAATATAGATCCATGTCTTTGTATAGTACTATGCTTCTATGATCTTACAGGTACTTTGTGAAGCTGGGCGTGCTGGGGAGCAGGTAGCTGGAGACTATCAAAGAAGAGAGGGATCAAATCAAAGGATTAGCGCAAGACAGAGGTTGGTTCTTTCTATTCCTCTCTATCTATAATTCATAAAGGAAATACAAAAGTAGCTTTTCTCTGTTTGTTTCTAAGGCAGCTGTCACACCTTAGTGGGATAGAGTAGTTCTAAATAGAGACTTTTCCCTGTAACAATGCCTCCCCAAATATGTAGGTTTATGCACTCAACAATAAATCTTGTGGTTTAAAAATGTTAGAACATGTCTCTAGCCTAAAAAAAATTCTACCAAAATTGGAGGTACAACTGGCCCTGGAAAGTGCTATAATACCACTTGTTTTGCACTTGACCGCGAGAATAACAAAATGCTAGAAATATGAAATGATATTTCCAAAAACACATAAATATCACATGAATTGAGATGAGCTGCAAAGATATTTTATTATTCAGAGGAAGAATGCAATGTTCACTTGCATCTTCAAGGGGGCAACCTCCAATAAAGAATAACTCAATTACAATAAAACTCGACGCCTCTTCCCTTGCTATCTAAGACTATTTATATCTTTATGACATCCAAAACCTAAACTACTAGTGGTTCGTTGCATAATACATATTAACCACTTTATTTATTAATTATGGCCCATTTATAACTAATTGTGGTCCCTTTTCTATAATGCGGGTCAACCATTTACAATTTTTATTAATGAAGATAACCGCTTACTTGATTTATTGATCAACTAACTAACTATGACTCTTACGAGGCCCCTCGGGTTTATTAAATAAATAAAGGGGTTTAGGATTGGACCCTAACATGTATAATGTGATAATAATAATCAAACGAGATGAAATTAATTTAAAAATCTTTTGCATTTAAGAATTTTACAAATTTAGCTATGCAAAAGAGAAGTTACATAAAGCTATGAATTTTTGTGCATTGAATGATGTACAAAGTAGATGGTATGTGCAGAAGAACCAAGATGCATATGGAATTTTACTCCATAGACACAAATTTAATTTGACTAGAAACAAAAATTTCAATTTAGAATGTAATAAGCAAAACTAGAAAGAATAGGGGGGGTGTTTCTTCGATTAGTGCTTTGTCACTGACTCACTCACAACGAGACAAATATTGATATTGTGTTTATATTTTATTATTTTACATATTTAGCTGTGCGGAATAAAAATGTGCAGAGGACAGGGTACATCTGGGAGATCGTGCACCTCTTAGAAAAGTTATCATTGTGTACCATTGTCTCTAACTATATCTGTTATACTTTTCTTCATTTTCTCATATTTCACATTAAATTAATATTTCAAAGCTACTTTTGCATATTTCTTCCCAATTTTGCTTGTACAGTCTTTTTGGCATAGTTCTCCCACAACGTTTCTCTTTCTTCTGCATATCATAAAAATAGCCTTATTAAACAAAATGGCTTTGATTTTTTCACGTAGCTTTTATTTTTCCTGATTTATAGAAACGATAAACCAATATTAAGGTTCGATATAATCTTTAAGCATTCTGCACAATGTAATTTCTTTAACAATAACCATCATCTTTTCAATCACTTTCAACATCTACCTTGAACTAATGATCTTCAGTCAATTTTAACACGTTTCATTGTCCAAAGATTTTCTTGTGGGGATATTTCATTGCGTGCCAGAGGGGGGGAGGGAGGGGGGGGAGTTTCTTCGACTAATTCTCTGTCACTGATAGCAAGATAACTATTGCTACCATATTTTCCTTTTTTTCCCTTTTATTATTCTATAGATTTAGCTGTGAGGAACAAAGGATCCGCGAAGGACGAGGTATGTGCAGGAGCTATGAATCTGTATCGAATGAAGAATGTGCAAAGGAAGGAATATGTGTGGGACAAGAGACATGCAAAGAAAAATCTATTCCACACAATTAATTTTAAACTATATTGCATTTAAAACTTTTACAAATTCATTTATTTTAAGATTTATTATAATAAATTGAACGAAAGTGCACCTCTTAGCAAAGTTATCATTATGTACCATTGTCTCTAATTGTATGTATTATACTTGTGTTCGTTTTAGCATATTTGACATTAAATTAATATTTCAAAGCTACTTTTGCATATTTCTTCACTTATTGCACTTTCACATATGACAATAATAATAATTTCGAAGAAATTTTTTTTTTCACTCTATATAAAGATGCATTGAATCAAATTTATTTAATGATAAATTATTATTATTATTATTAGTTTGTTTGTGAACGAAATGTGTTGACAACTCCCTACCTTTTGGATACTATAACACTCACCTTGGGGTCAAAGTCTGCAACTATCGATTATTTTTTACTACAATTTTTCCTATCTGCAGGTTGAACTCCATTGACTATGTAATATGTATGTTCAATATTTATAAGGTTACATGACAATTGTAACCACTCATTTTGGTTGTGCTGTCCATAGAAGCATTTACCAGGTGTTCATCGTGCAATATTTTTAGTTTACATGTTACAAATGCATCACTTTACTTTTTGGACAAGCTGGTTACAAATAGATTCCTTGAACAGGCTGTATGGTATTGTTCTAGTAGTTTCATGCCATGAGGGATTATCTATGCAAATCAATTTCGAGGGAAAGTGAAAAATAGGTAGAATTTTTAACAAGAAAACAATGCATTGTTTCTTCTATATGCGAGTACTTAGAACGTTTATAGAATATACGGTACAATCCTATAACAACGATGTACAAGGTTCAAATACTGGATAATGTGATAATATTAAACAAGTTTACATAAGATGCATTACTGTCATATAGCTCTTAAGTTTGAATCACTTTTATGCTATGAAATTACAACCTCGTATTTTTCTTATTTCTATATATCTAATCTAACTCATATCATCACAACAACAAAAATTAACACAAGCAGAACAAATATCGTTAAAGACAATGGTAAATTTTCTAAGAGGTTTGTTTCTCTTCTATTTATTTCCATTTGATTATCTTTACATTACACAACCCAATGTTTGTTTTCTCCATATTATTAATTTACTATAACTAAAAGTAAGGCTTTTTCAATTTTCAAGAAACATATAACACTTAGAGATTCGGATCTAGGACAACAATTACAAGGAAAAAATTACTTTGAACATTTCTATAAAACATTTGTATTTGCTGAAACTAAAATCTATTTAGAATTTATGTACATTAAAAATGAGTTTATGTTATCTTATTCTATTTTCGTTATACAATTCTTACTTAGTTTCAAATATAATTTCTTTTTAAGCAGTGATTTCAATGTATGGTTTGTGAATAGGCAAAATACATTGAATTCGAATGATGTCATAGTAGAGATGGAAGAGAGTGTAGAGATAACAATGAGTAGTACTAAACAAACATATATCGCAATAGGCAAACAAAAGGAACAAAAACCAACGAAGAAACAAAAGAAAATAGGTAGTATCGTGCAAGTTCAATTAACTTTATATCATATTTCTATTTTTGTGTTTTTGTTCTTTTTTCTTCGAATTTATTTCAATTGAATGCTCATGATCAGGAAAAACTAAATCGAGTCTACGCCACTATTAATCGAAGATATCATTAACAATATAACTTGGATGATTTTTCATGGTGTTGTCTTGGTTACATATCAAACCTTTTTGGGCAAAGAAAACAAGACAACAACAATACTTTGTGCTAACTTAATGGATAAGAAAGCATAAATGAAAATAACATTGCTTGTTCCGACACAATTTATCGAACATAAGACAAAACTTATTGCAAATGTTGGTGTTTCCATTAGATTTTCAAAATAATTCTAAAGCATAAATACGATAGTAGTGATGGTGAAAAAACTATTTGTCTAAATAGTTTTAGCAATGTATAAAACATTTGTTCTATTTGTGTAGAGTACCTATTCTTTCCAAATATGATGATTGAAAGCCTGTCATGTAATGAATATGTGTTTCCAGTTGGCACAATCGCTGCTATTGTAATTTCAGTAACACATACAATAATGCAATATGTACTGGAAATATATGACAACAATGTAGAATAGGACAGGGCAACAAGAAGCTTTGATTTATTTGAATGTTTCATTGTTACAAAGTTATTGCCCATTTGTTATACAATTTTCATTATTTTTTTACAAATTCTGCATATGTATCATGCTCGAGTACATAATAAACTTGTTTCGACATGTCTTTCAATTCAAAGACAATTACAAAAAACATGTTTTTCCATTAATCTTGCTAAAAAATAGAGTTACAAAACACGAAAGAGTTTTCCAAACATCAAAACCAACATTCATATGTCCACTGAAAATAGGAAAGAAAGACAAAAAGCTAAGAAACTTTCTTTCTTCGCTGAGTGGAATATGCACGGTAAACTATATTATATTGTTTATATAGACATAGATAAATAAAGAGTAACAAAAATACATTTGATTTCATGTTACTAAGCCTCCATATTCAATATCAATTTTACATTACTTTCAAGGATAGATGATAACGATTAGTGCATATATGAATCCATTTGAGATTGTATGTGTGAAATGCAGTAGTCCAATTATAAGTGTTAGAAATATGAATAAAACTATTCTTTATTGCACCAATTGAAAGAAAGTGTTGGCTTATTGGGCCCTGACCCAGGTTCGGAAGAGTTATTAGCCAAACAAATCTCGCAGCTACTGGCCCTTTCGGCAACAGTCCACGGAGCGCGGACTGAGGTCTCACCTGAGGTAGCAGGGGAGGGTGTTGGAACTAGGTTTCTGCACAATTAGGATGTCTTGATGTGGTCTGGAGGGTTCACGAACCATTTTGTGGCCTCACGCTACTCTATACTGTTATCAAGCTTCACGTAGATCCGCGTAGGTGCACTTTCTTATTAATGAAATTGTTACAGATCTGATCTTCTAGTTATAGTATTTAAGCAAACATTTAACAATAAAACCCAGTGCATGCAATCATAATTCTTTTAAAGACATAAAATCATATAATAGATGCATAAACCAAAATACATTAGATCCACGATATTTCAGAAACAACTTATCTTTATTAATATCTTCCGTCAATACAACTAGATCTGCCCTGCGCACTCAGCTGCAGGGGTCCGCGCACACAGCTGCGGACTCTACCAGGCCTCTGCGCACACAGCTGCAGAGCCTCTATCTATCTACCAACACCCTTGACTCGGACTTACAGACGCGAGATTATTGCATTCACAAACCCATAACATCAGATCCAAAACCAAAATTGACCTCTAGCCATAGAGCCTTGCTCTATTTATACATTCCCATGGTCCACGAACCATGGGCAGGCCGACTCACTTCCTATTATTTTACATTATTCTCGGGTGGACAACCCTTTGACTTGACTCGTTATAATTCGCGCTCTGCGCACTTCGCGGAGTCTTTACCATACTTTTACCCAAAATTGTGGGCTTTGAGCCCCAAAACCATTACACGGGGCCTCCGCTACCCAATAGGCCCCTAACACAATCAATGTGACTCGTCCCAAGTCACTCGGCTAGTGTAGCAATCTTCACGCGAAGGTCATGCAGTAACTTCTGCTCTTCGCTTACACTTGCAACAAAATCTTCCACCATCTGCTATACCTATTCTACGCGAGCCATCGATGCATCAGTACTAGTATCAGTTGCTTGTCCGGGTTCATATACTGCTTGCATGTGCACCATCTTTCGCTCGATGTTGGTGGAAACCGCGAATGCCTCATCTAGCCAAGGCTGGAAACATTCTTTAATCACTGCTTCCTTCTGCCAAGCGACGTTAGCCTGTAACTTAACAGCCTGAGCGTCCCTCATTTTGGCCAAGCGCTGCATAATAGCAACCGTCTGCGTGGTCCCCCTAACATTACCATAGGCTTGTTGTAGCTCCCTTGCCTTGGTTTCGAATCACTGTAAGGTTGGATCCTCCTGTAGTGACGTCAGCGTAATAAGTGATTGATCCAACAAGTCGGAGCACTCCTGCATAACACGTGCTATTGTTTCCCGCCCGGATTGAATGATGCCTTTCCGCTACTCTGTGACCTCCAGTGGTGTAGAGGGCTGTGATTTAAGTTTCAGCTCTGCGATCTGCAAGCTGAGGGCCAACTGAATTCGTGTGACCTCCTCCTTTTCTTCATGGAACCCACTAGCCAACTTGTGGATTCATATGCCAACAGACAACTCGGCCACAATCTCCAGCTCAGGGGCACGCGAACATGCCTCCCCTACAATTTGCTCCAACTGCCGATTTTGTGCGACCGCTTCATCCCATTGGGGGCTCAACTGTTCTATATTAGTTCTCAACTCACTGAGTACTTGTACCGCGTGTCCTTCCCTGGCGTGGAGCTCCATCGTTGCACTATCTTGGAGCTGGTACAAGCTTTCCCGCGGAAGGGCATCAAATTTAATCCAAGCCCCATAAGTCGGCCCACCACAACTCTGTCCGCCGCGTTTTCTGTTGTCAATGCTCCTGCCGGGAGTGTGATAGTATTAGCTTTTTTGGCTTGTAGCAGCTGCTCAGTGGCTGACATACCCGTAACTCCACGAGTAGCGATGGCTCTCGGCTGCGAGGTTCATGCCCCAAGTCCCTGCTGTTGAGCGCGGAGTGCCCCCAACACAATCTGTTGCTCCGACATGGCCTCGTCGATTGCTTCCTGGGTGACTTTGCGAACTATATCCCCTATGTCACCTAGATCACCTTCGATCAATATGATAATTTCCCTATCCCATTTAGTCACCTTGGCCTTCTTCCATAGCTTTTTCCATTCTGTCGGCCGCAATCTTTTTAAGTGCTAACTCGTGGTGGTTGGCACCGTTCCTTGCGTCCCTGTATCTGTGGCCGGCTCTATGGTCACCTTCGAACTACTTTTGTCCTTTGTCGTTGCAGCCTCTCCTACTGTCACCTTACTTGTAGAAGCTTGTGCTACCTCCCGTGCCGCCCGTTCTTTCACAGCGTGGTGTTCGTTCCGCTTTTGTTGTGAAACGTGCTTAGCTTCAGTCTTTTGATTTTGGATAGCGGTCTCATCACACCCCACCGCATCTGGTCCGCGCCACTCTGGTGGCCAGGTATCCAATACCGCAAAGATAGCCTCATCAATGGAAATGAAGGGAAGTGTGGGCCACGTCTGGTTTGGGTCCTTGCGCACCTGGATGTATACATGGTGCATGTCTGCCTTAAAATCGGCTACATTCTTCACATTGTCATATATCTCGGCAGACAGACGGGGTTGTTGGTTGATCCACTATCAGATGTTTGCTTCCATTAGTATCCAGAAAATCTTGATGTCCCAGGTTCTTGCGGTGTCCCTCGTCACCCATAGCAACGCTTATTTGGCGGCTTCTGGCCAATCCTGGTCCAGGGAAGGAAACTGACTATCTTCGGGTAATTCACTTGTAACCAACATGATGGATAGCAGCAACCATGCATAGTGGAAGGTCTTACCCTCCTCTTGGGCCTCCCTGTAGTTGGTTAGGAATTCGTCAATGAGGAACTGCGCCCAATTGAACCGTTCCCCTTCTGCGCATTGCTCAGCTAGCGCGACGACTATTGCTGGGACCTCGTTGGCACGACATTTCCGCATCACTTTTCTTGCTAGCAACTGGGTAGCAGCGCAGACCCCTTTGTCCGGAATACTATCAATAGCATACCCTCACTGTTTTTTCTCCAATTTGTATTTCTTTTTCAAGGTTTCCATCATCGTCACATCGCCACTCATATCAACTATTTTCATGGGGTCCCTTCCTTCACAGGGAAGCCGCAAGATCTTTTGAATAAGTTCCGTCGTGATGGGGATGGGTTTGTCTATCCATAAGTATCCATCGTGTACCAAATAGAGCAGTTGTCTAATGACCAATATTGTAATGGGGGGCCGGTGAAAATGTGGAATGGACAGGAGACAGAGTAACCCAGCTTCCTCCACCTTTCGCAACCACTCCTTTGGCTAAAGTGTCGTAACAGTGCCCTCCGCACTTTTCTCCATCAATTCTCTGGTTTCCAAATGGGGAAACTTATCAGTATCTGTAAGGTCCTAGTCTTCAAATTTCATAGTCGAGATGCGGCCGGTTGTCGTTCCTTCGAGCGGAACCCCTTTAGGGAGAGATGGGGTGATGAGTATGTTGTCAATGACATCCAAATCTATATGGACCTTAGCCTTCCCTTTTCTTGGAGGAACATACTTGGGGTATCTTACTGGTTGGATATCTTCTTCTATATCTTCATCTGGTTCTATTTCTTCGACATATGTTGGAGGTTCCTCTTCCTCATCGTCGCTTTCAATATTAACAGCTTTGCCCTTTTCTTCCATTGATAGCTTGCTAAATCGCGGATTCCGTGGTGACATCCTTATTGGTCTTGGTACTTGGGGGTCCTTCTTGGTCCACGACGTCTTGGGTGATTTAGGGATTTCGGCTACCTACGACATAGGATTCTGTGTAACGTCCTTGGTGGTGGTTATCGACCTGAGTAATGACTCTCGCAGTTCCTTTGGCAATTCCTGAAACCACATGATTTCTTTCAACAATTTTTCATTCATCTTGCTCTTATTGTTTTGAACCTAGAGTGTCCTAATCTTCGAACGACCAAGCTTTGTTTTGTGACACTTCACTTGTTTTTTACATACTATTTCGAATTCAAATTCGGCTTTTTTCCCTATTCGTGGCTCATTAATGTGATTTTGGTGGTTACCCCTATGCCTTAATAGCCCGCCGCTCACTCCTCGGTGTTTTAAATGGGACATCTTATCATGAATAGTAATTGCAATGGTCACCTTCCATTCCTCCCACGCGGCAGCGTAACGCTTGGCATGTGGGTGCGTTCTATGCTTTTTACTGGCCCTGCATGCCACGGTTGAATCACATAACCTTCCTGCAGATTTTTTTATAGTCTCGCACACTCTTTCAACTACATGGAGTGTTGAGATTGAGCCACCTACAGATAGTCAGGTGGTCGAACCCCTCATGCGAGCCTTTCTTTTCCCTGCTAGCCCGAGCTGCGGGCACCCTTCGTGTACCTTCGAATCAGATAGTGCATTGCGGTTTGTGCTCCCTTGTTCAGTAGAGTGCAGTCACAACCATGATAGTAGGGTAACAGCTTGTGCTAGGATCGTAGGAAGGCCGGCTAGGTTCGGTTCCTTCCTTTGCATGCTCGCGTGACCTGTTTGTGTGCCTCCTATTTTTATTTTCTCAATTTCTTCGTCCAACTCACACTTTTCCTCCTTAGCCTTGCCCCCACTTCCTCTAGTTCGCGAAGTCTCATGCTACTACACCAAATGGCTTCCTGCAACCGCAGGATCCCTTCGTCCATGTCTTCTCGTTCAGGTTGAACTGCAGGGCCAGTGGTTGGGGAAATTCTCTTTAATTCCCGTCCGACCATGGATAGAGTTCCCTTGGCACACCCTGCTTTTTTTACGGTCTTATCAGCCCAGCGAACCCCTATTACATGCAGATTCAGTTGGGTCGATGGTTGTGCAACATACAACTGTGCCCTCCATTGTAGATGGGTGCCTGCCCTGCTCCATCGTGGCTACCCTGGCTGTGTTCGTCGCGCACGTCCTCCAATCCATACCCAGAACTGCCTTCTACCTCTGCACTCATTCCACCTCATCTTCCTCTGTGCACACCACCCTGGTGTAATTTGCCTCTCGCAGTGCTTCTTCCATCACACCTTGCTACTTCTGCTTTATGATTGAAGTTTCGCAAAGGTTGACAAAATCCTCCTCCTTTGTTGCGCCGTTGTTCGCTGGCTATTGCTGTACCTCAGTTGTCACACATCGTAGTGATCTAATCATCATGTTACAGTTGAGTGTTATGACTTCATGTAATCGGTTCTGCCATTGTTCGATCTCCTCGTCTAAATCCGAGGTGTAGGAACTATCGCGCTCCCATGAGATTCTCTCGTCCGCTGTGGGATTCACTCGATCTTGGTCTTGTGCTGTTATCTGGTAGATGTAGTCCAGTTCATCGTCACTGTCCTCGTTGCGCACCGGTTCGGTGTAGCGCGCCCCTTCAGCTAGGTCCAGCAGAACAATTACTCGGAGTGACTTTTTCTCGAATGTCATTTTTCTTCTTTTTAAGTTAATGACCCCATTCATGTCTGTGGCCCAATCTATTCCTAGAAATGCAGGGTATGGATTACTGTCATCAACAATTTCTATTACCTCGAAGTCGGTCTGCGTACTTACGCCTTCAATGTCTACTATCACCCCTTGCAGTTGTCCCATCGGTAAGATATTTTGCTGGTTGGCCATCCGCAGTTAAATAGGAGACCACTATAGTGTAGGCCTACCCATGCGTTCCCACGTTTGCTTAGGAAACACATTCGCATCCTGACCCTAAATCCAAAATGACCTGGTCCATCTCGTATTCGCCGATTTGCGCTGTCATTCACATCTCTCGCCCGGTGCACAGAGCATGTTTTCCCAGTTTCTGGACTACACGCGGCTCCCCTAACCTTGCACACTTAGTGATCAGCTCTTGTAGTCCTTTAACCGCTCTATTGTTGCGTAGCAACTTCATACATGTCTCTAAAAAGGTGGTAAGCATAGAGGGATCCATTCCTGGCTCAATTGGATCCCTACTACCTGGAGTAGAGACTTCCATGAAGCTATTTTGAGCTTCCTTAGACGTATCCTTCACCGGTTCCATTTCAAAGTCAGGTTCCCTTATAGGAGTAGCACGACCCTTCCCATCTTCTCCGGGTTGTTTTCACACGCATCTCCCCCTGTAGTTGTGCCGCTTCTTAGTACCATATTTACGCTGGGGTCCTCTTCGCGTGGTTTCGACTTCATCATTTGGACATTTTGAGCTGGAGTGGGCTGTAATAGCCCCTTTTCGTGCATCTGGGCAATTAGCGTCAGACAGTCTACCATTTCATGGTCAAACTGCTCACAATACGGACAAGATATTCTCGTAGGGTTAGTACAGTCGCGAGCATAGTGCCCCGGCCCGCCGCAATTATAACAGATTAGCTGTCCACGCCCTCGCCTAGGCCCCATTCCTCTTCCTCGTCCGCGTCCTTGGAATTCCCCGCGTGGCCCTGCGGCTGGGTCGAAACCCCGTGCCTCAGTTTGCATTCGATAGGCTGGGGTCCTCTCCATCATTAGATTGTAGCTTCGACAAGTTCGCTCGTCATGACTCACTGACCTACAGAAGTTGTAATACAACTACTGCGGAGTCTAGGTATACTTCTGCAACAGGTGGTAGTTGTCTGTTACGTGCTTTCCTCCCACTTGACAAATCACGCACCACAAGGCAAGCCCACGCTTGGCCCTGCTTTTACCTCCAGCCTTAATGGCATCAGCCCCCCTCCCGCCAGATAGTTCACGAATACGGGGCAGTGGTCTTTGTCGTGACCTTGACCTTTGCATTTGATGCATCCTACTTCTGTACGCGCCTCCGGTCGGGGCACCCTTTCTTGCTTCAAACTTTGCATTTCTAAGCACAGGTTTTGTAGTTGCATGTGGATTTGCTGAACTCCCAACCCCAGATCCTGTATTGGAGTTTCATGCAACCTCATCGCTATCTCCAATGCTTCAGCTTGGGTTGAGATCTTTTGCTGTGATAGTGCCGTCCTCAGATGTGGTGTCAAAGACACCACAAACCACGTGCAGTGTTGCGTGTCCGTCAACGTCATGTTAGCCTCGCGGATTGTACTTTTCAATCTCTGATCTATATCCCACGGGGTTTCACTAGGAATCATCGCAATCTCCTTGAATCAAATGATCGACTGCATTTCCTATTTTGGTCGGCTAAATTCCTTGTTCAATGCGTCCTGAATCGCCGTTATTCCTGTATTCGGGTGATTGCTAGACTACTTTATATACCACGTTAACGTGCGGTCCTGTAATGCCCTAACCAGAGTAGCCTTTTGATGTTATCATCTATTACACCTTGTGCTTCCCATACAGCCTTTACAACGAACCAGAACTGATCTGGTTCCTCATTTCCTACGCCTCTAAATATCGACAACTTGACTACACTCGCCATCCCAACCTTTGGTGGTGGCGGAGGTGGGGTAGGTGAAGCTGGGTTTGATGTAAGTGAAGTAGGTGATGGCGTGGACGGTGGTGGTATCAGTGGGATGCGCTACTTTATCAATCAGACTACGCTTCTCGGAGAGAACCCTACGAGCTCCTCCTCGCTTTCTCATGAGAGTGAAATTAGAGGACTGTTTTCTAGTCCTTCGGTCCCTAGGTAGCCTCTTTCACTCCTCGTTACCCCAGACATCAATGGATGCGCATAACCCATTTTTCACATAACAACATTTTAATCCAAGTATTTAGCGATTTGATGTACTTACCCCATGGTCCTTGAAGAAAGTGACTTTTTGCCTTGTTGTAACTCATAGTTGTGTCTATCGCGAACTTAGTTATAAACCCTCCTATTATTTGATCCAACTAGTGATCTACTACCCATGCGATTTTATCTTCAGATGCTTCCAGCCTACGCACCAACTCTGGAGTCCACACGATGGGCTGATCTAGTCTGCACCTTCCCTGACTATCAGCTAGCCTCACGATCCACTCGTACAGTTCTGTCGAGAAAGATGCGAAGAAGATCTCGTGGATTTCTATGTATATGTAGCGATCCAACCACCTTTCCTCAGATATCCGTGGATTTTTGTTTTCCTGTACCACGAACTCGTGAAGCTTCTGATCCAACCAATCTTCAAGCTCTTTCTTTGTAGGGTTCCAGCATTCTGACATCAGACATCCCTTAGGCAGATCCCGGTCCCGACAACAGAACCATTTGTTGGCTTATTGGGCCCTGACCCAGGTTAGAAGAGTTATTAGCCAAACAAATCCCGCAACTACCAGCCCTTTCGGTAATAGTCCACGGAGTGCGGACTAAGGTCTCACCCAAGGTAGCAAGGGAGGGTGTTGGATCCAGGTTTCTGCACCCTTGGTGTCTTGATGTGGTTTGGAGGGTTCGCGAACCATTTTGCGGCCTCGCGCTACTCTGTACTATTATCGGGCTTCGCGTAGATCCGTGCAGGTGCACATTCTTATTAATGAAATTGTTACATGTCTGATCTTTTAGTTACAGTCTTTAAGCAAACATTGAATAATGAAACCCAGTGCACACAATCATAATTCTTTTAAAGACATAAAATGATATAACAGATGCATAAACCAGAATACATTAGATCCGTGATATTTCAGAAACGACTTATCTTTATTAATATCTTCCCTCAATACAACCAGATCTGCCCTGCGCACTTAGCTGCAGGGGTCTGCGCACATAGCTACGGACTCTACCAGGCCTCTGCGCACTCAACTGCAGATCCTCTATCTATCTACCAACACCCTTGACTCAGACTTACAGACGTAAATATTATTGCCTTGACAAACCCATAACATCAGATCCAAAACCAAAAACTGGCTTTAGCCATAGAGCCTTGCTCTATAGGCCAACTCACTTCCTATTATTTTACATTATTCTCGAGCGGACAACCCTTTGAATTATCTCATTATAATTCGCACTTCACACACTTTGCGGAGTCTTTACCATACTTTTACCCAAAATTGTGGGCTTTGAGCCCCAAAACCGTTATGCGGGGCCTTCGCTACCCAACAACAAGACTCTCGCTTAATTCATTTCCATTGGTTAAACTACATCATACATGCAAATTTCATGACTAAAATACAATGTGTTTTGAGAGGCGTAGAACTGGAAAAAGTATTACCTGCATTATGAGAAGTTTCCTATGAGAAATACTGTATAGACAAATCATACGTTATTGACATGTCCAATTCCGAGACATATGGCACATTTACAATAAACCATCTAAACATGATTATATGTATACAATGATTAACCATGCTTGATCCATAGGGTTCTTAAGATGGGTGCCCTCCTAGGGAGTCCTAATTACCAAGTGTAAGCCTTGGAGGTGATCACTGTTGCTATGTGATTCACTTAGGTAGTTTCAATCCCACTTCGTCACCCTTGTGAGCATCACCAAATGTAATGAGTTCTAAGTGGAGTATTCAAAATCATGAGAAATTGGTTAGTTGTGACTAATACTCATGGATATGTTGTCATAAATTAATAACTTACTCTACATACATAATTCCAAAAATGAGATCTCGAGAAAATATATATTTACTTGTTATAAATCAATTTTCAATTTTCTCATTTCCTTTTTAGTAATATTTGAGAGCACCAATTAATCCCATATCTCATTTCTTATACATGAACACTACCAAACTAAGAAAGAAACCATTAAAAATAATAATTTAAACTACTTGGTTTCTCAACACTATATAGGTAATGATCCCTACACTAATATCCATTGTTGATAAGGTGTAATGCACACAAGGATAGTCAATTTTGCTTAACAATGCTCACATTTAGATCATATTAGGATCTTGGAAATAGGTGGTCCAAAAATGTTCCATGATCACAAAAACTTGAATACAGAAGTTTACCAAGTGAGGATATAAATTGTAGTATGGAGGGTGTATCCAAGGAAGTGTATTGAGATAGGTGTAACAAATGATATCAAGATGTAGGTGTGTGGGATTACCCCCATACCTCTCTATGAATGATTGATCAATAATTATTTATGCTTAATCCACTTTATGTGAAGATGCCTCTTAGTGACCCATCCTAGTTTCATTGCTTGGTGTTGGCCCAAATATCACACTGAGAGGGGGGGGGGGGGGGGTTAATAAGTTTGAGATCAATTTTACTATTTCACAACATTTCATAATCAAACAATCATATAGAAATGAATCATAAGCATCATGTCATCAACTATAAAAATGCATCATCAACCTACCATCATATCAATAACATATCAAGAAACCATCATATCATAAAGAGACGTAAGTTTTTTTTAGGTGGAAACCTATATGGGAGAAAACCACCAATACTCTTCTTCCTTATCTTCAATTCAATTACATAGATTTGCAGGCTATGACTTGCTAGAGGAAACTACCCCAAGAAATGCAAGTTTACACTTGTGGCCCGACTACAACTTCATTGAGGCACCAATATTGAAATATGCAAGCAACCACTCACTGTAGGCTACAACTTGATTAAGGCACCAACCTTGATGATGTGTGGGCACAAACCTGCTCTAGGCTCCAACTTGATTGAGGATCTAACCTCAGAAATGAGTAGGCTCCAAACTTCTCTAGGCTCAAACCTAAAAAATGAGTAGGCTCCAAACTTCTCTAGGCTCCAACCTGATTGACGCTTCAACCTTAAAGGAGGCACTCACCTCCTTCTTCAACTCCTTTTGGACCTCTATTTCATCTCATTTCCAAACTAGATTCACTATCATCACATACCACTGAATCACAAGTCACAAGTCACAATTTGCAACCTGTAATGTATATTGTCATCATTACAACCTATACCATGATCTCAACTTGAACACACTATCACTACAATCATTTCCATTGCAACCTGCAAATACGGTTACTTCCATAATCACTATCACTGCAACTTGATAGTGACATTGTCACTGCCAAAAATATTATCACTGAAACCTACAAATATTTTTTCCTATGCTCTACTCCAATAAGTTCATCAATCCAATCACTCAAATCCCTTCTCAGAACTTGTTTTCACCATGTATCCAAAAACACTAAACCCTACTCATACGCCCTAAAAAACATACTCGAGAGATTAATGCCATTAAATAGGTGTTAGAAGAGCATAACACACCCCTATTTACAACCATCTCTGATCCTTGATTGTCCAACTTCTTTCGGAATCAAATTTCGACTAATATTTAGCCAAAAAACTCAGAATAACCATATACAACTATATAATAATTTAAATAATCTACAAAAGGGCTCTTTCTGGGCACCCTTCAAGTGGATTATCAATCCCATTAATCAATATTTCTTGTTAAACCATCCTCACCTGTTAATTTTATAATGTGGTTAGTCCAACACAGTCAAGGATGTGGATAATCCCGGTGGACAACCCTCATCATGGCTCAAGTTTCAAATCAATGCGAACAATCACATATCAAACCAATGTGCCCACTCACATGTCAAACCAATGCAACCAATATCAAGCCAATGCGACCAATATCAAACCAGTGCACTCACTCATGTATCAAAAAAATGCAACCAATATCAAACCAATGCACCCACTCATGTATCAAACCAATGTGACCATTGTATCAATTAAATAAGTGACGTTTCACATTAATGTGACCACTGAGCTCTCGAGCTCTCATGTCTCTTTTTAGGTTACAGACCAATGCGACCATGGTGCTTCATGACTATGCAACTATTGTGCTCTTAGGATCTCATGATTATGCGAATATTATGATTATCAGCTCTCATGTCTTTGTTTATATTATAGACCAATGCGACTATGATGTTCTGTGACTATGTAACCAATGTGCTTTGTTTCTATTAAAAAAACAACTTAAGTAGCCTTCATGACTTATCTAAGGGATCAATCAACGTGTTAATCTTATGGTTGACTGAAACTATGGCATAGTGGTGGCCTATTGTCAAGCCATGATGATCATTGTCTCCACAAGTACCAAACCCATATAATTTCAAACTGCAATGCCCAGTTAGGATTCCATGGGAACCATAATGCAAATGAGTATCACATTAAGTCAATAATAAGATTTCAAACCAAAACAATGATCCACAAATGAAAACAAATGAACCAATCTTAGAAATTTGAAGTATCCCATTCTTGATTCGGCTCTGTGTATCTTCGATTTTGATTGATGGTGATTTTGAGTTTCAAAATCCCGTAAATATGGATGGTCCCGTGGACCCATGGATCATTAGACATGAATCAAGATCGATGGATTCATTGTGATTAAACTATTAAATTTTGTGCCATGTGGTGGTTCCATAAGACCATGACCATGCACGTTTTTTAATAATCCATACAATGGTTCCATAAGACCTTGACCATGCAAAATTTTTAATAATCCATGAATTTCTTCCATAAGACCATGACCATGCACAATTTTTATTACATTTGGTGACTTTGGTTTTCCCCCATATTTTTGTCCTTTATTTCAAGAAGCCATAACTTTTTGTCCGAGGTAGGTATTTTTCAAAGTATAATATGTTGTTGGAAAGGTATCGAAAAGGCCTATCCAATCATGCTATCCATATGATAAACTCAAATGACCTTTAACTCTACCTTTAGGAAACCCATCTGTCATATGTCTTCATAGAAGGTGCTACTACTTTCTTAAGTACCCCTTTGGCATATAGAGGATAATGCTGCTTCATTAGGTACCCATTTGACATCAATGATGTTTGTTTTTATTAATGACAACAAAATGTGCAACAATCTCCCCCTTTTTCATTGATGGAAACACCATTAGACATTGATGGTCATTTGATGTCAAACCTGGAACAAAAGGTTGATACTTGCATTCATCTCCTTCATCTTTGAAAACTTTCCCTTGCATTCTCCCCTTTGTAGCAATGTCTCTGCAAACTCTCCCCCTTTGACATCAATGGAAAAGGGTCACAAATGTCTATGAAAACTATCGTGCTGATAATTTTTCATAAGTAACTGTTGATAACTTGTTCCTGGATAATCCTATGGACCTGAAGGAATCATGCTTCCATCCCGTTCCTATGTTGTTATTTTGATTGAGTCTCCCCTTGAGACCCTGCTTCCACTGCCTCTCATAACTCTGCTTGTACTCCATCTGAGACAATGCTTCCCTCCTTTTATAGGCTTGATCCAAGTCGCCCTTTGTGATGATGTTCTTTCAAGTGGTCCTTTAATTATCCTAGAACCTGATGTATCTTGTGGATGTGATGATGTATCCACCTGTCTAACTACAAAAATGATTCCTTCTTTCTTTCTCTCCTCGAATCTACTTGATTCATGAGTGTCAATATTTGCATCACAATCTTCCTCTGTTAGTATACCTACTTGATTTATGATGTAATCTCTCTCCTAATTTGATAATACCTGCTTCACTTACCCTTTCATTACATATGAGATATCATCATCTATTTATGCAATAATCATTAACCAGGGATTTGTAGGTCGAACATTCCTGCTACCAACTTTACTTATCACGTCATGCTAATCAAGGCATGAGTAACTTCCCTCATACAATATTTTATTCTTCAAGCTTTTATTTGATGGATTTATGGTCTTGAAGAAGGTTTCTCCAAAGGATTAGATCTAAGGAATAAAACCTAATCAAGGTCCTCTTTGACATCTTATCCATCTATCAACATTGATAGGAAGTATTTTCTGTTGTACCATCCAAATCCAAGTCTGCAATCTCATGCTATATGACCTTCATTTTGACATATATGACATTTAACATCATGCTTCAACACTTGCTAAAATGGCTAAGCATTCTTCTAATTTGGTCCATATGTCTCCATCTAGGTACCTAATCATATCCTCTATACCTGCCCATATTATAGGTCCCCCAATCCTATTCTTTGTGCCCAAATTTAGTACATAGAAACCAATTACCAAAGAACTTAGTTTGATATTTGGACATAGTAGGATAGATCGACCTTTTGAAGTTACTTATTGTAGATTCCATGTTCTCTTGTTGATCAAAACTTGCTTTATTGATGCTTGTAGGTGCCTTATGAGGAATCATATTTGTTTGCTAATCTCCTACTTTATTGTTTATAGTGGATGCTTTGTAATGAGTCATATTGATTAACTCTCCTTCATTATTTCTTCTTGTGGATCCTTTCAATTCATTCTGGTACCTTATATTCTGCCCATTCATGGAATTGTCTTGAATGTCATTGAAATGTTTCTTCAGTCTCAACAATAAATAATATTTCACACCTTCTTCATCAATCACACTTTCATTGCTTTTACTATCACTTTGTTTATTTGAGTAGAAATTCTTTTTCTTATTGGATTGATTTTTAGGCTTTTGAAACTTGGGTTTAAATCTTGACTCATCATCACTATCATTCATATTGGCATAAGGAAATTTAGATGCATACTAACCAATTCTTCCACATTGAAAACATTTGAAAGAAAGTTGACCTTTGAACTTGTCAGTTCCTCTTTTCAACTTTCAGACAAACTTGGTTTGTTCTTCATTAGAGTTAGATTATCCTTTCTCTTTTTTCATTTCCTCTTCTTTTTCTACCATGAAAGTTGCTTCCTTCTTTCTTGATTTGTATTCCTTGATTCTTAACTCATATGTGGAGAGTGTTCCATGAATTTTATCCACAAACATCTTGTCAACTTCCGATAGTTCCTCAAGGGCTAATACTTTAGGATTGAATCTTGATGGAAGTGATCTCAATACATTTCTAACAACATAACTATCCAATAATTCTTCACTAAGACCTACAATGGAGTTGACTATGTTGTATACTCGAAGAAAATATGAAGCAATGTCCTCATCTTCTTCCATCTTCAAACTTTCGAATTGGCACCTAAGGCTTGCAACCTGACTTTCTTTTTGCATCTCCTTCATAATAAATTTTAATATTATTCCATACCTCATGTGTTGAATTAAATTGCATTACTTTGACAAATTATGATTGTTTCAAGCCACTTAAGATAGCATGCTTCTTTTGCACATTATGTATGTAGACTACCTTTTCTACTGCATCTATTGAAATAACATTCGGAAATTTATATTAGTTTTCCATAATTGCCCAAAATTCTGCTCCGAAAGACATGAGATATGTCTCCATCCTGATCTTCCAAAATTCATAATTGTTTCCATCAAACATAGGGGCGTATAAAGTTAATGTGTAGATTCTAAACTGCTCATGAAATTTTCTAAATCACAATACTAGAAGCTAATTTATTCATCAGCGGAAGAAAATTCGCGATCGAGAAAATTTTTATTAACATGCATCAAGATTCAACACATATACATAGAGAATTATCTAGGTGAAATAAAATTCTCAAAACCCATTACTATCTGTATTGCCTTAATCAAAGAATAGAGAATAAATACAATTCTTGCTCAGTCTTGAGCAACCCCTACACTAGTAAAATCTATCTCACTGCCTCACAGACTCACTATGGCCAATACTTAGCCAATTTTCCTGCTTGCCAAGCTCTTATTTCCTTGCACTGTTTGATGAGGAATTAACCCCCTATTAATGAGGGAAATTACTCATTGAGAATTGCGCAATTCTATTAGGCCCTTCTTTGACTGCATGCACCATCTATGAAACTTGGAAAATTCTATAACAGATAGTACACTGCCCTTGAACTCCAATCTCTAATGGGTAACTCAAATTCTCTACATGCAACAATTATTTTGGTTTGATTGATCAATTAAATGGATGATCACTCAGTGTGAAAAAAAGTTACACACCCTTGACTGAACCTCCACTAGTTCTACTAACAGTGAGAACTAGTTACACTGAGAATAACTCAAATTAATTGAAATAGATTGCTAAAAATTAGCAATTAATCATGTAGAACTGAACTCAAGTGTCTCCAACTTGAATTTATTGAGTTAATTGAGTGACAAGACCCAAGTCACCTTATTTAACTACCTCTAGATATTATGCTAAAGTTGAAATTGAAATTTCTTCTAATTTAATCAAGGGAAAACTAAATTAGGGATTTCTTGCTGCATTTTCAACACTCACTCTCAACAAAGAAGGGATTATCAGATACCCCAATCCTGATTCTATGGAACTCAAATTTTCCTCTTGACAAATCCTTTGTCAAAATATCTTCATCTTGTTCCTCTTTTAGAATGTATTAGAACAACATAGTCCGCCTCTACACACAATCTTGTAGATGGTGATACTGGATGTCGATATGCTTGGATCAATAATGAAATACTAGATTCTCACAGAGTTTGATAAAACTTTGATTGTCAGAGTAGATCACTGTAGGATCCATCTTCTGACCAAATAACACAACAAGAATCTTTCTCATCTAGATAGCCTCACATGCTGCTTAACTTGCAACCATGCATTTTGCTTCTGCTGAGTTGAGTGCCTCAAATCTTTGATTCCCACTGTACCAAGAAACTGCTGCTAACCCAAAAATAAAAATTCCTCCTAAAGTTCTCTTAATGTTTGATGGACTCCCTACCCAATCTGCATCTCTGAATCCTTGCAACTTCACTCCCTCTATCTGTCTGTACAAAAGACCAAACTAAGTAGTTCCTTTGAGGTATCTCAACACATGATTTGCTGCCTTCCAATACAATTTGGTTAGCTTAACCATGGCTTGAATAAGTTGTTTAACTGCATAACACATGTGTGGTCATGTGTTACATGAGTGAACCTACAAGCTGCCTGTAAATGGTAGCCTCCACTTCCTCACCTGAAGTGGCATCCTCTTTCCTCTAGTTACCTACTAGAGGAGTGTCCATGGGTTTGCTACTCTCCATGCAAAACTTCTTCAATATCTCATTGGCATACTTTCCCTGAGAGATAAATAGTTCCCGTTATCCTTGCCATACTTCAAAACCAAGGAAATAATGAACGAGTCCCATGTGATTCATCTCAAATTCTCTTGCAAGGTCCTCCTTGCAAGATTTGATCAACTACTCATTGCCAGTAAGGATCAAGTCATTGACATATAACAAAATAATAAATAATTTACCTTCTACCACAATGTAAAAAGGTTTGCATCTGTTTCACTTTTGGTGAAGCCCAAACCAGTGAGGTAACTATCAATCCTGGTATACCAAGCACGAGGTGCTTGCTTGAGTCCATACAACGCTTGCTTGATTATGCACACATGCAACTCTTCGTTGAAAGTATCAAACCCCTTTGACTTCTCAATATACATCTCCTCCTCAATAACTCCATTAAGGAATTTTGTCTTCACATCCATCTGTTGGATGTTCCACCCCATCTGTGCCGACAGTGCTAAAATTGACCTGATGGATGAGTACCTTGCTACTAGAGTAAAGGTCTCCTTATAGTCAATTCCCTCCACCTGAGAGAAGACCTTGGCCACAAATCTGGCCTTGTGTTTCTCTATGCTCCCGTATGCTGCATGCTTTACCTTGTAAAGACATATCAAACCAACCACTGATTTATATGCTGGTCTTGGGACCACTTCCCAAACACTGCTTCTGACAATGGAATCATATTCCTCTACCATAGCATCAACCCATACTGGTTGCTCCATTTCTTCCTCTAATGAGGATGGTTTTGTCTCAACTAGCTCACTCATCAGAGCCATGTACCCAGTGTACCGATCTTGTGACCTCCTCTTCCTGAGTTGTGATTTGGGTGCTCCCACATTCTCGCTAGCATCCTGCAATAATCTGTCAGCTTCCCTGGTCTAATTCCTTCCTTCCCTCGATGTCTCTGCTTGAGTGGATGTCTCCAATCTCTCTTCCTATTTTGTGGCTACTCTAAAAATTCCCAAGGTTCTCCCTTTGGATTCAAGAGCTCCTGATCATGATGCAACTGAAAATCCCTCTCTAGAGAACACCTCATTGCCTTCTCCTCATCAAATTTCACATCTTGTCTGACCACTGGCATACTAATAGATGGAAAGTACACCCGATAGTTGTGAGGTGTATCTGTGTACCCAGAAAATATGCCCAACTCTGATGTCAGCTTTAGATTTTTCCTTGCTTCCTTGGAAACATGACAGTAAATTGGTGATCCAAAGATCCTGAAGCGTGAATCATTTGGTTTCTTCCCTAAAAAAGATTCCTATCGTGTAATCATACCAAGAATGTGAGGACTCCTATTCTACAAAGAGACCGCTGTGTTGCATGCTTCAAACCATAAGTGTAGAGGTAGGCTTTGGTCATACAAGATCGCTCATGCTTCTCCCACAATACTTCTGTTCTTCCTCTTAGCCACCCCATTCTGTTATGGGTTATGAGGTGCTGTCAACTCCCGTCGAATGCCTTCCTTTGCACATAAATTTTTAAACTCATTCAACACGTACTCACCACTGTTATCACTTCTGAGAGCCTTCAATTTCTTTCCAGTCTCTTTCTCAACAAGTGATTTAATCTCAACAAATTTGGAGAATGTCTAGTCTTTCTTCTACATGAAGTAGATCCAACAATTCCATGAGAAATCATTTACAAATATAACATAATACTTGTGCTTGGAAGTGGAGGTTGTCGAGAAAGGTCCACATACATCATAGTGGATCCTTTCAAGGATTGTATGCACCCTAATATCTTGATCATTGGAGCTGGATTTTGTGAAATTCCCCAAGGTGTTTGCATGGATCTTGCTGCTCTAGTGATCCACTGGGGATGCCTGTAAAAATATGCTGCATGATCTTCCAAGTGCCATGATACAAATGACCAAGTATTCTATGCCATAATTCACCGACATATCGAATTTTCACCTTCTCTTCTTTTGTGCTCAATGCTGCACAATATTCCACATCTAATTTGTAGAGGTTCTCCACTCGAACCCCAATCTACTTCACTTATCCTATGGTGACGTGTCTCAATAAAGCATTCCTTTTACTGAATATCAAATCGTAGCCACGATCTTCCAACACCATGACAAAAGCTAGATTTTTCTTCAGACTCGATACATACATCACATCCTTGAGCTTGAGAGGGGAGTTAGAGTCCCTCTGAAAAGCAATTGTAGCAACGCCAATCATGCTATACCTTCCATCATCTCCCATCTTTATGTGCATCTAGAGATCCTTCTCCTCCAAGTCACTGAAAATTTATTTGTTTCTCGTCATGTGGAATGAGGCATCGCTGTCGATATACCACACAATACCCATCACAATGCTTTCCATGCATGCAATGAGGGTAAAATAAGGTTTGAAATCCTCTTGCGGTTTTCTTGCTTTCCTTCTTGTGTGGAAATTTCATGGCATAGTGTCCCAATTTATGACAGTGAAATCACTTGATTTTGGAAAAGTCTTTCTTCTTGCCACCTTGAGTAGATTCTTCTTTGGATTGGGATTTCTTCCCTTTCCCTTTCTTTTCCTTTCCAGCCAAGGCAAAATTCTCTTCATCCCTGCCCTTGGATGAAGTCCCATCTATGTTGCTCCACCTTATTTCTTCCTGCACTAGATCAGACCATAATTGTTCCCAATTTGGTAGTTTCTCTCTACCATTTATCGAATCTTGATAACTATGCCAGATATTCGGAAGGCCTAAGACGCTAGAATTACCAGATCTTCTTTGGGGACTATAAATTTGCTCAGGTATTGTGGAATCATTTCACTCTTTTGCATCTTAATACTTCGAAGCTTGTCCTTGAGTGCCAGATTCCTATTGTCACTATTTTTCTCAAAGAACTCTGTTAGTGTTTTTCACATCGTGAACGAAGTCTCTTTCCCGTGGAGATTCAAGATAATATGATACTGAAATCCCTCCATTATGATCCTCCTCACTTTAGCGACATCCTTGTTCCACTGAGAAAGATCATTTGCATCAGATGTTGGGGATTTCGTGTTGATTTGGGGTAGCATAGGATGCGATCTAAGCCTCAAATTTTGTAGGGAGGCTTGGGCACATGCTTTCCAACCCAAAAACCGTTTTGAGAAATTCCACCCAGAGATGATTATATTAAAATAATTAATATCTTTAATGGGGTTCCTAAGTCTAAACTTAGGAAAATTAAAATTTTAATGGGTATTAATCTAATTGTGGGTGAATCTTCTAAATAAAGACGGAGATCAAGTCAAAATGATTTGAGCCTTTGATTAGGAGTTAATCTAGGCTGTTGGTTATCCAATAGGAAGATATAATAAGGGGCTTGAGGGTCATTTGGAAAATACACTAGGAAGGTAATCAGTTTCCCAAGTAAAATCAATTTTCTCACTAGTCGAAGTTCGGCAAGAGAAAATAAATTTAGAGGGAGAGTTGCAGGTGGAGGAGAGACAAAGAGGGTCCAACATCAGTCAGAGAGACAAGGACAAAGACGCAGAGTAGTAAAATGATAGCGCTGGGCAGATTGACGCTGGGAGAGGAAACACTAGCTTGGGTGATGTAGGCATTGCGCAGGCCAGTGCAGGGGCCAGAGAAAGTGATGCTGGGAAAGCCAGAGAGACATAGAGGGTGGATGAACTTCTCTCTTGGGTCAGATACTTCTTCAGGAATGTTTGCAAATTTTTCTCAGAAAGCCTTGTTCTATATTGCTAGGTGTAACTTTTACATGAAGATTTTTTCTGAAGAATAATAAAACCCTCATCTACTTCACTGGTTTTCGCGCATTGGGTTTTTCTGGGGACATTTATCCAAAAATAACCGTGTCATTGTGATTGTATTTGTGCCAACATTTTACTTACATTTACTTTCCGCAATGTTTTAATTGTGAGGGTTGTAGTAGAATATATTTCGATATTTGTCGTAAGAATATAATAAATAACCTATTTATGAGGTAATAAGTAGAAGAAATAATATTAATGACTGTAGTAGGATTTCTATTTAGAATTTTTCACATGGTATCAGAGCTATAGGGAAGCAAAAGAGAGAAGCTGGAGGATCTAGCGCTAAGAATATAAGACAATTCGAGATTCCTATAGGGTAAAAAATTCGAATCTCCCAGAGGATTGAGTAGCTAAAACCAATGAGATTGGATTTTGTGGGAAAAATCTCTCTGAGTGAGCCAAAAAAGAGGTAAGTCTTTTCCATTCAAAATTAATCAGTGGTAGAAGGGACAACACAAAAAAAGATTTAGCAAGGAGGATTATCTCAGGTTAAACGTAGTTTTTCCTACATCAATTGCTGGGATAGGTTAATGTCAGAAATTGGCACAATATGGATACTCAAAGTGTCTCAAATTTATCTACAAGATTAGATGAAGAATTCACATGCCTAGCTAATTCAACATCAGTGGATGTTTGGTACATTGATAGCAAGGCTTCAAATCATATGATTGAAGTACGAGAACATTTCTCGAGCTATCAAGAAGAAAATTTGGACTTCCAAATAACTATGGGAAACATAACGAACTGTACTCTAGTATGGAGAGGCACCATAAATTTTCAGACGGAAGCAAGGACCAACATCCGAGCCACTAATGTTTTGCATGTGGCAGGATTAGGAATGAATTTAATTTCAGTGTCCCAATTACAGGACAAGGCATATGATGTATACTTCATTGGGAAGAAAGTATACGTTAAGCATCCAAGCTGGAAGAAGAAACAGAAAATTGTGGTTCAAAGAAACAAGTTGTATATGTTGTAGCTTGAATCACCAATGACACTAATAGGCAAAAACTATAATGGTGAGAAGGAGAGAAATGAATTATGGCACAAGAGAATGGGGCATTTACACCATGGAGCATTGAGGATGCTCAGAGAGACTGTTACAAGGGTACCAATCCTTAGTAGTGAACATGATGACTTGTGTAGAGGATGTGTGCTAGAAAGTATGCTAAAGCAACTTTTCTAGAAGTAACAATAGAGCAGAGTATGTATTAGGATTAATACACTCCAATATCTGCGGTACTATGCCCACAAGGGCTCTTAGTGGTGGCGAATACTTCATCACTTTTATCGATGATCACTCCAGAAAAACCTGGATCTATTTCTTAAAGACCAAGGATGAGGTCTTTGATCGTTTCTGAGAGTTTAAGGCTCTTATTGAAAATATGACAGGGAAAAAGATAAAGGTATTGTGTTCAGATAATGGTGGAGAATATACAGAAAAAGATTTCATAGATTTTTGCGCAAAGGAGGGCATCAAAAGAGAGTGGACAACTCCATATAATTCGGAGGAGAATGGAATGGAAGAACAAAAGAATAGAACTATTTTTGGGGTAGACAAAGTCATGTTATATGATTATGATCTACCTAACTATCTATGGGCATAAGCTTGCAACACGACAATATATATCCAGAACATAACTCCTCATAGAGCATTGGGGAAGAGAACGCCTGAAGGAGTGTTCACAGGGAAGAAGCCGAAAGTCAATCATCTCAGGATATTCAGAAGCGTGGCTTATTTCCACATTCCAAACAAGAAGCGCAACAAATTGGACCAGACTACAGAGAAGGGGTATCTCGTAGGATACAGCAAGACCTCAAAGGCATATAGAATCTACATTCCTGGAAGAAAGAAGATTATAGTAAGACAAGATGAAAAGTTCATGGAAGATAGAGCTTTCAGGAAATCTCGTGAAATACTTGGGTCAAGTACAGTGACTAGCATAGGGGATTTTTGAGGTCTAAAATGGGCTTCCTAAGGAAATTATAAAATAATAGTGGAAATAATAAAATAAAATTAGATTACATCATCAAATTTTAGAGGGAAAAAAGACAACTATTTTTTCAACTCGTATTTTCAACTTATCTTCATATGGGTTTATTCAAATTTCGAGCAGAAACACTTGTTGGAGAATTTGATTCCTCATCCAAGGAGTACCCGTGTTGCATACTTTCAATGGACCTTGCTACATGAAAGATGAGAAATACATGAAAAACATGATTGCAATCACGTTTTTTCATGTATTTTTCATTTTTCGTGTAGTAGGGTCCATCGAAAGTATGCAACATGGGTACTCCTTGGACGAGGAATTAAATTTTTCATCCAATGAGTACTCCTGCTCGAAATTTGAGTAAAAACTTAGGGAGATAAGTTGAAAATATGAGTTGAAAAAGTAGTTTATTAATTTTTAATCTTTGTGCTTTTTTACTCCAAAAATGGTGAATCATCCCCCATGGTTGACATCATCATCTTGAATCTAATTGGTTCTTATAAAGTTTATTTTGGTTATACATTTTTCTTAGGAGGCCCATTTTAGACCTCAAAAATCCCCTAATGACCAGTATCTCCTCAGAGGGAGGAAATGCAGATGCTTCTCAATAGACAGAACGATAGGAACAAGAGGAAGAGTTGGTTGAGCCTCCCACCACAAGTGGTAGAATGAGCAGAGAAGTGCGACAGACACTGAGGGACACAGAGGAGTTTGTTGGAGCTCCTAAGCCGAAAAGAGGCATCGTAGACAACTAGATAGATACCAAGCATTGGTAGCTCAGGTCGAAGAACCCTCTAGCTTTCAGGAAGCAGTTCAACACCAAGTATGGGTGGATGTTGTGGTGGAAGAGTACAACTCCATCATGGCGAATGATGTTTTGGAAATAGTACCTAGACCAGGAAATTGATCAGTTGTAGGATCACAATGGATCTACAAGATCAAGTATGATGCAAACAGAAGCATAGAGAAGTACAAGGTAAGGTTTGTAGAAAAGGGGTTTATTGAGAAAGAAGGAATAAACTATGAAGAGACCTTCGCCCCAGTTGCTCGATACACCTTTATCAAATCTGTTATATCCCTAGAAGCTCAATTGGGATGGGATATTCACGAGATGGATGTCAAGACAACATTATTGAATGGAGTGATAGGAGAGGAGGTATATATAGAACAACCTGAAGGCTTCAAAACTCATGAGAAGAAATCTCATGTTTTTAGGTTAAAGAAATCCCTGTATGGGCTCAAGCAGGCACCTAGAGCATGGAATGGTCGAATTGATAGTTATTTGCAGTAGTTGGGATTTTTCAAGAGTGATGTTGATCCCAATCTCTACTATTTCTTGGTAGAGAGTGAGTCACTTATTCTGGTACTATATGTAGATGACCTTTCCCTAACTGGGTCATATAGTCTCATCTCGGACTGCAAGAAGAATCTTGAAGCTGAATTCGACATGAAGGACTCGGGATTGATGCATTATTTTCTGGGGTTGGAAGTTTGGCCAAAGAATGGGGAGATCTTCCTTGGACAAGTAAGGTATGCTACAAAAATTCTGAAGAGATTCAAAATGCAGGATTGTCGACCCATGGCTACTCCCATGATCACCAACTGGAAGAAAATAGATGCATCAGAGAACAAAGAAGTAGATCCCACTTGTACGGGCAGATCATTGGGTCGATTATGTATTTGGTCAACACTAGGCCAAAAATTTGTTTTGCTATCAACACTATTAGTTAGTTCATGGTGGAACCAAAAAGGGTGCATTGGGCATCAACAAGACACATACTTAGGTATGTACATGGAAGAGTCAGATATGGGTTGAAGTACTCAAGAGGGGGGGACATCAGTTTGAATGGGTTTACCAATGTAGATTGGGTAGGTAATTCAACAGACCAAACAAATACCTCAGGGTACTGCTTCAGTGATGGATTAGGGATATCTTGGTGCAACAGGAAGCAAAATCGGTAGCAATGAGTTCAACATAAGCAAAATATATGGTAGCTAGCACAACTACGTGCGAAGCCATATGGATAAGAAAATTACTTGTGAGCCTATTCAGAAAAAGGATGGAAGAAACCAAGGTTTACTGCGATAATAAGAGTTGCATCAAAATATCTGAGAATCCAGTATTTCGTGATCAGTCGAAACATATAGATATCCATTGTAACTTTATTAGAGACTGTGTTCAGCGCGGGGCAGTAAAACTAGAGTATGTTACCACAAGAGAGCAGGGGGACGATATACTCATAAAGGCTCTCGGAAGAGCTAAGTTCACTCAATTCAGAGATTAGTTGGGTATTTTTGAGAATCCATTTAAGTAGTAGCAACAATTTGCAATGCAGGGACAGTTGGCAGTGCCAGTGCCAACAACATCACAAATAAAAAAATTCAGAGGGAGTTATAGTACAGATGTAGCATTGGTAGTGGCAGTGTCAAAGGTAGTAGTATAGTTGTAGCAACAACATTGGTGGACATCATGTTAGACATCAGTAGCGCGGAGGACGATGCTTTAGAGTCAGATTAATATGCAACAACAATATATTTCTAGAGCACATTCCTCTCTAAGAGGGATTGTTGATTCAGGGTAGCATAGCATGTGATCTAAGCCTCAAATTTTGGAGGGAGGCTTGGGCACATGTATTCCAAAGAACCCATAAACTGTTTTGGGAAATTCAACCCAGAGACGATTATATTAAAATAATTATTTTTTGTGGGGTTCTGTTGAAGCCCCGAAAATTAGGTCTACAACAAGGGGGATACCCACCCAGTCCGGACCTTGGTTAGCAGCTCCTTTTCCGTTTGGTATGGTGGGTCCGACTAGGGATAATGGGACCAGTTTCCCAATTTGTGTGTGTGTGTGCTGAGAATTGATATTTCCTTTCTAATAATTCCTAAGTAAAATGCTTTTATTCTAAATCTAATCTAACAACATGCAATTGAATTCTAATGAATAGAAATATCTAATTCTAAAACTAACCCAGGATTTGATCTTTCAATTATGCGATCTAAAATATTTTCTAACAACAATTGGTAATAAAGATCATTCAATCTCTATGAGAAAAGAATTCAATAAAGATGAACCATTTCTTATAAAAATTTAGCCAAAACAATTGTGAAAAGCATATCACATAATAAGTCATTCATATATTAAGCATAAATAGAATAGCCATCACCGGACAAAAGTGCCAAATGATAACTCAAACATTCTAGCATTCATATCTAAATAACTAAACATAAATATCACTTAAACACATAATCAGAAATCGTTAAGAGATAAAAGTACCATTGATAACAAGTTCTACTCATGAGCTTCAGCAATAATGATTTATCTCTTCTTAATTCAACATCTACTAAGAGTACAAAAGTGCAATTTCAGTAGCAGATATTAAACACAGATATCAATAAATCTTGTTCCATTCATTCATCAAAACCTCCTCCGAGGGTGTAGAAGTGTATGTTCAGAGGAAACGTTTTTGACAAATTTCAGGACCTTTCTCTAAATGCATGAGAAGGGTTGAAATACTACTAGCTAAATTCTAAAAATAATTTATTACAAAAATATAGGAGGAGGTTTAAATGACCGTCCTCATCTAAGGCAAAACTAAACTAAAACTAAAACTAAAACTGAATCTGGAAATTACTATCGATGTATCTGTTCTCTGTGGTCGCAAGAATTCAACATTGGCTTGAGGAGAGTTGGTTGGCCGACCTCTGACTTTGGTTGCCCTGCAAAAACAGAATCGGCAAGTGCTGGCGCTATCGTTTCAGCAGAGTTAGTGAGGAATTTAAGAGTCATGCATTGACCGTGTAGTTTAACCAAGTGCTGCTAGTAAGAATCCCAATTCAACTTAGTTAACCTCTTGATGGACTCTGCTCTTTCTTCAGCCTTTTGCCTCCAGTTGGTCTATAGATGCTGTGCATTTGGGAGAAATTTACATAGAACTTAAGGATATCCTTGATAAATACCACTATTTTTAGAGCTTGAGTTTTGATTTTAGCCTTTAGCACTTTTTCCTACAATTTTCTGGGCTTTCAGACAACTGAACGCTTAGAGGCTTTCCTTCTCAAGGGGCTTTTCCAGGCGATGCGCAATTAGCGCTAAAACTGCCTCCATTTCTTGATCCGGGCTTCCCTGATGCTAGTTTTCACCTCTTGCGCATTTTTGTTAGATGACTTCAGAAATCAGAGCTTCTCCTTCTTTTCCCATTATACTTTGAACATTGCTACGTATATCTTTCTGCTTTTCGCTCCTGCAATTTACGAACAAGGAAAGGGTAATGATAAGAAATAAGGTGACAGGAAAGCTTTAAATGCCGAAATCATATAAAATATACCACCCTACGTGAACTGACCTCTTGATCAGATCGAAACCTTATCTCATTAATGATCATCAACTAACTTATTAAATTAACATTAATGCGCATAACTTGACATCGGATTACGAAAAACTTCTTGAATGATGTGCCTTGCAGATCTGTGATAAAGCGATTTTGTGATTTGCTTCGCAATATCACAGATCACAATATCGCTGATCCGTTGTGTTTTGACAATCATTCATTACCATGTGTTTCTGCGAAATGCGATTTGCGAGACGCGTTATCGCATATCGCCGGTTTTGAAGTATTTCACCTTAAGTGATATTTGAGGCATATGAAAACTGCGACGCATAATGAGTTTCTTCGGTGTGCGATCTCGCATCGTGATTTCACAATCTTAGGAGTTTTCTTATATGGTGTCATCCATTACCGTTTTACGATGCGATGCTTTATCATTGAGAGAAAGATTTTATTCGAACTTATCATAAAACTTAAGTCCTTTTGGACTTTGCGGGTATTCTCCTAAGTTTATGATAGTAAGATTTATTCAAAAAGGGAATATAAGTTCTAATTTATTTTTATTTTCTAGATGAAGGGTCCCCACTTATTTAGTATTGGTATCGAAACTAAAATAAGAAGGGGGGTTGTTGCTGGCCACAACAATTGGCGATTCACTTGGAAGAACCAGTTATTTCTGAATTTCATTTGAAATTTTCTAAACTTCCAAAACAGAAAGGTTTTTTGGAAAATCAAACTTTATTATAGAAAGATAAAGTATATCATGCTTTCAACTGTTAATGCTAGTTTGTTTCTTCTATGTTAACTTTGATTATTTACTTCCTAAAGCTAGTCATTGTATTTACATCAGCCACTACTTAGTTTGTAAAGATAAAAACAAAGTCTCCTCTGTAAATCAGTTTTAAATATGCTCATTTGTCGTAGGTAGAGCCTCTGCTGCCAGCAGGTGTTTATAGCCTCGACAAGGTTACCTATTACCCAGCAATGATCATGTATCCTAAAATATACGATTTTCAAAGGGAAATCCATATCCACACTTATTGCTTTTATTTTATTTTAATTCTTAAAGAACAATGCCTTGGTTTGGTAGCCAAATTATGATAGTGCCACTCACTTGATTTATAACTTTGCTGAACAAGCTGGCTCGTGATGAGACCCCTTGTCTTTTGATTGCAACAATCTTGAGTCATTGCCCTGTTGTGGTATGCAGTTTTGGCAAAGTCAGCAAGCTATAATATCTATGATCATGATAAGTCGGCTCGTGATGAGACCTCTTATTCTTTAAGTTTAAAGTGTATCACTGGATTATTCCTTGAAGCTCGTAATTCTCTAGGTGGGGAGGAAGTCATTGGTTCCTTAAGAATAGATCTGGATGACAATTGTAGATTTTTTTGGAAAGAGATTTTCTACAGAGAATCTTTGTTTTTTGTTATTGATGCTTTTCATTGACTGATATAAAACAAATTCCCACTAAAGGTTGCTTTTTATCAAAATTCACAAGGTTGAAACTAGTATCATTTCCAAGCTTATAGCCTTTGACTGTAGCTTTCAATAGTAATGACCAATTTTCCAAATCAATTCTATTTATACAAGCGAAAAAACAAAATCTAAAAGAAATACTAGTCTTTTTCATGAATTCCAAACGTAACCATTTACAACTGGTTTTATTTATCAAAAATAAAAGGAAAAAACTAATTTACAAAAATAGAAAAATGATCTTCTATGGAAAGTATTTTTTAAGGATCTGCTCGTTAACAGGTAATGATTCTCTTTTCCCTACTAAATCATGCAACATAAAAGTGGATGGACCTATGATTTCTGTAATTTGGAATGGGCCAAGCCACATTCGTTGGAATTTTGTATGTTTTCCCTTTTCTTCGTGAGCCTTATCCCATTTTAAAACTAAATCTCCAATTTGAAAGTCCTTTCTGGATACCATGTTTGAATCAAAATAAGCTTTTACTAATGCTTGATGATGAGCATGAGTTATTTTAGCCTTTTCTCATTGTTCTTCTAGCTTAAGAATTTGCAGTTGTCTTAGCTGTAAGGATGAAGTTGGTGTTTCGTCAATAAATTGAACTAAGGCCAAAGAGGGAATTGTTAGATGAGTTGGGAGAACCACTTCTTTCCCATAAACTAAATTAAAGGGAGAAGTTCCAATGGAGGCTTTCTGCATTATTCGGTCTGCCCATAGAGCATACATCAAAGATTTGTGCCAATTCTTATGATTCTGGTCGATGGTTCGCTTAATGATTCTGATTAAGTTTTTATTTGTTGATTCAGCTAACCTGTTCCCCCGTGGGTAATAATTGGCAGAGTATTTAAGTTTAAAACCTCTTTTGAGCGCAAATTCAGTCATAGTATTGCTAGAAAAATACGATGCATTATCAAACATTAAAGCAGAGGGTAAACAAAACCTGGTGATTATATACTGATCTATGAAATCGATGATGTGTTCAGCATTGGTTGTCTTGAGAGGAACAACTTCTACCCATTTAGTAAAATAATCTGTAGCTACAAGGATATACCTATGCTGTTTAGAAGAGTGAGGAACAATCTCACCTATTATCCCCAATCCCCATTGATCAAAGGGTTGATCGATATTGACTGGTTGCAAAGGCAATGATGGTTTCTTTTGTCTTCCAGCAACAGTTTGACAAGCTTGACATTTCCTTACATAGCTATGCGCATATTTAAATAGTGTAGGCCAACAGTACCCTGCATGCAAGATCTTATGTGCTATAGCATCTCCGACATAATGTCCACCTGCCGGTCCATCATGGAGTTCCTGCAACACTTTTTCAGCTTCAGATTTCTCAAGATATCGAAGGAGAACAAAATCATAATTCATCCTAAATAACACATCGTTTACGAGTTGATATTGCTTAGCCTTCAATCTTAAAGCTCTTTTCTTTGTATAATCCAGGTTTGAAGGAGCATATCCGTTCTTTAGATAAAATATGATATCAGTATATAATGATTCAATATCGTTTAGGCTTACCTCATACATTTGTACTTCTGAAGATGATATTTCGAAAATAAGTGATGCTCCAGCCAACATTTTGCAAAAGCCTTGACCTTTTACAATATTTTCTGGTTTAATCTCAACGTTGTATTCTTGTAAGGTCGTAACCCAATTCGCTCTTTTCTCACCCACGTCTTTCTGTACTAAGAGATTTCTTACTGCTGGAAATGATACTATGATCTTTGTATGGGTTTTAAGCAGAAAGGGTCTAAAGTGCCTAATTGCTTTGAAAACAACATACGCTTGTTTCTCGATGTCAAAATAATTTAATTCGGCCCCTTGTAGATTTGAAATGAAAAAGGCAATTGGGGCTTCTGTCTTGTCTTGATTTGCTTGAGTGAGTATCGCAGCGTATGATCTATCAGAGGCAAATGTATACAAAATGAAAGGATCGAAAAAATTTGGAGTTTCTAAGGATGGGGCGTTCACAATCACTTGCTTAATCAGATTGAATGCTTCATATTCTTCTTGGCCCCATTTCAAGATTGAATTCTTTTTAATCATTGCTTGTAAGGGAGATATAATCCTTGAGAAGTCTAGAAAAAACCTCTTAACAAAATTAATTTGGCCAAGGAAGGATTGCATGGCTTTCATGTTGTGAGGCAAGGGTATTTTGGAAATCTCCTTAATTCTATTGGGATCAATATGGATTCTAGATTTTGACACTATAAATCCAAGAAGTTTTCCTTCACTTAATGCAAAAAACGACTTTTTTGGATTAAGTGAAATCCCATACCTTTGGCAACGTTGGAAGATCTGCGTTAAGTCTATGAGATGATTACCACGTTTCTTAGAGTATATAGTTATATCATCCAAGTAGATTACTATTGATTTGTTTACTAATCCCTTAAATGCGATGTCCATGGCCCTTTGAAATGTGGTGCCAACGTTGATCAGTCCAAAAGGAATATTTTGATATGCGTAAGTACCCCATTTGGTTATGAACGTAGTTTTTAATTGATTGTCGGGATGGACCAAAACTTGGTTGTAGCCGGAGAAACCATCCAAAAAGGACATTAATTCTGATCCTGCAACTGCTTGCAATATTTTCTCCATGGGAGGTAGGGGAAAGTATCCTTTTGGTAGGTTTTGTTTAGGTTTCGAAAGTCAATACAAATTCTAATGTCTCTGTTTTTCTTTCCGATAGGAACTAAGTTGGAAACCCATCTAGAATGTCGAACGGGAAAAGTAATTTTGGCTTTCAATAATTTGTTGAGCTCAAACTTAATCTGGTTTTCCAGATTAGGATGGATCTTCCTCAGCTTTTGCTGGACGGGTTTTTCATCGATTATCATTAGGATAGTATGCTGAATGATAGAAGTGTCGTAAGTATTTAGATCATCGTAGTTCCAAGCAAAGACACTTTTGTATTATTTCAAGAGACGAACATACGCTAATCTTTCTTCTGGGGCTAGGCCAAGACCTAGGTTGATATTCTGCGGCTTGGTTTCAGTTCCTAGATTTACTAATTCATAGTTTAGAGTTGAACTCTGAAGTTTTGAATTGGTAGATCTCTTGAATCGATATTTCAAATCATATAGGTCTTCCAACTTGACTACTGATTTTGGCATAGCATTATTAGTGCTTTCTTGTTGCAACTATTTGTCATGTTGGTCCTCGTCAATTATCTGATTAATGTAAGATCCCTCTGATGTGAGGAAGCTTACAATATCAGGATCATCGTTGAAAATTGTCTAGTTTGTAACATTGTCAGGAATTGAGGGTCTAAAGATTAATTCGATTGAGAATCTGTCTGGGCTATAGTCTTCTGAGGGAATGAGCTTGGAGGCTACGTTTTCCAAGAGGTCAACACTAGCATTTTGGAGTCTGGGAATTGGTGAAATATTGAATGCTATAAAATGTTCAGTCAAGTCTTGCACTAAATATTGATAATGCTTTAAATGCCCTGATAAGCAATGTATAGTATTTCGTACCTGTCTAATAACAATTTCAGAATTTCCGAAGACTTGTAGATACTTGATATCTAATCTGATTGCCTTGTATAATCCTTGGACTAAAGCCTCATACTCTGCAGTGTTATTGGTGCAATCGAACTCGAGTCTACAAGTTAGCATAGTTTTGTTTTGCTCTGGACTAACTAATACGCATCCTGCCCCTACTCCATCGTTAGACTTTGAACCGTCAAAAAATAACTTCCAAAATAAAGATTTATTTACAGGAATATCTATAAAATTAACACATTTAGAACTATCTGTTTGGGAAAAATTTTCTACTTGAGACAAAACAGAATGTTCTAAGTAAGGTGAAGTATGAACATTGAAATTTCCGAAGAAAGAATCAACATAATAGTTGCCAATTATATTGTTGCTGTATGCTACAGGTTCATTTTCTCCTTCTAATTCTGTTCCTATGTATTTTTGATGTCTTTCTCGCTCAACCTTTATCCGATTCAGTTTACGATTGTAAGGGAGCCACATATGTGACCAATCGGTAGCAAAGTATCCATGAAGCATTTCAGACCAATCCCTACTAAGAATTAAGCCATAAAATTCTGGAATGTCTTCAACTAGAATATCAATAACTTGACATACCTTTGGATTCGATGACAGCCTTATGGTAACTTGATTTAGTTCACCGATCACTTCAACTTGTGACCAGTCCTGCTGAACTATGCGTACTGCAGACTTTTGCGGTTGAACGTTCAACTTTGCACATATTGATTTAGGTAAGATATTAGATGAAGCTCTTGAATCTACTAAACAATTATGCAAGTATTTGTTGAAAACTTCATAAGTAAGAAGAAATGGGGGAGTATGAGATCCTGACCAACATCCAATTAAAGTGATATCGTTTGGATCAACTTTATTAGTCACATTAGTTGGAGGTCTTCCCATCTCATGGGAAGCTTGTGAGATTACAGCAGCAGGCAGAGGTGCAACATGTATTTCATGTAATTCTTTCAAAAGGAGCTTTTGTTGATGTTTTAATTTTCTCAATTCATGAAAGGTAATGTTAGCGCTAGTCTTCTTCATATCTTCTACGATATTATACTCCATCTCATTAGAAACAATCAAGGTTTTAGATGGAGTTGGTGAATCGGATTGGACTGGGCTTGTTTGAATCACTTTGGGTGACGTTTTCTTACTTGTGACTTTATCTTTAGATATTGAGCTTGCGCTCTTCTATTTAGGAGTTGGTTGTGGAGGATCGAGTTGATTTCTACTTCTAGCACTGATTGGTGATGCCTCTTGATCCTCTTTGTCAGGGAGAATGAAGTCCCACATTCCTTGCACTTCTACAACTTCTTCTTCATCAGTGGGCTCTTCATTGGAAACTTCCTCTTCTTCTTCTTGTAATTCTGCATTTGTAATAGCATTGGGAGGCTTTGAATCAGTTGAAGGATTTCTTCTATAATGCCTGTAAGGCTTTTTAGAAGAAGTCTTTGCTACTTGTTTCTTAATATGAACCATCTTGTTAGACATGGTTTTCAAAACTTTCTGCAATCCTTCTAAATCAAATGGGTCTTTTGGTTGTTTTTTCTTGGGATATTCTTTGAAAGTGACCTTCTTAGATTTTCGTTCATCAACAACGTTTTTCTTTTCTAAGGCTATGATACGTTTTTCTACTGCTATTGCTTCTTTCATATTATCAGCCAAAGTTGTTTTGGCAGCCCTATCGACAAAGATCGCTATGTTTGATGGTAGAGCATATATGTACCATTCACTTCGAACTTCTTCACTAGGCTTGGAAGCAGCAAGAATTTTATTCAAAAGTTTATTGAAACGCGAGTTAAAATCTTTGATAGGTTCTCTTGATTCAGTCTTAAGATTCGATAGGTCATTGATCAATGTCACAATAGACCTATCATCACCGAACTTAGTCAAGAATTGCTCTTGGAAAATATCCCAACTAGTGATAGATCAGGATGGTAATGAAAAATACCAGGATCTGGCTGCTCCTTGCAAAGTGTAAGGGAAGAGCCGGGTAACAACATCTTCATTAGTAACTCCATTGAGGTTTATAGATAACATAAAGTTGTTGATATGTTCTTCTGCTAGCATGCCTGCTTCAGGATTAAACTTAGGCAACCATTTTTCAGGATGGGCCGGTAATTGACTCAAGGGCGCAGGCATTAAGACTGCCCTTGGGTTATTCCATGGGTTTTGGGCCATCATTGAACTACTAACAGAAGAAAGCGCATAAGATGTTCCTTGCGGTTGGGAAGATGAGGATATTACAGTTCTGGATGATTGTGAAGGAGATGTTGAAGTTCCAGTAGTGTGTTGGACAATAATTTGAAGTGGAGCAGTGGATGGTTGACTTTGCAGTGGAGAGGTCAAGATGGATGACGATGATGAAAGAGTCTCGCTATCAGACCCTTTAGGTGATTTCCCTGCTTTTTTCGTTTTAGGTAAAGGTAATTCAATTGGTTTGATACCAAACCTTTCACTCTGCAATCTGGTAAGAGGATGAGAAGGGTTATATTGCGAAGTCACACTACCTTGAGATATTTCAAATTTCTGGGGTGATATAGAAAATCCTTGAAGTTTATGGATCAAAGATTCAACTTCAGCTAATGTTCGGGTTTGTGGCAGTGGTTGTTGTTTTATCAACTTCTCGCTCAAGATTTAAAGATTCTAAGTGCGATGGAGAAGTTGGGGGAGATGTTGAGGGCGATTTACTCTCAGAATGGTATTTAGATTTAGATTTACTAGCCATTCATAGTTCGGGCTGTCCTTCTAGCGCCAAATATTTTGAAGCCCCGAAAATCGGGTCTACAACAAGGGGGATACCCACCCGGTCGGACCTTGGTTAGCAGCTCCTTTTCCGTTTGGGATGGTGGGTCCGACTGGGGATAATGGGCCCAGTTTCCCAATTTGTGTTTGTGTGTGTTGGGAATTGATATTTCCTTTCTAATAATTCCTAAGTAAAATTCTTTTACTCTAAATCTAATCTAACAACATGCAGTTGTATTCTAATGAATAGAAATATCTAGTTCTAAAACTAACCCGAGATTTGATCTTTCAATTATGCGATCTAAAATAGTTTCTAATAGCAATTGGTAATAAAGATCATTCAATCACTATGAGAAAAGAATTCAATAAAGATGAACTATTTCGTATAAAAAGTTAGCTGAAACAATTGTGAAAAGCATATCGCATAATAAGTCATTCATATATTAAGCATAAATAGAATAGCCATCACCGTACAAAAGTGCAAAATGATAACTCAAACATTCAAGCATTCATATATAAATAAATGAACATAAATATCACTTAAACACATAAGCAGAAATCGTTAAGAGATAAAAGTACCATTGATAACAAGTTCTACTCATGAGCTTCAGCAATAATGATTTATCTCTTCTTAATTCAACATCTACTAAGAGTACAAAAGTGCAATTTCAGGAGTAGATATTAAACACAGATATCAATAAATCTTGTTCCATTCATTCATCAAAACCTCCTCTGAGGGTGTAGAAGTGCATGTTCTAAGGACATGTTTTTGAAAAATTTCAGGACCTTTCTCTAAATGCATGAGAAGGGTTGAAATACTACTAGCTAAATTCTAAAAATAATTTATTACAAAAATATAGGAGGAGGTTTAAATGACCATCCTCATCTAAGGGAAAAATAAAACTAAAACTAAAAATAAAACTGAATCTGGAAATTACTATCCATGTATCTATTTTATGTAGCCGCAAGCATTCAACATCAGCTTGAGGAGAGTTGGTTGGTCGACCTCCAACTTTAGTTGCACTGCAAAAACATAATCGGCAAGTGCTGGCGCTATCTTCTCAGCAGAGTTAGTGAGGCATTTGAGAGTCATGCATTGACCATGTGGTTTAACCGAGTACTGCCAGTAAGAATCCCAATTCAACTTAGTTAACCTCTTGATGGACTCTGCTCTTTCTTCAGCCTTTTGCCTCCAGCTGGTCTGTAGATGTTGTGAATTTGGGAGAAATTTACATAGCACTCAAGGATATCCCTGATAAATACCACTGTTTTTAGAGCTCGAGTTTTGCTTTTAGCCTTTAGCACTTTTTCCTACAATTTTCTGGGCTTTCAGACAATTGAACGCTTAGAGGATTTCCTTCTCAAGGGGTTTTGCCCAGCGATGCGCGATTAGCACTAAAATTGCCTACATTTCTCGATCCGAGCTTCCCTGATGCCAGTTTTCGCCTCTTGCAGGTTTTTGTTAGATGAATTCAGAAATCAGAGCTTCTCCTTCTTTTCCCATTATACTCTGAACATTTCTACATATATCTTTCTGCTTTTCGCTCCTGCAATTTTACAAACAAGGAAAGGGTAATGATAAGAAATAAGGTGACGGGAAAGCTTTAAATGCCAAAATCATATAAAATATACTACCCTACGTGAACTGACCTCTTGATCAGATCGAAACCTTATCTCATTAATGATCATCAACTAACTTATTAAATTAACATTAATGCGCATAACTTGACATTAGATTATGAAAAACTTCTTGAACGATGTGCCTTGCAGATCTGCGATAAAGCGATTCGACGATTTGCTTCGCAATATCGCAGATCACAATATCGCTGATTCGTTGTGTTTTGACAATCATTCATTTCCATGCGTTTATGCGAAATGCGATTTGCGAGACGTGTTATCGCATATTGTTGGTTTTGAAGTATTTCACCTTAAGTGATATCTGAGGCATATGAAAACTGCGACACACGATGAGTTTCTTCGGTGTGCGATCTCGCATCGCGATTTTGCAATCTTAGGAGTTTGCTTATATTGTGTCATCCATTACCTTTTTACGATGCGATGCTTTATCATTGAGAGAAAGATTTTGTTCGAACTCATCATAAAACTTAAGTCCTTTTGGATTTTGCGGGTATTCTCCTAAGTTTATGATAGTAAGATTTATTCAAAAAGGGAATACAAGTTCTAATTTATTTTTATTTTCTAGATGAAGGGTCCCCACTTATTTAGTATTGGTATCAAAAATAAAATAAGAAGGGGGGTTGTTGCTGGCCACAATAGGTTCCTAAGTCTAAACTTAGGAAAATTAAAATATTAATGGGTAATCTAATTGTGGGTGAATCTTCTAGATAAAGATAGAGATCAAGTCAAAATGGTTTGAGCCTTTGATTAGGAGTTAATCTAGGCCATTTGTTATCCAACGTGAAGATATAAGAAGGGGCTTGAGGGTCATTTGGAAAATACACTAGGCAGATACTCAGTTGCCTGAGTAAAATCTATTTTCTCACTGGTTGAAGTTCGGCTAGAGAAAATCAATCAGAGGGAGAGTTTCAGGTGGAGGAGAGATAGAGAGGGTCTAACATCTGTTGAAAATAGCAACAAGAAATGCTAAATATAGAAGTCCTAAAAATAACATTACTATAAATAGCATTTCGGGATACATTCCAATTTTAGTTAGTCCCTGAACTAAAATTGAGAATTAAAATTCAAATTTGATCTAAGCAGCTGTTTGAAAAATAATTAATTGATTCATCTTGAGTTAATTAGTTTGAGAAAATCAAACATGAAGTCTATGTGAAGACATGCAACAGTTATCCCTTTGATTAAGGAAGTTATCCCTTAATTAAGGAGATCAAGATGAGTTGTACTTTGAGTTGTAATTAGTTAGCTCAGTTAACTGAGTTAAGTCTAGTTATATTAGTTCCAACAGTTCATGGAACTGATTGTGAGTTTAGTTAGTTAATGCATGCATGCATGCAACTAGTGTACTTCAGATAACTGAATATTCTTTCATAAATAACTCATGCATATCAGTTCAGTCAAAGACCCATTTGAGATCAGAGGATGGGACAGTGTACTATCAGTTGCAGGAATATTCCATTGAGGATATCTCTTGCATGCAGAAAGAATTCATTCCTTGAGGATTGCGCAGTTATTTCTGAGTTTGGTGAGTTGTGTGAGAGGTGAATTCACATAGGTGGAAGCCAGAGGACCCAGGAGAAACTGTGCAAGGAAATAGGAGGCTTGGAGGAATGTAGGAAGGCATATGTTGTGTCTATTCAGTCTATGAGCAACATTGAGGGATTGTATTGAGATCTGGATAGCTTGTGAGCTAAAGCTTTGTGTAATTCAAAGATATTTCCACTTGTATGATAATACAGATAGCGAGGTTTTTAGCTGAGTCTTTCCCTAGAGTATTCTTTTGTGTTCATGTGTGATTGTTTCTTATTCATTTGTTATATGTGTTCTATTTGATCTTGCTCCAAAATCGGTTAAGCTTTCGCAAGTTTGTTTGTAGAAGTAAATCAAGTATTTTGCTTTAGTATATTGCATTATTAGGTGATCTACAGTGAGAATTTATACATGGTATCAGATCAAAGGTGATCAAAGAGGAGAATAGTATACAAAGAAGGGAGAAGTTTGAAGTTTGAAGTTCTTGATTATAGAAATCGAATTCTTATCACATCTCAAATTTCACCAATGGCGTTCAATGTTTTGAGACTCGAGTATGCCCTGGATGGCAGCTCGAATTATATAGCCTGCAAAGATCGCATGGAAGCGATATTAGAGGACAATTGTTTGAAGGACTTCATTGATCAAGAAGTCCCTAAGCCAGCATCTGCTAATGCCCAAGAATTAGCGGAATGGAAGAAATGTGTGGCTAGAGCAAGGAGGATTCTTCTGGAGGGAGTTCGAGACCACATTTTCCCGAGTCTCCATGGGAAGGAGACACCGTTTTCAATGTGGAAAACATTGAGGGATCTATATCAAAACAACAAGGATCAAAGGAACTTGGCGCTGAAAGAAAAGCTTCGAAAAATCAAGTGTGAAAAGGGCAACACGATCTTTACATATCTGAACAAGCTGACCACCTGCAGGGATGAGCTTGGAAGTGTAGGAATCACGATGGCCGATGATGACATGGTGAGTCTTGCTCTCCTTGGTCTTCCTAAGAGCTGGCATAACTAACAAGACTCGGTAAATGGAAGAGAGAAACTTCCATATTGGGAACGACTGTGGTTGGATCTGATGCAGGAGGAGATAAGGAGAAGCACCAGAGATGGATCTTCATCAAAGCAAGATGATAAAGAAAATCTAGCCTTAGCAAGTAAGGCAAGAAAAGGGAAGGGGAAGGCTTCCCATTCCAAATCAAGTTCTTCCCATGGTGGGAAGAAGATTGACAAATTGAAAGTGTGATGCTTTCATTGTCATGAGGTGGGCCATTATGCTACGAATTGTCCATAGAAGAAATCCAAGAAGGGATCCTCGAAAGGATCAGATGGTGAGGCACTAGCCTCACAGTTCGAATTGGATTTCACCCTCATCGCCTGCATGGTTTCATCAATGGTGGGTCGTGTTTGGTACCTGGACAATGGAGCTTCATTCCACATGACCGACGATAGAGTTTATTTAGTACCTTGGAGGAGAAGGACCTCCAGATGTGCATAGAGATGGGCGATGATGGAAAGTACTATGTTTCAGGTGAAGGTATGGTTGTGTTTAAGAGGGAGCATGGAGCTCCTCTCACCTTGACTAATGTAAAGTATGTGCCTGGTCTGAAGAAGAACCTGGTGTTCGTCGCAATGTTGGAAGACAAAGGCTATGATGTAGTCTTTAGTAAAGGAAAGGCATTCGTGAGGCACATTGGCACTGGAAAGACCAAGAGGATTGGGATTCGAGTAAAGAATCTCTACAATCTGGAGGTAGATGACTATGCTACATTGAGTTCCAAAGTAGAGTTGGTGCAAAGCCAAGATATTGGTGAGCTATGGCATAAAATATTGGGCCACTTGCACCATGGGGCCTTGAAGATCATGCAACAGATTTCTACTGGACTTCCCAAGCATAAACTAGAGCAAGTGGATACATGCAAAGGTTTTACCTTGGTAAGTATGCAAAATCTTCCTTTCAGGATCAAGACAGTCGAGCTGGAGAAATCTTGGAGTGAGTTCATATGGATGTGTGTGGACCATTCTTGACAGCCTCCACCGCTAAACAAAGGTACTATGTTATTTTTATTGATGATTTTTCTCGTAGATGTTGGATCTACTTCATGTAGAAGAAGGATCAAACCTTCTCAAGGTTTTGTGAGTTCAAAGCCTTGGTTGAGAAAGAATCTAGAAAGAAAATAAGAGCCTTGCGAAGTGACAATCGTGGAGGTATGTCTCTCAATAGTTTAAGGACTTCTGTATAGCAGAAGGAATTAAACGGGAGTTGACGACACCCCATAACCCACAACAGAATGGAGTGGCCGAAAGGAAGAACAGAACGATTGTGGGAGGAGCTCAGGCGATGCTGTATGACCAAGGCTTACCACTTCACTTGTGGGCTGAGGCATGCAATACAACAATATACTTGCAGAATAGAAGCTCGCATCGTATACTGGGATGAAGACACCAATAGAGGCCTTCTCCGGGAAGAGATCAGATATGAGTCACTTTAGGATCTTTGGATCATCAATTTATTTCCATATGACCAAAGATGCCCGGAAGAAGCTAGAGCCAACAACTGAGTTGGGGATACTTGTGGGATACACTGATACACCCCACAACTATCGGGTATTATTACCTACCAGTCAAAGGACAGTGGTACGTAGAGATCTGAAGTTCGACGACAAGAGGCCATGCGAGTTTCCTTTGAGAGGGAGCTCAAGTTGCATGCAGAGGAGGAACTTTTGGTTCCTAAGGAGGAGGAGCCTCAGACTAATGTAGAGTAGCCGCATGAAAAGGATCTAGGAGTGGAGACATCCACTCATGCAGAGTCTTCAAGAGATGGGTGGAAACTCTCAAGGGAAGCTGACAGATTTGTGATGGATGTGAGAGAGAATGTGGGACAACCATCCTCTCAGCGCAGACAGAGGAGATCACCTAAGCGGTACACTGGTTACATGGCCCTTGTTGGGGAGTGTGTAGAGATCGAACCATCTTCCTTTGAGGAAGCAGTGCAATAGCTAGTTTGGGTTGATGCTATGGTGGAGGAGTACGATTCCATAGTTCGGAACAGTGTTTGGGATGTTGTCCCAAGACCGGAGGACAAGTCAGTGGTGAGTTCCCGATGGCTTTACAAGGTAAAGCAAGTAGCTGATGGGAGTATGGAGAAACATAAGGCAAGGTTTGTTTCCCGTGGTTTCTCATAGGTCCAGGGGATCGACTATGATGAAATTTTTTCTCCTATAGCAAGGAACTCATCTTTCAGATCGATGTTGGCACTATCAACACAGATGGGTTGGAAGATCCATCAGATGGATGTGAAGACTGCATTCCTCAATGGCAAGATTGAGGAAGAGGTGTACATAGAGCAGTTGGAAGGATTTGAGACCTTCAATTGTGAGTTGCATGTGTGTCGACTCAAGAGAGCTTTGTACGAGCTGAAGCAAGCACCTCGTGCTTGGTACACCAGGATCGACAGCTATTTCACCGGGTTGGGCTTCACAAAGAGTGAAGCAGATGCGAATCTTTACCACATCATGGTAGAAGGTAAGCAGTCGATCATTGTTCTTTATGTTGATGATTTGATATTGACAGGTGATGATCAGTTGATCATGTCTTGTAAGGAGGACCTTGCAAGAGAGTTCGAGATGAAAGACACGAGTCTTATGCACTACTTTCTAGGCATGGAAGTGTGGCAGAAGGATGGGGAAGTGTTTGTGTCTGAAGGAAAGTATGCCAATGAGATACTTAGGAGATTCCACATGGAGAAGTGCAAGCCCATGCAGACTCCTCTAGCAGGTATCTGGAGGAAGGAGGATGGTACTTCAGGTGAGGTAGTAGCTACTACTATTTATTGACATCTTGTTGGTTCATTGATGTATTTAGTGAACACATGACCAGATTTGTGCTTTGCGGTGAACTAGCTGAGTCAAGCTATGGTTCAGCCTACCAAGCTATTTTGGAAGGCAGCGAAGCATGCGCTGAGATACCTCAAAGGCACATCTCATTATGGATTATGGTACAAATAGATAGAGGGAGTGAAACTTTAGGGCTTCACATATGAAAATTGGGCAGGGATTCCATCAGATGCTAGTCAGGCAGCATGTGAGGCCATTTGGATGCGGAAAATTCTAGTTGAATTGTTTGATCAGAGGATGGATCCAACTGTGATCTATTGTGATAATCAGAGTTGTATCAAACTCTATGAGAATCCAATATTTCTTGACAGGTCCAAGCACATCGATATCTGACATCATCATCTTCGATACTGTGTGGTGAAGAGGATCATGTTGTTGCTATATGTTTTGACCGAGGAGTAGGATGCAGATATTTTGACTAAGGCATTGTCAAAATGCAAATTCAAGTTCACAGAGATAGTATTGGGGTGACAGATAATCCATTTCTTGTTGAGAGGGAGTGTTGATAATAGCAACAAGAAATGCTAAATATAAAAGTGCTAAAAATAGAATTTCTATAAATAGCATTTCAGGATACATTCCAATTTTAGTTAGTCCCTGATCTAAAATTGAGAATTAAAATTCGAATTTGATCTTAGCAGCTGTTTGAAAAATAATTAATTGATTCATCTTGAGTTAATTAGTTGGAGAAAATCAAACATGAAGTCTATGTGAAGACATGCAACAGTTATCCCTTTGATTGAGGAAGTTATCCCTTGATTAAGGAGATCAAGATGAGTTGTACTTTGAGTTGTAATTAGTTAGCTCAGTTAACTAAGTTAAGTCGAGTTAGATTAGTTCCAACAGTTTGTGGAACTGATTGTGAGTTCAGTTAGTTAATGCATGAATGCAAGCAACTAGTATACTTCAAATAACTGAATATTCTCTCGTAAATAACTCATGCATGTCAGTTCAGTCAAAGACCCAGTTGAGATCAGAGGATGGGACAATGTACTATCAGTTGCAGGAATATTCCATTGAGGATATCTCTTGCATGCAGAAGGAATTCATTCCTTGAGGATTGCGCAGTTATTTCTGAGTTTGGTGAGTTGTGTGAGAGGTGAATTCACACAGGTGGCAGCTAGAGGACCCAGGAGAAACTGCGTAAGGAAATAGGAGGCTTGGAGGACTGTAGGGAGGCATATGTTGTGTCTATTCAGTCTATGAGAAGCATTGAGGGATTGTATTGAGAGATGGATAGTTTGTGAGCTAAATCTTTGTGTAATCCGAAGATATTTCCACTTGTATGATAATACAGATAACAGGGTTTTTAGTTGAGGCTTTCCCCAGAGTATTCTTCTATGTTCATGTGTGATTGTTTCTTCTTCATCTGTTATACGTGTTCTATTTGATCTTGCTCAAAATCGATTAAGCTTTCGCAAGTTTGTTTGTAGAAGTAGATCAAGTATTTTGCTTTAGTATATTGCATTATCAGGTGATCTATAGTGAGAATTTCTACAACATCAGTCAGAGAGATATGGATGAAGACGCAAAGCAGTAAAAGGATAGCGCTGGGCACATTGACACTAGGAGATGCAACGTTTGCTTGGGTGATGCATGCATTGCACAGGCTAGTCCAGGGGCCAGAGAAAGTGACGTTGGGAAAGCTAGAGAGACATAGAGGGTGGATGAACTTCTCTCTCGCGTCAGATACTTCTTCAGGAACGTCTGCAAATTTTTCTTAGAAAGCCTTGTTCTATACTATTGGGTGTAACTTGTACATGAAGATTTTTGCTGAAGAATAATAAAACCCTTATCTGCTGCACCAATTTTCCCGCATTGGGTTTTTCCTGGGACAATTGTCCAAAAATAACTGTCATTGTGATTGTATTTGTGCCAACATTTTACTTACATTTACTTTATGCAATTCTTTAATTGTGAAGGCTGCAGTAGAATATATTTCGATATTTTCCATAAGAATACAGTAGATAACCTATTTCTGAGGTAATAAGTAGAAGAATAAATATTAATCACTACAATAAGATTTCTATTTATAAATGTTCAAATTTCACTATGTCTGTCTTAATGTATTCTAGCAGTCCATTATCATCTAATACTAACTCCATTTGGATTTTCCATGCCAAAAAATTTGTGGTTCATTCCAAAGCATACTTGAGCCCGAGAACATTGAAATCCACATTCTTAGTCCTGGAGAAAACCTGTAACATTGATCTTCAAATTAAACCCTCCTGTAATGAAAACTTCAAATTCTCTTCTCTACTTTGAATCTAGCTTTGATACCATGTATAAATTTAATGTGTATATTCTAAACTTCTCATGAAATTTTCTAAATCAAAAGACTAGAAGCTACTCTACTCATCCGTGGAAGCAAATTCACGATCAAGAACACAAATCATTAACATGCATCAAGATTCAACACATATACACAGATATTTATCTAAGGGAAATCAACTACTCAAAACCCCTTACTATATGTATTGCATTAATCAAAGAATATAGAAGAAATATAATGCTTGACCAAGCTTGAGCAACCCCTGCACTAGTGTAATCTATCTCACTGCCTCACAAAATGACTATGGCCAATACTTAGCCAATTTTCCTGCCTACCAAGCTCCTATTTCCTTGCACTATTTGATGAGTAATTAGCCCCTATTAATTAGGGAAATTACTCTTTGAGAATTGCGCAATTCCTTTAGGCCCTTCTTTGATTGCATGCACCACTTGTACAACTTGGAAAATTCTACAACTAATAATACACTGCCCTTGAACTCCAATATCAACTGGGTAATTCGAATTATCTACATGCAACAATTATTTTTGGCTAATTGATTAGTTAACTAGATTATCACTCAGTATGAAAAAAAGTTATGCACCCTTAACTGAACCTCCACTAGTTCTACTAACAGTGAGAACTAGTTACACTGGCAATAACTCAAATTAATTGAAATATATTGCTATAAATTAGCAATCAATCATGTAGAAATGAACTCAAGTGTCTCCAACTTGAATTTACTAAGTTAACTGAGTGACAATGCCCATGTCACCTCAGTTAACTACCTCCAAGTATTATGTTGAAATTGAAATTCGAATTTCTCCTAATTTAATCAAGGGAAAATTAAATTAGGAATTTCTTGTTGGATTTTCAACAGGGGACTTCGCCACTACTCTGGTCATGTCCATTTCTTCTTGATCATCAACCTTTTAGTGTTTATTTTTTCTAAAAATATCCTACTACGAAACCACTTGTTGGCCCAAATATCACACTAATAAGGGGGGATGAATCATTGTTAGATCAATTTTACTATTTCACAACTTTTCATAATCAAGAAACCATATAGGGATAAATCATAAACATTATGAAATCAACTATAATGATGCATCATCAAGCTACCATCATATCAATAACATATAAAGAAACCATCACATCACAAACATACACAAGATATTTTATTCGGAAACCCATATGAGAGAAAACCACCAACCTTCTTCTTCTTTATCTTCAATTCATTTACATAAGTTCACAGGATATGACCTACTGGAAGAAACTACCCCCACGAAATGCAAGCTACCACTTGCAGTAGGCTACAACCTGATTGAGGCACCAACCATGAAAGTTTCAAGTAACTTCTCACTATAGGATACAGGATTGAGGCATTGACCTTGATGAAAACCAAGCATCAACTTGCTCTAGGCTACAACCTAAAAAATGAGTAGACTCTAACTTTCTTTAAGGATCCAAGATTGAGGCTTCAACCTCAGTGGAACCATCCTCCTAATTCAACTCCCTGTGGAGCTCTATTTAATCTCATTTTCAAAATGGATCCACTGGCATCACATACTAATGAATCATAAGTAAAGTCAAAATCCGCAACCTGTACTATTTGTTGTCATCATCACAACCTTTATCATCATATCAACTTGCACATACTGTCACTGTTATCATTGCCACGACAACCTATAAATACTGTTACTGACACAATCACTATCAATGTAACCTGCAAATATTGTCACTACCACAAATATTTCTAATGAAACCTGCAAACACTGCTACCCATACCTTTCTCCAACAAGTTCATCAATCCAATCACTCAATCCCCTTCTCATAACTTGTTTTCACCATGTATCCAAAACCACTAAACCCTACTTATAGACCCCCAAAAACATACTCAAGAGATTATGGCCATCAAACAAGTGTTAGAAGAGCAACACACACCCTTAGTTAAAGCCATCTCTGATCCCTAATCATCCAACTTTTTTCAGAATCAAATTTGGATTAATATTGAGCCTAAAAACTCATAATAACCATATACAACTATATAATAATTTAAATACTCTACAAGAACGCTCTTTTCGAGGGCCCTTCTACAATTTTCCAGATTTTAGCATCAACCACAAATGGTCTACTAAATATCGACAAAATTAACCCCCCCACACACACATATATCTATATATATATATATATATATATATATATATATATAACTTTTATGACTTTTAAAACCGTGCGAATCATCCCCAATACCAAGGACAAATCACCAGAGCGCCTTATGAATCTCACTAATCAATATGCTTCTTATACCATCCTCGCCCATTTGTTTTGTAATGTGGTTAGTCCAACACAAGTCGAGGACATGGACAATCCCAATGCACATTCCTCACCATGACTCAAGTTTTGTATGGATGCAACCAATCATGTATCAAACCAATACAACTAGTATCAAACCAATGTGCCCACTTACATATCAAACCAATGTGACCAATATTAAACCAATGAAACCAATATCAAGCCAATGCACCCACTCACATATGAAACCAATGCGACTACTGTGTTCTTTGTGTGAACCAAAGAAGTCAAGTTTTATACCAATGTGACCATTGAGCTCTTGGGCTCTTTTGGCTCTATTTAGGTTACAAAACAATGTGACCACTATGCTTTGTGACTATGCGACCACTATGCTCTTAGGCTCTTGTGGCTATGTGAATACTATGCTTCTTGAGCTCTTTTAACTCTATTTAGATTACAAATTGATGTGACCACAATGCTATATGGCTATGTGACCATTGTGGTCTGCTTTTATCAACAAAACAACCTACGTACGCTTCGTGGCTCATCTCAGGGATCAATCGTTATGTTAATCTTGTGGAAGAACAGAACTATGGCATTGTGGTGGCCACAATGATCATTGTTTCCAAAAGAAATAGACCCATATATTTTAGAACTACAATGACTAGTCATGATACCATCTGAACCATAATGCAAACACGTAGCACATGGAGTCAATAATAATATTTCAAACCGAAACAATTATCCACAAACCAAAATAAACAAATCAATCTCAGAACTTTGAAGTCTCCCATTCTCAAATCATCTTTGTGTATCTTCAATTGCAATTGATGATGATTTTGAGTTTCAAAATCTTGTATATATATAGATGGTCTCGTGGACCCATGGCTCATTAGAGGCAACAAAGGGTTCATGAATTTGTTGTGATTTAAACTATTAAAACTCGTGCCACGCGGTGGTTCCATAGACCATGACCTTGAACACTTTTTAATAAGCCATACGGTGGTTTTATAAGACCATGACCATGCACACTTTTTAATAAGCCATGTGGTGGTTCCATAAGGCCATGACCATGCATGCTTTTTAATAAATTTGGTGACCTGGGTTTTGCCCCATGTTTGGGTCCTTTATTTCAAGAAGTCATAAATTTTCATCCAGGTGTATTTTTCAAAGTATAATATACGTTGGAAAGGTATCAACTAGGCCTATCCAATCATGCTATCCATAGGATTATTAGGGCATCATAAATATATGAAATACTCAAATTACCTTTAAATTAACCTATAGAAAACCCATATTTCATATGACTTCCTAAAAGGTGCTACTACGTTCTTAGGTACCCCTTTGACATATAGAGGGTACTACTGCTTCCTTAGGTACCCCTTTGACATAAATGATGCTTGATGTCATCAATGACAACACAATGTGCAACACTTGGGTGACCTGTGAATACTATAGGTCACTATAATCCATCTCATTTGTTGGAAATATTGGTTGGGGGTGAATCAATATTTATTTCCAATTGTTATTTTTACTAGTTAGATCACTTATATTTAGAACACAAAATGAAAAATGATATAATAAACACTTTTATTAATTTATTATTTCAATAAATCAAGTACAATATATGTAGGGCTCCAACCCTAGATGAAGACACCAATATTCAATCTCCCAGGCTCCAACCTGTAATATGCCAAGCACTGACTTGGAATTCCCAAGGCACCAACCTTGTCAATTTCTAGGCACCAACCTCTAGGGCTCCAACCCTATTTCTGGTTTAGGCTACGACCTGCTTTCTTGAGGACTCTTATCCTCTAGGGCTCCAATCTTCCAAGGCACCAACCTTGTCTTTACTTTGTCAAGATAGGTTTGGTTATTATTCATGTCTCCTAATGTCTTCTTCAACGAGCCCAATCAATCTTCAACTATGTTGTCACTTAGCATCCACGTCACATCATCAATGACAACCTTGTTCTCTTAGAAGGTGTCACCACTGCTCTTCATTGTACCCAAAACAATTTCTCCAAGTCACCTCATGATGATATCATGGTCTCCAATGATCTCCACAAATCTTCAATATGTCTTCGATGAGCAACCCTAGTTCTGCACCTGCTCTAAACCTCTTCAAGGGATTTTTTCAAGATCTTCTCACAAAGTCCCAACAAAGTATTTCTCCACAATATTCAAGATGTCTTCAAGGTACTCCAAGATGTCTTTCAAGATTCTTCACTATGCTGCACCATGTCTGTTCCAAGAATTCTTCAAGGGTGTCTTCAATAACCCTTGCCTAAACAAGATATCTCTCCACAGGCTCCTTGATTGATGCTTCAAAACCCTTCACTGTCTTCAATTAACGTAGACAAAAAAATAAGTGATATACCTACTTGTATGTCTTCAATAGGATTCTTCATCATTCAATTGTTCACATGTTTAATTGGCTCTTCACTATACTTTGACTTCACTAGTGTTTGACTTCACTTATGCTTGTCTTAGTCTTCACTGTAGTTGAATTAATAAGCCACATGTTACTACTTCAATTGTATCCTCAAGAGTAAAACAATAGAGTTCATCACAGTCCAAGCATAGATGTTTAAGCCACTCCAAGATAGGTTTACTTCCCGCTACTCAAGAATCCGAGTCACTGTGAGATAGGTACACTGCACCATAGTCAGTCAAGCAAATGAGACACTATAGTCCTTTTTTGCTGCACCAATCAACACTGTTGCACCTTTGACGGAGCCACTATTTGCACCTTAGTCTGAGTTACTATCACACCTCTGTCCGAGTTATTGTGCATACATAGTTTGAGCTATAGGTGGAGGTATTGATCATAGTTTGCAGCAAATGATTATAGGGTTCGAGGACAGTTAGTTCATAAGAATTTTAACGTTGTCCTAACCCTTGCTTATTTTCTTCAATTTTGTGCCTTATCTTCCTTGTTCATGCGCTATGAACTAAGGCTCATATTCTATCTTGGATGAATATATTAATAGCAAAAGAATGAGCTCCAAAACCTTATAAATAGTGGTATTTTTCAAGCCAAAACGAAGAGACACGTCTAAGTATGGAGGCCGACTTGTGTCTTTGAGCATAGGTCGGCTCAAAATTAATTGTATTTTTCATATCTTAAAAATTCAATATCTCACAAACTACTGGGAGTTTCGGGACAAGTAAGGGCTCATTAGAAAGGAAAAAATATACTCTACAAGATGGTATATGACCCATGTTGATAGACTTCCTCCAAGATGCCAAAATTTATTTTTCTTTGTAACTGTCCTTGAATTTTTTATGTGCAGAAGGTGATTAGGACAACAAGGCTTTTCTATTGTTTGGGACAACATGGCTTCGCCATAGTTTGGCTTAGAAATATAACTATGAGTGACATGATGAGTGTATCCAATAATGTCATCATGAGTGTATCCAGCATGAGCGTATCATCTTGTATCTAACTATCCAAGACAGTCTTCCAATCATGTCATCAAGACCATCATCAAGTGTAGTCCGTCATATGTCATCAAGGGTTTCTATATCATCAATCAAGGCATATGATTGACACTTGGAACTTATTAAGAATTCTTCATTAGTGGCTTGACATATTAATTGATGGCATTCTTATCAAACAAGAGTTATGGCATCATCATCTAGAACCAAACATTTATTGTCTTCAACCTTATCATCTCATTCTAGGGTTTCATGATATTCATTAGGAATCTCAAGAATATCTTCCATCTCGGCAAATGCTATATTGACATAAATGAAAACCTTGACTAACATCATTCATACCTTCACGTCTTTTACACCATAGATAAAACTTCATCGCCATAATGGAGGCATATTTAGAAGTCCCTTTTCAATCTTATGATTTTCCTAAGATTTGGTAGTATGTCATTGGGGTATGATTTTATTTTCCTTTGATAATGATCAATAAGTTCATCAGCAAAACAATATTCCCCATTGGAAATGACATATAAAATCTATTTTTCACACTTGGACCACCACATTGAGACCATACAATTACCTTAGGTGACATTATTTATAAAATAACACTTTTTTGAAACAACTAGTTGATTATAGTTATAATCAAGTATTCAAGACCCTTAACACAATTGTCAATCCCTACCACTATATATGTTCTCTTAGATGATGTGGTATTCCTCATTTCAACATAGGTCTCTCATCACATTCCACATAATAATCTAGTATAACCGTTATTGTAGCATGTTTGGTTCAGGTCCTCCTCCTAGTTCTTTTTCCTCCTCCTCTACTTCCTCCCCCTTATATAAGTTTTCCATTTATGACTATCTTGAACTTGCCAGATTTAGCATTTCTCAGAAATGGCCCTTTTTTAAAATATGCATATTGGGTGGTCATTCCCTCCATGTTTTTATCAAGGATCAATAAATTTGAAGGTTGATATAGAGATGACCTTTCCAACCACATGATATTAGGATCTTTCAATGCACCCTCATAAGCATTGAACCTAAGTGGTGTTTTGAACTAGTCACTAAGGCATGTACCACCTTTGAGTCTATGTCTAAGTTGTTTTTCATTTTTTTTTAATTACTCATCCAATATAACAATGGAATTAAGATCTTTATTGTATTCTATTAAACCATTTCACTGACAAAATACATTATATACATGTGGGAATGTAATAGAGAATATTCATGAGGGGGAGTGTAGGAGAAGTTTGGGTAAATTTTCCACAGATGACAAAATGTTCATGGTCTATTTTTTAAAATCTTTCCTTCTCACTTCTTCCATTGATGTAGCCAATACTCCTCCCTAAATTAAAGAAAATTTTATCCCAAAATATCAAAAATTTGATCTTATTTATTCACATGAAAATATTTTTACATTGTCATTCCTAATGACCCTAGGCATGCTTCTAATGAACCATGTTTAATGTAAGTGCACTACATGTTGATGCTTATATTAAAAGGTCAACAGGTTCCACCTTCAATTAGTTTTCCAACTTGTTATTTTCCCCTCAAACTAATATTTATGGAAACCATTAAGGTGGGGTTAGAGCATTTTATGGGATGCCTAGTAAATATTATAGAGTACCTAATACTTCCTATGGTGGCTCCAACACTTCCTCTTGAGGCCCACCATATCTCAACCCATATACCCCATTTAGTTATGTGTTTCATAGGAATTTAACTTCTATTAAGGACCATTCTTCTCTCCTAACCCATTTCCATTCCATATTAGTTTGGTCTACCCTTCTTAAATTGGTCAAAGATAGAAAAATCCTCCAATCCAACCTAATCCATTACAATAAAATAAGAGCAAGAAGAAGAAGGGATATAACACTAACAATAACAATAAAACTATAACCTAACGCAGGGGGAAAACAACAAATTTCCCTCAGATTGTTGGTGGCAACAACAATAATAAAAAAAATAAAATTCATAGCAATTGCAACCAACCTAGGCAAGGGAATTATAACCCACCATTTCCTTCTCATAAATGTGCCATTTACAAGATTTTTGTTCATATCACCCGTACTATTATGAAATTCTAGAAATATAATATATGAAAAGTAGAGGCATAATCAGAACAACAATCCCCCATAAAGGAATTCCCCCTTCTTACAGTAGGGGAACCTAAACCCTCAATAGTCATATGTGTTGTGAAATGTGCCCCCTTAGAAAAACCTAGTGAAAAATGACAATAAAACACCATCATCCTCCACTTCTCCTAACTTGTCACAAGGAGAGTCCTCCTCGTAACATACATACATGATGCCAAACAACATGCATCTTCAATCATATAATCAAATATTTGGTCCACCTAACCTTACTTAGGTATTACCATTATGCTTCTTCCCAAATTAAATATATGTAACCATTCCCCATCTACACAATTTTTTCTTTTGATGGAGCACGTCCACTCCCACCAAGGGATTCATTAATCCCCTCATCACAATATAGATCATTATTTAGTTGTGAAGCACCTTCCACTAACAATCCTACTTTTTCAAAAAGCACCAACCTCAAGAATGCTTCACAAAGGATCCCCTTTCTCTTTTTTCTACTTTGAATTTTCGGTTTCCCACTTTAGGCCAGTCTAGTCCTACCCCTTTAGCTTCACCTCATGTTACCTTGATCCTATATCCTACTTCCTGATGGGCCTCCCAATTAGGTAAAACATAAGGCCCATTTAACATTTCCTATGCACATAAAAGTTGTATTAGATCTTCCATTTTGCACTTTATAATATTTTCTTAGCTTAAATGAGTTATTAGGAAGGTTAAAGAGATTTGTCATGCTTTATGTTCCAAATGTGGCTATGATAAAGGATATTGAGAAGATTTGGAACAAATCACAAGGATATTTAGTCAGAGAAATTTATGGGACCTGTCCCCTGCTACAAGAAGATAAAACTCAGCTGGCTTGGAGCACTAAATACTCCTCCCTATAGTTGAGAGGTTACTCAAAGAACATGATCCTATTTTTTAGGAGTTTTGGAGGGAGAGAAATCCTCCATTCAAGGAGGCTACCCATCACTCATCTTGTATAAATAGAGGGATTGAGTATCCCATTAGGAAGCTAGAAGTTCGTCAATTTTAAAGGAAGCAATAACAACTTAAGAGCCTAGAAGTTTTTTTATTCTACAAATTTTCATGTATAAGCAATTATTTGATTAATGAAAGACATATTTTGTTCTTAGACTATTCTCCTTTAGGGATATGAGCTTCCTTGGTTTAGGGTCCACTCCAGGTGCTCAAGACCCCTTATGTATTATTATCTTTTATGCACTTATTCATTTTCTACAAATTTATTTATGAGTATTGTCTTTATCCATGGTTAATTAGTTTGTTTTTAAACAATTTCTTCTTGCACAATCGTTGAGCACTATATGGTAGTTTTAGAGATACTTATATTGCTTATTTAGAATCTCTTTTCATACATTGAGTTCACTTTAGTTGTTGATATTTAATTGTTGTTTACCATTATTGTTTGTTGTAACTGTATAGTCCCCTATTTTGTAGAGCTACACGAGAATCTATAGTCACCCATTTGTTAAATAAATCCTTATATAATTTACATGAGGAAATGAGGACATGAGGAGATGGAAATGTATGATTGATAATTTCTTAGCCTCCCCTTAGCTCATTTTTCCTTCAAACTGCATCCTTAGCACATTTTCCTCCTCCCTAGACTGTCTCCTGTAGCACAATAGGGACTCTTGTGGCAGTGTGCATTTTGCATTTGAAACTCATATAAAATTAAATCCAAATCATGGTTAATCTTCTTTGATGTGTTACAACCTCCATGGAAACCTGAAGATGAAATTTAGAAGCCAATAGATAAAGTATATTACTTAACCAAGTTTGTTGTAGAAATTGTCTTTTTCCTGTAGAATTAGGATTTTCCATTTACATGCTTTGTTTCAGTTGAGAGTTTTTCCATTGCACAATAGGATAAAAATTATTTGATTTAATCATAGTTAATTTTTTTTTTTTCCTTTTCATGAAGATAAAATATATTTTCCTATTTCCTTTCATTTCTTGCAATTATGAATTTTTCCAGCACAATTAGTATGGTATCTCAGTAGCTAGATCTCATCTCAATGATTTCATGAAAGTCAGAAAAGTAAAAATATAAGTACATGCTACACCATAGTGCTGACCCATCTTAAGTTTGTACGAACCCCGGGTTGACAATTAAAGTTGAGACCCTTGGTAGTTGTTGTATCCTTGCTACAATACTGAGGGCCATCACTTCCTAACTTGGAAAATGTCAACATAGTAATTAAAATCCACCCAAGAGGACAAATAATCAATCTCAAACTCATATGAAGGGAGCTATATTAGGAATACTAGGGGAGCTAACAATTACAACCATGAACAAGGAAAATAAATACAACATTACAACATCTACACTAATGACTAAATACCTGTATGCAATTTGCAACATGGTAGGTCACTATACATATCATTCTTTGAAGCTCCTAGAGTTTCATGAGTTGCATTGATACTCCTTGGCCATTATAAGAGTTTTTAAGCTTTGGAAAATATTTCCATAAAAAAAAATCCATCCCTGGTTGATTCTCGGAAAAATTGTCTCTTAATTGATTCAAGATTCCCATTAGGATCGCTTTATAGAATACCTTGCATTTGGATTTTAACATGTAATCACCCATTGACATTTATTAATTGTTTATTTCATAATTGTTTTTTCCAAAATTAATTTCTTGATTATATTTGGCTTGGAGATTTTGTCGTTAATTAGCTAATTCAACTTAAATGGGATTATCAATTTCTTACAAGGTAATAGTGATGATAACACGTTTTATTTCAATGGACCCTTTTACTTTTAATTTATGCAAGAACTATTTTAAAAATTAATAGGAATACATTGTATTACTCTTCCAATATCGTAATCCAAAAGTAACCCAATGGAATAGCCTGAGTGGTTGAGAGTTAAAAATAACAAGCAAGAGGTCTTAATATGAAGTCCCTATGCTCACTACCTTTATGTATGGCCTCACTCTATGTCCCCTCTAGGTCAACACAAAATACTCTACACAACCTTTGTACACTAAGTACCATCCTTAGAATGAGGGGAATGTCAGGGATTTCACAAGTATGTATTTTATGAGGGAAAAAATATTAATCTATATTTACTAAAATAGTTCTAATAATATTCCATCTTTTGTTGTACCAATAAATCACATCCATCAAATTTTGAATGTTTACTTCAAATATCTCATTTTAAGTATAAAATTATTTTTCATTGGTGACAAAAAGGAAATAAATACAATGTATTGGTGGATGAATAACATTAGCAATTGCCTTTGAAGGAACAAAAAGCACACTATTATAAGGTAGAGAGGTAAATTTTATTGGGAATTGGAGTAGTGTGAAGTGTAGAATTTGAGAACTTATTGGTGCACTTGAAATATTAGTGGGGTAATCTTTAATTTTATTTATTTTTTAAGAAATATGATTGAATAAAAGAAATTGAGGACCAATGAAGCAAGAAAAATCACATCACATATTTTACATTCCTAATTTTTTTCCTTAGGACAATTATAGATACCAAATATGTACTCACTATCACAAGTCACTCTCAATTAGTTCAATTGCTTAATATTTTCAAATCCCTACATATGAAATGAAATTTGACACTTTCCTCCTTTAAAACTACTTTCATTTTCTACAAGTGCATCCTCACTTTAATGTAGGCAAGTAGGGAATCACCTTAAACATTATTCTCTACACATCTCCCATGGTGATCTATTATTAAGTATTCAGGGTTGTGTAATACCACCACCAAAAATAACCATACACTCACTTATTTGCAGTGGAGTTGGATTTTAATGGCTCTCCTCCGAGGATTCAAGTCCATGTGTACTTTTATACCAAAATGGGAAAGTAATTACCAGTAGCTAGAACTCATCTCATTGTCTTCATGGAAGTCAACAAAGGAAAAAGATAAGTACATGATACACACATAGTGCTGAGACCTCTTAAGCTTATAGAAACCATAAGTTGACAATTAAAGTTGAGACCCTTGATAGTTGTCGTATCCTTGCTACAATATTGAGGGCCATCACTTCCCAACTTGGAAAATGTCAACATAGTAATTAAAATCCACCCAAGAGGACAAAAAATCTGTCTCAAAATCATATGAAGGGAGCTATATTAGGAACAATATGGGAGATAACAATTACAACCAAAAACAAGGAAAATAAATACAACATTACAACATCTACACCAATGAATATATGCAATTTGCAACCTAGTAGGTCACTATACATATCATTCTTTGAATTTCCTAGAGTTTCATGAGTTGCATACTTACTCCTTTCACTATAGTATCACTCCTAGGCCATTATAGGAGTCTTGATGCTTTGGAAAATATTATCATAAAAATAAAAAATCTATCCTAGGTGGATTCTTGCTAGAACTATCTCTTGATAAAATTATTGATTCAAGATTCCCATGAGGATCACTTTAAAGCATACCTCGCATTGGGATTTGAACATGTAATCACAAATCAAAACTTATTAATTTTTTATGCCATATTTTTTTTTCAAAATTAGTTTCTTGATTATATATGGCTTGGAGATTTTTCATTTAATTAGCTAATTTAACATTAATGGAATTATCAATTTCTTACAAGGTAATAATGATGATAATGGGTTTTCTTTCAATGGACCCTTTTATTTTTAATTTAGGCATACATATTATACCTTTTCCAATATCTTAATCCATAAGTATCCCAATGGGATAGATTGAGTGGTTGAGAGTTAAAAATAACAAGCAAGAGGTCTCAAGGAGAAGTCCCTATGCTCACTAACTTTAGGTATGTAGGCCTTCTTCTATGTCCCTTCTAGGTCAACATAAAATACTCTACACAACATTTGTACACTAAGTACCATCCTTAGAATGAGGGGAAATGTTGGGGATTTCACAAGGATGTATTTTCGGAAGGAAAACATAATAATCCATATCTACTAAAATAGTTGTAATAATATTCCATCTTTTGTTGTACCAGTAAATCACATCCATCAAATTTTAGATGTTTACTTCAAATAACTCATTTTAAGTGTATAAATAATTTTCATTGATGACAAAAATGAAATGAATATAGTGTGTTGGTGGATGAATACAATTAGGAATTTCCCTTGAAGGTACAAAAAGCGCACTATTATAAGGTAGATAGGTAAATTTTATTCGGAATTGGAGTAGTGTGAAGTGTAGAATTTGAGAACTTATTCGTGCATTTGAAATATTAGTGTGGTAATCTTTAATTTTATTTATTTTTTAAGAATCTATTGATTAAACATGATTGAGGACTTGTGAAGCAAGTGAAATCACATCATATATTTTGCATTCCTAAAATTTTCCTTATGAAAATTATATATACCAAATATGTGCTCACTATCACAAGTCACTCTCATTTAGATTAAACTGCATACTATTTTCGACTCCGTACATATGAAAAGAAATTTGACACTTTCCTCCTTTACAACTACTTTCATTTTCTACATGTACATCCTCACTCTAATGTAGGCAAATACGGTATCACCTTAAACATTATTCCCTACACATCTCCCATGGTGATTTATTATTATGTATTTAGAATTGTGTAATTCCGCCATTAACAACATCCCTACAATCACTTTTTTGCAGTGGAGTTGGATTTGAAATTGCTCTCCTCCGAGGATTCTAGTCCATGGTGTGCTTTAATGCCAAAACAAGAAAGTTGCAACAAATATTATAGGTGTGGCATCACAATAGTCATGCAAAAAATTTCACCATTAGAATACAAGCTAACAACGACAAGGAAAATCATGAACATAGAAGTTGTGGAGGAAAAAGTATGAAATATAGAGTGGGAATGTGGAAGTAGATGATAGGGAAATGGGTGGATTTCATATGAAATTGGATAATTAGAGATGTAGGGAATCTCTAGTGGGTACTATGTATGTGCATTGTGTAATCATGGTATCATGACATATGTACACATTGTGTTATATTTTGTGTATGTATTTGTATTTTGTTGTACACCAGGTGTAGGTGTATGTATTGTGTTGTGGTGTACACTAGATGTAGGCGTATGTATTATGTTGCGTTGTACACTGGGTGTAGGTGCATTTGTTGTATGTAAGATGTAGGTGCATGTATTGCATGGTATGGTATGTTGTGTGTGGTTGTATGTATGTGATGCACACTATGTGTATGTGCACATGGTTGAGGAGAAGGCACTTGGTGCTTCTCAGGTGTGGTAACCGATCCAGAGTGTGTACGGAATAAGGACAAAGGTATAAGCTAAGGATTGATTAAAGGATAAGTATCAATATTTTATTTCAGTTTTACTATGCATGTGATTTATGATTATGGTCTATGATGATTACATGTGATCTATAATTCTGGTTTATGATGGTTACATGTGATTGATGATTTTGATCTATGATAGTTGTGTTTTGAGCTAACCTGATGTGATATGTTTATACATGTTGATTTGGTCAAAAATTATAGTTTGACTTGTTGTGACAAGAAGCGAACAAAAGTGCAAGTGTACCTTGTTGACGGGCCACCAATGAGGTATGATTTGAATTTATTCAATTTATTTTGAATCTAATGGAAATTATGTGCTTGGTATAGGAAAGCATGAAATGTCTGGGTTGGGTGGTTGAAATTGATTGCAAGAATTAGAATTACTAGTGAAATAAATTGGGACAGGTAGCAGTTGTTATCACTCAGGTTGTCCTTTTGATCAGCACAAAAGGATACGGCCGAGGTAACCACAGACCAATCTTTGGACTGCAAGTTCTAGCCCACCTGCAATCAGAGAGGGCTCTCTCTTTCTGATTTAGCTTTGTTGGAGATGATTTTAGGCTAGTTATTGAGTTCAAGGGGGTTTTGTTTAAGTTTTGGTGGGAAGGATGATATTTCAGGTAAAGAGGCAGGGATAGCATGAAATTTTTAGAACCATTGGGCGCGGAGTCAAGGAGTAAGACTGCTGGTACGTTTTCCTGATCACAAGAAAGAATATGGAGCAAGCTAGATGCATATGAAACAATCATTTAAGGTAAAAGATGGATTAAAGGCTAAGGAATGAGAGGCAATTAAGAATCTCATAGTCAGTTTAGCAAAAAAGAGATAAATGAGCCCTATCTAGGAGCAGTTAAGAATTCCTAGATAACAGTCATTCATATGTGAAATAGATCAAACATGAGCCATAAAGGAATTCATATTTATGCCTAAATAAGAGGAAAACATTAATAAGCCACATAAACTAAGCATAGAGTGCGGCTAAGCAAATTCTAAACCAATCCTTTGTTCTGTAACTTAAGCATATGTGAAATTGGAATAACAGAGGTAAGAAACACTTATTGATTCATACTGCAGCACAAGAATTCCACATTCATTTCTTCAGACCATTAGACACAGAGCAGTCCATTCTCCAAGATTTTCAGCAATCTTTGATTAATTAAAACATTTCAGATATCCAATGTGAGTCTCTCATGAAGACTATCAACCAACCAACCCTTAAAACAATACAGAGGGTGGTATATAAAGGGAAAAAAAATCAAAACCTGTTTATTACAGCTTGACCTAAACAGGTCTGAAAGAAAAATGATTACTTTAACCTAATCCTATCCAGCAATAAATGCAAGGAAATATCTTTGAGCTGCGCTGAGGGCAACCGTATCAAAACTGAGTTAATGTGTTGTCCTCGGTGACTTGGTGTAGGGTTTCTGCAATAACTATGCATGGGTCTCTGGTCCATTGTTGTTCGACGGCTTTAAAAGCTTTAACTGTGATTTGAGAGCATTAATGGGCTTACACCACTTTATTTGACTTTGTTGGAGGCCATTCAATGCTAAGCTGCCTTGGGAAATGAAGATTTTGATTAAAACATCCAACTGATACTCTTTGCCGCTCCATCTTTCCTCTGATACTCTTTCGCAGTGGAAACGGGTCGTTTCCCTCTTTTGCTGTGTATGAAATTGTCAAATCAATAGTTAATGGCCGCTGTTCGGCCTTCTGTTGCTTTAAAACCTTCGTTTTCCCCTTTCTAAATGCTTCGCGAAGAAAAACGGGTCATTCTGCGCCTTTCGGGCTTGCTGGGGGCTGCGCGATGAGGGTCTTTCCACTTTGGCCCATTTCCCGTAGCCATGCGCGATTATGAAAAACTGCCTCAGAATTTGAATCTGGGCTTCCTAAGCACGATTTTCGCCTTCGCGCCTTTTTGCTGATGACGTCAGCATGACGTCAGTGGGTGGGACCCAGTACGGCGGTGACGTGGCAGGGTGACGTCAGCATGTACGGCAGGTGACGTGGCATTTACACGGTGGCAGAGACGTGGTAGGGTGACTAGGCAGTGCGGTGGCAGGAGGCCGACGCAGGCAGATGATGTCAGCGGGTGACGTGGCACTGACGCAGGAGGGCGGAAGCGGTTTTCGGTTTTGGGCGCACCGCCTTTGGGCAGACGGCGGTATCAGAGGAGGGGCTCCGCCACAGCCGAGAGGGCGATGCGTGGCAGGAGTACGGCGGGAAAACTGCCCATCTCTCGGACGCTAACCCTCAGGCTGTTTGGGATATGAGGAGGCCCACCCACCGTAGATCTGGGGCGCGGGTGATCGGACGGCCGACGACATGGACGAGGCGGTTGAGGGTTAAGGGACGGGCACGCGAATATTCAAATTTTAATACAATGCCGCAGGGGGTTTTAAAACTTAGGAAATGTGGGTTTTTGGGGATTTTATAAGTGAGCGGGTCGAATATTTGGTGGGTAAGACCTTAGGATGAGGCGGAAAATGGGTTTTTTCAGGGTTAGGGCTTAGGGGAAATGGTTATTAGTTTGACCAAAGGTCAAACTAACCCCTGTAAGGACACGGATGGGCTAAAAATAGCCCCAGTTGGACTGTTTTTTCTCGAACTTAGATGAATAGGGCTATAGTGCCAGGGAGGGGGTATTATTATATTTTTGGGATTTTTATACATAGTTTTAGTAGGGGAAAGAAAAATAGATAGGGGGCTAGATAATAGAGTTAGGAGTTAATATGGAGATGACAAGAAAGCGCTAAAGTAAGGGACCTTAGGCTACAGAGGGAAAATAGAACTCGTAGAAAAGATATGAGTGTATCTAAGTAACGCAGATCTGTACTTAGGAAAATGATATGAAAATGATGAAATTAAGAGGAATCAAGCAGATCTTGACCTCTTCGGGGAAGTTAGTAAGTGATTTAGGGAATAAGAAGAAAGTGGAGTTAGTGATGTCCAGCTTGAGCTCCTCTAAATGGAAAACTGCCTCCAACCTGTGATCTGAAAAGATATAACATTTTAAAACACAAAATTGATCATGAATCATCATTCTGCAACCTCAAAACTACCTACCCAGCCTACTGGCCTAACATTTTTTCTTCTTTTTGGTTTGGGTGCACTTAGACTTGCAGACCCAGCTTTACAATTTTTCTTTTGACTGTCCACCTATCTAAATCTACACTTATTTCTGCCAAGGACCCAAATTAAGCAGTTGGGCTCCTTTGATTCTCTACCTATCTACAAATCTGCCAAGATTAAGCTGTTTGGACAGATATCATTCTCTATATTCTAAAACAAGAAATTGAAACCTAGGGAGGCCAAGATTAAATTGTTTGGCCTTCCCTTAACTGAAAACTCATCAAAATTGGAATACAACAGTGGCATTTGGACTAGCACTCTTTCATGGCCTTTTCTTTGACCTCTTTTGGAAATATGGAACCTTGCAGCATGAAAGATGACATATTTGTCATGTAAAAGTGTCAATCATGAAATATGAACACCTGTTGCAATAGGAGGCTAACAGTGGCTCCACTTGGGGATGGCTTTTCCTTGTGAAAAGCCAAGAACAGCAGGTCAAAATGCCTGATCTTCTGTTGTTGTTGTAGATTGAAAAACTTCTTTATGTTGGCTATTAGATAATTGAAATTTTGTAATATGAACAACCTTCTCCTCAACTGAAATATTGTGAAATGCATAGCACTGCCTGCTTTCTTCTGCATGCTTGCTACTATGTGGAATGTTGCTTGAGCATTGTGCCTTTGAAACAGTCTCAGAACATGGATCAAAACTGATGTGCTTGCCTTAGCCATTGGTCTAGAAACCGCTGCTGATATGAAACTTAAGACTGCAAGACTACAAACAACTTCTTTTTGCCATGAATTGCTGTGATATGACAGTGTTACTCTTGCTGTTTTGTTGAGATTAGTGCAGAGACAGAGCTTTTTAAAACTGGAATACTTGCATTGGCTGTGTCTTCACAAAATTTACTGCTGCTCCTCCAACATTCGGAAAAATAAAACAAAGTGCTGATATATACAAACATTACTGTACAAGAAATATATACAGAACTGCACTGTGTCCCTCAAAAGGGATCATGGTAATGTTTCAGCATACGGCCATTAACAGGGCCTTCTTCAGCAGAGCTGCCCTCTACAGGTTTGAGAAAATATGTGTTATTTCCCTGAACAACAGAAACAACAAATGGCCCTTTCCATAAAAAATCAAACTTTGCATGTTTTCCCTTATCTTCTCTTCGTGAATCCCACCTTAGAACTTTGTCACCAATGTAGAAATCCTCAGCCTTAACTCTCTTATCAAACATCTTTTTGAGCTTTTCTTGCAAAATTTGAGCTCTGTCATAAACTTGTTCTCTGGTTTGCTGAAGATGAATGGTCTGATTAATCCTTCTTTGAATGTCATTTGGTTCAGCCTGAATTTCCTGTAACAGTCTGATAGTAGGGATGCCCAAGGATGAAGGAAATCTGGCCTCCATGCCATATACTAGCTCATAAGGGCTCATCCCAATAGATCTCTTTGTTGAAAGTCTGTCTGCCCATAGGGCATTTACCAGCTTCTTGTGCCAGTTCTTCTTGTTTTCTTCTAGCACTTTCTTTATGATGTTGATGAGGCTCTTGTTGGATGATTCGGCCAAGCCATTACCTTGAGGGTAATAGGCTGTAGAGTGGCCCAAGGTAATATGAAATTGGTGGCAAAAATTGATCATCTTTTTGGATTTGAAGGCCGCGACATTGTCAGTGATGATCTTCTCAGGGCAGCCAAATCTAGAAAGGATATTGCACTCAAGGAATTGGATAATGATGGTGTCATTGGCTTGCCTACACGGGATGGCTTCAACCCACTTAGTGAAATAGTCGGTGGCTGTTAAAATCCATTTGTGCTGGCCTGAGGAAGAGGGATGGATTTCTCCAATGAAGTCAAGACCCCATTGTTGAAAAGGCTTTTCGGTTGAGATGGGTTTAAGGGGCAAGGGCAACAACTTTCTTTTGCCCTCAAAGATTTGGCATTTGTGACATGACATGGCAAACTTCTTTATATCTGCAAAAAGAGAGGGCCAATAGAAACCAGCCCTTAAAATTTTATCAGCAGTGGACTTCCAATATAGATGTCCTCCACAATCACCTGCATGGAATTCTTTCATGACTTTGTCAGTTTCAATCATGGTTAAACAATTAAGCGATATACCTTCATGATTTCTACAAAATAATGCACAGTCTATGACACAAAACTTTAAAGCCTTCATTTTCAAAAATCTTTTCTTGGTTCTGGACAATCCTGGGGGAGCAAACAGGTTTAATAGTACAAAACATATATCAGCATACCATGGGGATTGCAAAAAGGTTTCACTGATCTGTGGAGTCGCCAGCTCCTGTTCATTGTCCAGTTGGTTAATGTCCAAGGCTTGAAAGTTTGTTTCGGACATCAGTTTGGCTAAACCTTGTCCCTTTATCAGTTTGGTTGGTTTTATTTCTATGTCATACTCAAGGATGTTTGCAATCCACTTGCCTCTTTTGCCTTCTAATCCCTCTTGGGTTAGTATGTCTTTTACAACAGCATTTGGGACATAGGCAATCACATGTGAATATAAAATGTACACTCTGAAATCCTTGATGGCCTTAACGAGTGCATAGGCCTGCTTCTCCATGATTGGGTACTTCAAAGGGGCATCTCTTAAGGCTCGGCTGAAAAATGCAATTGGCTTTTCATTTCCCTGTTCATCCTTTTGCAGAAGGACAACAGCTATGGTGTGATTAGATGCAAAAGAAAAAATGATAAAATCTTTGTCAAATTGTGGGCTGGTGAGGACAGGGGTTTGGGTTAAGGCAGATTTTATACTCTCAAAGGCCTGCTTGGTTTCAAGAGACCATTTTACCTTGGCATCCTTTTTTAACATGTTGCTTAATAATCTTATCAGCTCGGCTAGATTTGGAATAAATCTCCTTAGGAAATTGATCTTTCCAAGGAACGCTTGCAGCTCTTTTATGTTTCTGGGGTATGGGATTTGGAGGATGGCTTGGATTCTTTCAGGATCAATTCTAATCCCATCTTTTGATATGATGTGGCCAAGTAATTTGCCTTCTTCAAGGCCAAAGAGAGACTTCTTGGGGTTCAGGGAAATGCCATATTTCCTGCATGTCATGAATATTTGCCTTAAGTGTCTGAGGTGCTCTTGATCAGATTTGGAAAATGGGGTCAAGTCATCAAGGTAAACAACTAGGAAATCATGTATTTCCTTGGCAAATGCAATATCCATTGCTCTTTGAAAGGTGGCACCAGCGTTTTTTAGTCCGAATGGCATCTTTACATACTTAAATGTTCCCCACGGTGTGGTAAAGGCTGTCTTGTCTTGGTCATCCGGGTGAACAAGTATTTGATTGAAACCTGAAAAGCCATCTAGCAGAGAGATTCTAGATGACCCCACTACTCTTTGCAGGATGTGATCCATCTTGGGCAAAGGATAGTGGTCTTTTAGGGAGACTTGGTTTAAATTTCTCAGATCTACACAAAGTCTAATCTCACCTGTTTTCTTTCTTGTGGGAACAAGATTGGATACCCATTCAGAAAATCTGATGGGTGCTATGATACCTGCTTCAAACATTCTTTTCACTTCCTTTTCAATCAAAGGGAGAAGCACAGGATTGATTCTCCTTAGTTTCTGTTTGAAGGGCTTCTGGTTTGGTTTTAATGGAATGGTGTGTTGAATTACTGAGGTGTCATAGGACTTCAAGTCCTCATAACTCCAAGCAAATACATCTTGGAATTCTTTAAATAAATCAATATACTTGGGCTTTTGATCAGGTGGCAAATTTTTGGACAGTTTGATCATTTTTGGCTTCTCTGCTGTCCCAATGTTGTGTTCTTCTATATCAGAGTTCAATGGTTGCAATTTTGGTTTTTTAGGAACATCATTTGCATCAAACATGTCTTCTAATGGGGTTAGGCCAGCAGGCAAAAAGTTATCCTTTAAGTCAATGATTTCTGCCTCTGTTTTGGCCATTTCCTCCAAATGCATTTGTTTCAGCTGTTCTATGTTTGTTTTGTCAAAAACAGTTGGATTTAGGATTTGTTTGGCTGTTGCAGCTGTTACAGCCTGTTGAATTTCATTTGTTTGTTGTTGGGAATCATTCATAGCATCCATGTCAATGTTAATATTTGCAAATTCATGCTCAAGAGTGAGGAAATTATTAATCTGGTCATCATTTTCGAACACTTGCCAGTCTTTCACGTTATTTGGGACAGCGGGCCTATGTTTTATTTCAGCTGTAAAATAATGGTTTGGCTCAAAGGGAAGCTTGCATGTACTAGCAAAAGTGGCTAGGCTGTGTGCATGAATGTTATGATCTCTTGAGATTTTGGCAAGCTTGGATTCAGTGAATGCATTGAGTATATTAGTGGCAGCAGTCCTATAGGCCCTCATTCTATTGTCATTGGTAACAAAGTTACCTTTCATCTGTTGTATGATTAAATCAGAGTCACCTAAAATGGACACTTTTGCAGCTCCTAAAGCTTTGAGCAGTTTAAGGCCTAAAAGCAGAGCCTCATACTCTGCCATGTTGTTGGTGCATTTAAAGTTCAGTCTGTAGGCATGGCCTTCTGCATGATTGTTATGTGTATTATGAATCCATACACCTGCCCCTGCTCCTAACTTGTTGACAGAGCCATCAAACTCTAAATACCATGTGATTTCTTGCTTGTGGTTAGTACTAAGAGTTTCAGCCCTTTTAGGATTGGGCAGATTTGCAGTTTCCGTTTGGGGAGGTTCTTCTTGTATGCTGGCTGCATTAACTGTTTTGACAATTTCATCAGTATGTGCAACCGATTCTTCATTGATGTGTGCTTGTTGTTCTAGAGCCAAAGGCTCATCATCAGTTGGAGAATTTGTATCATCATTAAACAAAATAAAAGAATCCATATCAGAATGGATTGAGTAAATGGGAAAATTTTCAGGCTTGCTCTCACTACTTACCACATATTTCATGAGTGTTTCTCTGTACAGTCTCTTTGGTTGCCCAAAGACTGAAATAGTGGCATAGGAGAGGTCTAACTGAAGGGATCCTTGGAGCTTTGCTCCCCATGATCTTGATAGGAGCATACCGTACTTTGGTGGGATGTCAGCCACCACCACATCCATGAGGATGGTCTTGTTGGGATATTGGACTAAGGAGACACACAAGTCTTTGATGAGGCCTAAACACTTGACTTGACTTGAATCAAAGGAAAATAGATCTTTGTAGGGTCTTGTGATATCAAGGTTCAGCTTTTCCATAACTGCTTTGGGCATAAGATTGTGCGATGCTCCTGAATCAAACATGGCATTGTGCAGGATTTTGTCATGTATATGTAAACTGACATAAAAGGGTGGAACAGGTCCATATGTTGATTTTCCATTAACTTGTGGACCAAACAACAGTTCAGGGGTATCATCCAAAACATTTACGTCGTCCTTAATCTCTGGGATTTGAAGTGACCTTTGAATTTGTTGCCTATATACATCGTGTTTGGCAAGTTCTGAGAGGGGGATGGATATCTTAAGTTTTCCAATCTCTGCTTCTAAGTTAAATGGCTTTTCCAATGGAGTCTTGGTGTTGATAATGGCAGTTTTTTCTTCTTCTTTTGAATTACCAGCGATTTTCTCTTGTTTATCAGCATTATGGGAATTGATCGCTTGCGGGTTTTCAGTTTTAGGAGAGCTTTTTGGAACACTGGTCGAATTTTGCTCAGAGGAAGAAGGTGGCAGAGGCTGATCAATAGAAGGTTGTATTTCTGTTATGTCTTCTACAGTCACTTGATGCGGGTTTGGGACAGGTATATCAGCTGGTTCTGTTATGACAACCTTGCCTTTAATCTTGTTGGGCTGTTTTCCATCCTTTGGTTTGCTAGGTTCAGAAATGTCAATGGTCCTAGTTCTCAGCTTATATTGTTTGTGTACCTCATACACAGCAGTATCATAACCTTGTTTAAAATCAAAAGACTCACCAGACTTAGTCTGAAATTGACTAAAGTCATGCTCATCTTGGTCTTCTTGGCTCAGGAAAGTTTGATGCTCACCCTTTAGATCCATCAGATTCATGTGAGTGTCTTCTATGGGTTCACTAGAAGTGGATGCCTCAGCATAGTTTTCTTGGAAAGGGGGTCTTATGTCATGATTTGGGCTTGACCTCCCAACATTTGTGTTCTGTGTTTTCCTAAAATTTGGGTTCCTTATGGTATTGGACTGTTTTCCTTCCCATGATGACTTCCTCTCAACACTCTCTACTCTGTCCCCCAGCCTTTGCATGCCACTAATAATAGCATCAAGCTTTTGTTCTAAGGCTGAGGGTTCTTCCTTAAAGGTGGTTCTTCTTTCCATTCTAGCTCTGTTTCTTTTGGCAATTAGGTTGGCCTCTACGCTAACAGCAACATTTTGCATGTCTGCAAGGGTCTGAGGGGCTCTTTCTTTTAACTGGTATGCCATATCCAGGTCGAATCCATTAGGGAATTTATAAAAGGCAAGGTCAGGTGGTGGTCTTAAGTTCTGTGGTATTGCATTATAGACATTATTGAACCTTGCACAGTACTCCAAAACAGTCTCTTGAGGACCTCTTTTAATTGTATCATATTCAGCTAGTATGTGCAAGGGGTCTTTCTTTTTCTCCCATCTGTTGGTAAAGGAATGGTAAAGCTCATCCGGAGTGGTTATAGAATTTGCAGCAAGTGATCTGAACCAAGTTCTTACATCACCTGTTAGACTTTGAACAAAAATTTTCATTCTCACGCTATCATCATCTATTTCGTAGTTTTCAAAATAGTCCTGCATTTTCTTGGTATGCTGAAGTGCAGTGAAAGGACCAGTACTATCAAAATATGTAATTTTGGATTGGTAATCTTGGGGCAAGGCCCCAGGATTAGCAGGCAATTGCAGGGGTGCATATCTATTAGCCATATTCACAGGGATAAGTGGAACAATAGGAACAACAGGAACAACAGGAACTGCAGGAACAACAGGAACAATTGTGACGACAATAGTGGTAAAAGGAGTATGTGCAGTGAATGAAGGTGTGGAAGGAGTGCTTTGAGATGTGGATGATGAACAAGGAGAAGCAGGGGTTGAACGAAATAAAACCTTGACAGGAGTTGGAACACAGCTTGGGTGAGCTGCTTCAGGACTCAAATCAGCAAAATCTTCTTGTCTTTCTTGCTTCCTAAGGATCTTTGGGATTAAGTTCGGATTTTCAAAAACAGCTAGAGGGTTTGGATCTGGGTTTGACCTTGTATTACCTAAGTTCTTTTTGGGAGCCAGCTTCCGAATTTGTTTTAGGTATTTTTCTGGGAATGCCGTTAGAATTAGCAAGGAACTGATCAAAATTTGGGAACAGCTATCTGCAGCTTAAAAATAGCATGAACATTGACTGAAGCAGCTTTTATTTACTCCTGAAAATGCAAAGCAAGAACAGTTTCAAAGGCTTCCTGGATGATATTCAGACTTCATCTGTAGTTTTAAGGAGCAGACAACACTTGAACAATTGATTGTTCCCCAGTGGAGTCGCCATTATGTTATCACTCAGGTTGTCCTTTTGATCAGCACAAAAGGATACGGCCGAGGTAACCACAGACCAATCTTTGGACTGCAGGTTCTAGCCCACCTGCAATCAGAGAGGGCTCTCTCTTTCTGATTTAGCTTTGTTGGAGATGATTTTAGGCTAGTTATTGAGTTCAAGGGGGTTTTGTTTAAGTTTTGGTGGGAAGGATGATATTTCAGGTAAAGAGGCAGGGATAGCACGAAAGTTTTAGAACCATTGGGCGTGGAGTCAAGGAGTAAGACTGCTGGTGCGTTTTCCTGGTCACAAGAAAGAATATGGAGCAAGCTAGCTGCATATGAAACAATCATTTAAGGTAAAAGATGGATTAAAGGCTAAGGAATGAGAGGCAATTAAGAATCTCACAGTCAGTTTAGCAGAAAGGAGATAAATGAGCCCTATCTAGGAGCAGTTAAGAATTCCTAGATAACAGTCATTCATATGTGAAATAGATCAAACATGAGCCATAAAGGAATTCATATTTATGCCTAAATCAAGAGGAAAACATTAATAAGCCATAGAAACTGAGCATAGAGTGCGGCTAAGCAAATTCTAAACCAATCCTTTGTTCTGTAACTTAAGCATATGTGAAATTGGAATAACAGAGGTAAGAAACACTTATTGATTCATACTGCAGCACAATAATTCCACATTCATTTCTTCGGACCATTAGACACAGAGCAGTCCATTCTCCAAGCTTTTCAGCAATCTTTGATTAATTAAAACATTTCAGATATCCAGTGCGAGTCTCTCATGAAGACTATCAACCAACCAACCCTTAAAACAATACAGAGGGTGGTATATAAAGGGAAAAATATCAAAACCTGTTTATTACAGCTTGACCTAAACAGGTCTGAAAGAAAAATGATTACTTTAACCTAATCCTATCCAGCAATAAATGCAAGGAAATATCTTTGAGCTGCGCTGAGGGCAGCCGTATCAAAACTGAGTTAATGTGTTGTCCTCGGTGACTTGGTGTAGGGTTTCTGCAATAACTGTGCATGGGTCTCTGGTCCATTGTTGTTCGGCGGCTTTAAATGCTTTAACTGTGATTTGAGAGCATTAATGGGCTTACACCACTTTATTTGACTTTGTTGGAGGCCATTCAATGCTAAGCTGCCTTGGGAAATGAAGATTTTGATTAAAACATCCAACTGATACTCTTTGCAGCTCCATCTTTCCTCTGATACTCTTTCGCAGTGGAAATGGGCCGTTTCCCTCTTTTGCTGTGTATGAAATTGTCAAATCAATAGTTAATGGCCGTTGTTCGGCCTTCTGTTGCTTTAAAACCTTTGTTTGCCCCTTTCTAAATGCTTCGCGAAGAAAAACGGGTCATTCTGTGCCTTTCAGGCTTGCTGGGGGCTGTGCGATGAGGGTATTTCCACTTTGGCCCATTTCCCGTAGCCATGCGCGATTAGCGCGCATGAAAAACTGCCTCAGAATTTGAATCTGGGATTCCTAAGCACAATTTTCGCCTTCGCGCCTTTTTGCTGATGACATCAGCATGACGTCAGCGGGTGGGACCCAGTACGGCAGTGACGTGGTAGGGTGACGTCAGCATGTACGGCGGGTGACGTGGCATTTACACGGTGGCAGAGACGTGGCAGGGTGACTAGGCAGTGCGGTGGCAGGAGGCCGACGCAGGCAGATGACGTCAGCGGGTGACGTGGCGCTGACGCAGGAGGGCGGAAGCGGTTTTCGGTTTTGGGCGCACCGCCTTTGGGCAGATGGCGGTATCGGAGGAGGGGCTCTGCCACAGCCGAGAGGGCGACGCGTGGCGGGAGTACGGCGGGAAAACCGCCCATCTCCCGGACGCTAACCCTCGGGCTGTTTGGGATATGAGGAGGCCCGCCCACCGTAGATCTGGGGCGCGGGCGATCGGACGGCCGGCGGCATGGACGAGGCGGTTGAGGGTTAAGGGACGGGCGCGCGAATATTCAAATTTTAATACAATGCCGTGGGGGGGTTTAAAACTTAGGAAATGTGGGTTTTTGGGGATTTTAAAAGTGAGCGGGTCGAATATTTGGTGGGTAAGACCTTAGGATGAGGCGGAAAATGGGTTTTTTCAGGGTTAGGGCTTAGGGGAAATGGTTATTAGTTTGACCAGAGGTCAAACTAACCCCTGTAAGGACACGGATGGGCTAAAAACAGCCCCAGCTGGACTGTTTTTTCCCGGACTTAGATGAATAGGGCTATAGTGCCAGGGAGGGGGTATTATTATATTTTTGGGATTTTTATACATAGTTTTAGTAGGGGAAAGGAAAATAGATAGGGGGCTAGATAATAGAGTTAGGAGTTAATATGGAGATGACAAGAAAGCGCTAAAGTAAGGGACCTTAGGCTACAGAGGGAAAATAGAACTTGTAGAAAAGATATGAGTGTATCTAAGTAAAGCAGATCTGTACTTAGGCAAATGATATGAAAATGATGAAATTAAGAGGAATCAAGCAGATCTTGACCTCTTCGGGGAAGTTAGTAAGTGATTTAGGGAATAAGAAGAAAGTGGAGTTAGTGATGTCTAGCGTGAGCTCCTCCAAATGGAAAACTGCCTCGAACCTGTGATCTGAAAAGATATAACACTTTAAAACACAAAATTGATCATGAATCATCATTCTGCAACCTCAAAACTACCTACCCAGCCTACTGGCCTAACATTTTTTCTTTTTTTGGTTTGGGTGCACTTAGAGTTGCAGACCCAGCGTTACAATTTTTCTTTTGACTGTCCACCTATCTAAATCTACACTTATTTTTGCCAAGGACCCAGATTAAGCAGTTGGGCTCCTTTGATTCTCTACCTATCTACAAATCTGCCAAGATTAAGCTGTTTGGACAGATATCATTCTCTATATTCTAAAACAAGAAATTGAAACCTAGGGAGGCCAAGATTAAACTGTTTAGCCTTCCCTTAACTGAAAACTCATCAAAATTGGAATACAACAGTGGCATTTGGACTAGCACTCTTTCATGGACTTTTCTTTGACCTCTTTTGGAAATATTGAACCTTGCAGCATGAAAGATGACATATTTGGCATGTAAAAATGTCAATCATGAAATATGAACACCTATTGCAACAGGAGGCTAACAGCAGTATGATGGTAAAGCACTTCAGGAGCAGGGCCATTATAGGACACTGGTACCCAATAGTGTCCATTGATTTCCATGAGCATGCTATGACCGATATGATCGTTTTAAGGTAGGTATTTGCCTTGGTTTTTGTATCTTTTGATGCGAGGAAGCCTTGCGAAGGGACAAACTTCCCGGGATGGGGGTTCCAACAAAACTTGGAAGGTGTGTGACTTCATGGAAAGGGGTGACCGGATTGCCCGAGGGATCGTGTAACAGAGAAGGAAGGTTGATGAGTCATTAGCATTGATAGATGGAATCAAATGCACATTGGGAGTGTGCACTGGAACAATGAGCTAGTAACTATTCACTGAGAGGACAAGTGGTGCAAGATTGTAGCACTAGACATTGGATGCAGTTTGACCTTGCAGTGGATTCTAGACTTCCTAGGAAGAAGGTGAATCCCGGTATTACTTTGAGGGTGGAGGTGTGAGCCTCTAAATTCCCTTGTTGTCGATGAAGGCATCGTATCCTTTTATTTGCTGGTTGAGACAATGTGCATATTTGTATATGTGTGTATTATTGTAAATAATGTATCGAGTTGGATTTATAAAGCTCTGTAGGAAGTATGATTATTTTTTGGGTTAAGCAAATGTGTATGTGTGTATATTTGCTGGTTGAGACAATGTGCATATTTGTATATGTGTGTATTATTGTAAATAATGTATCGAGTTGGATTTATAAAGCTCTGTAGGAAGTATGATTATTTTTTGGGTTAAGCAAATGTGTATGTGTGTATATGTGGTTATTATTGTAAATACTGTAATGAGTTGTGTTATAAAGTTCCAGTAAACGATATGTTTGTCATAGGTGTCATTGAACATTGAGGACAGTGTTCCCCCAAGGGGGAGGGTTCTGTAACAACCCTAGTTAAAAATCCATTTAAAAAATATAATACCACGGTCATGGGACACGTATTCCAAGCTGACTAGTGGGAACAAAATCTTAGTGGGTGTTCACTTTGGTTTATTATGGCTAAGGAAATTGGCAAAGGCAATGACAAAGGCTTTGGAAAGGCATCAGGCACTTATTGACATTTTATTTATGAAAATAATGGAAATTAGGAGAAAAGGAAGGTGAAAGATCACAGGTTGCATGTGGGGAGGAAAATAATGGAAAATGAAGAAAATAGAGGCCTCATCAACAAAAAGGCTTCTAAGGATTAGTGTGTAAGATTTTGGCATGTTTTTGGTGGAGCTCTCTTTCATTCTCTCTCTCTCATACTCTTGGACACTTAGATTTTTCTTAGAGCACTCTTGGAGAGTGTGGCATACTTGGTTTTGGATCAAGAAGGCAAAGGAAGAGCAGGAAAGCGCAACAGGATTGGGATCAACAACTACAATGGGTTTTTCTTACAGGTGCCAAGTTGCATGTATTTTTTCCTCATTTTTTTTGGCATGTATGGCATATGCATGTAGTTTATTGGTCATGATATGTCATTGGCATGGAGGTTTGCCTGGATTGACAGTGGATTTTCCTAGCCTTTCCATTTCCTAGATAGCCATGATGTTGTGGGTTCATTTCTTTATTTTCTGGTTGGTTCTCATGTTCCTTTAGTTTGGGTTGAGTTACTAGTTCCTAGAACCTTGGTTGGACAAATGCTCTAAAAACCCTGTAACAACTTGGGTTGAGTTATTATTCCTAGAAACCTTGGTTGGAAAAATGCTTTGGAAGCCCTTGTTGGGTTGAGTTACTAGTCCTGGAAGCCTTGGTTGGGACAAACACTCTGGAGCCCTATAAGGTTTGGGTAGAGACCAATATGGTGATGGTTGTGATGTCCGACTGTTAGGTGGAATCACTATTTGATGGGTTGAGGTGGTTTGGCCTCTGGAAGCCCTGGAAGGGTTTTGATTGATGTGTTTTATGAGAATCCACATTCATGCTTGGAATATGGCACGAGGGTGACTAGTTGAAGAGAGATTTGGCTCAGCCATGTATATAGTCGGGTGGAACGTGGTAGTCCCATATAGGGTTGGATTTTGTATCATTAATATGAGGTTATTTCTCCTTGTTATCTCATGAGTATTATATTGGTTTATATGTGGATTATATGGTTATTCTTTCCTGGGTATTTCTATTGGTATTATGCTAGTATGAACATGTATTATGGCAGTAGATATGTATGGCTCTAATAAGGTTTTTACTTGTAATTAAATGAACAATGTATATATGGCCTAATAGATGATAATGCAACTAAAGTGATAAGGAGGCAATGTATCATAGTGAATCTCAAATAAGTGTGAGACCCCTATGCTTAGATCTGTTGTTTACACCTAGAGATTTCATATTTGTGACATGCTTGAGGAAATGCCTGTCATGGCTAGTAGGGGTCCAGTCAACGGTTTGTTTAAGTAATTGCATTTGTATCATCATTATGTTGTTATCTTTATGTTCTGAAGGTATCATTGAATTCTGGGCAGTGACCTGGGCTCGGGGCTTGGAAAAGTGGCTCAAATCCCAGGGATGCTAGCACAACATTGAGCAAAATAGTCCCTGGATGCTTGCATGCCATGTTGTGGGAGCTTCCAGATCCCTCTGGATGCTGGCATGCCCATATCATGGGAGAGTCCATTAGTTAATAAGTCAAAACACTCAATGGGACTCAGGGACTGGTTACCTGAGAGGTGGGGATGGTTCCTAAGAGGCATGTTGTTGTTGTGGAAGGTCTATATGGTGTGTATCCTTCGGTTCCACTTCCTTAACATGACTTAGGAGGTCGAATCATATCATAATAAATTCTTGTCACATGTTTACGCTGGTTGGCCGGTTACTTGGGTAATGTGGGAGGAGGGTGTTACATTTTTACTTTCGATATATTTAACTACAACGTAGACAATTGTCTTGTCGATTATGGTGCATCTACCAATGTCATGACTTTGTCTATTTGCAAGAAATTGAACATCCAACCAAAAAAGACAGATGTTAAGATCATTCAATTAGATAGGTCTCAAGTCCCTACCATGGGAGAATTGAATAATGTGATAATTAAATTATCTTCCGAATATAGAGTGCATGAATTCATAGACGTAATGGTTGTTGACATACCCGAAGCTTATGAATTTTTGCTAAGTAGGGATTGGTCGAGTAAATTGTAGGGGTATTTTGCAACTGATTGATGTCATCTTTGGCTTCCGTACAAAGGTAAGTATAACCAGATTAGAATCAATAGCGAATCGTATGTGAAGCATACAGTAACCGAATTAGAAGCTCCAAATGATCCCATTAGCTTCGCTCAAGAGGAGTTGGGCATGTGTTTTTTAGAGACTGACATTGGGTGTTATGAAGCCATACCATCACCTATTCCATCAGATGCACAGCTGGAACTCCTTCCTTGTCCTCCAACTAATGCTAATGAATATTGTACTATAGATGTAAATATCTTGAGCATAGATAATAATTGCAATAAAATTTGGACTTTATATTATGATGGGTCTAAGACTTAGGATGGAGTTGGTGTCGACTGCATCCTGATGGACCCCCAAAAGAATATATTTTTAATTTCTTGTAGGTTGGAATTTCAATGCACTAACAACACTGTAGAGTTGACATGTTGATCCTTGAACTTAAGAAGGATATTGATCTCAAAGTTGAATGTTTGAAGGTGATTGGTGATTCTGAAATTATCACAAGGTAGGTATGAAATACTATTCATTGTTTATCACCACATATGAAAAATATCAACAAGAGGTATGGTTTACACCTTTGAGAGATGGTTTTTCTATTGAGATTATTTATAAACTTTTCATCCTGGATAATGTAACTAATCTTCATGTTTTCAATGATGATCAACCGATTTTGGATTTGATGGCCAACATGGATGTATTCAAGGACACGATAATAATCGAAGGAGAACAAGATAAAACCTTACAAGTGGAGGCTGATACACGTAAGGAGAACCCCATGCCCAAAGGTGTTGTTACGTTAGAGAAATTATTTGATTTGCAGAACCTCTTTCGGGGACCCCAAATACCAAGACTCAAAGTTCCACACTATCACATGAGCAAATCAATATTGGGATGAAATTTGACCCTAAGTTCATCAATATGGGTGCTGGTTGCTCACATACCAAAATACAAGCATTCATTGACATGTTCAAAAAATATCGGGATGTGTTTGCCTAGACGTACGTTGAGCTCAAGACATATGACACCTGGATCATTCAACATGTCATACCTATAAAAGATGGTGTCAATCCATTCTAGCAAAAGCTAAGGAAAGTGCACCCAATTTTGGAGCCCCTTATTCATAAGGAATTAAAGAAGTTGTTGGATGCACACATTATTTTCAAATTCAAACACTCCACCTAGGTCTTGAACCTTGTCCCTGTACAAAAAAAAGTCTAGTGAAATCCGATTATGCATCGATTTCCAGAATCTGAACCGGGTTTTAGATAAAGATAACTATCTTGTTCCCTCTATGGAGTAGATTCTACAGAAAATATCTAAATCTGAAATGTTTTCTTTTCTCAATGGCTTTTCTAGGTATAATCAAGTTTTAGTAGCTAAACCGAAATGATTAAAGACAAAATTTAGAACTAAGTGGAGAAATTTCATGACGCATGCCCTTTGGCCTCATTAATGTCAAAGCCACGTTCCAAAGGGAAATGGACATTTCTTTTAGAGGGCTTATTGGTCAAAGCATGATAGTATATTTGGATGATTTGACGGTATTTTCAAAGAGGAGATCATATCACCTCCACCATCTAAAGAAAATATTTGAACATTATAGAAAATACAAGATATCACTTAATCCCAAGAAGAGTGTATTCATGGTGTTGGAAGGAAACCTTCTTGGGAACTTTATAACTAAAAGAAGTATCATTGTTGACCCCGAATGTGTGAAATGTATCACGCAAATCCCACTACCAAGAAACAATAAGGCTATGCAGTCTTTCCTAGGTAAGATCAACTTTCTTTGCAAGTTTATTTCTAATTTTGATAAGATGGTGAAACCATTGTAGAACATGATGAATAAGGACGTTGGATTTAAATGGAATGAAGAAGAGAAGGCAACATTTGACCGTATCAAGAAACCCATTGTTGAAGCCCCTTCTCTTTATAGCCCTAATTTCAACAAAGATTTTATTTTATATACCTTTGCTTCAGATTCATCATGAGTAGTTGCAATGATGCAGAAGGATAATAAAGATGATGATTTAACCATATCTTTCATGAGTACTAGTCTGCAAGGTTCAGAGCTCAACTACCCTAATATGGACAAACAAACATATGTTGTTTATAAGGCTATTAAAAAATTCCAACCGTACATCATGAAGAATCACGTGATGGTTTTCGTACCTCACTCAACCATTAGTTCGTTGTCATCCAACAAGAATTAGGTAAAACAAGAGCTAACTAGATTACTTGCCTCCATGAATATGACTTGGAGTTCAATCTTGCCCGCATGGTCAAAGGGTATGGGTTATGTAAATTGGTCGCTGAAGCTTCTAACTAGTCAGGCAAAGAACTAGAATAATGAGACCAAGAGATTGAAATGTGCCAAAATGATGTGACACCAGCACATGGCTCTTCATCACCTTGGTATGTGTATCTAAAACAATATTTAGGACAAGGAAACTTGCCTCCTGCCTTTTCTGCAAAACAGAAAAGAGATGTTAGGCTTAAAGCCACATCCTATCAGCTAGTTCATGGTAATCTGTTTCATAAGCATCCCAATGGCGTATTTCTCAAATGTTTAGAAGCCAACGAAGAATAAAAGGTGTTGAAGGAGCTACATGATGGGCCAGTAATATGTCGATGATACTACAAAACATAAAATCATGAGAGTTGGTTTCTATTGGCCTACCCTATTTAAGGATGCCCACACATATGTGTGAAAATTCTCTATCTTTCACATATGCACCAAAAGGGAATCACAATCACCTGCACCACTCCAATCTATAACATTTGAAGAACATTGTCAGCTGTGGGGGTTGGATGTCATTGGAGAGTTGTGCCACATTCATAAAAACAACAAAGGTACATACTAACCACTACAAACTAATTCATGAGGTGGGTGGAAGTCATGCCTTTACGTCAATCAACGACCAGGAGGTAATTCATTTCATTAATCAAAACATCATAACTAGGTTCAATGTTCCTACCTCCCTTGTATTTGATAATGCTACTTATTTCTCATCATTCAAATTATATGATTTTTCTTTATAAAATGATATAGTTTTGAAACATTCGGCTAATTACTAGCCCTAAGGAAAAGACTTAGCAGAGTCCACTAATAAGAACCTAATATGTATCATCAAGTAAAATTTTCTATGGGCAGACCATGTCACCCCTAAATCATCTCTTGGGACTTCCCCTTATTTCCAGGTGTATGGGAAAGAAGCAATCTTATTGCCAAAATTGTACTTGTTTGTCCTCCATTTATGACAAGAGTCTCGAGGCATGCCATGTCCTACCATGAAAAATTGAATCAATACCCTAATTAAACTTGAGGAAGAGAGACAAAAGGTTGGAGAAGAATTTATCGTACACAGAAACCAAATCAATAGAGGGTTCGATAAGAAATTTGTAAGGAGAAATGGATTCAACATAAGTGATCTAGTCTTTAAATGGGATAAATCCCACGAGGAAAAAGGAAAGCACACTAAATTTCAAGCCTTGTGGATTGGACCTTTTCAAGTTAAAGAAATACATGGCCAACATACCTATCGTTTACAAACCCTAGAAGGGAGGATTGAATCCCTCCCTATAAATGACCAAGACCTCAAATTTTACTTTACCTAGTAGCTCCTGTAGCTGCTTCCCCATCCCTTTATATAACTTTATTTTTTGTTTTCTTTTCATTTACGCATTTAGTCCCCAATCTCATTCCTTCATTTTTCATTTCAACCACGCTTTTAGCTCAATATCCTTCATATCATCTTCGTCATGATAACTTAGTTCATTAATAAAATTTTTAGCCTAAATAAAAAATTCTTGAACATTGCCCAAAATTGAATTCACTCCAGAGTCAAGGTAGCTCCTACACCAATGGATGCATTGTTCTCTTTTTTGTTCTTGCTCTTGACTACCCCTAAAGTCACAACCTAACTGAGAAGCAAAGATCAGTCTTATTGGGGAACCTGATTATCCAAGGCACCCTATCTTAAACAACAAGACCCCCTCTCTTGACTTGGCCTTGTAATTTGAAAATTGGTTCACACCCATTGACTTGAAATGGGAAAAGGGGGAACCATAATGGGTAACACATATTTTTGGGAGAAATGATAAATTTTCTGAAAAACTAGAAATAACCTCTCTTGCACGTAAAATAAGTCAGGATCCCTCATCCACCCTATCAAAATGGATGCCTAATAAATACATACCAATGAGAATATAAGAATACAAAGTTAAATAAAGGGTAAATGATTGAGAAAGGCTTCCTGCGTAGAGAGGTAATGCCATGACTCCACAGTGGTACTATCTAGGCTTGCTGGCAGCAAAGCAACATTTGTGATTTCTAGGGAGTGACTCTACCAGGGAATTTTCTAGGCTCGCTGGTAGCAAGGAAACACCAGAGACCTATAACTACAATACCGAAACTTTTACAATCCATACATTACTATCCAAACACTTATTTCAAGTCATTGGGAACACTCTTTGATTGTATGTTTGGTAAGCTAAGTCAAGACAATGAGGTACTACTGACCAAGACTAAGGGTAACATGGAGATGTCAGTGGGACCCATAAGTTTGGGACAACACACTCACAAGGATAAAATGAAATATAAATTGAGGACGAGCAGAGGTAAAAAGGTTCTACCAGTGAATCACCAATTGTTTTAGCTGCTACAACAACCCCAAAATTTGACCCCTTCAAAATTTTGGAGGCCCCCCTCCTTACTAGACTTCTCTCCTTTGTCTACACCTCAACAAGGTTCCACGCCCTGATATTGAGTTAGAAATTACTTAGTCACTTGTGAAAAGTTCCAATTACAAGATCAAAGCTTAATTATCCTGAAAGGTCGGAGGTTGCGTCTAGGATCCATACCCTTAGATGTAAAATTGTGACCCCGCGGCCTCTTTCAAGCACATCTAATTTACCTAGGTCGCCAAGTCGCAAATCCTCTAAGTTACACAAATCCAAACATCTTAAAATCTCTGACCTAGTGATCTTACGACTTATACTGATAACTAATCTTAGGTCGCAAGGTCTCTCAACCACACTCTTCCTAACCAACTATATTGTGACCCATCTTATAGTATGACCTTGTGACCTCGAGAACGTTAAATCTTGTAGTCATTGGGTCACTAGGTTGCGACCTGTTATAGGTCATAAACTACGACCTCCTCTATGTTGCAACCTTGCAACCTCCAAAATCCCACATGTCTAACTATTTATATATACCCCCTCACTCACTTTGCCACTCATAAGCTGATATGAGTGCTTGAAGGAAATGAACTTGACGACTGGTAGGCGCTCAACTCTTTCTCTCCAGGTAGGTGTCTTTTGACCTTCCCTATAATCATTTGTATTGTTAGGTGTCTCCTTCTACCCACTAGGATCCGTATTTTCCGTTTCAACTAGGATTTACTCCCCTCTTTGAGTCATTTCGAAACCAAACTCACCCTAAAACCCTCTAGATCTCCATTCTTTCATGTTGTTCCCATTTCTAAAGTCTTTCCTTTCAATCAAAGTTCATCTCCTTACTCCCAGTCACCCTTGGTTCCTCATATCCTTGTAAAGTGTGTAAATAACCCTAGACTCTCCCTTTTTCCCTCTCAAGTTGCGGATTCACTGTCCAACTACCAAAGGAAATCAATTCACATTTCTAAAAAAAATGATAGGCATCAACTTGTGACTTAGCGACCTCTCCATTCCCGCGACCTAGAAACCTCTGATCCTATCAAAAGTTGCCAAGTTGCTAGTTTACTTCCCTTCAATATTTCAACCTCAGAATTGAGCAACCCATTGACCTATCTTTTAAACCAATTTCCAAGCTCAAGATTTTTTGTATGACCCTCACATTTCGAAGCATTATTTCTCTATTTGTTATTATTAATGTCATCATTCTCATCTTGGGAATGCTTGTTTGAAATGCCAGTTGACATTGATATGGATTGCATATCGATATCATATTTATTTAGAGAGATGGTGCCTCTGGTGATCAAGACTTCCCACAAAATTGTAGAGAGCAGCATCCAACAAATTTCAGAAGTACCATCACCACCAATTTATAAGGACACGACATGCAATATCAACAAAACCACCAAGCTCTCATGGTTTGAAATATATTCATAGTTCTCAAAAAAATATATTCCCCAGGACTAGGAATACTTTAAAGTTTACATCAACATCAAGAGGTCATGGCTCTATAAAGTGGCCTTACATCAACCAGTATACCCATGTGCAGAAACCATCAACTAGATACTACAAAATATTGATATAGACCAATGGGTTATAAGAAGTCACATAGGCGAAGCTTTCACTTCTTTCACTGCTACATATATTAAATCCTACTATCAACTACGAGAGAGAGAAGAGTCCTTCAATACTAGGTGGCTTTAAGACTTCCAGGCGTCAAGAAAAGATATCCAAGAGTCATGGTGGCAAGAACCCTCCAAGTTCTAGGTCAAGGATGATCAGGTATACAAAATAGAGGGCCTTAGGAAAGTCTACCAAATTTTGTCAATAATGATGAACCTATTATATGGTAGGGCAGATTTCGACACCTTTCTTGGAACACGGGTCCATATCATGTACATAGTTGCTACCAAGGGAACTATTTTCATTTGGGCAAGCATTTTGTCTTCAACTCTAAGATCCAATATACAGGAAAAAAAAGAATCTGGAGAAGGACCATTCATTGGAATTCTATATGGAATCATACCTCGTAGACAAAGTATGTGCGAGATGTCATTTTGAGGGGTGGAGCTACAACTGGACCCCTGAGATGTCATAGTATGTGCACTTTCATTATAAGATCTTTTGGGATCAAGGCTACAAGAGTATGCATGAAATCACTTCTGATTCATTTATTTCTGCTTTGTACCAGTTGATCTTCAGAGAAGATGCTACTTGCATGTCTAAGAGAGCTAAGGAAAAAATCATTAGAGTGGTTGATTGGTTTCCCATTGAATAAGGCACCTTCATTAGATTTTTAGGCTTCTATAAGCCCCCTCATTCTCTCCCCAGGTTGGTGATAGACAATCTTATCTTACAGGAGGTTTTCTATGAGATGACTACAGGGTTCTCTAAAACACTAAAAAAAAGCAAGAAAAAGCCTTGGCCCTCCTTCCTTTTGACTATTGGAGCAAACACCTTTGAGAATTTTAAGGAGGCTGAAGCAAAAGATGAAGAAATGAAATGCTTCTTACTTTTATATTTAATTCACCATAGGTATAACCCAAAATGGATTATGGCAGTGCATCACAAGAAAGCAGGTTTCAATTGGTCATGTGTTCACAACAAGCATAGTCATGGAGATAAAATTAGAAATTGGTACAATTCCAACAAGAAAATGAGGATAAGTGTGTTGAACACTTTGAAGAAAGTGTAAGCCTGCAAGCTAGAATAACTATGCTTAAAAGAAAGAAAGAGGAGCAAAAGACAAGGGGGAAACAAAAGAAGCATAAAATCAATGACTAAGAAGACCCATTGGATGAGAAAGAGTGAAATGAAGATGAAGAAACCTTGAAGGAAAGGAATGCAACTCTTTCCAAAAGAATTAAGAGATAAGGAGAAAGAGGGAAGACGAGCTCAGACAATCACAAGGAACAGGAGGCCAACAAGTTGGGGAAGTCCCGAATCAGCGACAAGAAGAGGAAAGGAAGAGGAAGGAAGAAGAATAAGAACATCTTATGAAAGAAGATGAAGAACAGAAAGCACAAGAAGCTGAGAAAAAGAAAAGGAAAGAAGAAGAAAATAAAGAATAGGTAAGAAAAGGATTTGAAGAGAAAGTAGAAACAAGAAGAAGAATTCAAAAGAAAAAAGAAGAAGAGGAGAAAGAAAAGAAAAGAATTGAGCAAGAGAAAAAGAGAAAAGAAGAAGAAGAAAGAAGGAGGTTAGAAGAAGAGAAAATCAGGAGGAAGTAGGAAGAGCTCAATCATAATGTTGAACTTGATCACCTTAATCAACGGCTAGGTCAAGGGTTCAAGATGCAAATCAATCTCTCTCCATTAGACATTCCTCCACCCACCCCAATTACTAGTGGACACTGCCACTCAAAGAATTGGGCATCCTAGATGAGGAAAAAGAAGAGGTATTGGGCCTTACTAGATTCCATTTTGATCATGTCCATTGTAATATTATGCAGAAGAGAAGAAAATATTATGCTAATAACCCTGCCAAACCTTTATCAATAACTATAGAGAAGTAGATTGTCCTAGATACTGCTATGACCTCTTCGATGATTTAGTTGGAACCACCTTTGTGACTACAACAGAGCTAAATGTGACAATACTAAACAAATGGATCACAAAACTTCAAGGAAAGCTCTACGCTTCTGAACAAATATTCACCAAGGCAGAAGAAGAAAAAAAAATTCTACACCTAGTGCACTCAAGGATATAGTTACAAGCATCCACTAAAGAAGAAGTAGCAACTTTAGAGGAAGCCATGACTGTAGTCTATGAAGATATATTAAAGTTGCATCAGACTATATCACTCTTCCTAGCCATATAAGCTGAAACTAAAGATAAGACAACCATGCTCACACAAGACAACACATATATCGACAAAATATGTGAATGGGCTGCCAAATATATGAATGTGTCGGCAACTCTCCTTACAAAAGATTGGATAACTACTCAAAAAGACAAATTCTGAATTCGCATCAAGATCCAATCACGAGACAAGCTTACAAAGGATGTAAATAGAGTTATGGATTCATATAAGAATTTTATAAGTGGGTTAGAATTTGTGATTGAAGTACACAAAGTCCCTCTATCGGAGCAATCGAAGAAGTTCACCAAGAAATTTAGGCATTTCTCATTCCTCTCAAACATGCCTCTACTATGGAGAACTTTCAGGTAACAAAAGAGACAATTTCTTAGTACATGATAGAACCAATGAGGATATACACCAAGTTGGTAACTTTATTAAATAAAATCAAGGTAAAAATAATACTCTAATATAAGATTCCCTAAAGTGCCTTCATAGACAAGGGGGAGAGTAGCAAAAGGTGGTCGAAATGGAAACTAAATACAAGCTTTGGAATCCATATCTTGTGTGGGAATTACATGTAGATGTTTTGGAATTGTCTATTGTTAAATTATTAGAATTGAACCATTTCTTTCACATGTGCATAATAGGATAGAGACTAGAGTATAGTAGAGTCTCATGGGAATATGAAATGTCATGAGGTAGCTCAAGAGTCACAGGTAGACAAAGAGTCACCCTTTTCTATAAATATGTCATCATGACACGTTTTAATGGACTTTTCACTTTGGAATCATTTTGGTGCATATTATTTTGAGAACTAAGGGATCTTCTCGTGAATGCAAGAAGTAATTTTATATTTCCACTTATGGATTTGATGGAGATCATGTGTGCTATTGTCATGGATATTCTCATCTTAATGAATTGAAAGTTCCTTTAAACTTTTGGCATACAGTGTCTTCATGTGTCTTCATGCACTGTGGGATTTCTCTTGCAATAAATGGATGGTATATGATATCCTTACCTTATGCTTATTTTAGTAAAATGCTTTATTGATGTTAGCATTGTATCATTGTGTGACTGTATGCTCACTTATGCTATTATATTGTTATTAATCATGAACTTATTCATGATTGGTAAATCTATCTTATGAGTATGTGTGGATATTATTTGAAGCTTCGCTAACAATGTTTTTCTTGGGATTCATGCTTTGAAGTTATGATGTTGTTACTCATGCTACCTATTCTATTGGATTTTCATAGGTTACTTACCTGTATTTATTGAAGTTTCATTTGTTCTCTCTTAAGTCTACACTTGATTTCTCTGAGTAAAATCTTAATCAATGAGATGGTAGTCGGGCCTACATACCAAATGGGACTTCTAGACCAAACAATATAGAGTTTGATTGGGATCCTACATTAGGGAGATCCCCTAGTTATTGGCGGTACATTCCAGCCCGTCAACAGTTTGATGCATTAATTCATAGGATTATAAGTGTGACAAATACCTGGTGAGATTTTCCCTTCTCAAAGAAAATATGTCATGAAACTATTGGAAATATTTGGAATGGTACAATCCAAGTCCCTAGTCACACCGATGGAGATGAAATTAAAGAATTTATGTGGAGATGTTGCTAGACCTGACTTGGTGAACCCATCTTAGTATCAATAGTTGATTAAGGCATTGATGTTCCTTGTGAACACCCATCTAGACATATGTTTTGCAGTTAACACGTTGAGTCAATTCATGACTGAGCCTCTTCATGCAAACTGGATTTCTGCCAAACACATGCTAAGATATTTGCATGGGATGATTAATCTAGGCCTAATATATTATGTCAGAGATGTGATACTTCATGGATACATCGATGTTGACTAGGTTGGAAATGTTATTGACAAGAAAAGCACATCAAGGTGTTGCTTTAGTTTGGGTTCTGCCATGATATCTTGGATGAGCAAGGAGTAGAAGTTTGGAGCTTTAAGCACGTCCAAGGTAGAGTATATTTATGCTATCATGGTTAAATATGAGGTTGTATGGTTGAGGAAACTCTTTAGAGAGTTGTTTAAGAAGGTTCTAGATACGATAGTGATATATTGCGGCAACAAGAGTGGGATCTGATAGGTAGAGAATCTTGTGTTTTATGAAAATACCAAGCATATTAAGATTAGGTATCACTATATACAAGACATGGTGCAGAGAGGAGCCTTGAGACTCCATCATATTTTGACTGATGAGCAGATATAAGATATACTCACCAAGTCTTTGCCGAAAGGGAATTTCTTGGTCTTCCAAGAGCATCTTGGACTCATGGATGTGACCCCCTTTGTAAGGGTCCTCTGCTAATCAAGTACACTAAGTTGTTCTCTTCCCCCCTGTTTGATCTCACATAGAGAGGAATTGAGCCGGAGAACTCCTGGGGTTGAGGGAACTCTGGAGAATAGGATAGTTATGATCCTTACCTCACGATAAGTCATATCCCACCTATTATATGTAAATAGGATAATTGTGATCCTTACATCATAGTAAGTAGTGTCCTATCTATTGCCATATTTGGGACATGATAAAGCATACTCCAGTTGGAATCCTACCCATAAGTTGGGCTTGTTAGGATTGTTTCACCCCATCTGGCCAATGGGTGAGCATACTAGGGATAACTGCGATCCTTACCTCTCAGTAAGTAGTATCCTAACCAAGTGAGAGGACGCAGGTGTTCTACCACTGAATCTTGAGGTTCAAGTTGGGAATATTATTAGACAATAGGATATTTGTGATTCTTACCTCACTGTAAGTAGTATCCTACCTATTGTCTCGATGATTTGATAGTTCTGATCCTTACCTTCCATTGTAAGTCGTATCCTGCCTATTGTCCTTGGATAGAGGGTGGTAGCTTAAGCTCCCCTATGATGTCAAATTATTCTTCTTTTAGATTCGAGAGTGTTCAACGGATGAGAAGAGATGAGCAGAGAAGATATTTGACTTTATGATGACAAGACATTTGAGATGGTACATATATTGCAGTCTAAAATTTCTCTCTAGCTGAGAGGGAGTGTTAATTTGGTAGCTCAAGGACAAATTCTCTCCTTTGGAAAACCTTCCTCATTCGAAGAAGACCCCCTTTGGCCTTGGAAAAAATCAATTTAGTCAAGGAAAAATATATTTTTATTATGAAAACCCACATGTGAACAAAAGTTCGAGTCAACTTAAAGGACAAATTGGGTCTCCAAGGTAGCATGTAAATATAGGTAAAGTCAGCCTCATTTGGACATCACATCTCACACATCTTCTTCTTCTATTGGAGGTTTGTACAAGTGTAAAATTGTAGGTCTTCTTTCACATGTGAAAGTAGGAGAGAAAATTTTAGGAGGGCCGAAATCTGCCTTTCACTGCAGTTTCACTGATGTTGACTTTTTGGTGTTTGGGAATACTTTGATTTGGTTTGAATTTCGATTTGGATATTTTTTTTGAGGTCACATTCTTTAGCATAAAGATCAAGGTTTTATGGGAATTTTGACTACTGTTGACCACATACTTTGAGAAGGCATCTTTTTGGACCTATAGGAAAAAATAGCCATAAGAATAAGCTAGTCATAGTATGAAATTCTAAAAGCCGTTTAATCCTTGAACATGAAGATTTATGTATGAGTTTTGGGCCAGAAACTAGATTTTTATATTATTGAAACTATCTATCTGCTCCTTTTAAAATAAGAAGAAGAAGATAGATTTGAAAACAAAAAATTACAATCATAAGATGTTTCCCATGCAATGATGCATTGATATGATTAAATTGAATAATTATGTACACTAATTAATAATTATAATTGGAGGTTTGTGAGAGAAATGGGTGGGAAGATGTGTTGGAACTTGTCTCCATTTTTAATTATTTGAATATTTTTTCTCCCATTTTAAAGTTCATAGAATTTTTTTTAATCCTTTTATATTGAAGTTAGGTTAAAAGAAAACTAGGGTTTTGTAACTAGACTAGACTATACTGATACGGATGAAGCTCTGGTTCTATGGTTTAACGAAACTAGTGGCAGCAAGTACTAATCATCCATGGAGACACAGGGAGGAGGGAGCTCCACTCCCTCCCACAGTTATATGGTAGCAGACAGAGGAAGAGGAGGGAAAAAGAACAAACCTCCAAAGCCTTGGGAGGTCAAGACAAAAGACACAGAAACTCAGAAGGCGGAAGGTAGAGAAACAATTGCAGATCAAGGGGCCCATGAAGAAGAATGTCGGGAGGAAAAAGTGGAAAACGGAGGTCAAGGGTCAGAGAACAGAGCTAAGATGGTGCCCTATAAACCCAAGACCACAACTAAACCTCGGGTTATTCTGAACGATCCAGCTCTGCAAGTGCACAGAGATCACATGGCTAACTATGCCATCATATGTAAATTTATGGGAATTTGGCCATCAGAGAAAGCGTTGTACACCTGGATAAAATACAACTGGAAACCAAAGGGGGAGTTAAATATTCATCTTGGATCCAAAGGTTTTCTCACTGTGGTGTTTACGAACATGGAAGACAGAGACATAATCTTTGAAGGAGGCCCATACTTCTTTGCAGTTGTTGGGCTCTATATGAGGCCATGGACGATGAACTTTGTGCCTAAACAAGAAACCTTCACTTCGGTACCGGTATGGATTCGACTATACTCCTTACCTTTAGATTACTGGATGCCAGAGTCTTTAAAAGCTATAGGCAATAAATTAGGTCATTTCTTAAAGATTTCAGAGGCAAATCTAAGGGGAAAATATACATCCTATGCCCGCATATGTGTCGAAATGGACCTATCAGGAGCCCTTCCAGATGAGGTCATTCTAGAAGTCTATGATGAGGAATGGGTTCAAGCAGTTGACTATGAAGATATCCCATTCAGATGTCACAAATGTCATGAGCATGGGCATCTATCTAGAGACTGTCCATTCAATCGAAGGGAGGAAAACCTAAATCCCAACAAAGGTAAAGACAAGACAGGTTTCACTAAAGTAGGAGGGAAAGGAAAAGGGGGGGAGGAAGACACAAAAAAAGCCCTAGTGGGAATGATAAAACAAAAAGTTACAACAACTTTGAGATCTTAGGAGAAAAAGAAGTTGAGGAAGAGGATAAAGAGAGTACAGAGAATCAGACAGCAAGGGGGAAAGAAAAAGAGACCAGAGTGGAGTATATTTAGGAACAAAATGAACACACGATGGACTCTTTGAATACCATGGAAGTAGAAAAAGACCAGGAAATGACTCAAAGTGAAAGTGGTACGGAGGATCAAAATTTGAAATAGACCTTGGAAAGGGAGAACCTAGAGCTGGAAAAGTTTCTAGAATAGGGCGGAAACCTGGGAATAAACTCCATCCCTTAGGAGTGTTAGGGCCTAAATCCACCTCAGGCTGAGAAAGGCAGGATCTAGGGTAACATCAAACCATGCTTAACCTGGTAGCTAGCCCTACCAGGTTAGGAGAGGGCTCTCTCCTTGTCAATCTCAGGAAAAGATGGCCAATAAATCTTGAGATGACTGATATAAAGACTGATTTTAGGCTAGGTATGTGTACAAAGGAGTTTGATTGAGTTTAATGTTGGTTTGTTGGCTCAAATGTGAAAGACAGTTTTGGGTCCGGGGAATGGACACAGTCTTGCAGAGATCTCTATGGGGCGAGGTAGGCAAATGACTTAGTACTTCAAATTGAGTGAGATGGAGAGCTTTTAGACTGGTGAGGAGTTGGAGAGGGCATGAAAGTCTCAGGGATCCTCTTCAAACAGAACTAAACAAACCCTAGGTAGAGCACTGCAACTTCAATGAATTCTACCTTTATCCTTGTTTCATTTAGTTAAGATGAAAAGAGAGAGATGATGGCATACATAAAACACATGTAAACTTGCAATTACAGAAGGAAAAACAATACCAAATCAAGTTGCCACAAGAATCCCATAAAGTGCTGCAAACCCTAGTCTATTCCTTTGCCAAACTGCTGAAATGAATGTACAATAATGCTCAAAGCATTCACAAGAGTCCAACCTTTACCAATGACTAAAAAACTACTAGATATAGGCAACAAACAACTCATGCTAGGCTTTAGGGGTTGAATTCATGAGTTTAGGAGTTGTTTCAACAAGATCTAAACTAAGAACTGAAAAGTAGGCAGTGGAACAACTTGCCTCTAAAACCTAGGAAACTGATTCATTCAGTTGCAAACTACCTTTTCATGATGAATCTACCTCCATGAGTGAAAATTTAGCATATTTACATCAAAATCCATCAAGTCACATTAAATTACATCACGAGTTTGAATTTTAGAGAGATAAAAGTCAAAATGAGAAGAAACTAGGCGAAAAACAAAGTTTTTTTGCCAAAATGAGAAAATTTCATCTTGTGCACCGCGCTCCTGTCCTTGTGCGCTGCGCTACTTTGGAGCTGATTTTGGAGGCCTTCCCGTGCACCAAATTTTCTCCAAGTGGGCTTGTTGGAAAGGTATACCTATCTACTTTCTAGAACAAGTGGAATTTCTGAATGTGGTCTCCATTTGCCCCTCCAGAAATGAGTTCTCCCAAAACTGCTTTGTGTGTGTCCAAAAAGGGGCAGAAAGGTCATTTTTGAGGTGTTTTTGACCTTTTTGGAAGCTCAAAACTTGTCAAAATTTCTTGGCCATGTGAGGGAATTCATATTTTTTCATGAGGAATCCAAAAATTCTGAGTTTTCCTCCAAAGGAGGTCCCTAGAAAAAGCACGCGCCAGGTGGCGCGGCGCACCAGGCAAAAAAACCTGTTTTTTAGTCCAAAAATTCAAAATTTGCAAAAAGTTTCCCAAATTTCTTGAAATTTGGGTCGAGTGTCCTTCATCAAGTGTTTTGTTGAGCTAAGGAAGCCTCAACCAAGATCTGGAGTCTATCTTGCTCTTTTCTCTTCCTCAATGCTTTCTTCAACTTGGCCTTCAAAATCCTGATTCTCACTTTGCACACCTTGTTTCTCACCAAGTAGTGGTAGGCCATGTGCCTCGACATCCTTTTCTCTCTATTGGCCTTCTCTAGAATCTTTTCCAGGTGCATGTTTGTCCTCTCAAGCCAAGATTCATGATCAGCTTGACTTTCTTCCTCTTGGCAGCTTGTCGGTTTGCCCTTATGTTTTGGAGCTCCATAATGGTTTGCTGATCCTCTAACTGTTTGTTTCTCTGGTCCAAATAGTTGATTATCCACTTGGCTCCTTCCAGGTTGAGAGACAAATGATGAATGTCATCTTGCTGTTCCCGGATGATCTCCTTGAGCTTTGAGCTTTGGGAGCCCAAATCAGTGTCATCCTCCTGAATAAGAATGAAATCTGTCTCTTGTCCTTCTGAAGGTCCCTCATCATGTAATGGCTACTTACCCTTGTCTTTTACCCGCTCTGCTAATGGAGGACCCCTTCCACCCTGGGTGGAGATAGTACTCGTTTTGCTGCTGCAAACAATCTTCTAGTGCCCTTTTGGTAAGTGACAAACACTGGCACACTAGTGGTTTGTGTCTCATGCACCTCTTGCTGATGTGAAGGCTCTCCTGCCTCATGAAAAACTGATGGGGGTACTTGAGGACCTGTGAATACCTCATGTGAGATGAAATCCTCCCATGAAACATTCAGTAAACTGAGCTAATGCAAAACCACAGTTTTGATTAGTGCAAAGTGATAAATGATGTTATATTGCTGATGAGGAGGCTTTATTTGCACTAATGTGGTCATTTTCTCAATATTTCGGCAAATAAAATAAGGGAGGTTCATCATCCTCACCCTAGTAAAATGCATCAACAATCTAATGTGATAGGTGTATAGACGAGAAAATCTGCCCTCACAGCTGAAATATTTGATTATGAGTTTCATCAAGGGAGCATATGTGTCCTGTAGGTACCTGAATGGGAAGACCCTACTAACATGTCTTTGAAAACCAACCTTGATATAGGGCTCATAATGATCTCTGTCTACCAACTACCCCTTATTCCATTGCTCACCTACATTTGGAATACCGGTTCCTTGAGCTATAGTCTCAGGTGTCAAGGTGAATGTCACACCTGTCAAATTGACTTGGCCATTGTGAAGATGGAGTACAAATAGTCTGGCAAGCTCATGGTGGTATTTGACTCTTTCCACCATCTCACAAAATTGATAACAATATTGGTGTTGGAAGCATGTGACAGCAAGAGGACAAGCCAACAGCTCAGCAAGTGAAGTAGGCTCCTCCCGGTTATGTTTTCCACTCTTATGAGGTCTCTTTGGTGCATGAATTTCTTTGGAAGAGTCACTGACTATTTCCTCATTTCTGTCATAAGAAGAATCTGACTCCATGTTTGCCAATGCTTGAGTTTTCTTAGATGAGTATGAAGAGATTTTATAGTGTCAATAGGTATTTGCTGCTAAAAGATAGGGATTAATGGTGAGGGGACAGTGAAGGGTCTGTGAATGGGGATTTGGGAATGTTGCTTGTAGGGTTTTTGGGGAATGAAAGGGTTTAGGGAATAATATTTAGGGTTTAGGATTGTTGATTAGGGTTTGGGATAAGTGAAAGTAGGGATTAGGGTTAGTAGTTTTAGGGATATGGGGAATAGGGAATAGGTAAGTATGAATGAAAAGGGAGGGAGAAAATGAAGTGAGGGAGTGAAAATGATAGGAGTAGGATTTAGACAGCAAAAATAATGATTTGTAAACCCTAGGTAGTGTTTTTTTCAACAAACTGTGCAAGGAACTAGGGTTTCAATATTTCCCTATTGAATCACCATAAATACTGAAGCAAACTCATGGATTAGCCATATGGGAATGTCAACTTACTTGTGCAATGAGGAATTGGCAATTTGGAAGTTTGGAGGAGGCGTTTGGATGAATTTCGAGCGTTTTAGACTGGTGCACCGCACCACCTCTCAGGTGCGTCGCGCCAGTTATGAATTTGAATGTGGAGTGCACTTTGTGTGCACCGCACTGGCTCGGTGTGCCGTGCCTTGACCCAGGTGCGCCGCGCCTACAAGTTTTCACTGTTTTGGTACAAAATCGCTCCCTTGGCTTTTGAAAACACAAATGCACTTGCTCTCTTCTCCTTTGGCATGCAAATGAACCTCCTTTGATATGAAAATAATTTATATAGCAATGGTTTTAATTTTTGACTTATGAAAACCCACTTTGCTAATGTTTGCTTTTCATTTGCTTTTTCAAAACTCTGTTTTGGGCAGTTTGTCTTACTTTTTGCCTTTGATGGACTAAATGCTTTGACATTTTGTTTCTTTTGCAGGAACTGGAGTTGCAGAGGCTTGGAAAGGTGACCAGGGCTGCCTCTTGAAATTATTACATATGGAAAAATGAAATTACATAAGATTTAGTACATGAAACATAAAAAACTCTGTTTTTCCTCAAAACATGGTTTTGAGGAAAAATCAATCACTGAGCATGTGATTATTGAAATTATTGTTGCTGAGACTTTATTTGACCTCCTCACACACATGCTGACCATTATTAAGTGTTTTCAAGACCTTATTGACGAAACCCTAGACCTAATGAGACCTAAAACCCTAAAAATGACTTTTGCAGATTTAAAGACAAAAAATGACTGCAGATGATCTAGATGTATGAAAATGGGCCAGCAGGTAAAGAACATGAGGGAAAATGTATAATATGCCACTACCATCAGATGATCCATGACCCTAATGGAATGCAACTGATCGGATGAGACACCTAACATGCAATGCAACAAGATAATTTGATCACTGATGGAGGGATGAAGATACCGACACTAACAAGGAGGACATGGATAAAGTCCAACAGATATTCCTTAACAAGGCACATCAAATAGCTGCAGGAGTCAAAAGAGGACATGACAACCAAGAAAACAAAGGAACCTCCTCAATAGGACTAATAACCGGAAAATTAACAAAGAATCTAGGCAAAAGGAGGGGTAGAAAAAGACAGAAGGAATTACTACTGGAGTGTGACAAGCTCATGATTGATTCACGAAGGATTGAAAGACCTTTCTAGTTACTCCTTTATAACCCCACCTCAATGAAAATCACAACCTGGAACATTAGAGGACTAGGGAGCAGAAGAAAACAGACGAATCTTGGTAAAAGGATTAAAGAGGAAAAACCTGACATAGTATTCATATAGGAAACAAAATTCTCAGTGGAGAAAATCCATGAAAAACATAGCAAATGGGTAAATAGATATGAATACCTTGAAGTTAAGGCAAATAAATCTGTTGGTGGTATTCTCACTCTCTGGGATCCACAAAATTTGGTGTGATTGATGCGGAGGCATCCAGACATCACCTTTCTCTGATTTTCCAACCGGTGGGAGACAGGAAATGTTACATGATCACCAATGTCTATGGTCCACAACCAATGGAGGAAAAACTTTGACTCCTCACAACACTGGAGGATATGAAGAAGAGATACCCAGCTCTACCTTGGATTCTTGGAGGTGATTTTAACACAACAAAATCACTCATGGAGAAGAGAGGAGGAACTAGAATACTTGGGAGAGATTCAATTGCCTTCCAGAACTTCATCACCAGTATGAAATTGGTTGATATGGAAACAAGCAATGGAATCTTCACTTGGAACAACAAAGGAGGAGGCTCTACTCAAGTGGCCTCAAAATTGGACAAATTTATGGTTTTAGAGGAACTTCTTCTCAGGGGAAGCAGGATTATTGCACTCATTTTACCTTTTGGGGGTTCAGATCATTGGCCTATCCAATTAGAAGCCTCCGTTTTTGGCAAACCAAGGAACACCCCCTTCAGGTTTGAGAATGCTTGGCTCACACAGGCGGATTTCCTCACAAATATTGAACAATGGTGGAAGGAATATCTTCAAGGTACAAAGATGTTCCTGCTTCACTGCAGGCTCAAACACATTAAAGGCAGACTCAAAGAGTGGAACAAAAAAGAATTTGGTAACATCTTCAAAGCTAAAGGAGAGGTGGAAAAGAAACTAAAGGAAATAAACCAGATTCTTATCACAGAAGGATACACAGATGAAAGGAAAGAGATGGCAGAGTTACTCCAGTAGGAGTGGGACAACAGATGCCTTCAAGAGGAAATACTCTGGAGACAGAAATCCAGAGTACAATGGATCAAAGAAGGGGAGAGAAACACCAAATTCTTTCACAGATCCACCATAGCTCACTGAAACAACAATAGAATTGTGAAACTTACAGATCAGCATGGGGTAGAGAGAAACACTCATGAAGAGATGGAGAAAGTTCTACTCCAGCATTTTTAGAAAATTGCTGAGGAAACCTCAGAAGATAGAGACCAGTTTACAGAAAAATTCACTTAGTACATCCCTAAATTGGTCACCAGAGAAGATAATTTCAATCTCAATAGACCAGTAATAGTGGAAGAAATTGACGAAGTAGTGAAAGAGATGCAAAATGGGAAAGCACCAGGCCTGGACGGCTTCAATGTGGACTTTTTCAATGCTTGTTGGAAGATAGTGAAACAGGACATCCTGGAGGTAGTGGAAGACTCTTGAAGATTTAAGAAAGTCTTAAAGGCGCTCAATGAATCTTCCATAGCCTTAATCCCCAAACAAGAGAAGGCCGCCTCTCCTAACAAATTTCGACCTATAGCATTATGCAATGTGATCTACAAAATTATATCCAAAGTCATTGCCAATCGTCTCAAACCTCTCCTCCCAACCCTAGTGTCAGAGGAACAAATAGGCTATGTGGAAGGAAGTCAAATTCTAGATAATATAATACAAGCACATGAAACAGTTCATTCACTCATTACCAACAAATAGGTTGGAATGATAATGTAGCTGGACATAGCAAAAGCCTATGACAAACTTAGTTGGTCATATATAAGACCAATTTTAAAAGCCTATGGCTTTGATCATGATTGGATAAAATGGGTTATGGCGCTAGTTACCACAGCCAGCTGTTTAATTCTTCTCAATGGCACTCCTTCCAAAACCTTCAAGCCTTCTAGAGGTTTGAGGCAAGGAGATCCTCTTTCTCCTTTCCTCTTCATTCTAATGATGGAAGGGTTAGGAAGAGCTATCAGAGCTACTAAGGAGGAAGGGAGAATTCAGGGACTGAGACTCACTCATGGTGGGGACACGTTGACACATCAGCAATTTGTGGATGACACTATGCTTCAAGGCACTCCCACTGTTAAGGAAGCCAAAGCATTCAAACAGATTCTGAGTGAGTTTGCTAGGGAAGCAGGCACTAAGGTAAGTCTCACTAAATCAAAAATCTTCTTTTTCAATACAGATATTTCAATTCAAAGAAATCTTTCCAAAATTTTGGGCTTTCAAAGGGAGACACTGCCTGTGAAGTACCTGGGAGTTCCTCTCACTGACAAACCGCTTCACAAGGATATCTGGGAGCTTGTTCTTAATAAGCTAAAAGATAAGATCAACAAATGGACAAACATAGCACTAAATATAGCAGGGAGACTAGTTCTCACTAAGGTTGTCCTACAAAGTATCCCTATCTATATACTATTTGCCATTCCAGCACCATCCAGTGTAATGACCAATATAAAAAACATTCAGAGAGACTTTCTATGGGGGAAAGGTGAAGAAAAGAAGAAATGAGCCCTTGTGGCATGGGACAGAGTATGAAAACCTAAGTCCCATGGTGGCTTGGGTCTTCATGATCCAGAAATTCTAAATAGAGTTCTTGGTGCCAAAATCTGGTGGAGATGGCTGAAAGAAATTCAAGCCCCTTGGGCAAAAATCTGGAAGCACAAATATGCTAGCGAATGGCAGGAAGAAAATCTAATCAGAATGAAAGGACAAGTAAAAGGGTCTGCAATTTGGAATAGGGCATGGGAGAACAGAGCCCTAGTCCAAAACCATAGTTTCTGGGAGATCAGAATGGGAACCTGGCTTGGTTTGGGAGGACAACTGGCAGCAGGAGAACAATCTCTGAAGTGAAGAATAGCAGACATTCACATTGATACCATCAGTAAAGGACTAAAGTGGGTAAGTGACTATTGGGACCAAGCAAGGAATGATAAGAAATGGCAAACTTGGAAACTTCCATATTATAGTGGAATGGGCATGTTGCATACTCAAGCTAAAGCCCTTCAATGTCTTTTAGACAAGAGACAAATCTTGAACTCAAACTTGAATGATTAACTAAGATGGGGAAAGAACAAGACAGGTCTCTTCAACCTTAAGGAAGCCAAAAGAATAGATGTAGGGCTAAACCATCCCAACATTGATGAGACATGGAAAGAAATCTGGTAAAATCCTCATTGGATGAAAGTAAAACTGTTCAAGTGGTTGGTTCAACAGGGCAAGATTCTGACATGGGATAACCTAAGAAAAAAAGGTTTTTTTGGCCCCTCAAGATGTCACTTATGTAGACAACAGGAAGAAACTGCAAATCATCTCCTGAATAGATGCACTTTCACCACAACTCTTTGGAATTGGGTTGGAGAAGTCTTTGAGCAGACAGACAGAGATGCTAATGACATCATCAACACTTTGAAGAACTGGAGGAAAAATTTCTCGGATAATGAGATCATAAACTCTACCTGGATGCTGACCCCAGGATTCTTAATCTAGAATGTCTGGAAGGAGCGTAACAATAGGATTTTCAAGGAGAAAGTGAGTCCGGTGAGTAATATCCTCAAACTGGTCCTTAAACAACTCAAAGAAACTGTACATATACTGGGAGGAGAAGCTACAAGTAAACCTATTGAACAAAGAGAGGCAAGAATATTGAAGAAATTAGAGCTCAAGGTTATTCCCCCTAGGGGCTCTATGCAGATTATCAAGAAAACCTCAATAGAAAAGTCTTCTTGGCAACCCCCTTCTCATGGTTTTTTAAAATTCAACATAGACGGGGCTTCAAAAGGGAATCCGGGAGAAGCAGGTTATGGAGGGGTTCTGAGGGATGAGGAAGGAAACATACAGGTCATCTTCCACAGTTATCTTGGCAAAGCTACTAACAATATGGCTGAGCTCATGGCGATGGAATCATGCCTGGAAATACTACTCAAGTACAACATTCAAAATTTCATCATTGAGGCTGATTCAGAACTAGTCATTAACTCAGTAAAAAGGATAAATGTTGGCGTTGCTCCTGAGAAAATCTTAGAACATTGGTGGCTTTTGCAAGTCTACCAAAGAATCCAAGCACACCTAAGAATGCTGAGAACCCTCAGGTTGGTGCATGTTTGTAGGGAAGCCAACAAAGTGGCAAACTGGCTTACCAATGAGGGGGTACGAAATAAGCATATCGATCTTTGCTGCTGGTGGGAGGAGATAACAGATGACAGGTTGAAGGAGGGATGTTCATCTAGAGCCCTTAGTGACTGACAACAACATCAGGAAAATCAAGAGACTGTATTTGCTGACACAGAGCCACAGTAACAGGGTATAGTTATTCTGGTTTCATCATGAAGTGTTTTGACATAAGTGTGATCCCTTTTTGGTGGCAGGTCTATGGCGGCCTCATTAACGCGGGTAATGGAAATCCAGACGTCTCAGGGGGACGGTTGGATAGAGGGATCTTCATCTCCCTTTGGCCCATGAGCCAGAACCTGGATTTTCTCGGTAACTGCAAAACCCCAACTTTTATTCCGGTGAACAGCTTTACTGCCCTTGCAGTGGTTTTCGGTATTTTGTAAGCTCATCAAGCAGGAAGCAATTTTTCTCATTTGGGAGCGATTCCACTCACCACGCGACACGTGGCTAGGGGTGGGGAGGAATTACCGCCTTCATCGCGCACTAACTATCGGTGCTCTTAACCCGTGCGATATGATCCGTAACTGTTGGATCAAGCAAGGATAATCTACGGCCAAGATTTTGCGTGCAAGTTGGTGGGTCCACATCAGGGGTTATGTTTCGAGCTACTCACAAGACCTCTCTGGGATCGTGCGCAAATGGTGGATTTCAGAGGGTTAAAGTGATCGAAGGTTAAGCCAAAAACAGACTCGATATGATTATAGATTATGGTCTATTGGGTTTATCGGGTCCGATTCATTTGTTAAAAGGTGCGCTTGTTGGCCACCCGATATCTTTCTAATCCGCTGGATCATCAGTTCAAGATCCAACGGTCAGTTTTGGACGGCAAGTTTGTTTTGGCGGGCCCGCGTCCTAGGTTAGGCTTTGTCGTTTTGTGACCTTGTACTGGGGTTGGCCTGTCGTATTGGCGGGCCTCACAGCCGCGGTCGCCTTTGTACAATATTTCTCTTTTTAATTGAATAGAAGGATCCACTCTTGCCTTAGCAAAAAAAAAGGAAGTTATGTTAAAAACATTGAGTTTAAAAATCCTATTATTTTCTTAATAAATTTGGGTACTAAAAATTTATTAATCTTTAGTCATTATTCATCATCATTCAAATGAATTATTCTACATTTTAATTTTTAGGTGAAATAAATGTTTAAATACAAAATAATATTTAATTGGAATAGGGAATGAAATTCAAGAGGATGAAAGCATGAGAGTGATGAAATTCAAAGGGGATGAAGGTGTGCGAGTGAATTTTTTTATTTATTAGAGAAATAGATAATTGGGCCAGTCTTGTACTCATGTGACACATAGTCGATTTTGTCCAATACCACTATAACCCTAGCATGTGACCCACAAGAAAATTGAGGGATTTGAACCTTGAATCTCATGGTACATAACACTTCATTATCATAATGATCATCAATTAAACTACCCGTGAGGCTTGGCATGAGTGTGACAATGTTCCAACTCTTAAATATAATTCTAGTTGATTTTTTAAAATAGTTTTATAAGAACATTTCACAATATTAGAGACATTTTATTAACCGAATATGAAAGCAAAGGAAATAAGAATAGACAAAATTATTTAGATAATGATTGAATGTTAGACTTAGGCAAATGATGTTGTGATTGTCAATAATTCTTATTCCAAGTTTCTCTTTCTCCTTCTTTCTAGTCTCCTCTTCTTTCTTGTTGTCATGGCCATCTTCCGCAGAGAAACCAACCACATATAATTATAATAAAGCTTTGATTATTTTTTACGATGCTCGATCTTCTTACTTAAATTGATATATTAAACAATTTGTTAATGTCTTAATCTAACCTTCCTATTTTAAATTGTCTATGTGTTAATTAATTATTATGTGCAATTATATTCTTTGAATAAGATCCATCAGTGATTACTTGATAGTTATTTAATGTAAAATGATCGACTTTATTAAACCCACTAGAAAATCGGCATCCATGTGTGAGACCAAATGAGATTTTTTATTGAAAAACTCTTTAAAGAAATAGAATACTATGAAATGATTATCTTATATTTATATTTGTGTTTGGAGCTTTCCTATGAAAAGTCACCCCACCTTTAAAAATCAAGTGAACATTGTTTATTTCTTCACATTATCAAGGTACAATTCATATTTTACAAACTTTATTTTATTAACATTTATTTTAAATTATTTGACAATTATATTCACTATACATATTTAATTGTATCTCAAATTCAAAAGTTAAATATCACTACACAATTCCTTAAAAATAATAATAAATAAAACTAAAATAAAATCCTAACCAATACTCCATCAATCTAAAATTACCCTAACAACATTATGATGTGATAATATAGGCAAAATATGTTTAAACATAGAAGTTCATGGAATCATTTATTTCTTAAATTTGTAGGAAATGATCTCCAACTAGTTGTGATTGGAAGTCAAATACTATGTTACGATTGTTTGTTTAATATTTACTTTATAAATTGTTGCAAATTAGAGTTTAAGAAAACATAGCAACCCTAAGTCAATGGAGTAATAATTGGTGGTAAGGGTGGTTTGAACATAAAGTTAAAATTTTGGAATTGCAATTATAGAAGACAAAAGTATTTGGATATATAAAAGAGAGCATAAGATGTTCACATTAGGAAAATATTAAAAAGGAATACATATCTAATTTTTAGTTATAGAAATATATTGGTAAGGTATAATGGGTTTTTTTACCTATGAGGTGTAAATTAGTTGGTTTGTGTGGAGTTTAGTTCTTATTAGGTTTTAGGTTCAAATTTTATTGGGAGGAGTTGAAGGCATGAGCCAATTATAGAGATTAAATTGTTGCAAGGGATGTTTAGGCTTGACAAAATCTCACATAATCAACACCTCGTTGTTGGGAAGATCATTCCTCCATCCAACATGTGGGTTGGCCCAAGCCTAGGAAAAACCTAGTAATGAAAAAAAGAGAAAAAAAATAATGGACATGTTGTGTTCATGGTAGATCATGAACAAGTATTTCAATATGAAATAGAGAGGTTATGTAAGATTTATCGCAAGTTGAAACATTGAAATTATTCATTCATACAAATCGTAACTTAGAAGTTGCAATTTGGGTGCCATGTTGTTCAGTCACTAGTTTCTCAAATATGTTGATGCGCGTAAATTATAGATTGTGTAAATTGGGAGTATGGGGGCTGGACAATTAATTCATGGATGAGCCATTGAGAAATGATAATGCTCTTAAAGTAAAGTAAGTGCATTGTATAGTCTACCCTCAGGCTTGTACGTCATGTTTCACTAAAGGTCCTAGAGAAGTTATATTGTGTAGGCTTAGATATCACATTCTACTTAGGGTTATGTGGAAGTTCTATTGCAAAGGCTTGCATATCATGTTTTGTCTAGCGTTTTGCATAAGTTTTGTTGCAATGTTGCTTCAACTCAAATGGATATAAAAAAATAGTATTGACTTAATAATTTTTGTTACAAAATGAACAAGATTACTAAATGAGGAAAGCTTGAATAAGGTTGAGTCACATAGTGAAGTACAAAGGAATATACTCATAATAACACAATATGATATTATCAATGAATAATTGGTGCATTTATTACAATGAAATTTACTTATATATCATTATTCACTAAGCAAAGCATATTGCTTTACACAATAAGTAAACATTAACATATTTTAAGTTATAACATGACTTTATTGCATGATGGGATTGATATTTTAACAATCCCTCTTAAGGCTCACAACATTGAAAGAAAAACACACTAAGTGAATGCAAATACACATTGTCTGAACATAGAAACAACATAAATAATCATAACCAAACCTTCTTTAGAAACTTATTCTTTGAAAAATAGTTCATGGACTAGGTAGAGCTCCGTTAAGATATCTCATATCCTTTGTAAAGGTGTAGCTCCCAAGTTGAATTCCGAAGTTCTTAGATTCCACCTTCTCAAACTCTCAGATTAAATGACTAGAAAACAATCCAGTTGCATGTTTTACAACCTCATCATGGACAAGGATCCACATGTACGTTTCAAAACTCTAATGAGAGATAATTATGAGGATTCACAAACTTCTTAACTATCTTGGAAACCATATATGATAAACTATATCTACATTAGATCCCTACCTATCTCCAAAGTGAAGACTTCTTAAAATTCATATAATGCCATTTTTCAATAAGATCATCACCACTCTTAGCATTGATGGATCTTCAAAAATGGCTAAATTTTCTACATTTGGTTTGTTTTTGAATTTTCCCTTGAGAATGTCATTGGGTTGAAATTACAGTTCCAAGTTGTGTGACCCATTTTCTTGCAACAATACCATTCCATCCCCCCCTTATCTTCATTTGATCTACTATAATTTTTTCTTGAGTATAGTATCATCTCAGATTGAGAATCATATTCAACCTCTCATACAATGGTCCTCTTTTCTTCAGCTAAGAGAATAATGGTAATATCTTCTAAAGTTTGAGAAGATATGTTGGTGATCCCTCAATCTGTCTTTGCCAATAATAATTCCTAGTTATACACACTCACATAGACTTTATGGTTTTGGTATTGATAAAGTCACGAGAGTAGGAGATAATGTTTTTCGAAGCCTTGAGACTATTTATATAATGTCATTCCTAGACTCTTCCTTTCTTTGATACCATATTATAATGATAGATCACTAAACGAGGAAATCCTAGACAACATTGAGTCACATAGTGAAACTTAAAGAAAGACACTCATAATAACACAATATGATTATTATCAATAAATAACTTTATTCATTTAATAAAATGAAGTTTACCTCCTTATACATCATTTTTCACTAAGAAAATCATTTCACCGACAAATGTGGAATAAGACCACTTAACCCAAAAAATGAACATTAACATATCCTAAGTCATAAAGTAACTTTATTATACAATATGTTTTGTATTATAACAATTAGTGGATGGTTGTCACAAGTTGGTAGCTTGAGTGGTTGGGAGAACAATTTGTTCATCCATCGACACAAGTTTAATTCCAAGGGACATGTTTGGCCTATTTTTATAAGGTTCGAAGACTAGGCACCCGTACGCACATGACATATTGGCTCTTGCTAAGTCATACGTTATTGGTATATATGGGTTGCAGGTTATTGGGTATACTCTTGGTGTTATAGTGACAACCAAACGATTTGATCCTTAGCCTCGCCTAGATTACTCCAATGTATTACAGATTCACCATGGTAAAAAAAAATAGTCCAACAGGGTTGAAGTGGTTTGAAAATAATTGTTGGGAGGTAGGTCTTCCACTCTCTCCACTTGCCTTCAAATGTCCAGTGAGACCCCGACATGTTATGATATGAATAGAGGGATAAGTGCCCCCCATGAGTGGGATCTTCCTCATAGGCGTGCCTTTAGATATCATGATTCTTATCAAGTCATACATTTCCTACGAGGTAGTTATTTGTGGGTTGTTGACACTAGTTTAGTTGTTATAGTGGTAACTAATCATATTTTAACCTTAGCCTCATTGTGCCAAGAGGTGCTCTACATGCCAGTATGGGAGAGATGTTGTCGTGGAGCAATAGATGAGATGTTGTAGTGAAGCGTTATATTAAATAATAATAATGAAACACAATGTTGGATTAATTATAAAAGTTATAAAAAGTAAAATGTAATAAAAGTAATACTAAAAATAATAATTCAGTTGATTTTATCCCTGAGGGTTAGCACAATTGGTCGAGTTCATGTCACTCATTAGAGAAATTTTGAGGTCTACAATGCGCCTCGTAAGGAATATTATAAAATAATAGTAGAAATAATAAAATAGTATTATATTACATCATCAAACTTTAGAGGGAAAAAAGGAAAAACTACTTTTTCAACTCGTATTTTCAACTTATCTCCGCATTTGTTGGATGAAAAAATTAATTCCTCATCCAAGGAGAACCCATGTTGCATACTTTCAATGGACCCTTCTACAAAACAAATGAGAAATACATGAAAAAACATGATTGCAATCACATTTTTCATGTAGTGAAGTCCATTAAAAGTATGCAACATGGGTACTCCTTGGACGAGGAATTAAATTTGGCATCCAACGAGTGCTCCCGCTCGAAATTCGAGTAAATTTGTAGGGATATAAGTTGAAAATATGAGTTGAAAAAGTAGTTATTTTTTTCTTTATTTTTTAATCATTTTACTTTTTTACTTCAAAAATGGTGAATCATCTCCCATGGTTGACATCATCATCTTGAATCCTACTGGTTATTATAAATTTGGTTTTGGTTGTACATTTTTTTTTTAGGCCCATTTTTTACCTCAAAATTTCTCTAATGAATTGGAGGGCACACGGTCAACTCTCCTTGACACCCTTGGGGTTAGGCTCTGTCTAATAAGCTGACAGGATGTGATCCCTTCAGGTGGATCTACTCGAATATTTCCTTGGAAAAAAACTATAAGTCAACTGATTTTTTTCTTTGCAATAAGTATTGCCTTTGCAACCCTACTTTCACTGCTCATCATCGTCGATTTCAATTATGTCATTTCCTCCTCCTGGGGTGACATGCTTTTGAGTGTGTAATGCACCACCCCCTCAAAGTCTTCCTTCGTTTTTGGGAATCCAGTCAATTTTTGAGGGCTCGCTTTCATGAATGGATCCTCTTTGCCTATAGCCCATGTCAAGGGTGAAAGAAGCGACACCCTAGTTGAAAAATCTCCTCCAACGAGACTAATTTGCAATGCCAAACTCAAGATATTGAGAAGGGACTCGTACTGAGATAATGGAATTATCTCCTTGGAAACAGTTGACGAGAACCATATCCACCTTAAGATCTAGTAAAACAAAGGAAATATTTTTTAGTGAATGGTTCCTCCTACAACCACGAGGAGGTTTTATATTATAACAATTAGTGGATGGTTGTCACAAGTTGTAGCTTGAGTGGTTGTGAGAACAATTTTTTCATCCATTGACACAAGTTTAATTCCAAGGGACATGTTTGGCCTATTTTTATAAGGCTCGAAGAGTAGGAACCCCTACGCACATGACATATTGGCTCTTGCTAAGTCATAAGTTATTGGTATATATCGGTTGCAAGTTATTGGATATACTCTTGGTGTTATAGTGACAACAAAACAATTTGATCCTAAGCCTTGCCTAGATTACTCCAATGTATTACAGATTCACCATGGTAAAAAAAATAGTCCAACAAGGTTGAAGTGGTTTGAAAATAATTGTTGGGAGGTAGGTCTTCCACTCTCTCCACTTGCCTTCAAATATCCAGTGAGACTCCGACATGTTATGATATGAATAGAGGGATAAGTGCCCCCCATGAGTGGGATCTTCCTCATAGGTGTGCCTTTAGATATCAGGATTCTTATCAAGTCATACATTTCCTACGAGGTAGTGATTTGTGGGTTGTTGACACTAGTTTAGTTGTTATAGTGGTAACTAATCATATTTGAACCTTAGCCTCATTGTGCCAAGAGGTGCTTTACATGCCAGTATGGGAGAGATGTTGTCGTGGAGAAATAGATGAGATGTTGTAGTGAAGTGTTAGATTAAAAAATAATAATAATGAAACACAATGTTGGATTAATTATAAAAGTTATAAAAAGTAAGACGTAATAAAAGTAATAATAAAAATAATAATTCGGTTGATTTTATCCCTGAGGGTTAACTCAATTGGTCGAGTTCGTGTCACCCATTAGAGAAATTTTGAGGTCTACAATGCGCCTCATAAGGAATATTATAAAATAATAGTAGAAATAATAAAATAGTATTATATTACATCATCAAACTTTAGAGGGAAAAAAGGAAAAACTACTTTTCAACTCGTATTTTCAACTTATCTCCGCATTTGTTGGATGAAAAATTTAATTCCTCATCCAAGGAGAACCCATGTTGCATACTTTCAATGGACCCTTCTACAAAACAAATGAGAAATACATGAAAAACATGATTGCAATCACATTTTTCATGTATTTCTCATTTTTCATGTATTTCTCATTTTTCATGTAGAGAAGTCCATTGAAAGTATGCAACATGGGTACTCCTTGGACGAGGAATTAAATTTGGCATCCAACGAGTGCTCCCGCTCGAAATTTGAGTAAAATTGTAGGGAGATAAGTTGAAAATATGAGTTGAAAAAGTAGTTATTTTTTTCTTTATTTTTTAATCATTTTAGTTTTTTACTTCAAAAATGGTGAATCATCCCCCATGGTTGACATCATCATCTTGAATCCTATTGGTTCTTATAAATTTGATTTTGGTTGTACATTTTTTTTTGAGGCCCATTTTTTACCTCAAAATTTCTCTAATGAATGGGAGGGCACACGGTCAACTCTCCTTGACACCCTTGGGGTTAGGCTCTGCTAATAAGCTGATAGGATGTGATCCCTTCAGGTGGATCTACTCGAATATTTCCCTGGAATAAAACTATAAGTCTACTGATTTTTTTCTTTGCAATAACTATGGCCTTTGCAACCCCACTTTCACTGCTCGTCATCGTCGACTTCAATTATGTCATTTCCTCCTCTTGGGGTGACATGCTTTTGAGTGTGTAATGCACCACCCCCTTGAAGTCGTCCCTCGTTGTTGGGAATCCAGTCAACTTTCAAGGGCTCACTTTCATGAATGGATCCTCTCTGCCTGTAGCCCATGTCAAGAGTGAAAGAAGCAACACCCTAGTTGCAAAATCTCCTCCAATGAGACTAATTTTCAATGCCAAACTCAAGATATTGAGAAGGGATTCGTATTGAGATAATGGAATTATCTCCTTGGCAACAATTGACAAGAACCATATCCACCTTAAGATCTAGTAAAACAAAGGAAATATTTTTTAGTGAATGGTTCCTCCTACAACCACGAGGAGGTTATCACCCCAAATATGGAGATTTTCATGTCTTTGTAAGACCAATACCAAGGGGATCCTTCTGTATGCAAGTCAAAGCCATAGACTTTGTTACCTCACTCATAGCCAGGATACAATATTGGATGGGAATCCCATATGGCAGCGTTTAGCTCCTACATGGGGGTAGGTTGCTTCAAGATCTAAAATCACTCAATGAGCATGATATAACCAAGGATACCTCAATTCATTTAGTTTCAAGGCTAAGAGGTGAAGTCAAAGGCTAGGGTGCATCCTCTTCCTCCAAACCCAAATATTTCAAGGATAGCCTCAAGCCAAGGCCCGCACATGTGATTCTAAAAGAGATCTCAAGGACAACCTTCATTATGGATCACACAAAAAATATCCCAACCATTAAAGTGGATCATCTTCAATCTAAGGATGTTTACATGGATTATTTAGCACATGTAATTATGTGTAGATTTAATGGGTCATATCCTATGGCATTTGTGCTCCAGGAATGAGTGCATCAGACCTGGTCCCCAAATACAATTTTTTTTTTTTGCATGAAATTTTTTTTTGTGGTTTGTTTTAAAGATTTAAAGGATTATGAAAAGGTTTTTGATGAAGGACCTTATTTTTGGGGTTGTTCTGCGCTTTTTTTCAAACTTGGTTTATTGGTTTTAACACTCTCTATGCCAACTATGGTCACTCTAGTTTGGGTAAGAATCCAAAATTCGCCCCTTCATCTGCTTCATCTAGGCATCTTATCTAATGTGGGAAACTCACTTGGTCGTTTCAATAAAGTAGACATAAAAAGGCTAGAGAAGGCTATTGTGACCTTTGCTCAAATATGTGTTGAAATCAATCTCAACAAAGGTTTGTAGGACAAAATTCTCCTCAAATGGAATTTCATTATCTATTTTTAGTCAGTGGACTATGAAAATACAATGTTCCACTGTAGGATTCATCAACAACCCGATCCTCTCCAGAATGTCTATCCCTCTTCTTAAGGGTTCTCTCCTCCAGATTCCAGAAATAAGTCACGAGGATGGCAAGATCCAAAAGCTCCAAAAGCTAAAAAAGTATATAATACTTCTTTAGCTCACAAAACAAAAAATATGAAGCAACAAAAATATTTTATAACTTAAATGAGTCCTTCAGCCTCAACTCAACCACATGTAGGGACATCTCATCATGCAGAAGCCAAGATCCATCCCTTGAATGGAGAAGCACAAGATACAACTATGGTTTTGGCTTCATCAATGAGTGGCCATAAATGCTTCCATGAATTAGATCACTTAGATAGTGATAAGGAAGCAGTTAAAGTAGAAGAACCTCTGGGTTTGGAATTGGACCAAGGAAATGTAGTTATTGCATTCTCTACATTTGTCCCTAGTAACTCCTTGAAATTGATTGATGTATGGAAGAAAGAAAGGAAAAAAGGACCCTCGGTAAAATACACAATCATTTTTGGGTTCTTTTACTTGGAAAGTAGTAAAATCATTGACATTGTCAATCATAGGTTAGTTAGCTTTCATGTAAATTCAAGTTAGTTTGTCTCTTGATATTGAATTTGGTTTGTATTTCCCTGGAATTGACCAAGCCAAATTATCTTTGAACTTGTAATCGGTTGATTAGAAGGTAATATCATTTTTTAATTCACAAAAAAAATAAGTCAACTTAATTCAATTTGTTATATTGCAATTTTTTTTATTAATTAATTTTTTCCATAAGAAAAAAGTCTTTGTATTCATAGAAATATGAAATAAATGAAATTGTCTGGATATTTTCATTTCCTCTTTCCTTCTCATTCATTTGGGGGCTTATTCAACCTTGTTCCAAGAAAGGGCAAACCCTTCTATCTGTGACATAAAAATAGTTTACAAAAAAAAAAAACGTTTTCACTTTACTATCTAATATCTACTATACCAATCTAATTACACTTGGCTTTACATTAGATTTGAACAAAAAAAAAGAAAAGAAAGAAGGAATAATTGCATAGGACCAACAAAAAGATATGAGCTAAAGGTAGAAGATCCTTTGATCCACCATTTCCTCATAAAACAACTCAATGATAGAATATTGTCCAATATGCATCTCACAAGCTTCTTTTAAGGAATTTGCCTTCTTGTTTAATTCACATAGAAAGTGGGTGAATGTCATCCATTCAAAATCCTATAGAGCATCCTTGATATCGTTTGACACTGTCTATAGGTACATGTTTCCGATTTCCACCATGTGCATGGCACAATCAATAACTAACTACGAGTCCTCCATGATTTGAAGTTTTGTAACAGGTTTTTGTGATGTCATGAATATTAAAATGCACAGGGAAATGAATTCTGTCAAATTGTTTGTACTATGACCTAGGAAATATTTGATAAGGAAATTATGGTTTTGTGTAAGGAAAAGGACCACTCCAACACCTAGTTTTGAGGGATGACCTTGGGTATCCCCATTAAAAGACCCCCATGGAATTCCTTTATCTATTTTAGGTTGAATGGGGATGTGAGGCTTTTGAAATTCAGATTTAGATTTGAATTCTTTGCACAATTTTGTTATGATGGAAATTGAAAACCCAATAAGAACCTCTGATTAAAAAAAAAAAAAAATCTCATCGACAAGATTTTGTTAATGAGGATACAAGGGAAATTTACAAATTGTCTTATGGCATTTTTCTGCACCCAGTCTTTGGAATTATCATACGAACTAGATTTTATCCAACATGTGGGTAAATCAATATAATACAACATGAGAGTATTTATGTAATCCCCTGCCCCACATTTATCCACTTTTACAATCTCTTTAGGGTAAACATGAGATGAGTGCTACTATGACATGACCTTGCCTCCAAGTTCCAGTTATGGAAGTGGGGCCTACAAAATGAAAGCTTACTGTCAGACTAGGAGGTAACTCCTCAAATGTAATCGCATTATTCATTTAGGTTGTTCATTATTATATACAATAGGGAGAGACTGTTCAATTCATCTCCTGATGACTCTTCATTTTCTCTATTATTTATTTACACTAATTACAGTTGTTCACCCAATCCCTATGATTAGGTGTCAACATTTCCCCCCTTAATCTGAAGGGATGTTGGTGAGTCCAAGCATCGTTCTGAATCTTTCAAGCTTTTCTCTTCCAAGCGCTTTGGTGAAGATGTCTGCAATCTTCTCATTAGTGGAACAATGGTGAAGATGGATTGTTTTGGCCTCAACATGATGTCAAATGAGATGATATTTTGTATTGATGTGCTTCATTCGATCATGGAACTTTGGGTTCTTGGCCAACTTTATTGCCAAGGTATTGTCAATCATGAGTGGAGTTGAATGTACTTGTTTTACCTGCAAATATTCCAGAATTTTCCTGAGCCACACAGTTTCTTTTGTTGCCTCAACTGTTGCCACATATTTTGCCTCTATTGTGGAATTTGCTGGAATTGATTGTTTGCGTGATCTCTAGGAGACAACTCCTGATCCAAGACTCATAGCATAACTCGAAGTAGATACCCCAGTTTCTTTGTCTCCATCGAAGTCTAAATTAGAGTATCCAATCAAGCTGAAGTCGCCCACCTGTGTATACTTGATTCCAAAGTCTTGAGTTCCTTTCAAGTACTTTAGAAATCTTTTTGCATCAAACCAATGTCCCTCACAAGGCTTTTGCATAAACCTAGAGAGGATTCCAATAGCAAATGAAATGTGTGGTCTGGTAGTAGTTAGGTAGTTGAGACTTCCTACAAGCTATCTATACTTTGTTGCATCCTCAAATTCTTTTCCTTCAATGGATGTGAGCTTTAAGTTTTACTCCATTGGAGTAGTTAGAGGATTGCATTCTGTCATGCCAAACCTATTCAACAGATCTCCAATGTACTTCTTTTGAGAAAGGAATATGGACTTTGGATGTTGAGTTACTTCAATACCAAGATAGTTATGAACATAGCTTAAATCAGTCATTTCAAAACCTTTCCTCAATTCCTTCTTTATGGATACAATGTAGCTCTCATTGTTCCCTGTCATCAAAAGATCATCTACATATGCCACAAGATATACAACTATTTTTCCAACCTTCTAACAAACAAAGTTGCATAATCAAGATCATAATTTTTGAAATTGAGTTTCAGAAGATGCTCAGTTAGTTTTTTATACCAAGCTCGCGGTGCTTGTTTGAGGCCATACAAGGATTTCACAAGTTTGCATACTTTATGTTCATGTCCTTTTACAGAAAATCCTTCAGGCTGGGACATAAAAACATTCTCTTTTAGATCTCCATTCAAGAATGCAGTTTTTACATCCATTTGATGGACTTTCCAACCGTTCTGAGCTGCTAGGGCAAAGAGTGTCTGGATGGTAGCCCATTTTGTTGTGGGGGAAAAGTCTCCTCATAATCAACCCCTTCCTTCTGTGCAAAACCTTTTGCCACAAGCCTGGCTTTATGCTTGTCAAGTGAGCCATCAACTTTATACTTGTTCTTGTAGAACCACTTGCAGCCAATCGGTTTGGTTCCCAATGGAGGATCAACTAGCTTCTAAGCATCATTCTTTATCAAGGCATCATACTCCTTTTGCATTGCTTCTTTCCATTCATCATGAGAAGAACTTCTTTAAAGGAAGTTGGTTCAAAATCTGTAGACAAATTCAATTCACAATCATAAGAAACATCCATATCAACAGGTGAATCAGAGTCATCTACATCACCTCCATTTTGCCGGGTTGAATTTCTAGTTCTTGTCTTTCCAACCTCATCAGGATGAACACTTTCAAGTGTCTTTGTCAGCCACATTGGGGGACCTTTTTGAGATGGTCTAGGTTGCTCCGTTGATTGAGTTGGGACTGAATCAAGATTGAGTCTCCCAATTCTATCAATCACATCACTCAAAGTATCATCCGTTGTTGGAGTTTCATGTGAGGGAGAGAGTGTTTCAGAAGAAGATTCTACAGGTTGATCTAGTATAGGAATCCCCCCTTCAAGATGCGGAATCTGATTATTAAATTCTTGAAATGATTTTGCATTTGTGAATCTATCCAAGCGATCAAGTTTCTGCTCAACAACATTGTCAGTTTGGATGATTCAAGAAAGATTACATCTCTAGATACAACAGACTTTTTATTGACTTCGTCATAGAGACGATATGCTTTGGAGATGTTTGAATACCCTAGGAAGATACACTTATGACTTCTTGCACCAAGTTTGTTTCTATGTACCTTTGGTATCAAGGCATAACATGTGGAACTAAAGACCCTGAGATGCTTTACCGAAGGAATGTGCCATATCACATTTCATAAGGAGTCTTGCTTCTAATATCATTAGATGGACATCTATTCTTTATATATACATCACATAGAACTGCATCAACCCAAAACATCATTTTTACATTTTTGAAAAACATCATGGAGCGCACCATATTTAAGATTGTCCTATTCATTCTTTCAGCTACTCCATTCTGTTGGGGGTTATAAGGCACAATTGTTTGATGTTTGATCCCATGTTGACGAAGATAGTTTTTAAAATCATTTGAAGTGTATTCTTTTCCATTATCAGTGCGAATAGAGCCAATATGAGATTGTGCATCATTGTCAATCCATGTATGAAAGTTCTTGAATGTTTGAAAAACATCAGATTTGTTCTTCAATAAACAAACCCAACACATTCTGGTGTAGTCATCAATAAATGTCATCATATATTTATTTCCATTTGAAGAAGGAACAAGCATTGGACCACATAAATCAAAATGAATGAGTTCAAGTTTTCTATGTGCTCTAGAATGTGAATCATGAAAAGACTGTTTGTTATGCTTTCCTAGAATGCAAGCATCACATTGCTTAAGTTTCCTAGGAATTGTAGTCAAACCAGTAACACCATTTTTCTTCAACAAGCAGAGGCTGTCATAGTTCAAGCGTTCGAATCTAGCATGCCATAATAAACTTGATGGAAATGTACCTTCTTTATAATGAGAATTGTATGAGAAATTTTGTGCACAAGCAGAGGTACCCTATAGCTTGAGAAGCCTTTCATCTTCTATCCCCGTCATGACAAATGAGTGATCTGATGCTTTTCTCACCTCAAGCTTGCCATCAAACATATTAATGGAGTGTCCTTGCTAGCGGATGTGGAACAAGGACAACAATTTTCTCCTCAGATGTCGGAAATATAAAACATGATGCAGAAGAAAGTCCAGATGACCAGGCAATTTAAGCCTAATTGTACCAAGCCCTGATGGCTTGAGTTTTGATTTGTCTGCAAAGTATACTGCTCCATCAACTTTGTCAAAAAATTATTCAGGAAAATCTCTTCTAAAAGTCATGTGGCAAGTTGCTCCTGAATCAAACAACCAATCATTTTTCCAAGAAGCAAGTGAAGCATTAAATAAGTCTTCATTTACTCCAATATTACAGTGTGCCACAACATAGTGAACGCATTTAGGTGCTTTACCTTTCTCTTTGTCATTAGTTTTACCTTTGGGTTGGTTTCTTTCATGCTAAATTCTGTCCTAAGGAAACTTTCATGTGGATGCATCATGTGATCCATCTCTTTTGCAGTGTATGTAGTGCAAATCTGACTTTTCTCCTTGAGAGTGTCTGCCCCCCCTACCTCTGAAATTTCTTCCTCTTCCTCTTCGACCACCTCTTCCTCTCGAAGAATCTTGAGCAAGATTCTTCTCTCTATGTGCAAGGCACATAGCCTCTTCAGAAGACTGAGGAGTTGTCTTCTTCCCAAAAGATTTCTCTCTTTCAACAATTTTTTTTACAAGGGAGTCAAAGGTAATATCTTTGAGGTTTCCATTTTCTTGCAATGAATCAAGATAATTTGAGTAAGTGGGATAAAGTGCCTTGAGAAAAGCTATCAGAGGAATGTCCAGTTCAACATTAGTGACTTTGATATCATGCATAATAGATTTTACTTCTGATGCAAGAGCAAGAGGATCATCATTTTGTAATTCAAGGGTGAACAATTTAATCATGAGTTGAACAACTTCAAGTGTAGAGTGTGAGTCATAGAGTTCCTTCAGTTTTTGTAAGGCTTCGAAAGCATTTGAAAATGGCGAAATATGGCAACTCACCTCTTCATTTACTGATGTTGCAATCAATGCATAAGCCTTGTTGTTCTTATTTTCCCAAATGGCAAATTCCTTGTCTGAGGTAGGTTGTTCTGGCTCTTTATCTCCGTCTCCAACACACATTCCTTTCCACAACTCATTATAAATGAGAGTGTGTTTGATTTTCCACGACCATTCAGGATAGTTCTCCTTCCCAGTGAGAACCACTCCCACAATAGATATCAATGAGTGCATTTTAAAAATGACGTAGGAGGTTGACGAAAATGAGGTGGTAGTCTGTAATTCGACTACTGGTTAACTTTGTAACCAATCAGCTATGCTTAAATCCGGTTTTGTATGTGGATTTTTCCCTTGAGGATCCTGCTTATCTGACTAATCACTATTGGTCCCTCATTGACTTCTCCTTTTATCAAGCACTTCAATCTGTGCCATTGATCTCACTTCTCCAGATCCAATGGATATCGGATCATCTGCTTACCAACTAACCCGAATGATCTCCACCGTTGATGTGACCCGTGCAACTAAACGGTTGTCGCGCAATCTCATAACGGAACCAGAAGGAATTAAAAACCCCAGTTCATAACCTTATCGCGTCCATTTATAACATTAACCTGCACGAATTTTCGGAAGCGATATGCGTCTGATCACCCATTAAACGGACGATCTGATCACTCTAAACCTTAAACTCCTTTTAATAAACACATCGTGTCTGAAATTTAAATTAACTCACTTGCATCTTCTGACACAATCACCATCAGATCTGACCCATCTAATCGAACGGCTCTAGTGTCACCCGCTCACCAACTAGCTTGGCCGATCTCCACCGTCGATCAATCCCCCTTGATCCAATGGCTATCGCATAATCTCACGTGAAATCTTGCACGATGCATAACAAGTTGAGAGCGCGTGAGAAAAGTGGTTTTCCTGTGCTACGTGTCAACCGCTAAGGTTAATCGCATGAAATTTAGGAATACCATTTCTAGCCTTTAGTGCGCGCGAGATACTGCTTACCACTTGCCGAATACTACCCACGTGCTTAATTCATATTTTAATAAAGACGCTTAAGAGAAGGTTTAGTGCTTAAACTCAGTATTAACGCTTAACACTAATTGACTGTGATTTATAAATAAAATGTATGAACAAAGAAAAATACCCGATAGAATGTTGATACACAGTCATAAGAGAATTTCATTCATCGCACCCGTGTTTAACATTATGAAACCACAAGAGTGATACATCAACTGCGCTTGTGGAGCAGTTGCCTCACATAACCAGCCGAATGTCTGCAGCAGTTGCCAGAGAGGGGCAGCAGTGACGAGAGAGGAGTTACAAAGTAGAGAGGGAAGCCAAAAATGGTGTTGGCTTTGATACCATGTCAGACCAGGAGGTAACTCCTCAATGTAATCGTATTATTCATTTAGGTTGTTCATTATTATATACAAGAGGGAGTGATTGTTCAGTTAATTTCCCAATGACTCTTATTTTCTCTATTATTGATTTACACTAATTACAGTTGTTCACCCAATCCCTATGATCAGGTGTCAACACTTACTGTCATCCCTCAAGGACTACAAATCACTTAGGGACCTCAAACACCGCAGGTGTTCCATCCCTGAGCTAGAATTGTTTTTCATTGACCTAACTCCACAACCACACCCATAACACCTCATGCATGTGGTTATGAGGCTATAACCACACCCATAAGCCTAGCTTGCAGTAGTTATGACCCAAATTCCTTAGTTTATGCCAATGGTTCCAAGATCTATGCCACTTTTTTAGGCTAGCCCCCAGACCACTGCCTATAACAATGCCAACCATTCAAAACTTGAACAATATCTTGACCTAGACATGCCTAGTACATGATAGATATTTCGTCAAACATATGGTAAACATGAAAGCTACAAGTCATGAATGCATATTTGATTAAAAACTTTTGAACTTCATCTGAGAATCACCAGGAAGGCTCAATTCCCTCTCAATCTAGTTGCAACAATACTTGTCAACCCATGCATTCATCAACCATTCAATAAACTATAAAATTATGAACAAGAGCCATAGCTTGAGCACATCATAGAACCACGCTTATAACCAACATATAACCAGAATAGAAACCATGATAAATCAGCCATAAAATTCACATAGTAGCAAGTACATGTGCTCATTAATTACATTAGAATAATAGCTCATATTAACTTATGCAAAATCTAACCAAGTTAGGGACTTCAACATACCACCCAACCATAGATTGGGCTAAACAAAATATTTATTTCAGCCAATCTCCCCCATGCCATATTCCAAGCATGAATGTAGGATCTCATGGAATAAACCAAGACATAATCAACCAGGGACTCCAGAGATTAAATCACCTCCATCCTCAAGCTACCATGATCCCACCTAAAATGGCCCTAAGATCACGAAACCAAACTAAGCTTGGATTCCTCAGAATGTCTTCACCATAACTTGAGGAATTTTCTCATCCCCCCCACCTGTCGAGGGATTCCTAGAGAAAACCATCTCCACCCCCAACCCTTGGGATTTTCCTAAGACGACGTCACCCGATTCCAAAACCTTTCGACAATCCAAATCTCAACCAAGAATGAATCCCATCACACCATGGTTATCTGAGAAATGGAAAAGCAAGGCTGAAACCACAGTCAATCCAGGAAAATCCCATGCCAATGACAACAAGCATAAACAATAAATCAATGCATGTACCATGCATTCGAATCCATGCATGCTAAATCTCACATGCACATTGTTACCTGCAATCCAAATCTAACTTATGTCCTTACTTACATTTATCCAAGCTTCCTCTTGCACTCCTTTACTTTCCATTGTTTTCTTGAACAAATACTTGTTCTCTCTCCTTTGTTGATCTTGATCAAAAGATGAGCAAAATCTGTCAATGGTTTCTCAACTGCCTTTCTATTTTGATGTCTCTTTTTTCTTCAATTTCCTCTAATTTCCCTTGCATGCAAATTTGTGTCTCTTCACCTTCCTCTTCTCCTATTTTCCTTATTTACCATAATTAAATTCCAATTATTTCCTCTTTTCCTTTGCCAATTTCCATATCCATTAGTAAACCAAAAGTGGTGTCCACTATAATGTTTTCCCACCATTCAACTTAGAATATGTGTCCTGTGACCTTGGTCTTATTTTATTTACATGGATAATCAACCAAGGGTTGTTACAAACCCCTCCCCCTTAGGGGAACACTGTCCTTGGTGTTCTATGACGCTTATGACCATAAAAACATACTACCTACGGAGCTTTATAACACAACCCATTGTAGTATTTACAATATACCAAACTGCTAAAAACATGGTCATCATACTGCTTATGAAGCTTTATAAACTAGCTCAATGCAATGTTTATAACGACAACACATATTCTTATAAACAGTTACTTCAACCAACAAATAAATGTATTGTTTATGGAGCTTTATAAACATAGATCAATATAATATTTACAATAATATGCACATATACATATGCTTCAACTAGTAAATAAAAGGATATTATGCCACATCCACAACAAGGAATTCCAAAGGCTAACACCTCCACCCTCAAAGTAGTATCGGGATTCACCTCTTTCTTAGGAAGTCCAAACACTACCAAAATCAAATTCTTCCTGCAATGTCCAATGCTACAATCCTTACACTACTTTTTCTCTCAGTTAACAGCTACCAACTCATTGTTCGAGGGCACACTCCCAATGTGCTTCTGATTCCATCTGGTAATGCTAATGACCAAAACAAATCTATTCCTCAACGTTCCCTTCTCTTCCTCCCAGTCCCTTGGGAAATTCAGTCACCCCCTTCCACACAGTCACTCACCTTCCAAGTTTCATGGCATCCCTTCTTTGCTACACAGTCCCACGAGAAGTCCATCCCTTCTCTGCTACACAGTTCCTTGGGTATTCCATCCCTTGCAAGGTTTCCTCGCATTGGAAGGTCTATACAAAGGTATATCCCTACCTCAAAACCATCATACCATTCATGGCATGATCATGGCAATCAATGGACACTATTGGGTACCAGTGTCCCACAATGGCCATGCTCCTGAATGCTTTACTATTGCATGTTCCAATTCCTTTTACTATTGATGCTAACACTTGTTGGAAATACTGAGAGGGGGGTTTTTCTTTTCAATTTTTATTATTACCAGTTTAGATTCTTTACAATTTTAATCAAAGAAATGATTTTATTAAAATATAGAGAAAGATTGAATACAATATCTGACGAATTTTTCCAAGCACGAACTTGGACTTTGATGAGGCTCCAACCTCTAGGGCTTCGACCCTATCTTACCAAGGCACCAACCTTTAATTTAAGAGCACCAACTCCAAGGACACCAATCCTTCCAATTCTGAGGCACCAACCCCAAGGGCTCCAACCCTATAGTTTACTCTGTCAAGAAATGTTTGATTGTATAATACTGCTCCCAAGGACTTCTTTACCAAACCTTGTCCTTGTAGTCTTTGTAACAGGTCGATGTATGCCCTATGGCTTCACTTCAAGCCCGAGCCTACCAAGATGAACCCAGTCAAAATATTTGTCTTCTTGCTCTATCTTCGGCTTCCTTCTTCGTTCGACCTTCGACTTCCTCTGTTTATTCAAGTTCACGAGTTGTGAGTTATTTCATTTTCTTTGTAATGTATACTCCAGATCAATGTTCTTCAACTTTAATGTTTAGTGTATTTCTCCTCTGATCGACCTTTGGCTTCTCCTATGTTTCTACTCATCCTTTGGCTTTCTTCGAGTTCATGAGTTGTGAACTATTACTTCCTTTTCTATGTATTCTAATGCCCGAGATCGATGCTTAAGGTGAGTATTTAGCTTGTATTTATACAAGTTTCGCTAATACCTGAAGGACGCATCTATTTGGAAGGAGAGGATGATTTATCTAATTACTCATAAACCTTTTTTTTTATCGAACATTTCATAGGAGAGACCATACCCATATGAGGTCCCACATCCATGTCATCAATTGCAATCACAACTCGCGAAAATCCCGCAATCGCAATCCTATGGCTTCACCATATAACATCTCAATACCCCTATTGTTGATGGAGCGGATGCAATATAGTATCAAACAATTGTTAATAAATCCATCGGGTCCACAACTTCATCGCAATCAGAGGTCTGTCGGGTCTATCGCAATCGACGGTTCGTTGGGTCCATGCCCTTATCGCAATCGGTAGTTTGACGTGACATCCTTTAAGATTTTGCGATATGACAATTCCGATAGGAGGATGCGATATTTAAAGTGAATTATAGTGGTTCAGTGAGTCCGTAATACATATCGCATCAGGGGTTTGGAGTTGTGGCACATAATAGATCCACCTATAAAGTCATTGATGTGATACTGCCAATATGTTAAACTTCGATGTGTTTTATTATATGTGTTGGGAATTTTAATAGGTTTCCATGGTTTAATACTCCCTCTGCTTATTTCTTCAGTATCACTGTTAACTCCTCTGTTAATCACTATTTTATGCTTCTTTGCAGTGTGTTCACCTTTGATCCTTTCGATGAAATTCTTCCTCTTACTCTTTGGCTTCATGATGATTTCCAATGGTTTCCCTGATGGATTTCCTCCTTGGCTTCTTGCTCCTGTTGCTTCATAGATATGCTCTACTTGGCTTCACATCATCATTTAGTATCCAAAATATTTCCATATTGACATCAATGACAATCTAGATCAACAACACTTTGACAACCAATTCCAACCACCCAAACTGGGAATTTCCATGATTTCATGTACCAAACGCATAATTTCCATTAGGCTCAAAATGAATTGTAATAAATTCAAATCATTCCTCATTGATAGCTCATCAATAAGGTACACTTGCAATTCAGTTTACTTCTGATCACAAAAATCCAAATTAACTCTTTGATCAAATCATCGTGTATAAACATATCACTTTTGGTTAGTCCAAAACTCGACCATTAGAATCACAAACTATGTGCATAATTAAAATTGAAATAAAATATTGATACTTATCTTTTACATGGTTCTTTGCTTCTGCCTTTGTTCCTTGTTCTTTTTTGTACACACACTGAATCGATTGCCAAACTTAGCAATTACCCAATCCCTTCTCTTCTCTTTGACCATGTGTACACACTACATCAGTTCACCCAATTCCTTCTCTTCTCTTTGACCGCATGCACACACTGGTCAATTTCCAAACCCGACAAGCACCTAATGCCTTATCTTTTCTTCTCTTCCAAAACAACAAGGGAATCCAGAGACTATACTTCCTCCTCCCTCAATATCATCAACAAGGGAATTCAAAGACTACACCACCTCCTCCCTCAATACCATCAACAAGGGAATCTGGAGACTACACTGCCTCCTCCCTCAATATCAGCAATAATGGAATCCATAGACTATACCACCTCTACCCTCAATATCAACAATTCAAGATCGGTCTCTTCCTGGGATGTCTAGAGCTCCAGGGCTACTATCTCAATCCACAGCCTCCAGGGATCCTAAGAACCAATCCCTTCACAACACATAGTGTACAACGTAACACATATGCCTCCACCCAACATATAAAAAAACACACACAACTACACTTGGTGTCATGGAAAATTTTAGGGCCTAATGTTCGCTGAGTGAGTCGATTTTCCGTGATTTTTCCACAAGAAATATTCGCCAATTTCCAATTTTTATAAAAGACGACTCGCCCAAATTTTAGAATATAAAATTATTTTACCTTAAAAATTTCCAACATTTTATAGAGACTATATATAAAATCATTATAAATTTACATAATTATACAAATATATCAATAAACATTTTATAGTTTGCATATTAGGGATTAGTGAGATTCACTAATGTTTTTAAACTTCAGAAAATTTTCCATCCTTAAAATTTTCCTTGCTAGGTGTACAACACCACACATACACCTACACTCGGTGTAAAACACAACACATGCACCTACACCCGGTGTAAAACACAAAAAATACACATGTCATGATATGATGACTATAAAAAACACATGACACAGTACCACATGTACATAACACAACATATACGACATGTACACAACACCACATGTATAACATGTACACAACATCTATACTGCACATCCAGAGACCACACCACCTTTACCACGAAACCTTACCTCTAGTGTGTTTCCCATGCCTTACTGTGTGCATCCACAACCCAAGTCACAAGTCTATGGCTCTTTCCACTATCCATGCTTATCCTAGCATGTCGCAAATCACATTGCTTTCATTCCGTTGATGTATCCTTCAACATTGTCTGCCATAACATAAACATAGGCATAGTATAAGCACATATTATCAAAATCATATCCACATAATAATAACCTCATAGATCTTCTAGGGCTACTCTAGCCACTAGATTCCTCATAGAACCAGGAAACGTTTCATGCCATTCTTCTAAGAAAATGAATCATTCTTCCACAAGAATGATCCTTAACAACCCTGTCAGAAAATGCCACACACACACACATATATATATAGAGATATATATTAGCATAATCGTGATCACAACATAATTACATGTATTCATAAGTTCAAGGTTAAGAGAACTTCCTTTATCTATCCACAACATTGAGAACAACAATTCCCAACATAGCCAAGACATATGATGCCTCAAATCCATTTACTTTCTCATGATTCTCCTGCCACTGTCCATTTACCCCAATGGACCCAACCAACCCAACTAGTTGTCATATTCTTTCCTTCAACTACCCCTTACTCATGCACCAGGCTTCATTTGGGTCTTACATTACCTAATGGGTGACACTCAACTCTCCCTAAGCTCCATTAACTTTCCTCTTTCCCCAACCAATTCTCAAGACCCTTAAAACATAAAAGGAAAGAACAAGAAGAAAACCATGGAAAGGCAACAAAAATACAACACCACAAGCAAAGTGGCATTATCATGCACCATACACAATCAAAAACGAAAATCAAGCACAAACAAATCGCAAAACACCAAAATCACAAAACTTTACAAACACCATGATTTAATAACCCCCATGGTTCCTAGTTCTTCCAAAGGTAAGCTCAACTCAAACCTTCTTCAAGATTTAAGGTAGTCTCTTTTCCATTTAATTCCCTACATCATACTACCATAAAAAAACAATTGTTAGTGCATGAATAAATATAACGATATACCAATTACCTTACCTATTGTACTTAGCACGCTACCCTGTAACTGAACACATGCTCATACCATCCCTCAAGGGACTCTGATTCCCTTGACAGATCCATCTATAATTGGAAACCAATTGTTATGCTTACATCTGAAAAACCATATTCCATGTAGCTTCCTTGGCCCCAAGGTGCTTCCACACACCTTAACCTACTATATTTCTCAGTCTCGAAACATGAACTCATTCTGCTGCAAAATGCATTGAGGCTCCGTCTGGAACTTTCCCCTGGGTTCCTCCACCTCAATGATTGATGTTGGGTGACATGTCTACTTGTTATCCACTACTACATAGATTTAGGGAATGCTCTGACCTACATCCCCAATTGTTCGCACCTCTTGCACACTTGTAGATCCAAGGTCTGCCACTTTGATACAAAGGGCAATGCTTCCTGCACTGATATTTACCACAAGTTCAACACCACAATGGTTCTCTTCCATTTCCTTTATTTTTCTACTCCACAGGTCAATACCCATGTCCTCTCTCAGCTGCGTTGACCTTCTTGTAAATTGCCACATTTTCCTTATCACCTGCACCCTTCTAGTTGCACTTGAACTCAGGCTTGCGCTTTGACTTCTCAAAACAATGCTTCAAATTTCTGATGAATTCTTAAAATGACTAAGGCTCATCAAACTTGATGTGACATTTGAATGATAATGGTAGTCTGTTGATGAACATTTGGATCTTGTTTTCTCATCCTGAGCTCTTGGCCTTTCCATCATAATACCTCTCTTCTTGAAGAGTCTCTTAAACTCATTCCAAATTAGCTCCTCTTCTTCAATGCCTCTAACATGATTTACATATTCCCACTAGATATTTGCTTTCCCTTTGAGATTGAAGGTAACTATTTTGTCTTCCATGAAATCTTCTAGCAAATACTACTTCTCACTCCTCCTATAAGGATGTTGGTGGTGATGGTAATGATGTCTCTCGAAACCAGAGCTGGAATAAAATCCATAAGTGCTAGACCTCCTATTAGGTGTATCCAAATATCTGCCAACTCTGTCTAACATGTTATCATCTTCCTTGAAACTTCAAATCTCTACTCTCAGACTCCTCAGTGTATCAGCTAGATTAGGAGGATACTCTTCTTCTTGTTGCTCAAACGACCTTTCCCATTCCATTGATTTCACATCAGACCTATAAGGGGAGTCATGTCAACATTAGTGCACCACTCTTCTCTTCATCTCTAGTCTTTTATTGTCTTTCAACATACCATGTTAGATAACCAAATAGAAGACATAATCAAAATCATACCTCAATGTATCTCAAGGGAGGCTATCAGATCTACACAACTCATTCCAAATTAGCACGATACATAATAATATCAAGAACTTAAGCGCAATGATGATGATAATCATGTATATGACCACAATGCATATAACAACAAGTTACTATCACACATGACTAACCGATGCATGTGCATATGACCGAACTAATCAACTAGCATCTATCATGCATGTAACCAAAACAACAATAAAATGGTAGGCATGTGTATAACTGTGATACATATAACAACCATTAAAAATCATGCATGAATTGTAGAAAACCCGATGGTAGGTTAACCCGATAATGCAATATAAATCAAAGTAGAAAACTATAACCTACTTCTACAATCAATTTGCGGAAGCTTAAAGATCGAGCTGAACAATATAACCAGAAGAAGAAAAATCAATGCACAATACACATGAAAATACTTTGGGGAAAGCCTCAGCTAAAAACCCCACTATCTGTATTATACAAGGTGGAAATACATAGGAATTATACAAAGCCTTAGCTCTCACAGCTAGCCAACTCTCAGTACAATCCTCACAGATGCTCACAGGCAATCTTGGCTTCTCTCCAGCCTTCCTCTCTGCCCTCCAAGCTCCTATTTCCTTGTGATGTTCCTTGTGGATGATTCACCTTCAACCAAGTGGAAAACCTCTAAAAATGTGCAATCCTAAAGAATTAAATCCTTGACTTCATGCATGAGTTTTCTCTTTGAGAAAACAAATGAAACTGATAGTACACTGTCCTTGACTTTAATCTCAACTGGGTCTTTCTTAGAATAGACATGCATGAGTTTCTGATGAGGGAATCTTCAGTTAATTGGAGTAGCACTAGTTGAATGCATGCATGCATCAACTGACTATTAACTTTCTATTAGTTCCTCAAACAATTTGGAACTAATTTAACTAGACTTAGCTCAGTAAACTGAGTTAACTAATTACAACTCAAATATAACTCAATATTATCTCCTTAATTTAAGGGATAACTCTTGCATGACTTCAGAAAGACTTCTAACTTGAATTTCTCCAACTAATTAATTTAAAATAAATTAATTAATTATTTCCAAGTAGCTGTTAAGACTAAATTCGATTTTAATTCAAAATTTAATTCAAGGACAAATTAAATTGGAATATTCTTGTTTCCATATTTCAACACTCTCTCTCAACAAGAAAGGGATTATCTGCCACCCTGATCTTGTCTCTATGGAACTTAAATTTACACTTTGACAATGCCTTTGTCAAAATGTCAGCATTTTTCTCCTTTGTCGAAATATACTGCAACAACATGATCCTCTCTACCAGTGAAAAGCCACAGGAAACAAATCTTTCCTTATGCTTCTCCACACTACCATCAGCAGCTTGCTTTACATTGTAAAGCCAACGGGAACTCACAACTGACATGTTATCTGGTCTTGGAACCACGTCCCAAACACTGTTAAGAACTATGGAGTCATACTCCTCCACCATAACATCAACCCAAATTGGTTGTTGCACTACTTCCTCAAAGGAAGATGGCTCGGTCTCAACACATTCCCCAATAAGGGCCATGTATCCAGTGTACCTCTCAGGTGACCTCCTCTGTCTGCGTTGAGAAGATGGTGCTCCCACATTCTCTCTCGCATCCTCCAACAATCTGTCAGCTTCTCTTGTGTGCTTTCATCCATCTCTGGAAGACTCTGCTTGAGTGGATGTCTCCACTCCTGGAACCTCTACATGTGGCTACTCTGCATCAGTTTGAGGCTCCTCCTCCTTAAGAACCAACAGTTCCTCCACAGTCTGTAGTTAGATCTCCCTCTCAAGGGAAACTCGCATGGCCTTCTGCTCATCAAACTTGAGATCTTTGCGAACCACTATCCTCTGACTGGTAGGCAAGTACACCTGATAGTTGTGAGGTGTATCAGTGTACCCCACAAATATCCCCAACTTTGTTTTCAGCTCAAGCTTCTTCCGTGCATCCTTTGTCACATGGCAGTATACCGATGAGCCAAAGATCCTGAAGTGACCCACATCTGGTCTCTTACTGGAGAAAACTTCCTCTGGTGTCTTCATCCCAATTATGTGATGCACGCTTCTATTCTACAAATAGACCGATGTGTTGCATGCCTCAACCCACAAGTGAAGTGGTAGGCCTTGGTCATACAACATTGCCCGTGCTACCCCTACAATAGTTCTATTCTTCCTCTCGGCCACCCCATTTTGTTGTGGGTTATGAAGTGCTGCCAACTCTCGTTTAATTCCTTCTACTGCACAGAAGTCCTTAAACTATTGAGAGACATATTCTCCACCGTTGTCGCTTCTCAAGGCCTTGATCTTCTTCCCTGAATCTTTCTCGACCAAATATTTTAACCCACAAAACTTTTTGAAAGTTTGGTCCTTCTTCTGCATGAAATAAATCTAGCATTTACGAGAATAGTCATCAATGAAAATCACATAATACCTTTGCTTCGTTGTGGATGCCATCGAGAATGGTCCACATAAATCAGTATGAACTTGCTCTAAGATAGCCTCTACTCGACTGTCTCGATCATGAAAGGAAGACTTGGTGTACTTTCCCAAGGTACGACCTTTGCATGTGTCAACTTGCTCAAGTTTACCTTTGGGAAGTCCTGTAGATATCTGTTGCATTATCTTCAAAGACCCGTGATGCAAATGGCCCAACCGCCTATGCCACAACTCGCCAATGTCTTGGCTTTGCACCAATTCTGCTTTCGTACTCAATGTTGCACAATCATCTACCTCTAGTTTATGGAGATTCTTCACTCGAATCCCTATCCTCTTGGTCTGACCTATGGTTATGTGTCTTAGGAACACCTTTCCTTTACTGAAGACAACATCGTAGCCTTTGTCCTCCAACATCGTGACGAATACCAAGTTCTTCTTCAATCCAGGCACATACATCACATATGTCAAGGTGAGAGGAGCTCCATGCTTCCTTTGAAAAGTAACCATGCCCACTCCTAAAACACTATACCTTCCGTCGTCACCCATCTCTATGTGCATCTTGAGGTCTTTCTCCTCCAAGGCATTGAATAAATTTTTATCACCGGTCCTGTGGAATGAGGCTCCACTATCAAGATACCAGACACAACCCATCATCGATGACACCATGCATGCGATGAGGATAAAGTCCATTTTGAACTGAGAGGCTAATGCCTCATCTTCCGATCCTTCCAAGGATACTTTCTTGGACTTCTTCGATGGGAAATTAGTCGCATAATGTCCCATATCGTGACAATTAAAGCATCTTACTTTAGACATGTCACCCTTCTTCCCTCCATGAGAAGAATTCGATTTGAAATGGGAAGCCTTCCCCTTCCCTTTCCTTGCCTTACTTGCTAAGGACATATTTTCTTCATCATCTTCCTTGGATGAAGAACCATCTCGTGTGCTCTTCCTAATCTCCTCCTGCATAAGATCTAACCACCGTCGTTCCCAATGTGATAGTTTATCCCTTCCATTCATAGAGTCCTGGTAGCTATTCCAACTCTTTAGAAGGCCAAGGAGAATGAGGCTCACCATATCATCATCAGCAGTAGTTATTCCCACACTGCCAAGCTCATCTCTGCAGGTGGTGAGCTTGTTCAGATATGTGGAAATAGTATCGCCCTTCTCCATTTTGATTCTTCGTAGCTTATCCTTGAGCACCAATTTCCTTTGGTCACTATTGTTCTGGCAGAGGTCCTTCAATGTCTTCCACATTGAAAATGAGTATCCTTCCCATGGAAACTCGAGACAATATGGTCTCGAACTCCCTCAAGGATGATCCATCTCGCCTTCACCAAACACTTCTTCCACTCACCCAACTCTTGTGCATTAGTTGAAGCTGGCTTTGGGATTTCTTGATCAATGAATTCCTTCATGTCATTGTTATCTAACACAGCCTCCATTCTATCTTTCCATGCTATTTAATTCGAGTTACCTTCCAAGGCATACTTGAGTCTCAATTCATAGAACGCCATTAGCCAACCTTGAAGTATAATATGAATTCCATTTGCACCTGCAACCTCAAACTTCAAACTTCGAATTCTCTTCTCAGTATACTATTCACATCTCCGATACCATGTAGAAAATTTCTACACATCCAACTCTGATACCATGTATAAAATTTGATGGTAGGTTAACCCGATAATGCAATATAAATCAAAGCAGAATACTATAACCTACTTCTACTATCAATTTTCGGAAGCTTAAATATCGAGCCAAACAATATAACCAGAAGAAGAAGAATTAATGCACAATACACATGAAAATACTTTGGGGAAAGCCTCAGCTAAAAACCCCACTATCTGTATTATACAAGGTGGAAATACATAGGAATTATACAAAGTCTTAGCTTTCACAGCTAGCCAACTCTCAATACAATCCTCACAGATGCTCACAGGTAATCTTGGCTTCTCTCCACCCTTCCTCTCTGCCCTCCAAGCTCCTATTTCCTTGCATTGTTCCTTGTGGATGATTCACCTTCAACCAAGTGGAAAAGCTCTAAAACTACGCAATCCTCAAGGATTAAATCCTTGACTGCATGCATGAGTTTTCTCTTTGAGAAAACACATGCAACTGATAGTACACTGTCCTTGACTTTAATCTCAACTGGGTCTTTCTCAAAATAGACATGCATGAGTTTATGATGAGGGAATCTTCAGTTAACTGGAGTAGCACTAGTTGAGTGCATGCATGCATCAACTAATTGTTAACTCTCTATTAGTTCCTCAAACAGCTTGGAACTAATTTAACTGGACTTAACTCAGTAAACTGAGTTAACTAATTACAACTCAAATATAACTCAATCTTATCTCCTTAATTTAAGGGATAGCTCTTGCATGACTTCAGAAAGACTTCTAACTTGAATTTCTCCAACTAATTAATTTAAAATTAATTAATTAATTAATTATTTCCAAGTAGTTGTTAAGACTAAATTCGATTTTAATTCACAATTTAATTCAAGGACAAATTAAATTGCAATATTCTTATTGCCATATTTCAACATGCATGCCTAACATATAAACCTGTATGACAATCTTCTTTTACGCTGAGGTCTAGTGTTGTAACCTCACTTTGATGCCACTTTGTAATGCCCCACCCCACATTTACCTAATTTTACAAGCTCTCCTGGGTAAACATGAGTTGAATGCTACTATGAAATGACTTGACCTTCAAGTTCTAGTTATCGAAGTGGGGCCTACAAACTGAAATATTACTTCCATCCCTCAGGGACTATAGATCACTCAGGGGCCTGAGAACCACCCTAGGTGTTCCAGCCCTGAGCTATATCTATTTTTCACTAAGATAACTCCTCCATCACAGCCATAACACCTCATGCATGTGGTTATGAGGCTATAACCACACCCATATGTCTGGATGCCAACAATTATGGCCCAAATTCATTAGTTCTGTGCCAACGGTTCCGAGATTCGTGCCACTTTTTAGGCTAGCTTCCATACCACTACCCATAATTGGCTATAACTTTCAGAATCATGATTAAGATGTTAACAATGCCAACTATTCAAAACTTGAATAATATCTTGATCTAGACATGCCTAGTACACAATATACATTTCGTCAAACTTATGGTAAACATGAAGCTACAGGTGATGAATGCATATCTGATGATAAAATTCTGAACTTCATTTGAGAATCACCCAGAAGGCTCAATTCCCTCTCAAGTTAACCGCAACAACACTTGTTAGCCCATGCATTCATCAACCATTCAATAAACTATCAAATCATGAACAAGAGTCGTAGTTTAAGAACATCATAGAACCATGATTATAACCAAGATATAACCATAATAGAAACCATGAAAAATCGGCCATAAAATCCACATAATAACAAGTACATGTGCTAATTAATTACATTAGAAGAATATCTCATATTTACTTATGAAAAATCCAACCATGTTAGGGACTTCCACGTACCACCTGACCATAAATTGGGCTGAACCAAATCTTCCTTTCATCCAATTACCCCGTTCCATATTCCAAGCATGAATGTGGGATCTAATGAGATAAACCAAGACATAATCAACTAGGGACTCTTTAGGTTAAACCACCTCCACCCTCAAGCTACCATGATCCCACCTAAACTGGCCTTGAGATCATAAAACCAAACTAAGCTTGGATGCCTCAAAATTTCTTCACCATACCTTGAGGAATTTTCTTGTCTCCACCCACTTTTCGGGGGCTTCCCAGAGAAAACCATATCCACCCCCAACCCTTGGGATTTTCTTGAAACCACCAACCCAATTCAAAAACCTTCTGACAATCCAAAGATCAACCAAGAATGGATCCCATCACACAATGGCTATCCAGGAAATGGCAAGGAAAGGTTGAAACCACTATCAATCTAGGAAAATTCCATGTTAATGACAACAAACATAAACAATAAACCAATGCATGTATTGTGCATTCAAATCTAAGCATGCTAAATTTTACATGCACATTGTTACCTGCAATCCACAACTAACTTTTGTCCTTACTTGCAGTTGTCCAAACTTCCTCTTGCGCTGCCTTGTTTTCCATTGCTTGCTATTCCAAATACTTGTTCTCTCTCCTTTGTTGATCTTGATCAAAATATGAGTAAAAGTTGTCAACTATTTATCAAGTGCCTTTTTATTATTTATGTCACTTTTTCTTCAATTTCCTTCATTTTCCTCTAATTTCCCTTGCATGCAAAATTGTGTCTCTTCACCTTCCTTCTCTCCTATTTTCCTTATTTCCCATAATTAAATGTTATTATTGCCTCTTTTCCTTTGTCAATTTCCATAGCCATTAATAAACCAAAAGTGATGCCCATTATAATGTTTTCCCAACATTCAACTTGGAATACGTGTTTGATGACCTTGGTCTTATTTTATTTACATGGAAAATCAACCAGGGGTTGTTACAACTTAGTTGTTTGGTGAAGTCACAAGATGTGAATAGATTTGAAGTTTCCTTAGGAAAGGCTTTACATAAGATACATTAGGTAGGCCCATTCCATCCATGTTGCAGAAAAACTTCGTGAGTTAAAATCCTATTGTTTAAAGTTAAACAAAGAGTGATTTGCTTTTTAAGTGTCCATGTATCTTCCATAAAATTGGTCACTGCCATTTTTTATCTCCACTAAAGGAAGCCTCCACAAAACATCATAGCCTAGCTTGGTTGTGAATTCACCATTATGAGTATTTTTTACCATTGAAGGTCATCCTTGATTCATATGAAATTTTGAACCATAATAGAAATATATTGATCCAAATTTGTTGCTAATTGTCGTGTGATCCCTAGGGTCGATGAGGATATCCATCCTTCATGGCCCCAAGCTTGAGGGTACTGGCCTTTGTGTTTGGAAATAAAAAGAGGCTTTTATTGGGTAGATAATGAATTAGATCGATTCATAGATGAAATTTGTCCCATGTGCCTAGCCAAGGATCAAGTCCAAGTTTTATTTTCTTCCCATTTCTAATTCAACATATGGTCTAGTCACCAATGAGGGGGAACACGTTAAAAAATACCCTCCAAATCATAGGGCCACGGGAATATTTATTTGTAATTTGAAACCATTCCTCATAGGATGTTGAAGGAGGGCACTTTGCTTTGAGGGTGTTACCTGAAAGTGAACTATTGTGGATCAATCACGAAAAATTATAGGGAGTGAGAAACTTATTGAAGATATAGATGGTTTTTAGTCCCCACCTAGGTAATTTCTTAGGCAAGGGCACTCCATTTGACTAAGGGAATACCATTTTGAAGTCTACCTCATTTCCATAGAAATTGAAAAAAAGTTATTCGAATTTTGGTGAGAATTCCTTTGGGAATGGAAGCAATAGAAAATCAATAGACTAGAATGATTTCAAGAACATATTTGATGAGGATAAGCCTCCCTCCCTAGGAGAGGAATCTATTGACCCAAAAGTTTATATTTTCTTTGATTTCTTATATATTCACTTCTAGTTTTCTAATCTATATTTCAAAAGCTTGATATACAATCATAATTATTTGAAATCAAACTCCATATTATATTGGGAGAAAGGAAAAATAGTAATATTTTATTTACAAATTTGTCCTAGAATTGTGAGCAAGATGAGTAAGGATTCTCTATGTTAATAAGCATACCAGTAGTGAGATAAAAATGATCTAATATAATTCTCATGGATGAAGCACTATCCAATTTTGTAGGTGAGAATAAGACGATATCATCTATGAACAGGAGATGGGAAATGAGTGTGCTTATATATATCTTGATGCCCTAAAAACTGCCTCTTCAAATGTCTTCAAAAACAATTTTTTTCATAACTTCAGTAGCAAGAAGGAACATGAGTGCAGAAAGGAGACATCCTTGGCAAAGCCCTCCAGAAGATTTAAAGAAATAAGGCAAATATCTAATGATTAGAATGGTGAAGGAAAAGGATTGGATACATCCCATTATCCAATTGACTATTTTTAGATTCATATCCAATTTAATAGGGATGAACTAAAGGAATGTCCAATTTACTATGTGATATGATTTTGACAGGTCCACTTTAAGAGAAATTGTTAGAGTTTTGTTTTTGACAATAGAATGGATAACTTCCTATGCAAGTGAAACAACATCATGAATCTGGTCCCCCTATAGGGAGCCAAACTTGTTCTTCCAAGATGATCTAGTCGAGGAAATGTTTAAGATGCCTCACAACGACCTTTGAAATGATCTTATAGATCACGTTACAACATGAAATAGGCTTGTAATCATCAAAGGAGGTATTTATTGATATTTTGAGAATGCGAGTTAGGAATGTTGAGTAGAGAGACCCCTGAACTTTGCCTAAGTTTTGTTACTCTTGAAAAACTAGAAGGATATCATTCTAGAGAAAATAATAGAAGTTTTGGTAAAATTCTATAGGTGGGACGTTATGTCCAAGGATTTCCCCTTTTGAATTAAGAATAGAGCCGATATAATTTCTGCCTCGATCACTTCTTCAACAAGCGTCTGGTTCATTTCTTCAAAGAAAGTGGGATGAAAGATAGAGAGCATCTCCAACATTTCTTGAATAAGATAGCCTACAGGTTCTTCAAAAATACATCTAAAGTGTTTGATCCCTTTAGATGCCATCTCATAAAAGAGTGTGCCAAACTGGCATCATTCCTTTTGATCTCGAAAACAAGTTTTTTGTTTCATCTACAAGAAGAAAATTTGTGGAAAAATTATCTCTTATTGTCACCTTATGTAACCCAAATAACCCTACTCTTCAACCTCCAATCCATTTCTTGTTTATCCAAGATGGATTGGTATTTCATTGTCTAAGGATTAAATGTAGAAATTATCTCGAGGAACTTCTTTGTTGATAATTTGAATGACATTATCAACTTCCATTCACCAAGCTTGTTGTGTTCTATGAACTTGAGTGGTCATCCTTTAGCATATGTTTTAAGGTGAGCAACATTATCTTCTAATTGGACCATACACGAGTCAGGGATAGAGATAGAGATATGAATCCAATAATCTTCTAGAATATTGGTAAAGGCTAACTCATATAAACAAGTGTGGTTGTATCAAAAAGGAAGAGGGGGCTTAGGCTTTCCCTCCTCTAATTGAAGGAAGATAAGAATATGGTATGAATCTGCACCTCATGCAATCCAGGACTAGAAAAATACATTAAACTATAGGGAAAAACTAGAGAGCATGAAATAATCCAATCTTTTAAAAACTCTCCTCTAAACATGTTAAAGGCTTGAAAATCGTTGCCTCAACAAGGGGGATAACCACCTGGTCCGGACCTTGGGACAACTTCTTTTCCATTTGGAATAGTGGCTCCAACTAGGGATGATGGGACCAGTTTCCCAATATATTTTTATGCTTGTGCTAATGGGATGATTTTTTGAGATTTTTGGAGTAATACTTAGCCTCAAACTAATATGATTTAACTCATAATCATGTGCAGTTTGCCCTAATCAAAAAATATTTATCTAACTGTGACTCTCGGGGGAGTAACATGATATATGCGATATAAAATGATGTCTGAAAGCAATTGATAATAAAGATCATTCAATTACGATAAGAAGTGAATCTATTTAACAATGATCGTTCGTATAAAAAGTTAGCCGAAATGATATGAGAGATATATCCATAAAAATCATTCATGTATTTAGCATAAACTATAAATCATCATCATACAATAGTGTAATAATGGCAATCAAAAATTCAAATTTTCATACATAAACAACTTGAAAATAATGTATTGCTTGATGCATAAGTAAAAGGAATTAAGAGATAAAAGTACCATTTATAATACGTTCTACTCATGTGCTCCAGCAATATTGATCTACTTTCAAATCATCCAACATCATCTAAGAGTACAGAAGTCCAATTTCTGTAGAAGATGTCAAATTCAAGTAGAAAATAAATCTTGTTCCTTTAATTTCACCAGAACTTCCTCAAAGGGATAGAAGTGCATGTTCTGAAGAATGTTCCTGATAAAATTTATGGACCCCTCTCTAAATGCATGATAGGGGTTTAAATACTAACTTATGAAACTAAAAATAGATTATTACAAAAAAAGGTTGAGGAGGTTTAAATGACCTGTCTCAATTTAAGCAAAATAAAACCAAAATAGAGATGTGCATAATGACTAATCCTGCATTCAATCTTTCAAATCGCAAATATCTAGCATGGTCTTAAGGAGTGTAGGTTGGTCAACTTCGGCTTTCAGTTTTCCTGTAAACACGGCATTGATGAGCATTGGCACCATTTTCTCAATAGAAACAATTAGGCATTTCAGGGTCATCCACTGGTTGTGCGGTTTTACCAGATATTTCCAATAAGCCTCCCAATTTAGCCTGGTCACTTGTTTAATTGCTTCTGATCTTTCTTCTGCTACCTGTTTCCACTGTAATTCAAGTTGTTTTGCATTCGAAAGGAAACCAGGGGTGGTCTCCACCACAATATTAGCACTATGAAAATTTTCATTTACACTTTCAATGACACTGTTTGCCGCTGTTGCCGCATCCTCTGTTTTCTGTTATGCCTCTTTGAAGGTATTCTTCTGTAAGAAAACATCATCAAATGGGTCCTTCTCATTGCTGAATATCTTTATTTTGACCATAGTAGTAAAATCCTTGACAATACCGAATGAAGGTATTATTCTGTAAGAAAACATCATCAAATGGGTCCTCATTGATGAATATCTTTATTTTGACCATAGTAGTAAAATCCTTGACAATACCGAATGGGTCGTATTGTCTTTCAGGGAACTTAGGTAATCGTAGAGACAACATATTATCTACTTCCCTGAACGCATGTCCAAGGTCATGTAATGCAAACACTCCACATGATACAGGAAATTGAGGCCAAATGGCCTTCTTTGACTCCTTCGATGTTTTTCTCATCCCTCCTTCACTGCATGTCTGATAGGCTATCTCTCTAGCCATTAATCTATCTGGGACATAGAAAGGGAAAACGTGGGGAGAGGCGATGCTGCCAAATACTTTGATATATGTAAATATCTCTTCCTCGAACCATCGAGCTACTGGGAGGATGTCTATCTCGGCTTCTTGGGAGAATCTGGGGGCATCTCGGTTATAAATTCATTTATGGATAGGAAGCATAACCCCGTGACAAATCTTGAAAAAATTTGGTTCAAAATTGGATTCCCACATGTATTTGTGGTGGATGTGAATAGGAAGTGGATCTTGAATAGTCCAATTCTATCCCATAAGAGGGAATTTAGAACCAAAACAAATAGCGTCCATTACATAAGCACACATGAAAAACAAAGTGTAAACCCTCGAAGTAATACTCATTTTCCTTATATACTCTATAATTGCTTTCGCTAAATTATCAAACAGGATTTGTGCCCAATCTATTATTGTTGCATTAATGGGTGCATCTATTAAAGGCAACCATTTTGAGAAGAATTTGTTACTGTCGAGTTTGAAAAAATGTCTACAGAGCATAGCTGCAGAAAAACAGAAAGGGGAACAAACATATGCGGTGGCATACATACCGTTTTTGTCTTTGTTGACTCTTTCATCATTATTTAACCAATTCTTTGTGCAGTCCGCTGGGTCCTCATTTTCTTTGACGAATTTCTCAACAAATTGCCTGTTGTAGGTAACCTATGGCTCTGGTAGGTGGTACATAAGCCTTAACTTATCCGGAGTGAAAGATCCTATAACTTCCTTGGCCTCCTATTTTGAATTCTCTATCAGATATATCAGCATCGTCAATGATCCACTTAACCATGTCGGTATAGGGGATTATTTTTGGTTGTGTGGCTATTCGATGCAAAAATGAGCACGCAAGCTCAGTTAGGGAAGCATCAAAGGAATCGCGCCCATCAACTATAATCGTTGTCTCAAGAATCCTTGGTTGTTCTTCCTCCGATAACTGATACATAGCCTCCCATGTAGACATCCCTACTTCCCTATTACATGTAGTATCTGTGAACAGAGGAGTCATTTCTGACTTCTCAGAGGCGACTGCTTTCCCTTTCTTCACCATTGCTTTCAGCGTCCTGTTCTGCGGCTTTTTCCTAAAAGTTTCAAGAGGAACAGTTTATCAGATAAAAATGATACTGAACGTAGGAATGAATCGACAAAGAAAACCAATAAAGGTGATAAAGGTGTTTTATTTGAAATCACGTAAGAAGATATCAAATCACTCTAAATGGCCTTTCACACATAAATGCAGTTACTTCTTCATAAATGCCCACTAATGATCCGTTATCCTTTAACTTGAATGTCCATAAATATTCACATCGTAAATTGAGAAACAATCTCCTAGGGTGGTGAGCCTTCAAACTGCGATAATAATGATGTTAAGATTTGCAAAGCAATATCGCAGATCGCTATATCGCATAATTCGTTTTTGTTTAACTTACCATTTATTAAGTTTGTGCGAAATGCGGGATGCAAGAAACAAGCATCATCACTTGTCAGGGTTATTTTTAACGAATAATGGACCTCCACACATGTTGGTGGAAAGATTAAGAGGTGGGTCCAGGTTGAGATCGCATTTCGCAATATCGGCATCTAATAGGTTGAGGCTTGTGTCGTATGATTGAAATGAAATGCGAGAAGGCTATTATAATATCGCAATTTTACAGATCGCAATCTCGTAGATCGTAATACTTTGGGGTAACCTCTTAAGAGAAGTCTTTTATAAATAGTGATGTTGTGATGCAAGACTTTAGCTTTTTAAAGAAGCTTTAAGGACTTTCTAACATTATGACCGCTTTTCGAATATAGATTGATTTTTTTATTATTTCATCGTAGATCGTGGTGGGTTAGAAAGGTATTGTTTGTGATGCATTTCATGCTAAATAAGAAAAAGTAGCATTTTAATGGTTTTATAAGTTTTGTTTGATATCTTGACTTATTCTAAAAATAAAAGAAATACCTACATGCTAGAATTGATTTTTTGGGTATATTCATTTTTTTAAGGGTCCCCATTTATTAAAGTAATATTTTACTACTAACGTTAATAAATGGGGGGGTTGTTGACAAGCACAACAATTGGCGATTCACTTGGAAGAACCAATTATTTCTAGGAGTTTTTTGAAATTTCTAAAACTTCTAAAATAAAGATAGTTTTGAAAATAAAATTAAATTGCATGGAATACAAGGTAAGTAGTACTGCTCGTTTATTAATAAACAACATCTACTCTCACTATCTTTCTTTTGATTCCCCTTTTCTCATAGATAGTCATTTTGCCTACATCAGTCATTACTTGGTTATAAAGATAAAAGAAAAAGAATCTCGTTATACCAATTTTGGTATACTCATTTGTCATAACTAAAGCCTCTGCTGCCAGTAGGCGTTCATAGCCTCGACAGGGGTACCTGTTACCCAGCAATGATTCAGTATCCCACTTAAGTAAAAACACAATTTTATAGATAAATTATTTTGTATACTTGATGCTTTCTTTATTTTATTGAAGTAATTTATTCTTCTTTTATTTCTTAAAGGACAATGTATTGATTTGGTGGCCAAAATTGACAATGCCATTCACTTGATTTGTAACTGAACTGAACAAGCTGGCTCTTGATGAGACCCCTTGTCTTTTGATTGATTAATCTCAAGCCATTACCCTATTTTGATATTCAGTATTGGTAATGTCAGTTAGTTATAATCTTATGATCATGGTAAGTCGGCTCTTAATGAGACCTCTTATCCTTTAAGTTTAAAGTATATTTTAGAATTACACTCTAAAATTCAAAACTACTTAAGTGGGGGGAATCATTGGCTCCTTAAGAGTTTCTAGACGACAATTGTAGAGTTTAAAGATGCTTTTCCTGACTGATGTAAAGAAAATTTCTTTCTAAAGTTAAGTTTTATCAAAGATTGGATAATTTAGCAGAAAAACGGGCAGTTTTGGAGTTGTAGCACTCAACTATTTATTTCATGAATGAAGATTAATTTTCATAACTATTTCTACTTATACAAGCGAAAAACAAAATTAAAAAGAGAAACTATCCTTCAATAAAACCAAATGTAGATGTTTTCAACTTGTATTATTATTTCAAAAGAAAATTAACTAAAGAATATACTATACAGTGATCAGAAGAGATCACCTTCTATGGAAAATATTTCTTTAGGACCTACCCATTAACAGGTAGAGGTTCTCTCTTACTTGCTAAATATTGTAGCAGAAAATTTGATGGGCCTATTAACTCGACAATCTGGAATGGGCCAAGTCACATTTGTTGGAACTTATTATGCTTGCCTTTCTATTCGTGGGATTTATCCCATTTTAATACTAAGTCTCCGAGTTGGAAATTTTTTGAATATACAGAATTTGAATCAAAGGATGCTTTGACTAACTGTTGATGATGTGCATGGGTAATTCTAGCCTTTTCTCGTTCCTCTTCAAGTTTAAGGATTTGTAATTGTCTAAGTTGCATAGACAAGGAAGGAGTTTCTTCGATGAATTGAACTAAGGCAAACGAGGGAATAGCTATGTTTGTTGGTAAGACAACTTCTTTCCCATAAACCAGATTAAAAGGAGAAGTGCCGATGGAGGTTTTCTGAGTTATTCGATCTGCCCATAGAGCAAACACTAAAGATTTATGCCAGTTCTTTTGAATTTGATCAACAATTCGTTTAATAATCCTGATAAGGTTCTTATTTGTAGATTCGGCTAACCCATTTCCTTGTGGATAATAATTAGTAGAATATTTAAGTTTAAAGCCTCTTTTAAGAGCAAACTTTGTCATAGCATTGCCTGAAAAGTAAGATGCATTATCGAACATTAAGGCAGAAGGTAAACCAAACCTGGTGATGATAAATTGATCTATAAATTCAATAATGTTCTCAAAGTTGGCTACCTTGAGTGGAATTGCTTCAACCCATTTGGTGAAGTAATCAGTGGCTGTAAGGATATATTTATGCTGCTTAAAAGAATGAGGAACGATTTCACCTATTATGTCCAATCCCCATTGTTTAGCTGGTTGATCAATGTTGACTGGTAGTAACGGTAAGGTTGGTTTCTTTTATCTTCTAGTAGTTGTATGACATATCTTACATTTCCTTACATAACTATGTGCATCTTTGAATAGGGTTGACCAGTAATAGCATACATGTAGGATTTTATGTGCTATAGCATCTCCTGCAAAGTGTCCGCCAGTTGGTCCATCGTGAAGTTCCTACAATACTTTCTCTGCTTCAGATTTCTCGAGACATCTAAGCAAAATAGAATCATAATTCATTCTAAACAACACATTGTTGACAATTTGATACTGTTTAGATTTCAACCTCAAGGCTCTTTTCTTTGTGTAATTCAAATGTGGAGGTGCATATCCATTTTTTAAATAGAATATTATATCAGCATATGTTGATTTAGTGTCGGTAAGGCTTACCTCACAGATTTGTACCTTGTCACCTGAATACTGTGATTCTGACATATTCGATGCTCCTACCAACATCCTGCAAAAACCTTGACCTTTCACAATGTTTTCTGGTTTGATTTCAATGTCATATTCTTGCAGAGCCGTAACCCAATTTGCTCTTTTTTCACCCACATCCCTTTGTACTAGAAGATTTCTTACTACTGGGAATGGTACTATCACCTTGGTGTGGGTTTTGAGAAGAAAAGGTCTGAAGTGTTTTATTGATTTGAAAACAGCATAAGTTTGTTTTTCAACGTCTGAGTAATTCAATTCAGCTCCCTGTAAATTAGAGCTAAAGAAAGAAATCGAGGCTTCGGCTTTGTCTTGATTTGATTGAGTCAATATGGTTGGGTATGACTTCGGAAGCAGAAGTGTAGAAAGTGAAATGATTGGAAAAATTTGGCGTTGCTAATTTAAAGATGGGGCGTTTATGATTGCTTGTTTTATCAAGTTAAAAGCTTCATGTTCCAACTGACCCCATTTAAATAGAGAATTTAGAAGGGACAAATCATTTGACAAAATTTATTTGACCAAGGAAAGATTGCATCGATTTTTTATTATGGGGTAATGGTATTTCAAAAATTTCTTTAATCCTGTCTGGGTCAATATAAATCCCTGTTTTGGACACAATAAATCCAAGGAGTTTTCCTTCACTTAACGCGAAAAAAGACTTCTTGGGGTTAAGGGAAATCTCATACTTTTGACAACATTCAAAGATTTGTTTTATATCTCTCAGATGATTACTACGTTTTTTGGAATATAGAGTTATATCATCTAAGTATATTACCACTAACCTGTTTACTAAACCCTTGAAGGAAATGTCCATGGCTCTTTGGAAAGTGGTACCAGCATTAATTAGTCTAAATAACATATTTTGATAGGCGTAAGTTCTCCTTTTTGTTATGAATGTAGTTTTCAGTTGATCATCTGGATGGACTAAGATTTTATTGTAACTTGAGAAACCATCTAGAAAGTACATTAGTTCTAAGCCTGCAACTGATTACAATATCTATTCCATAGGAGGCAACGGAAAATTGTCTTTTTGGCAATCTTTATTGAGATTAAGAAAGTCTATACAAATCCGAATATCAACATTTTTCTTTCTCACTGGGATGAGATTGGAGACCCAGCTGGAATGCCTGACAAGAAAAATAATTTTGGTTTTTTAGTAATTTATTTAACTCAGATTTAATATGGATTTCTAAATTATGATGAATTTTCCTCAATTTCTGCTGAACAGGTTTTTCATTAGAGGTCATAAGAATAGTACATTGAACAATATAAGTGTCATAGGTTTTAAGATCGTCGTAATTCCAAGCAAAGACATTCTTATATTGTTTCAATATACGTATAAAAGCTGATTTTTCTTCCGATGTGAGTCCGAGACCTAGATTGATGTTTTGTGGTTTCGTGTCAGTTCCAAGATTGATTAATTCATACCTCAGAGTTGAACTCTAAAGTTTTGAATTAGTAGATCGTTTGAATCTATCTTTGAGGTCATATAAATCTTCCAATTTAACTACAGATTTTGGTATAGTGTTGTTGTTGGTTTCTTGCTTCAATTGGTTGTCATGTTGGTCTTCATCAACTATCTTGTCATCATATGAGCCTTCTGAAGTGAGGAAGCTTACGATATTGGGATCGTTGTTAAAGATTCTCTAGTTGGTGATATTATCAGGAATAGACATCCTAACAATTAATTCAATGGAGAATCGATCTGGGCTGTAATCTTCTGGTGGAATAAGCTTGGAAGCTACATTAGCTAGGAGATCGGCGCTATCATTTTGGAGTCTTGGGATAGAGGAAATATTAAACGCTGTAAAATGTGAGGTCATGTCTTGGACTAACGATTGATAGTGTTTCAAATGTCTTGACAGACTATGTATAATATTTCTTACTTGTCTAATGACAATTTCGGAATCTCCAAACACTTGGAGGTATTTGATCTTCAGACCAATTGCTTTGTACAAACCTTGAACCAACAGTTCATATTCATCAATATTGTTTGTGCAATCAAATTCAAGTCTATACTAGCATAGTCTTTTCCCCTTCTGGGATAACTAATATGCATCCTACCCCTGCTCCATCATTAGATCTAGATCCATAAAAAAATAATTTCCAAAATAAAGATTTGTGTACAGGTTTATCTACAAAATTCACACATTTAGAGGTATCTGTTTGGGAATAATTTTCAATTTGAGATACAACAGAGTTTTCTAAGAAAGGTGAAGTATGAGCATTGAAATTCCCTAGGAATGACTCAATAGAATAATTTCCGATTATATTATTGCTATATGCTATTGGCTCATTATTTCCTTCCAGTTTTGTCACTATATATTTTTGATGTTTCTCTCGATCAACTCTTATTTGATTTGGCTTGTTGTTAGGGAAGCCACATGTGAGACCAGTTGGTTGCGAAGTAACCATGGAGCTTTTCTGACCAGTCCCTACTGAGGATTAAGCCACAGAATTCAGGAATATCAGCTACAAGTATATTAATGACTTGACAAACTTTTGGGTTTGATGAAAGTCTAATGGTTACTTGATTAAGTTCTCTGACAACTTCGACTTGAGATCGATCTAATTGTACTATTCGTACTACATATTTTTGAGGCTGGATGTTTAACTTAGCGCAGACTGTTCTAGGTAAAATGTTAGATGAAGCACCAAAATCAACTAAACAGTTGTGCAATTTTTTACTAAAGACTTCAAAAGTAAGGAGAAATGGTAGAGTATGGGATTTAGATCTTCCTCCAATTAAAACGATATCGGTTGGATCAATTTTGTTTGTAGAAATACTAAGGGGTCTTCCCATTTCCTGAGCGGCCTATGATATTACTGCGGTAGGAAGTGGGGTAATGGGAACTGCTTTGAGTTCTTCCAAAAGTAACTTCTGCTGATGTTTTAATTTACTAAGCTCATGAAAGGTGATGTTTGCCCTAGTTTTCTTCATATCCTCAATAATATTGTATTCCATCTCCTCAGGAATTATCAGATTTTTGGATGAAAGTGAAGAATCTGATTGGGTAGGGTTTGTTTGAGTAGATTTCGGTGAAGATTTCTTACCTATGATTTTATCTCTGGGAGGTGGCATTGAAGTTTTATGTTTTGAACTTGATTGAGGTGGATCAAGCTAATTTCTACTTCTAGTGGCAACATGTAGTGCTTCCTAATCCTCTTCATTTGGAAGGATAAAATCCCACATTCCTTATAATTCCACTATTTCTTCATCATCGGTTTGTTCTTCACTTGAGGCTTCTTCCTCATCTCCATCTGATTCAGCATTCAATATAGCATTTAGAGGTTTAGGATCGGTTGGGGCATTCCTTTTATATGGTCTAAAAGGTTTCTTAGAAGAATATTTTGCTACTTATTTTTTAATGTCAACCATTTCGTTAGACATGGTCTTGAGAACTTTCTGTAACCCTTCCAGATCAAAAGGATACTTTGGTGGTTTTTTCCTAGAATTGTCTCTAAAGGTCGCTTTCTTGGGTTTTCTTTCCTCTAATGCGTTTTTCTTTTCTACGGCCAAGATACGTTTTCCAACAGCTGTTGCTTCTTTCATATTTTCTGCTAACGTTGGTTTGGAAACTCTATCAATGAAGATGGCTGTGTTTGAAGGTAGAGCAGAAATGTACCATTCATTTCGGACCTCCTCTCTAGGCTTGGATGTCGTAGGTATTTTATTCAATAACTTATTGAAACATGAGTTGAAGTCCTTAATGGGTTCTTTTGGTTCGGCTTTCAAATTGGAGAGGTCATTTATCAAACTTGTTGTAGACCTATCATCTCCAAATTTAGTTAAAAAGTGCTCTTGAAAAGCATCCCAACTATTAATAGAGCCTGATGGTAACGCAAAGTACCATGATCTTGTTGCACCTTGTAGAGTATATGGGAATAATCTTGCAACTGCTTCTTCTTCTGTTACTACATTCAAATTAATGGAAAACATGAAATTATTTATATGTTCTTCAGCTAACAGGCCACTATCAAGGTTAACTTTCGGTAACCATTTTTCTGGATGTGTTGGGAATTGGGATAAAGGTCCAGCCATTCTAACAGCTCCTGGGTTAGTCCATGGCCTTGGTTGAGGTTGATTATGTGCCATTGTTGGGATATTAGTAGCAGAGGGTGAAGTAGTGGTTGAAGGTGATTGGGTAGAGGATGGTGCAGCTCCTGTACCTGTGTGAATCATGATCTAGAGTTGGGAAGCGGGTGTGTGACCTTGCAATGGTATAGATGGAATGGATGATGATGATGAAAGAACCTCGCTGTGAGATTCTGATGGTGTCTTCTTAGCCCTTTTACGACTTGGTAGAGGGAATTCAAATGGTGGGATTCCAAGTTTTTCACTTTGTGCTCTAGTTAGCGGTTGCGATGGGGTATATTGAGAAGTGACACTACCATGGGATAACTCAGATTCTTCTTGAGATATTGAAATCCCATGCAATTTGTGGATCAAAGATTGTACTTCAGGGGTTTCATAAAAAGAATTGTCTGACTTATTTAGGATTTTAGCAATGGGCTTTGTATTTTTCTTTTCAACTTCTCACTTGGGAATAGGTGATTTAGAATGCGAACGAGAAGTTGGAGGTGATGGCGAGAGAGTTTTACTCTTAGGATGGCCTATAGATTTAGATTTACTTGCCATTCATATTCATGGCCCTCCTTCTAGTGCCAAAAATGTTGAAGGCTCGAAAATCGTTGCCTCAACAAGGGGGATAACCACCCGGTCCAGACCTTGGGGCAGCTCCTTTTCCGTTTGGAATAGTGGCTTCGAATGGGGATGATGGGACTAGTTTCCCAATCTATTTTTGTGCTTGTGCTAACGGGATGATTTTTTGAGATTTTTGGAGTAGTACTTAGCCTCAAACTAATTTAATTTAACTCATAATCATGTGCAGTTTGTCCTAATCAAAAAATATTTATCTAACTGTGACTATCCCGGGAGTAACATGATATATGTGATATAAAATGATGTCTGAAAGCAATTGATAATAAATATCATTCAATTATGATAAGAAGTGAATCTGTTTAACAATGATCGTTTCGTATAAAAAGTTAGCCAAAACGATATGAGAGATATATTGCGTAAAAAGCATTCATGTATTTAGCATAAACTATAAATCATCATCATACAATAGTGCAATAATGGCAATCAAAAATTCAAACTTTCATACATAAACAACTTGAAAATAATGTATTGCTTGACGAATAAGTAAAAAGAATTAAGAGATAAAAGTACCATTTATAAGACGTTCTACTCATGTGCTCCAGCAATATTGATCTACTTTCAAACCATCCGACATCATCTAAGAGTACAGAAGTGCAATTTCAGTAGAAGATGTCAAATTCAAGTAGAAAATAAATCATGTTCCATTAACTTCACCAAAACTTCCTGAAAGGGACATAAGTGCATGTTCTGAAGAATGTTTTTGATAAAATTTCTAGACCCCTCTATAAATGAGTGAGAGGGGTTTAAATACTAACTTATGAAACTAAAAATAGATTATTACAAAAAAAGTTGAGGAGGTTTAAACGACCTACCTCAATTTAAGCAAAACAAAACAAAAATAGAAATGTGCATAATGACTAATCCTGCATTCGATATTTCAGATCGCAAATATCTAGCATGGTCTTGAGGAGTGTAGGTTGTCCGACTTTGGCTTTCAGTTGTCCTATAAACACGACATTGATGAGCACTGGCACAATTTTCTCGGTAGAAACAATTAGGCATTTCAGGGTCATCCACTGGCTGTGCGGTTTTACCAGATATTGCCAATAAGCCTCCCAATTTAATTCCACTGTAATTCAAGCTGTTTTGAATTCAGAAGGAAACTAGGGGTGGTCTTTGCCACAAGATTAGAACTATGCAAATTTTCATTTACACTTTCATTGACGCTATTTGTCGCCGCTGCCGCATCCTTTGTTGCCTGTTCTGCCTTTTTGAAGGTATTATTCTGTAAGAAAACATCATCAAATGGGTCTTTATCATTGCTGAATATCTTTATTTTGACCATAGTAGTAAAATCCTTGACAATACCGATTGGGTCATATTGTCTTCAGGGGAACTTAGGCAATCGTAGAGACAACATATTATCTACTTCCCTGAATGCATGTCCAAGGTCATGTAATGCAAACACTCCACATGATACAGGAAATTGAGGCCAAATGGCCTTCTTTGACTCCAATTTTTTGCTCATCCCTCCTTCACTGCATGTCTGATAGGCTATCTCTCTAGCCAATAATTTATCTGGGACATAGAAAGGGAGAACATGGGGAGTGGCCATGCTGCCAAATACTCTGATATATGTAAATGTCTCTTCCCCGAACCATCAGGCTACTGGGAGGATGTCTATCTTGGCTTCTTTGGAGAATCTGGGGGCATCTTGGTTATAAATTCTTTTATGGATAAGAAGCATAACCCCATGACAAATCTTGAAAAAATGTGGTTCAAAATTGGATTCCCACATGTCTTTGTGGTGGATGTGAATAGGAAGTGGATCTTGAATAGTCCACTTCCATCCCATAAGAGGGAATTTAGAACCAAAACAAATAGCGTCCATTACATAAGCACACATGAAAAACGGAGGGTAAACCCTCGAAGCAATACTCCTTTTCCTTCTATACTCTATAATTGCTTTAGCTAAATTATCAGACAGGATTTGTGCCCAATCTATTATTGTTGCATTAATGGCTGCATCTATTAAGGGCAACCATTCTGAGGAGAATTTGTTACTGTTGGGTTTGCAAAATAGTCTACAGAGCATAGCTACAGCAAAACAGAAAGGGGAACAAACAGATGCGGTAGCGTACATACCGTTTTTGTATTTCTTGATTATTTCATCATTATTTGACCAATTTTTTGTGCAGTCCGCTGGGTCCTCATTTTCTTTGATGAATTTCTCAATAAATTGCCTATTGTAGGTTACCTGTAGCTATAGCAGGTGGTACATAAGCCTTAGGTTATCTGGAGTAAAAGATCCTATAACTTCCTAGCTTCCTGTTTTGAATTCTTTGTCAGATATATCAACATCATCAATGATCCACCTAACCATGTCGGTATAGGGGATTATTTTTGGTCGTGCGGTTATTCGGTGCAGAAATGAGCACGCAAGCTTAGTTATGGAAGCATCAGAGGAATCACGCACATCAATTGTAATCGTTGTCTCAAGAATCCTTGGTTGTTCTTCCTCCTGTAACTGATACATAGCCTCCCATGTAGACGTCCCTGCTTCCCTATTACATGTAGTATCTGTGAACAGAGGAGTCATTTCTAACTTCTCGGAGGCGACTGCTTTCCCTTTCTTCACCATTGCTTTCGGCATCCTGTTCTACGGCTTTTTCCTGAAAGTTTCAAGAGGAACAGTTTATCGGATAAAAATAATACTGAATGTAGGAATGAATCGATGAAGAAAACCAATAAAGGTGATAAAGGTGTTTTATTTGAAATCACATAATGTTATATACCTAGGGGGGATAATATGGGGTACCAAGGGAGGTACCCAATGTAATAATGTAATAATGAGATGGGCCATAGTAATAAATAAGGTGGTTAACCCATGTCATGTAAGGGACCACAAGTAGTTAATAATAATGTAAGGGGCCCATGGTATTAGTTGATGGTATGAGGAAACCATGGTAATGATGCATGGTATTGTATGTATGAGGCCTATATAGAGGCTAGAGACTCCACATGGAGGGATATGAAGAGAAGTATTATTGTATGAACAGGCATATGGCTTGTGGAGTGTTCTCCTTCCTTAAGGAGTGAATGTATGGTGTTGCCCTACCATAAGGGTTTTGATAATAAAGAAGCATTTATCTATATTTGATCTTGTTATTCTTGGGTTTATTTCTATTCTCTTATATTTTTGGATCAGATCTACAACAATTGGTATCAGAGCACTTTCTTGGGCACAAAAGTGGAGGGAGGGATAATATGGGGTACCAAGGGAGGTACCCAAGGTAATAATGTAATAATGGGATGGGCCATAGTAATAAATAAGGTGGTTAACCCATGTCATGTAAGAGACCACAAGTAGTTAATAATAATGTAATGGGCCCATGGTATTAGTTGATGGTATGAGGAAACCAAGGTAATGATGCATGGTATTGTATGTATGAGGCCTATATAGAGGCTAGAGACTCCACATGGAGGGATATGAAGAGAAGTATTATTGTATGAACAGACATATGGCTTGTGGAGTGTTCTCCTTCCTTAAGGAGTGAATGTATGGTGTTGCCCTACCATAAGGGTTTTGATAATAAAAAAGCATTTATCTATATTTGATCTTGTTATTCTTGGGTTTATTTCTATTCTCTTATATTTTTGGATCAGATCTACAACAATTGGTATCAGAGCACTTTCTTGGGCACAAAAGTGGAGATTTTTTTTTTTTTTTTTTTTTTTTTTTTGCAGGGTTTCGGGGGCAGTGACTTTGCAGGTCAGATCTGTACATTTTGGTGCAAGATCTATAAAATATAATTACAGATCTGGATTCTTTGTGCAAAAATAGTCGAATTCAAAAAAAAAATCAGTTGAATCGGAGTCTGGATGAAGGAGATATCACTGATCTAAAAATCAGTGGGGTTGTAGACAATTTTCAGGGCAGCGATTTAGCGGCGCAGATCTAGACGTCCTGGTACAAGATATGCAAAATATAATTGTAGATCTGGATTCTTTGGGAAAAAATACCCAATTTCAAAAAAAAAATCAGTCGAATCGGAGTCCGGATGAGGGAGATATCACTGATTTAAAATCAGCTCTTTTTGCAGAAATTTTGGGTGACGGTGGGAAAGTAGCAGCGCAGATCTGTAATTCCAGTGTCTGAATCAGGATTTCTATCACATGGGCAGATGCAGAATGGTTGCTCCATTTCCAAAAACAGGTTATAATAGAGATTCTGAGCAATATTGACGAAACTGTGACAATTGCAAATTTTCTCCAAGTAAGTGAATTTTTTCTTCATGGCGACTCTATATTTTACAGGAAAAGATGATGGTCCTACTATTGAAGAATGCATACAAAGATACAAGTCCACATATGGGATATTTTGGAAGTTTCGAATGCTGTCTAATATGAGAGGCGAGGCTCAAAAATGGAATTTCTCACTTGATAACAAACAGTTGACCAAATTCTCAGATGCAGAATTTGAAAAAGTCCTTTTAGACAAATGGTCTCGTGCTAGAAAAAAGGAGAATGAGCCACGTAAAGGGTTATTTCCTACTGGTATATCTTTATTGCAGGTTCATGGATTGATTCAGAAAGAGAAAATCATTGTTTCTATCAATCCTAGTTGTAAACATAATTTTATCAGTGTTAATTTGGCAAAAAAATTGCAAGTCCCAGCAAAACAAATTGAACATACACAGGTTGATAATGAGGATGTTCAAGTGTACAAGGATTTGAAGATTTCTATGGATAAATATGTGTTGCATGGTGATTTTTATGCTTCAGAGATGGATAATATGGATGTTGTTTTGGGATATCCTTGGATGGAATCCGTGGGTACTATCAATATTAATGTGCAGAAGAAATTCCTAAAGCTATGGTATAAAAAGAAGAAAATTACATTACAGGATATTTCCATCCATAAACAGGTAGAGCACATGGAGGCTGAAGCAGAAGATGTTCAAGGGACTGACATATCAGATGATGAACCTTTGATGATCGACAATCAAACACAAACAGAGGCTGCAGAAGAAAAGGTTACAAGTGATGATACATCAGAGGAGGGCTCAGTGGTTGAAGTCATATTAAAAAAGAAGACACCACAAGAAGCACCACAGCAGGGTGAAGTCCAGCAAAAGCCATCGTGGGTTAAAACTTCAACATATCATCACCCACATCACCCCGCAAGACAACCATCAAGATGGAAACCAAGTAGTCACATGACGGATAGAAAGGAGAGACGATCCACCTACTACACACAGAAGAGCTGCCACGGTCAACTTCCATCTCAAGCGAGCGAGGCACCAGCGAGATCGAGGGTTCAACTTTCTCTTGGATGGCTAGATGCACGTGCATGGTATCAGTGGACTACTCTTTTGAGTAGATCTTATTATTTGTGTTCTTCCCATGTTTCGGGGACGAAACATGCTTAGGGGGGTGGAATGTTATATACCTAGGGGGGATAATATGGGGTACCAAGGGAGGTACCCAAGGTAATAATGTAATAATGGGATGGGCCATAGTAATAAATAAGGTGGTTAACCCATGTCATGTAAGGGACCACAAGTAGTTAATAATAATGTAAGGGGCCCATGGTATTAGTTGATGGTATGAGGAAACCATGGTAATGATGCATGGTATTGTATGTATGAGACCTATATAGAGGCTAGAGACTCCACATGGAGGGATATGAAGAGAAGTATTATTGTATGAACAGGCATATGGCTTGTGGAGTGTTCTCCTTCCTTAAGGAGTGAATGTATGGTGTTGCCCTACCATAAGGGTTTTGATAATAAAGAAGCATTTATCTATATTTGATCTTGTTATTCTTGGGTTTATTTCTATTCTCTTATATTTTTGGATCAGATCTACAACACGTAAGAAGATATCAAATCACTCTAAATGGCCTTTCACACATAAATGTAGTTACTTCTTCATAAATTCGCACTAATGATCTGTTATCCTTTAACTTGAATGTCCATAAATATTCACATCGTAAATCGGGAAACAATCTCCTAGGGTGGTGAGCCTTCAAACTGCGATAATAGTGATTTTGCGATTTGTAAAGCAATATGGCAGATCGCTATATCACATAATTCGTTTTTGTTTAACTTACCATTTCTTTAGTTTGTGCAAAATGCGAGATGTGAGAAACAAGTGTCATCACTTGTCGGGCTTCTTTTTAATGAATAATGTACCTCCACACATGTTGGTGGAAAGATTAAGAGGTGGGTCTAGGTTGAGATCGCATTTCGCAATATCGGCATATAATAGGTTGAGGCTTGTGTCGTATGATTGAAATGCAATGCGAGAAGGCTATTATACCATCTCAATTTTGCAGATCGTAATCTCGCAGATCATAATACTTTGGGGTAAGTAAATAGTGATGTTGCGATGCGAGACTTTAGCTTTTTAAAGAAGCTTTAAGGACTTTCTAACATTATGAGCGCTTTTCGAATATAGATTTGCTTTTTTGATTATTTCATCGTAGATCATGGTGCATTAGAAAGGCATCGTTTGTGATGCATTTCATGCTAAATAAGAAAAAGTAACATTTTAATGGCTTTATAGGTTTTGTTTGATATCTTGATTTATTCTAAAAATAAAAGAAATACCTACATGCTAGAATTGATTTTTTGGGTATATTCATTTTTTTTTAAAGGGTCCCCATTTATTAAAGTAATATTTTACTAATAACATTAATAAATGGGGGGGTTGTTGACACGCACAATAGAACCAAATCTTTGATTTCACTGAGTGGGAAAATTTTTAATAGGCTTTAAGTCAACTAGTCTAAACCTAGAGAAAAAAATGGAGAAGAAACCCTCGATAGGATCATGGTGTGCAAAATTTACGCAAACTTCTTGAGTAAATATTGTTCAATTGAGGTTTCCCCATAGAATCAGATACATACTCGCAAGGATAAATTTAGACTCTAGATCTTCCCAAAATTTTGACTTATTGGTATATGGCTCGTAAATGTTTAAGACAGTGAAAGAGATTGAGGCGCTTAGCTTACAAAGAGACAAAAATTGTGGAGGGGTGAGTCGAGAAGCCTATCGCATATAATTCAAGGCTCCACCTAGTAATGAGTCCTCTACATAAGCCCTATGAATATGAGGCAACAAAATCCCAACTGGGTAGCTAAGGTTTAAGAGTGGAAAATTCCCAACTGTAGCTAAACATAGTTTCTTGGATAAGGATGATGCCTTGGCATGAATTTAGGATGTGTCATTTGAGGGCTTGAATATTTGGGGCATCTCATAACCCCTGACATTAACGGAGAGAATCTTCATATTTTGGAAGAGGGGAGGGTTGTCCCTACTCTAAGGGCCCTTGAGATAGTTATTTTTTTTCTAGTGTTTATATCCACCATCACATGTTGTTATGCTTTAAGGAGGTTTAATTTCCTCCCCACCAGTTTTGGAATGTTATAGGCTTGTGCAATCCCTCCAAAAGAAGCCATGCCTTCCTGCAAACGGTCCTGGGAATGTAGTTTGTAGGGTTTATGGGAAGGGATGGAAATTCCCTCAAAACATGACAGAGGCAGAGAGAAGGAGGATTTTGGGGGAAGGCATGCTTCTTATGAGGATCAGTAGGCTTAGGTGGTGAAGGGGAATAATCAAAGTAATAGGGATAGAAACACTAAATATGACACTAGGGGTAGGCACATGAGAAACAATAGTATGAAAATTTAGTTCCAAAACGATAGAAGAATCACTATGGGAGAACTATGAATAAATCTTACCCGGGCAAGGGGCACAAGTTGAAGATGGACTATATCAAGCTTTAGGAGCCACTTTTGGATGAGAACACGTTCCAGGGTCTTTTGGAGGAAGATTGGTAAGAAGATCAGATCCATTATCAGTAGTGAAAAGAGTTTTATGTTGAGGACTTCTGAGACCACTTCCTAATGGGTTGAAGGAGGAGCAATGCAATTTTACGTGCCTAATTTGATGGAACTTCTAGCATCTAAAAAGAATGTGTCAGTAGTTGATAATCTATGTAATGAATAGAGGCTCATATACCAATTCTATCTCCCCTGGAATCCCTTCACATAGATAAACTTGGACCTGCATCCAACACCATCTACTATCAACCTTTGAATCCCAAATTTTCTCCAATTGTACATGACTTATTTTATTTCTAGATACTATTAAGGTTTCTTTTGACCAGAACACCAATGGAAGTCCTAGTAAAATTTCCCAATCTTTTTGGGAAAAGATTCGTTTCTTAGTAACATCGATATCTCTGGACTAGGGATATGCTTTATTGATAACTGAGAATGACCCCAAGACCAAAAACTAGACAATATGGTGCTTGCATCCCACTTTGTAGAAAAATGAAAGGTTAGTCATATGCAAACTAGAATATAAGATATAGGGGAATATCCAATAGGAGCCTAATTAGAATCCATCCAACCGTGGTGACTCTCTTTTTAGAAATATTTACCTAGAAAATAACCAACAAGGTTTTCACCCAATAAAAGAGGGATTTCTTCGATATTGATATCCTTTCCCACCACAAGAGAAGCTAGTGGGGGATTTTGTTGGATGCAATGTCAATGATTAACAAAAGAAGGTCTAGGAATGAGATGCGAGACAACAAACACAAGACCAATATGATGGAGGCAGGTTTGAGAAAGGGCATGCTCTTAGGGAGCCTTAGAAATCATGAAGCTTGGGAGTGAGTCGGGAGAAGACATGATAAGGAGGGAAGTATATGGGGAAAACTGGGAAGTTGAGGGAGTGAGAAAGGAAGCATGACAAGGAAATGGTGTAGAGAATAATTGTAGTGACAATAGGAAAGTTTATGATATGCCTACAGAAGAAAACATTAAGGGAGAAAGATTTGTTGTATAATCTATTTGTGGGTAGAAGATCGGGGAGTACGTTGGGCTCATAGAAAAATCTAGAGCCTCCTCCTCCATACTCGATAGCATTCTCCATAGATGGAGCGTGTACAAGGATGCCAGAATTAGGGCAAATGGGAAAACAATTGATGATGGAGAAAATATGACAAATGGATAACAACATCGCAAGAGTTGGATGGCATGATAAGTTAAGCCCCCGAAGCTATTCCACACATATAAAACCGCACACCTTAAATTTTGACCCTAGTCACAGGTTGGATGAAAATCGTAGAGTCATACCCTTTATTAATAAAATTATAAACAATTTTTTTTCGAAAATATAAATAAAAAAGCATAATATATATATCACATTAAAAGAAATATAAATAATGATTCATATTTATAACCATGATTTTTTAAATTATATATATATATATACCCGAGGAAAGAAATTGACCTCTCTCTTAGCATGAGGGCTACGAGGCATAGTTGCGAGTTTACAAGGCTCAAAGCCAATACAACAATGTTCATAGGCATTAAGCCATTAAAACAATAATTATCAAGGCATTCTCACTCATCATGTCACTAGCAAGGATTTGAACTTGGATGGGGAAGAGAACAACAATTCCACCCAACCACTTGAGATAACACCAATTTACAATAATATTTCTATATGTAAAGCTACAGAGTATATCTCTATATATTTAAGGATAAATTGTGGGATGATGAGGAGCTAGAGGGGAAAATGAAGCTAAAGTATTATAAGGAGGCGATCAGCTCCAATCTCACTAACTAGAATTATCTCTCTATCTTGACGAGTGCTAAGAAGAAAATGGATACTGCAAAGATAAGAACTAATTCCCATGAGCTTTGAAGTGAAATTGGGTATTGGTCTATTCCCAAAACACCTTGGGATGAAAGAATATGTCAACTGTGCAATACTAAGATTGTTGAAGATGAAAAATGCTTTCTCTTATACTGCGCGACTCTTACTCACAATTGTTCTCATTTCCAAAACATTTGCGACACTACCAATCTTCTTGACTTGTTCAGTTAGCAAAACTATAGTGATCTAGGAATGCTTCTTTCACTTCTTTTTGATCATAGAAATAAAATATTTAAATGTCTCAATTAATCTCTTACTTTCTTAAGGTCCGATAAACCTCATTGATCTCAATGGACTTTAATCATCATCATATATATATATAAACTATTTAGTATAAGAAAGATGTTGAAGTGAAGTGTTAAATGAGATATTGAAGTGAAACCTTAAATTAAAATATACTATCAATTCAATTAAAAAATAAAAAGCATGATTGATAATAATGACTATTCAATTAAAAATGTAATAAAAAGTAAAAAATATGATTCATAATACCATCATTCAATTATAAAAGCAATAAAAAGAAAAATGTATAATTCATAAAACCCATTTATAGAGATCCAAATTCTTAAACAATAGAAACATTCACCATGTATAATTCATAAAACCCATTTATAGAGATCCGAATTCTTAAACAATAAAAACATTCACCATCAACCCAAAGCTTTTTGGATTATTTTAAAACTTCATGTTTAAACTTAATTAATAAGAATATAGAATTTTTAAAAATAAATAAATATAAAAGGTCAAATTCACCATAGCTATATATGTATAATAAAAAATTTAATTAAATTAAAAATTATATATATATTCTTGGATATAAAAAAAGAGGTTAATGCCCCAAAACTCATAGATATTTGACTTTTACTAAAAACTTGTTCGTTACAAACCACCGACCAGGTAACCTAATTTTCTTTTTTATATACACTAAAACTATTAAGTTTAAACTTAATTAATAAGAATATAGAATTTTTAAAAATAAATAAATATAAAAGGTCAAATTCACCATAGCTATATATGTATAATAAAAAATTAAATTAAATTAAAAATTATATATATATTCTTGGATATAAAAAAAGAGGTTAATGCCCCCAAAACTCATAGATATTTGACTTTTACTAAAAACTTGTTCGTTACAAACCACCGACCAGGTAACCTAATTTTCATTTTTTTTTTATATACACTAAAACTATTAAATTTCATTGGGGACCAAATTTATCTAGATATAATTTTTTATTTAATATTATACCTTAAAAAATTTGCATTTTGAAAAAATTATAATGTATAAATTCATTTTAATTCTAAACTATTAAATTTCATTTCGCTAATTTCTTTTTATTTAATTTATTCTTGTATCATAAACCTATTAATATATATTAACATAAATTAATAATAACGGTTTAGAAGATAAATCCAACCTTATAAAGACCCGTTAGAAGAGAGTTTGTATGTTTGGTAAGACGGTTTCATAAAACTTTTTAACCGTATTTATCGGGCAAAACACGCCGTTAAATACCAGAACTCTCCCGAAGCCCCGAGATTCTCCAAAGGCTTCTAGAGACATCCAAAGCCTCACTCAACGTTCATAGATAGGGACGCTCGCGGAGTCCTACAATCAGATATATAAGGCTGTTACGCTTTATAGCTTGGCTGAATAAACATTAGATTTGTGTGAAAGATTGATATCGGTGGAGTTTCTGTTATATCTTATAAGAAATTTCTGCATTTGCTCTAGGTTTTCAGGCATCTGAAAGTCTTGAATATTTGTCTGGTTCCCTGTTATATTCTATTTGGGTTTGTTGCAATTTCAATTTCGATGGCAGACGTGAACATGGGGAGCGGCGAGGTGGAGACTTTTGCTTTTCAGGCTGAAATTAATCAGCTGCTCAGCCTCATCATCAACACTTTCTACAGCAACAAGGAGATTTTCCTCCGGGAGCTCATCAGCAATTCGTCCGATGTAAGTATGAAATTTAAGATTTATTAATTTTAAACTTCCATTCCCTTCCCATTCGAAGTGTACGGTTATATTTTCAGAGAATTAGGTGAAGCTTTGATCACAGGGGGGTAAGTTAGGATGAATCAGCAATTCATCCGATGTAAGTATGAAAATTTAGATTTAGATGTAAGAAAGAAAAAATAGATTTATCGACATCTGATTTCCCAATCCCTATTCCCGTTTCCATCCGAAATGCAGGGTAATTCTCCCAGAGAATTTGGTAGGGTTTGAAGCTTAGGGATTAAATACTGATTATTGTTTGTGGCAATGGCTGCAGGCGTTGGACAAAATTCGGTTCGAAGGACTGACAGATAAGAGCAAGCTCGATGCTCAGCCGGAGCTCTTCATTCGGCTTGTGCCCGACAAGGCTAACAAGTGCCTCACGATTATTGACAGCGGAATAGGCATGACCAAAGCCGGTAAGTACACTAGAATTCCGATATATGATTGTCATGCTTGTATGATTATGTTTAGTTTAATCAATCTTGAGATTGGATTATAGTGGCTGTTTTGTGTGAATTTTTCTGATTTGCAATGCAATGCATAGATTTGGTGAACAATTTGGGAACCATTGCGAGATCGGGGACCAAGGAGTTCATGGAGGCTCTACAGGCCGGGGCGGATGTGAGCATGATCGGTCAGTTCGGCGTGGGTTTCTACTCAGCCTACCTTGTGGCTGAAAAAGTGATTGTTACCACTAAGCACAACGACGATGAGCAATACGTTTGGGAATCCCAGGCTGGGGGGTCGTTTACTGTTACTAGAGACGTTAACGGAGAGCCCCTGGGCAGGGGAACTAAAATTACTCTGTTTCTCAAGGAAGGCCAGGTACTATAAGCATGCCCTGTTCTAATATGTTTCATCAATTTGTTTCTTTTAACATTTCCTGTGCATATATTTAAATTTAAGGGCATGGCTTGGTTGGGGATGGCAGCTGGAGTACCTGGAGGAGCGGCGGCTGAAGGATCTGGTCAAGAAGCATTCCGAGTTCATCAGCTATCCCATCTATTTGTGGACTGAGAAGACAACAGAAAAGGAAGTGAGCGACGACGAAGAGGAGGCAGAGGAGAAGAAGAAGGAAGATGAAGGGGATATCGAGGAAGTGGAGGAGAACAAGGAGAAAGGGAAGAAGAAAAAGAAGGTGAAGGAAGTGTCACATGAATGGAGTCTGGTAAACAAGCAAAAGCCCATTTGGATGAGGAAGCCAGAGGAGATTACTAAGGAAGAATATGCGTCTTTTTACAAGAGTCTCACCAATGATTGGGAGGACCACTTGGCTGTGAAGCATTTCTCTGTGGAGGGTCAGTTGGAGTTCAAGGCTATTCTCTTTGTTCCCAAGAGGGCACCGTTCGATCTGTTTGACACAAGGAAGAAGCCCAACAACATTAAGCTGTATGTGAGAAGGGTTTTCATAATGGACAACTGTGAAGAACTTATTCCCGAATACCTGGGTTTTGTGAAAGGTGTGGTGGACTCTGATGATCTGCCCCTCAATATCTCCAGGGAAATGCTGCAGCAGAACAAGATTCTGAAGGTAATTAGGAAGAATTTGGTAAAGAAGTGTATTGAAATGTTTAACGAGATCGCCGAGAACAAAGAGGACTATGCCAAGTTCTATGAGTCATTTTCGAAGAACTTGAAATTGGGGATACATGAAGACAGCCAGAACAGGGCTAAGCTCGCGGATTTGCTGAGATATCACTCGACAAAGAGTGGAGACGAGATGACGAGCCTCAAGGACTATGTGACCCGAATGAAAGAGGGGCAGAAAGACATTTATTATATCACCGGCGAGAGCAAGAAGGCGGTGGAGAATTCTCCTTTCTTGGAGAGGCTGAAGCGGAAGGGTTATGAGGTCCTGTTCATGGTGGATGCCATCGATGAGTACGCCGTAGGTCAGCTCAAGGAGTACGACGGAAAGAAGCTTGTTTCTGCTACGAAAGAAGGGCTGAAGCTGGAGGAGACAGAGGAGGAAAAGAAAAAGAGGGAGGAGAAGAAAGCCGCATTTGACAGCCTCTGCAAAGTGATGAAGGACATCTTGGGCGACAAGGTGGAGAAGGTAGTGGTTTCGGATCGTATTGTGGACTCTCCTTGCTGTCTGGTGACTGGCGAGTACGGATGGACGGCGAATATGGAGAGAATAATGAAGGCTCAGGCCCTCCGCGACAGCTCCATGTCGTCCTACATGTCCAGCAAGAAAACGATGGAGATTAACCCTGAGAACGCCATCATGGAGGAGCTGAGGAAGAGAGCCGAGGCTGACAAGCACGACAAATCTGTGAAGGATCTGGTGATGCTCTTGTATGAAACTGCTCTGCTTACCTCCGGGTTCAGCCTGGAGGAGCCAAACACATTCGCTGCCAGAATTCACAGGATGCTGAAGCTCGGCCTCAGCATCGAGGACGATGCCACCGGTGAGCTGGACGCAGACATGCCGCCCCTGGAAGAGGATGCCTCCGTCGAGGAGGAGAGCAAGATGGAGGAGGTCGACTAAGTCTCCCATTGACTCGCAGAAGAAAGAAATCAAGTTTTCCGAGAGAGGTTTCCTCTCTTTTCGTCAAGATTGTTGGTCTTGTGCAATGCATGTCACTGTGTAGACGAAATTTGTTGTGTTATATAGGAAGTCCGTTTCACGAACTAGAATTTGTTGTTTTCTCGAAAGTCATGGACTGATTGACGTTGGATTTTCCTTTGTGTTGTGTCTAAAAGTAAATCCATCCCGAAATATAGCAGCATAACCATTTTTCCGAAGGAAACTAATATCTGGTCATGCCAGGAAAATGTAGAATATTTTTGTAAAGTAGATATATATTGTGTTTTCGAGAATGCTTGTTCAAAATTTATAATTCAATTTTCTTATCTTAAAATTAATATTTCTAAATACATTTTTATAATTTTATTAGATAAATGTGTATAATTTTATTAGATAAATGTGAAAATCTAAGGATGTATTCTTAAGTTTGTTAAATGCGATTTAGATGGGAAAAAGGTAAAGACATTTTTACATGAACTATACTGGTTAGTTTTAAATGTGATTTATACTTGTTAGTTTTAAATGCGATTTAGATGGGAAAAAGGTAAGGACATCTTTACATGAACAATACTTGTTAGTTTGAAATGCGTAGGCAAATGCGTCGGCAAAAAATTCATACTTGTTAGTTTGAAATGTGTATGCAAAAAATTATCCCATGTGATTTCTACTGAAAGACTTTGTTTATTTCATATTATTGTTATTTAAATATTTCATATAGTAAATTAAAATTTAGTTATTTATAAGTTATTTCTATAGTTGAACTAAATGGTTATTATTTTTTATTATTATGTTTTTTTTCTCAAATTTCCATGGTTTATTTATAGGGTTATTTTTATAGTTGGACTAAATGGTTATTATTTTTTATTATTATGGTTTTTTTTTTTTTAATTTCCATTATTAATATGATGAATTATAATGTATTGATAAATATTGTTGTAATATTAATATGATGAATTATAATGTATTGATAAATATTGTTGTAATGGTTTTGTGTTTACTAATAATATTGTATCAGCTTTAAGTTGATATTGTTGTAATGGTTTTATGAATATTGTTATATTAGCTTTAAACCACTTAATTGTTTAAGTGAATATATTTCTGAGATTGTTGAATATTATTTGAATATTGTTATATCAATGTTGTGAAATTTTGAGCATATTTCACTTTAGGGTGAGTGATTTCTTTTTCTTTCTTTTTTTGAAAAAAGATGTGAAAGATAATTATGGATTTAGAGATGAAAACTAATTAATATTGAGTTATAGGATTATTCTAGCATTTTCCATAAGATAAAGATTTGTCTTGAAAAAGAGATTGTATAATTTTGAAATATGTCATCATAAATGTTTCTTTTAGTGGAAAATTAATGTCAATTTCCCATGAACCTTGAACTCCATCTCAATTTTTGATCTATTAACTTTTAAGAAGGATCAAAATCAAATTTTTTTCAGGTGTCAAGTTTTGCACTCAATTTTTTTTTATTTTTATTTTTTGTACATTTTCAGATATTTGATATTTCTAGGTTTGGTAGATCCAAAAATAAGATGGATCTATGTTAGATTTCTCATATATATATATATATATATATATATATATATATATATATATCCCTTTATTAAAATATATAAATTATTAGTTTTTGAAACACTTACTAATATTTGCTTGGATAAAATTTACTTCACACAAAAGCATTTTGACTATAATATTGATTTAGGTAATTTATTTTTTACTTCACAATTTAACTCACATTTTTTAGCAATGATATCAATCTATTTAATTTACATATTTGAAATACTATTTATACATCAAAAAAAAAATACTTTTCCTGAATTCATTTCAGTTTTGGTAAATGATTTTATATGGTTTTTTTACATTATAGGGGAAACTTAATCTAATATATTTTTGTGTAATGCTAAGGATTAGGTATGAATTGTTAGTAAGTTTTATAATTCGTTGAGTTTATTGTCCCAATGTGAAATGACATTGAATTTCTAGGTAAATAACCTTATTCCATTATTTTAGATTATACATTATATAGTTTAATAATTTTAAAAGAACGAACATGCTTTAACTAAAATTTACTCCTCAGTGAAAGGAACATCATACTTACATCATACTTTTTGTTTTATTTGAACTTTTTGTTTGAAGTTCCTATTTATTTATATATATATATATATTAAAGTTAAGTGAGTGGATATATTCAATATTGTTATTTATTTTTCATTAAGTTGTTAATATGTATTTTAATTTTTTTTTCAATTATGTATATTACATAACAACATCTTCTTGATATATTAGATAAACTTGTCAACATTTTATTGTTGGGTAAATCATTTCGTCATTTAAGATGTAAATTATATTTTCACCACTCTAATTTAAATATTTTTTCTTAATAATATGCATATAAAGTTGATATTAAAATTATTTTATATTGAAATCTATGTTTAATATATATAAATAAAGTTGATATTAAAATTATTTTATATTGAAATATATATACATATATATAAGTGTGTGTGAGGGGTTGTTTAAATGTTTTTTATTTGTTACTAATTATTGATTATGAGTTTTTCTTTTTAATTTCTTTTGAGCTAGACCACATAATCAAAATTTACCATTAACAAAATTTACTATCCACAAAATGTGGGCAAGTACTTTAAAATTTCCATGGATATATATATTTAAAATATTTTATTGTATTTGGTCCAGAAAGAAATCAAGTTTTCCGAGAGAGGTATCAAATGGTTGGTCTTGTTCAATGCGGGCACTGTGTATACGATTTGTTGTGTTGTATAGGAAGCCCGTTTCATGAATTAGAATTTGTTATTTTCTCGACGTTGGATTTTCCTTTGTGTTGTGTTTAAAGTAAATTCATCCCGAAATATAGCAGCATAACCATTTTTCCGATATCTGGTCATGCCAGGGAAATTTAGGAAAAATTTGTTATAAAGTAAATATATAGTGTTGTGGAGAATACTTTGTTCAAAATCTATAATTCAATTTTCTTAACTTAAAATTAATATTTCTCCAACAACTATATTTTTTTTTTTCAGAGAGAAATTTTCATATGGCCATCTACAGATATTTACAATCAATATGGCCGAAGCCAGCAGAATTTACAATCAATATGGCCAGCAGAGATTCCAGCAGAATACGAAATAGCCGTTACAAATCGCCGAAACAAGGGCAGAGAATGCCAACAACTATACTTTATTATAATTTTATTAAATAAATGTGAAAATTTAAGTATGTATTCATAATTTTTTTAGTTGAGTGCGGAAAAAAAAAAGTTAATATATAACTTTTGAAAATCTAAGGATAATGGATTATTATATTATTTAGATGTGAAAAATGTAAAACACATTTTCACATGATATTAATGTTAAATATTTCATATTATTATTATTTGAATATTTTATATAATAAATTAAAATTAGTTAAAAAAAAGTTAATATATAACTTTATTATATATTTACTAGATAAATTTGAAAATCTAAGGATAATGGATACTTTTATTATTTAGATGTGAAAAAGTAGACACATTTTTATATGATATTAATATTAATGTTAAATATTTGAGATTATTGTTATGAATATTTTATATAATAAATTAAAATTAGGTTTTTTTTTATAGGGTTATTTTTATAGTTAGATTAAATGACGATTATTATTATTATTATTTCCATTTTAACATGATGAATTATAATGTTTTGATAAATGTTGTAATAATTTTGTATTTATTGTTGATACTCAATCACGGGATTAGGTGAACAATTGTAATTAATCTAAATAAATAATAGAGGAAATGGAGAGTCATCTCGAGATGAACAGTTACTCCTTGTATATAATAATGAACAACCTAAATGAATAATACAATTACATTTGAGGAGTTACCTCTTAGTTTGACATGGTATCAGAGTTAGCTTTATTTTTGGCATCTATTTCTGCCCTTGTAATTCCCTTTTGCCATTTTTTTTTTTTGCAGTTTGTCTTTTATCCCTCCTTTAGTTTGTCTTTTACCCCTCCTTTGACATAAAATTTGTTCTGCAATGCATAACCCTGGTGTCTCAAATCTTTGCGTGAAAATGCTGGTGCATTGAAGCCGAAGGAGCTGTCTGGTATATCTATTGGGCCGAAGGAGTTGTTTGGTATATCTATTGGTAATCTATTGGGCTGAAGGAGTTGTCTAGTATATCTATTGGTAATCTGTCGAGCTCGTTGATATTTCAAGGTGAATGGTATGCCAACTCTTTTTTAGAATGTGCGTTGTGTTGTTGGCAGCACTATGCGGAGAAATGTACCCATAACACAAAACAATAAGAAATAACAGCAAGTATTTTATTATTCATAAAGGAAAGCAATTTGCACTTCCCTCTTCGAGGGGGCAACCTCCAATAGCCCGGGGCTCAATTACAAAGGCAACACTATGCAGAAAAATGTACCCATAACACAAAACAATAAGAAATAACAACAAGTATTTTATTATTCAGAAAGGAAAGCAATTTTCACTTCCCTCTTCCAGGGGGCAACCTCCAATAGCCCTGGGCTCAATTACAAAATAAGACACGATGCTCTTCGAGGGGAGTTTTTATCCTTTATATAGGATTCATACATGCAATACCATGGGTCAATACCATGGTTTTTATTAATACCATTTATCTAATACCATGGCCTATTTGCAATTAATTGTGGTCCCTTCTTTAAATGCGGGTCAACCATTTACAATTACTAATATGGGCTTTATTGACTCTTTACTTAACTATAATTATAATTTGATCTTAGTACATAAATAAGGGGGTTAGGGTTGGACCTTAATATGCCTTCCCCCATAAGAATAGCCTTGTCCTCAAGGTTGAAGCTACGAAAACTGTTGAAGGACAGTAGTTGGTTTCCAGGTCGCATCTTCAGGAGAGGTGTCTTTCCACTTGACAAGGACTTCCTTGATCATGCAACCACGCAGATGCCGCTCTCGCGTGTCAAGAACTTGTTCAGGTTGGAGCTAGATTGACCCTTCTTCATCCAATTCATCAGGAGAGGTGTCTTTCCACTTGACAAGGACTTCCTTGATCGTGCAGCCACGCAGATGCTGTTCTCGCGTGTCAAGAGCTTGTTCAGGTTGGAGCTAGATTGACCCTTCTTCAACCAATTCAGGTAGATTGGTTTGAATTCGGCAATTGTTCCCAATCACTTTTTTTAGGCATGAGGCATGGAATACTGGATGGATTTTTGTAGTGGGTGGCAAAGCTAGCTTGTAGGTGACTTCTCCGATGCACTGAAGTACTTGATACGTTCTGTAGAATTTTGGAGACAATTTTTAACAACCCTTGTCTTTGAGTGATGTTTGCAACTTCAAAAATACCTAATCCCCTTCTTGAAATTGGTGTTCTGAACGATGTTGATTTGCCTGTTGCTTCATGCGGTTTTGAGCTTGATTGAGATTCTTTCTGAGGTGGGTCAGCATGGTTGTGCGGTTCTGTAGGAGTTGATCCACTGCTTGTACTTTCGAGCATCTCTTGATATTAGAAGTAAGTGAAGGAGGGAGTTGACCATAAACTACTTCATATGGAGTCATTTTGGTGGTGGCATGATAGTTGGTGTTATACCACCATTTGGCTAGAGGTAACCACTGTACCCATAGATGTTGTTTTTATGAAGTGAAACACTTAAGGTAGGTCTCCAGACATTTGTTGACTGCTTCAGTTTGACCATCAGTTTGGGGATGATAGGAAGTACTGAGTTGTAGTTGGGTACCTTGTAGCCTGAAGAGTTCCTGCCAAAAGTTACTAGTGAATATCGGGTCACAATTAGACACAATGGAAGTGGGCATGCCATGCAATTTGAAGATCTGGTCCATGAAAGATTGAGCTACCAAAGTTAGTATAAAAGAGTGGGGTAGGGCGTAAAAATGAGCATACTTAGTCTGTCCACAACCACCATGATGATTGACTTGTTGTCTGACTTCGGAAGACCTGTAATGAAGTCCATAGAAACCTTCGTCTAGAGTGAGCCTCGGATGGGCAATGGTTGTAATGTGCTTGGGGATTTCACTGTTTCTCCTTTGGGGCGTTGACATACATCGCACCCAGCTACAAAAATAAGAATATCCTTTTTCATTTCTATCCAAAAGAATGAACGTCGAGTGTGAGCATAAGTCTTCTGAAAGCCTAAATGGTCTGCAGTGGGAGATGAGTGCAACTCCGCCAAAATGCGGCTTTTGAGGGTGGATGTTGGTGATACCACGACTCTGTCCTTGTAGTGAAGAATCTCATCTTGCCAAGAGTAGCTCGCTGTGGAATTTGGATTTGTCTGCAATTTATTAATGAGTTGGGAGAGCAAAGGATGTGAAAACCATTCCTTACGATCCTCTTCAATCCATTCTGGAATGGGAAGGGAGATTGCGAGCAAGGTGCTTTCCTCCTCAAATTGGCGTGATAATGCATCTGCTACGACAATTTCGCGCCTTTTCTTGTAAATTATCTCATAATCATATCCCAGCGTTTTGGCGAGCCATTTATTTTGTTGTGGTGAGGATAGGCGTTTCTCCAAAAAATATTTAAGGCTTTGATGGTTTGTGCGGATTTGGAAACGCCGCCCCAATAAGTATGGTCGCCAGGTATCTACTGCCTATAAGATGGCCATCATCTCCTTTTCATAGATAGATTGCCTCAAATTTGTCCCACTTAGTTGTTGGCTAGTGAAGGCCAAGGGTCGACCTTCTTGCATTAAGACCACCCCAATACCCGTATTTGAAGCATCACTTTCAATCACAAAAGATTTGGTGAAGTCGAGTAGTGCTAATATGGAAGTGGAACACATGGCATGTTTGAGAGCTATAAATGCTGTTGCGCTTCATCATTCCAAATAAATGAATTTTTCTTGAGAAGGTGAGTGAGGGGTCTAACAATGCGAATATAATTGCGGACAAATTTGCGATAGTAGCCCGTGAGACCCAAAAATCCTCTCAAGCTCTTCAAGGTCTTTGGTTGAGGTCAACGCTGCATTGCCTGGATCTATTTGGGGTCCACCCTGACACCTACATGCCCCACAATGTGGCCCAAACACTCAACTTATTCCATGCCAAAAGAGCACTTGGACATCTTGACAAATAATTTATGCTTCCGAAGCAGTTGCAAGAGCAGATCTACACGCTGAAGATGTGTGGCCCAGGTGCGACTGTAGATGAGGATGTCATCAAAGAAAACAAGGACAAATTTTCTGAGATATGGTTTGAGCAGGTGGTTCATGAGGCTTTGAAAAGTGGATGGGGCATTACAAAGACCAAATGGCATGACCAGGAACTCGTAATGGCCTTCATGAGTTCGGAAAGCAGTGTTTGGAATGTCTACTTCTTTCATGCGAATTTGGTGATAGCCCGAGCAAAGGTCGAGCTTAGTAAAGAATTGAGCCCCATTTAGTTCATCTAGCAAATCATCGAAAACCGGGATGGGAAATTTATCTTTGACCATCAACTTGTTGAGGGCCCTGAACTCTGGACACATATGCCATTCACCATATTTCTTGAGCACCATGACCACAGGTGATGAATAAGGACTAATGCTAGGATGAATGATGCCTGCTTCCAAGAGTTCCTTGATGATTTTTTCAATTTCATTCTTTTGGGCGAACGGATATCTATATGGGCGCACATTTAGTGGTTGGGCCCCTGGGACCAAGTAATGCTATGATCATGTTCCCCTCTCGAGGGTGGAAGCTCATGAGGCTTGTCAAAGACTGGTAGATGGTTGTTTAAGATCTGTTGCACCTTAGGATGAATATGAAGAGAAGTGGGTTCGAAAGGTTGGATGGCATTAAATTGGGCTATAACTCCATGGTGCCCTTTTTTAACAATTTTTCCATCCTATGCGAGCTGATGATAGAGGGAGAGTCCACGGAGGGTATGTGTGTGGTTGTTCTATTTAAAGCTCATATATTACTCCTGGAAATCCATTGTGATTGGGCCAAGTGTGCAGAGCCATTCAGCACCCAAGACAATGTCACACCCCTCCCATGTGTATGGAAAACATGTGGGTCTTTAACTGATAATCCCCCATTTGAAGTTTGACATTTTCATAGCGACCTTCACATTTCATTGTCCCCCCATCAACGATTTGGACCTGGAAGTTAGAGACTACTCTGACAAAACAATGCACTGTTTCTGCGACTCTTTGATGGATAAAGTTATGTGTACTGATACTATCAATCAAGACTACTACAGGGTGATGCTTAATAAAATCTCTGATTTTGAGAGTTTGGGGAGAAGAAATCCCTGCCAAAGAATGAAGCAAGATAACTGGTTCTTTAGGTACATTGTCTCGCTGGTTGTCCTCATCTTCCTCCTTTGGTTCCTCAAATGGTGGGGCTTCCTCCGATGAGCTGTGATCAGTAGCATCAATTTGAAAGAATTTGGGCTCCTTGGATTTATGCCCGAAGGGGTATTTCTCATCACAGTAGTAATACAATCCTTTCTTTCTTCTTTCCGCCATTTCCGCTGGTGACACCTTTTGAACCTTGAGTGTTTGGGTAGTGATTTGAGCCTGAGTGGGGCGACCCTTGGCTATGAAATTTGGGTGATTGGATTGGGCCGCTAACGCACGTTCTACTTCATGAGCTATCTTGCAAGCATCCAACCATGAGGTTGGGTGTTGCAATCAGACGTGGGCTTATATGGATTCTTTGAGACCACTGACAAAACATTCCAAGTAGCACTGATCGTGTAGACCTCCTGTGCGGAAGGCTAAGGATTCAAAGGCTGTAATATATTCGTTCATTGTTCCTGTCTGTCGAAGCTTAGTGAGACGACCCAAAAAGTTAAATTCATGGTCAAAGTGATCTGTAAGAGCTTTTGAGAATCTCTGCCAAGTCACAGGCTTTCCATAGCAACGTTGATGCCACTGCCACCATTGCCATCTTTCATTGTCCAAGTACATGCTACCCACACTAAGCTGAGTCACATCATCTCTGATGTGATTTAGCGTGAAATATTACTCCATTTGTGCTAACCATGTGGCCGGATGAGAGCCATCAAATTTATACATGTCCAGCTTGGGTGGTCACGTTTGGGACAATTGGTGGTTGCCAAAGAGGTGAAGAGAATGGCTAGACTCGCCCTCAATGATTTCATTGAAAGCATATGCCTCCGAGTGTTCCTCAGACTTTCCCTTTTTGAGTGTGTCAGCTAAGGTCTTGAGCGACGTCAGTACAATGCCCAACTTTTGTTCAAGGGTGTCGATCTTCTCATTGGCCATAGCTTGAGCTTTGGTTTGTACTATGCACCGATCCGGTGCATTTAAAATTTGGGACCACCTGTAATTTTTTACGCTAACAAGTGAATAGTACCACCTTTCTCAGCTCGTCGATTTGATTCTTATGGGCTAAGTCTCCTATAAAGCGTCCTGGGAGGGTCTCAAATTTTATTTTATTTTATTTTTTTATTTTTTTAACTCCGAAAGGAGTTTTACTCCTAGCTTAGCAATACTGTAGTAGCCGAATCCCAGAAAGGTCAATTCTGCCCAATGTCCTGCAAGAATCACGCCTAGGTATAGGGGCCCACACAAATCGGCTAACCCTCAACTGCAGAGTATGAGTAGGAATGTGGCAGTGATCAAACCCCTGCTGCTAGATCTGAATGGTGAATCTAATTGTGGCGACTGCTACAGAACCCACGGCTAGATCTAAATGGTGGATCAGATAAATTTGATTGGCGAATCTGATAGATCTAAATGGCGGATCTGAGAGATATGAATGGCGGAACTGATTGTTGCGGTTGCGACAGAACCCCACTTGCTAGATCTAATCTGGCAAAGATGATGCATGATCTAGAGAGAGACAAGGGAACTATGGTCTCAAGGAGTGTCAAGTGCTGCAGATCGCAATATACATAAGGGTTTGACAGTAGTGCTCGACCCAATATTTCAGGGCACTAAACAAGGAGGATCAACCATACCCTTAGCCGTACAACCTGACTACCCTATCGTACGTGTGAGTAATCTCCTCGAGTGTTGTTCTCGGTGTATTGTAGTAGCAAGACGACCAATGGTTTATCTATGATGAGGTTTTAAGAGAGCCTAGGGGGCTTCTGATATACCCATAGGGTACTTGGAAGACAGTTCGTGCGCAGTTCTGTCTAATGCGATACTACTCTAAGGGGTACCAGCAGGGGGTTACAAGGGAGTCCAACAAGCGTGACCACCTCTTGTATTCCCTGCATGCATGCCACCCCAAATCCGCAAGTTTATGCGCTCAACGACAGTTCCCGTGGTTTAAAAATGCGGAACATGTCTTTAGCCAATTTTTTTTGTTGTTGCTAAAAATGGAGATCCCACTGGCCCTGGAAAGTGCTCTGATACCACTTGTTATGCTCTTGACCTGCAAGAATATACCAGAATACCAAATATGCGAAGAAATATACCCAGAACATAGAACAATAAGAAATAACAACAAGTATTTGATTATTCAGAAAGGAAAGCAATGTTCACTTGCCTCTTCGAGGGGGCAACCTCCAATAGAGCTAGGCTCAATTACAAAATAAGACACGATGCTCCTCGAGGGAGTCTCCATCCTTTATATAGGATTCATATATGCAATAGCATGGGTCAATACAATAGTTCTTATTAATACCATCTATCTAATACCATGGCCCATTTGCAACTAACTGTGGTCCCTTCTTTAAATGCGATTCAACCACTTACAATTATTAATATGGGCTTTATTGACTCTTTACTTAACTATAACTATGAATCGATCTTATTACATAAATAAGGGGGTTAGGGTTGGACCTTAACATTGTTAGCATGACTATATGTTGGTTCATGGTTATGGGTATTGTGTTACATCGCCCATACTGCCCAACTCCATTCCCATTCACGTTTTTTCGCATATTATCTGCGGGTGTTAATACAGTTGTGGTTAATACAATTACAGTGTTAATACAGTTGTAGTTGTTAATACAGCTCCACTTAACCATACTACGCTTGCTCCCGCGCTCATACACAATGAACCACGCTCCCATACCACGCTTGCTCCCACGCTCATATACAGTGAACCACACTCCCAGTTGATTACGTTGGTGCAGTGGGCACCCAGTCATACACCCGCAACAATCATACAACGTATGGTATACGCCTCCCAGTCTCCGTTACAATAACGTATGGTATATGCCTCTTGAAGCTTCAGCAAGATTCCTCTCACCAACCCCCTTTGAATACGTTTTATCAAATGCGTTGAAAATCCGACAATTTTGTTTCCACCTCCCCGGTTATTGTGTCATATTATGATTGACTGTTGTATTAATTGTTGTGCTATCACCTCCACGTTGTCCTATTAATTTATGCACTTCCATGTTGTCCCATTAATTCCTCCCCATATATGCACTCACACCCCTCACTGCTCTCGGTTTTGAACATTGTATACACCATTCTCAGTGCTCTCCCATGGTATATAACACTCCCTTCATGCATTACCATGGGTCTCCATATAGAGGTTAATGCTACCTCATTGGTATACCTTTATCCCATAAATATTAGATTACATTTTTTTTTGCATTCCAACTACTAGAACTACGTTTTTTGCCACTAGAAGTATTTTTTACAAGACACAGATTTTACAATGCATTCATTGATATCTATTGTGGGGTGGTTCTCATCGGGAAAAAGAACTATCTAGAATGGTTGGGGAAAATAAAACACATTCTTATTTTTAATGAGCTGTGGAAAGGAGCGTGTGTTGGAAACAGAGACAAAGAGCCAGAACAACCTACCTTAGACAAGGAATTCGCCATTTGGGAAAATAAGAACAACAAGGCTTATGCATTGATTGCAGCATTAGTAAATGAAAAGGTGAGTCGCCATATTTCACCATTTTCAAATGCTTTCGAAACCTTACAAAAACTGAAGGAACTCTATGACTCACACTCTGCACTTGAAGTTGTTCAACTCATGATTAAATTGTTCACCCTTGAATTACAAAATGATGATCCTATTGCTCTTGCATCAGAAGTAAAATCTATTATGCATGATATTAAAGTCACTAATGTTGAACTGAATATTCCTCTGATAGCTTTTGTCAAGGCACTTTATCTCACTTACTCAAATTATCTTGAGTCATTGCAATCAAATGGAAACCTCAAAGATATTACCTTTGACTCCCTTGTGAAAAAAATTTGCTGAAAGAGAGAAAACTTTTGGGAAGAAGACAACTCTTCAATCTTCTGAAGATGCTGTGTGCCTTGCACATAGAGAAAAGAATCCTTCTCAAGATTCTTCCAGAGGAAGAGGAAAAAATTTCAGAGGTAGGGGGGCATACACTCTCAAGGAGAAAACTCAGATTTGCACTGCATACGCTGCAAAAGAGATGGATTACATGATTCATCCACATGCAAGTTGCCTTGGGACAGCATTGAGCAGGAAAGAAACCAACCCAAAGGTAAAAATAATGACAAAAAGAAAGGTAAAGCACCTGAATCTACTCACTATGTTGTGGCACACTGTAATATTGGAGTAAATGAAGACTTATTTAATGCTTCACTTGCTTCTTGGAAAAATTATTGGTTGTTTTATTCATGACCAACTTTCCACATGAGTTTTAGAAGAGATTTTTTTGAAGAATTTACTGAAAATGTTTATGGAGCAGTATACTTTGCAGACAAATCAAAACTCAAGCCATCAGGGCTTGGCACAATCAGGGTTAAATTTCTTGGTCTTCCAGACTTACCCACTCTATAATGCCTCGCCCACATTTACCCGATATTACAAGCTCTCATGGGTAAACATGAGTTGAGTGCTACTATGACATGAACTGACCTCCAAGTTTCAATAATGGAACTAGGGCCTACAAACTGAAAGCTTACTTCCATCCCTCAGGGACTATAGATCACTTAGGGGCCTGAGAACCACCCCAGGTGTTCCATCCCTAAGCTAGAACTCTTTTTCACTTACCTAACTCCATAATCACACCCATAACACCTCATGCATGTGGTTATGAGGCTATAACCGCACCCATAAGCATAGATACCAATGGTTATGGCCCAAATTCCTTAGTTTTGTGTCAATGGTTCCGAGATCTGTGCCACTTTTTAGGCTAGCCTCCAGAGCACTACCCAAAACTGTCTATAAATTTTTAGAATCATGATTAAGATGATAACAGTGCCAACCATTCAAAACTTGAATAATATCTTATCCTAGACATGCCCAATACACGATAGACATTTCCTCAAACATATGGGAAACATGAAAGCTATAGGTCATGAATGCATATCTGATCATAAACTTCTAAACTTCATCTGAGAATCACCAAGAAGGCTCAATTCCCTCTCAAGTTAGCTGCAACAACATGTGTTAGCCCATGCATTCATCTAGGATTCAATAAACTATCAGATCATGAACAAGAGCCATAACTTGAGAACATCATAGAATGATGCTTATAACCAACATATAATGAGAATAGAAACCATGAAAAATAAACCATAAAATCCACATAATAACAAGTACATGTGCTAATTAATTACATTATAATAATAATTCATGTTGACTTATGCAAAAGCCAACTAAGTCAGGGACTTCCACGTACCACCTGACCATAGATTAAGCTGAACCAAATCTTTCTTTCAACCAATCACTCCATGCCATATTCCAAGCAACAATGTAAACTTTGAAATGGGAACTGATACTGCTACCCGTTTCGTAGAGATAGCAAAAAAATGACCTGATTTTGAAGAGGGGTGATGCAGAACACATGTTTTTTTAGAGCATAGTTTTTGGCACTTTAATTTTTTTTTATGTACATTACGTTTTAGAATGGTAGTGATTTTCATGGTGATTTAAAAAAGTGAGTATTCTGCATCACACCCTTTTTTTAAAAGACCTATTTTTTGACTTTAAATTTTCTAATGTATGAAATGTAAATAATAATTTTCTAAATTTGATAGTTTTTTAAGTGTTCGTTTTCTTCATATTTTCTTGTTTTTTATTTTAATTTTAATTTTTTTTTGTAGTGAGGTTTTCATTGTTTTGCATTTTTAAATTAGAAAGTCGATATTTTGAATTTTCGATAATCTACATATTTATACATCCTTAATTAATTTTTCAATCCACATAAAATAATTGTTTCTAAAAAAAATATTCTTTTAACAATGGACATAAAAATAACCATTTTTTACATAAATATAACAAAAAAATTACACGTTTTGATAATTTTTTTGCTAAAATTGACATGTCAAAATCAAAATTTTTATACAAAATTTTAACTAAAAATGGTTAAATAATAGTTTTTTTTATGGATTTCATGTCAAAAAAATAATAATAATCATTTTTTTTTCAAAAAATAATGATTAACTTAAAAATCAATGCGAAAATCACATATTACAAATATTGAAGGCATAACAACCTTAATTGATTGATTATTCTTCTCATAAAATGTCAAAGTCAAAACATTGCAAAGCTTGATTTCCAGGCATAACTTAAATTTAATCAACAATGTCACGTAATCCAAACTCTTCGTCCTCTAGAGTTTCATCATTGTCTTCTTCCACAATATTTTCTGCTTCATTTTGCTCATTTTCCTCTTCTAATGGATTTTTGATGTCTGCAAATCTCCCAATGTATGTCTTTCCAAACATTCCATGTAATAGTGGTTGGGGTTCCTTTTTCTTATTTGCCGCACGTGATTCACTAAAGTCTCATTTCTTCAACCCAATTTTTTGCATTGCATCTGGAAGAAATTGAAGAGTATTAATTCTTTGCTGAATGAAATTGCACTGTAATGGATCTTTCTCAATTGCAATGTGATTTCTTCCTTTTTGAAGGCAACATGCTAGTGTTGTACCTAATTATCAAGCACAAAAGAAATAATGAAGTAAATTAGTACAATGACATATTAATTAAAAAAATAACATATTGAAATTCAATTCCATATAATAAAACTTACCTGAGCCAGAAAATAAATCCAGAACCCAATCTCCTTCATTTGAACATGTCTATAAGATAGTTAATCAATAATTGTGGTTTTTTATAAATGTCAACTATCTCTCCTTTTGTTTCTTTGTTTTCATATGTTAGTTTTCTTACAACAACATCATAAGTCAGTATTTGGCTATAACTCTTTTCGTCCACCTGATTAAAAATCATAGACATATGGCTATCATCTTTTGCCCAACTATCAATATGAATGAACTCATAGTCATTTATAAATTGTTGATCTTCATTGATAAGAAGATTTGACTTTTGCTTGTAACATGAAATAGTAAAAGTTCAATTAACTTGTACATAAATGAATTTTTCAACATTAATCAAATATACATTTTAAACGTCTTACCATATAAGCTGCATCCTTGAATTTGTTTTCCCTTTGAAGCTTGACAATATCATTGCCAATTGTGTGTCTAAATAAAATGTCATAAATCTCTATAATGGTGATGACGTCACTTCTACATATCCCGCAACCACTTTATTAAAAGCTTGAAAAGTATAGGGGTCACTATCATAGTAAATGTTTGGAATATTGAAACCATGGGGAATATCTGCAATAACTAGGGCGTAATACCTTTTTGGTATGAGTTTAGCAATGTCTTCATAGTCGCCTTGTATTACTTGATATTGAATAGTGCCTAGCCCATTCCAAATGAAATGATTAAGAGTTGGATCAAGTTCAACATTCTTAATACATTGCTTCCTAAGTCTTTCGATCTTTATTTTTTCAATAAAAGTCTTGAAACTGTCTGGTGCTCCAATATCTTCCTTCCTCATCTTTTATAAAATAAACAAATATATGTGTAAGTTATAAATTAAAAATAGTACACAGATGAATAAAAATGAATGTATAAATCAAGATACCTTTTTAAATGCAAGATAAAAAGCTTTTAATGTTGATGTAGAACTTGAATCTGGATAGTTTCATACAACATCATCCCAACTATCTTCATTAAACAATCTAACCATTTGTTCTTGAATTTTCTTGTAAAGTTTGTGACTGCATAGATAAAGTAAGAAAGTTAATATAATGATATGTATAACAATTACTACCAAGAACAACATGTTTTATTTAAAAGATAACTATAATCTAGATATAAATAAAAATAATTCAGCAAACTTACTTTTGAAATTCTTCAGACATTTCCTCCAATGATAATTCCCCTTACCTCACATGAGATAATATTGTTTTGACAATTTTTTCATCTTTCACTCCTTGCATCGCCTTGCGTGATATCGTCTGGAAGTTGTTTCAGTTTAGGAGCTGATTTACTGTTGCTACATATCAATGGCTTAGACTTTTTGACCCTCTAGTTTTTAGTGCCAATGTCTTCCCACATGCTAAAAATCTCATCAATCAACTTCCAAACATCTCCAGTTCTAAATGCCAATTGGAAAATTTTATCAACACCTCTGAATAAATCACTATTTTTGTTGTCTTTTCCACCTTTTGAATTGGCTTTTTCTTCAATTTGATATCCTTTTCCATACAACATTCTTTTCGGAAATCTACAGTAACATTTATCCTATCCCCACCACATTTTTCTTGAAATTCACTATGAATAAATCTAACCTTTGGATGAAAATCATAGACATCCTATATTCATTATCTGAATTATGATCCCATGCCACTAACTTTGCTTCTCTTTCATTTAAACCAGCATAAATGATACATTTCATTGTTTCAAAACGTGGGTTATTAGGATATCCCTCCATCAATTGTCTTTGAGCTTCTACAGAATGGTTTCCCCTAAGCACATAATAATTGTATTCAAAACATTTTGACTTATCAAATGCTTCTTTGTTGGGAACTTGAAGTGGATCAACAAGAAGCACATAACTAACCACATGAGCATATGGATTGTACCTCGTTAATGTCTTCAAGTTGTAAACATGCAGATGATGTGGCTTTTTGACTTGATATTGACATTGTCCTTCACTTGCCTTATAGGTTTGTCTGACATTATACTGAAATGTACGACCACCATCAATTAAGTTTATCTTTGTCAAATTCTGTCGAATGGCATTTTTTTCTGTTTTGATAATGCCATCATCTAAATCAGTTCCTGGTGTAATGATTTATCTGCTTTCTTTTGAAGTTTCACTAGGTTCTTGACTGTTGATAATCACTACTTCAAAATCTTCAACTTTACTTTTCTTCGTCATAACATTCTCAACAGATTTATTCTTGGCCATTCTTACTTTTGGTCTTTTACGACTTTTCTCAGTTCCAATGTCATCTTCAATAATGGCAACATATGCTTCACTGTCAGTTTCAACTTCATCGTCCTCAAAAGTAACTTGTTTAACCTTACTAGATTTATCCACCAGAGGTCTTTTTTTTTCTGATTCTTTGGATATAGTTCTGTAGCATCATCAATTACTACATTTTGCTTGTTTTCCATATCTTCTTTTGAAACTGAGTAAAAACTGCTGACAACTTTCATGATATCATGCTCTATGAAATGAATGCCTCCCAACCTAATTGAACAACTTTCAACAAAATTCTGCCAAACAAAATATCATATGTCAATAAAAACAAAGTTAAAAATATAGCGAGACACTTTCAAGAACGTAAAATACAAATATAAATAACAATACTTACAATGTTTTGTGTCATCTCATTTACGATTTTTTTACACAACTTTGTAGATACCTCTCTCGTGTCATACAATGAATATGATAGTCGGTATTTAACCCTTTCATGTGACTTGGGAGCTTTTGTAAGTACGTAAACAACTTCAGTGTTCGGTACCGAACACATATCTATGACTCTTTCCATCACCTCAAAATTTCCATTATCATTCGGTATATCAATATATAGATATATATTCATATTTGTGCTTTATTTTTCTTTCACATACCAGACTCTTGATGGAAATTTCACCTCTTTTGAATTTTTCCAGTCTGAAATTATCTTCTTATCATTTAAGGCACTTTAAAGATTTGTAGCCATGAGCTCAGGTGGAGTTCGTTCACCAATGTTTTTTAAAAATTCACTTTTAAGAGTCTTTGGTCCAGAAAGATTCACAGAAATTTTCTTTGATACCATATTAACTTAAATTAACAATGAAAATATATCATAAATTTTTTATTTGTATAATCAGAATCGTCCAGCCACCTCTAACAGGTGGGCGGGTGGGAGGTCGGGTAAGGGACAACGGGGCGGGGTGAGAGCAGGCAGGGTCAGCGAGCGGGCCGGGTGGGTGTGGGCGAGAGGGGTGCGTGGGTGTGGGCGGGGGCGAGCGTGCGAGGGCGTCGCACCCGGCCCCCTTCCACCCCCATGCACCCACGTCGATCCTCTTCCCTCACACCCACCCGCATCTCCCCCATCCCTCTCATTTCCCCTCACCCGCACGCCCTCCTCGCCACCCTCTCCACCCACAGGCCCCCACCTACCCCCAAACGCGCGCTCCCCTAACCCACCCCCTCGCGCCCTGCCACTCTCTCTCCCCCCTCCCTCACATGCACCCCCCCCTTCGCCCCACCACCTCCCTCCCCCTCACGCCCTGCGCCTCCCTCGCCTGCCCCTCACCCACCCCCGTAGCGCCCTGCCCCTCCCTCACCCTCGCCATCCCCCTCCACTCCCCGCCCACGACCCTTCCCCTCCCCCCCCACACTCGCCACCCCGACCCCCCTCGCCCACCTCTCCTCCACCAACAACCCTTCCCCTCACCCCCCCCCAACTTTGCCCACGATCCTTCCCCTCCTCCCATGACCCCCCCCTCGCACACCCGCCCATGACCCCCCCTTCGCACACCCGCCCATGACCCTTCCCCTCCGCCTATCCCCTCCGCCCACGACCCCCCCTGCACACTCACCCCCGTGCCTACCCCCTACCCCCCCACTCCTCCCTCCCCCCCTCGCCTCCCCTCGTACACCCGCCCATGACCCTTCCCCTCTGCCTACCCCCTCCACCCATGATGCCACCCTGACCCCCCACTCCTCCCTCGTTCCCCTCCCGCAGCCTTCCCCACGCCCCTCTCTACCCACCCACGGCCTCCCCCACCCCTCCACCCTCCTCTCTCCCCCCCCCCCTTGCTCCCCACCGTTGCCCACCCACGGCCTCTGCCACCCCTCCACCCTCCTCTCTCCCCACCCCGCCGTGCGGCCCCTCCCCTCCCCCTCCCGGGCCCCCTCTCTCCTCGCCGACCCGCAACCCACTCCCCACCCCTCCTCGTCACCCCCCTCCCCATCCCCCCCTCCCTCCGCACCCCTCCCCATCCCCCTCTCCCCTCGCCCCTCTCCACCCACGGCCTGCCCCGCCCCTCCACCCTCCTCTCTCCCCACCTCCCCACTACCCCCCTCACTACCCACTCCCCATCCCCCTCTCCCTCCGCCCCTCCCCAACACCTTCTCTGCCCCCCTCCCCTCCCACGGCCTCCCCCGCCCAACCGGCGGCCGGGCGATTCTGAGGCCACGCCACCCCCGTGGCCCGCCCCCCTGCCCGACCGGCGACCGGGCGATTCCGAGGCCACGCCACCCCCGTAGCCCGCCATGCGAGGGGCGGGGGAGGCCGTGGGAGGGGAGGGGGTGGAGAGGGTGTTGGGGGGGGGGGGGGGGGGGGGGGGGGCGAGGGGAGAAGGGGGTGGGGAGGGAGGGGGGCAAGGGGTGGGTGAGGAGTGGGTAGGGAGGGGGGCGAGGAGGGACGGGGGGATAGGGAGAGGTGGAGAGGGGATGGGGACGAGGGGGGCGGGATGAGGAATGGGCGAGGGAGGGGGGCGAGATGGGGAATGGGCGAGGGGGGTTGGGGAGTGGGCGAGGGGAGAGGGGGGTGGCGAGTGTGTAGGGAGGAGGGCGTGGGGGGTGTTGGGGGGGAGGGGCGGCGGGAGGGTGGGAAGAGAGGAGGGTGGAGGGGCGGGGGAGGCCAGGGATGGGGAGGGGTATGAGGGGAGGGGGGCGAGGGGAGTGGGTGGGCCGAAGGGGGAGAGAGGGGCAGGGGAGGCCGTGGGTGCGGAGGGGAGGAGTGGGGGTTGGGCAAGTGGGGGAGAGCGCTCGGGGGCAAGGGTTTTGGGGGGGGTTGTGGTCGTGGAGTGTGAGGGGGGGTAAGGGGAGAGCACGGGTCATGGGCGGGGGTAGGTAGGGGGAGGGCGCAGGTGCAGAGGGGGAGGAGGGCGCGAGGAGGGAGGGGGGCCCGGCGTGGAGGGCGGTGGGGAGGCTGTGGGAGTGGTGGAGGGTGGGCGTGAGGGGAAGGGGTGGAGTGTGAGGGGGGATAGGGGGAGAGTAGGGGTCATGGGAGGGGGGGTTTATGAAGGGGGGAGGGGGGTTTGGGGTCGTGGAGTGTGAGGGGGGGGTAGGGGGGGAGTAGGGATCATGGGCGGGGAGGGAGAACGGGGAGGGTGTGGGTGCAGAGGGGGAGGAGGGCGTGAGGAGGGAGGGGGGCCCTGTGGGGAGGGGTGTGGGGAGGCCGTGGGAGTGGTGGAGGGTCGAAGCGAGGGGAAGGGGTGGAGTGAGGAGAGCGGGGGGACGGCTGGAGTAGGAGGGCCGGTGAGGTGGGCGGAAGGGCGAGTGTGAGGGGGTGGAGAGGGTAGTCGTGTGGAGAGGGCGCGTGAGGTGAGTGGGTGGATGAGGGGGAGGGCGTGCGGGTGAGGGGGCAGGTGCGGGTAGGGCTGGGAGTGTTGACAAGTCATGTGGGGATGTGGAGGGGGGGTAAGGAGGCAGGGGCACGGGGTGTGGTTGAAGGGGGTCAAAGTGTCGAGAATGGGGGGTTGGTGATAGGGGGCGAGTCGAGCTGCGGCGTCCACCCCAGCAGCTCGCCCGCCCGCCGCGGGGGTTTGGCGATTCTGAGAATCACCCAACCCCCGCGACAGGTGGGCGAGCCGCCGGGGTGGGCGCTGCAGCCCTCACACGCCACCCCCCCACGCCCTCACACCCCGCCCGACCTCCCCGCCCACCACGCGACACCACGGCGGCCCACCCACGGCTATTGGGCGATTGAGTTTGGTCGGGCCCACCATACTCACGATGGACGTAATTTTATTTTGGCTTAGAAAAATTATTAATTTAAAAAAAAAAAAAAAAAAAGTTCTTCTTCATTAAATTAATTTAATATGAAAATTTTCAAGGAAAAAATTTAACTTACCTTTCAATTGCGAGAATTCTTCGTTGAATATGTTGTTGATAGCAATATAAGTGCTCCACAAATTCATGAGTCTTTCAACGAACTTCAGAAAACCTGGATGTGACGTGAGTAATAGTGATAATGAAATTTAATATATATGTGAAATTACGAAGATGTTTTACCGTATGGTTAATGTGGGAATTTTTTTTTTTAAATATTATAAAGTGAATATTGTAGAATTGTTTTATAACGAGTTGAATGTAGGATTAATTTGTTTTAGAATATATTATTAAAAAAAAATCAATTATTTAGTAAATATTATATACTTTAACTATTAAAATAATTAATGTAGAAGTTGTAGTTTACAATTTTAATTTTAGTGATTTATTTCATTAAAAAATTTCGTTTACATTTTTTAATAAATTGTAGAATAAAATAATGAATGTAAATAAATCTAACAAACTTTTTGGAGGGAAATATTTTCGTAAAAAATTTTGGAGGGAAATATTTTTGCAAAATTTTTTGGAGGGAAATATTTTCGTGAAACTTTTTGGAGGGAAAATTTCATTCTTTAAGCTATATAATATCTTTAGGAGACTCTCCATTTGTATCATTCAATATCTTCTATTTGAAAGGGATGGATTGTTCTAATAGTGAAGTTTCGATTTATACACCATCAACATCTTCATTGCGTAACAACTCTATTCATATTGATGAATATAGCGGGAATTCTTCCACTTAGTCCTAATTCTAAGGACTATGAGAGCAACACTGATGAAAGATGGGATGGAGAATTTCAAATAAATAAAGAGTCACATATTCCACTTAGTCCTAATTCTAAGGACTATGAAAGCAGCCGTGATGAAGAGCATGATGGTGAAGTTCAAAAGAATGGAGTGTCACAATGTCCACTTAGTCCTAATCTTGAGGACTATGAGAGTAGCAGTTTTGAAGAGCATGATGGTGAAGTTCAAAAGAATGGAGTGTCACGGTGTCCACTTAGTCCTAATTCTGAAGACTATGAGAGCAGCAGTTTTGAAGAGCATGATGGCGAATTTCAAAAGAATGGAGTGTCACGGTGTCCACTTAGTCCTAATTCTAAGGACTATGAAAGCAGCAGTGATGAAGAGCGTGATAACGAATTTCAAAAGAATGGAGTGTCAAAATGTCCACTTAGTCCTAATTCTAAGGACTATGAGAGCAGCAGTGATGAAGAACATGATGATGAATTTCAAAAGTATGGAGTGTCATGGTGTCCAGTTAGTCCTAATTCTAAGGACTATGAGAGCAGTAGTGATGAAGAGCGGGATGATGAATTTCAAAAGATTGGAGTGTCACAGTGTCCACTTAGTCCTAATTCTAAGGACTATGAGAGCAACAGTTATGAAGAGCGTGATGATGACTTTCAAAAGAATGGAGTGACATAGTGTCCTCTTAGTCCTAATTCTAAGGACTATGAGAGCAGCAGTGATGAAAGACAGGATGATGCACTTAGTTCTAATTCTAATGAGTATAAAGGTAGCAGTGACAAAGGACAGGATGTAGCATCTTCAATAAGTAAACAGTCACATTTTCGACGTAGTCCTAATTCTATGGACTATGAGAGTAGCACTGACAATACACATGAGGAAGAATATCCATTAAACGTCGAGTCAAATTTTCCCTTCAGTCCGAATTCTAAGGACTATGACAGTAGCACTGAAGAAGGGGAAGATGAAGAATATCCTCCAAGTCAATATTTGAAAAGCAGAGCTGATCATATTGTGGATAACATTCCTCTTAATGACGATGAAAATCCTTATACAAATGATGATCCAATGATGGAGATGTTGCCAAGAAATATTGTATCGAGGAGTAGGAGCAGACCTTTTTCGTATCAATGCAAGCTGTTCTAGTTATACAAGGGGTAGAGCAAAATACCTGACGAGAAGAAGTTCTATCAGCGCTCTCATTTCAAATTGAATGTTTCCAAAAAAATTGCTTGAAACATATGGATTTCACATTTGCATTAGAAAGCAGGAAGAGATATTTGTCAATAAATAAAAGCATGCAAAATTCATATTTAGTTGGGTGCATGCAATCTACATTGTCAGGTTATGATTATCATATTAGGAATTTATTTATGTGTAAAAAATCTTTCAAAATGTTTCATTCGATTGGGAATTTTCGTCTCTCGAGAATTCAATAAAATTTGGAAAAGGATCCCACATTTTATTCAGAAGTATGTCATAAAAGACAATTTGGGCCATTATCAAACACTGCAATGTCATGGATGAAAGATTTCTTTTCAAAGCATGGAGAGTGTATGCCAAATAGAGAGACAATACATATTCCTGATGATTTTTCAAGACGAGAAATCTACAACTTATACAAAGAATATGCAGAAGGTGCTGAGGGACATGGCTGGTTTATTACATATCAATATTTTGTGAAGGTATGGAAGAAAGAATTCAACAATGTCTGTATTCCTACGAAGACAAGGATGGGGATTTGCAGTACATGTGCTTCTCTTAAATAAAAAAGGGACAAATGTGAAGGCTCAGAAAGAGGTAAGCATTCATAACTTCAACTTTTAAAATTGTATAGTCATCAACTATGAAAACATATTTCTTAATGAATTTCTTTTATGTTGTGTAGATTTAATTGTCAAAGAATTTCAGGAGCATCGCGAACATCAAACAAATGAAAGGAAGAAGTTGTACAAGCATCGAAAGAAGTGTTATGGTAATCCGAATAAATATTTGGGTTTGATAATTGATGGTATGGACCAAAAGAAAACACTTTTACCACATTTTGTTCGCACACCCAAAAATTTGCAGGAGGAAAATTTTATTCAGTTTCACTTCGTCAGTTGTATGGTCTTCAATGGGAAAATGTTGCCAAGGGTGTACTTTAGAGCTCCAAATATTCATAATGATGCAAATCTAACCATAACCATAATTCATGATGTGATTTCTCATTGGTTTGGTAATCTTCGTGAAGTTTTGTATCTACAATTGGACAACACTTGCCATGAAAACAAAAATCAGGTTGTTTTGGATATCTAAACATGCTTGTTGAATTGAGAATGTTTCAAAAGGTAAAGGTTGGTTTCCTTCTTGTTGGGCACACTCATGACCATATTGATCAGATGTTTAGTCGTTTTTCAGTCACATTGAGGAGGAAGGAAGTTGGGAGCTTGCCATCACTAATTGAATGTATTAAGAAATCATACATGCCAGAGCCTACTTTTGATGTGTTGGAAGAAACTGTTGACATGCGAAGGTTTATTCTGGGATCATATGGTGAGGGGAAATGCATTGAACAACTTAATGACATTAGCTTCCAACATCAATTTCGTATCAAAAAAATTGATGGGAAAACACTAATATGAGGCAAGAAGTATTCAACTACTACAGAATGGGCACCATCATCAGGTTTGCAATTTTTGAAGTTCATTCCAAATCATCCAATATTTGCATCAAAAATATTGTTATTACAATCAGTTGGTAAAGTTCAGAATGCACGCAGACAGAATAGAGATATAAATTATTCTAATTGCCTAGAAGAAATTAAAAAATGTATTAGATATACATATGAGTACTTTGACATTGTTGATTCAATTTGGTGGGAGTCATTTTTCAATAATCAAAGTGATATCATTTCAACAACAACAAATGAAGATATACCTTTGAAAAATCCATTCATTTGGCCACAAAATGTGTCGAATGAATATGAGGAAGTAAACATTGTTGAACAGCAACAATCTCAAGGTATTATTAATTCTTCACAGGCAGCGGAAAGAGAGATGTATATTGGTTCCAAAAGATCTCATGCACAACGTGAAGCCATGGAAGACCTTTATAGGGGTTCAATACAGGATATTAAGGAGGGTTGCATGATTGCAGCGCTAGCAGATGGAGATTCCAATGGCTATGCATTTTGGGTTGCTAAAGTTATAAAGGTCTTTATGGAAAATGAGGATGTTACAAGTTTTGAAGTACATTGGTATGCCACAAATACACACCCATTCAATGGTGTGTATAAGCCAAATATGGTAGTTGACAAAAAAAATGGCAAAAAGAGAAAAAGAAAGGGTACAAATATAAATCGCCACCACACTGACATATGAAAATTGGAGGATGTTGACATACTTGTTTATGACTTCAATTTAACAAAGAGAGGAACTCTTCGCTTCAAGACGATAGAGATTCTGAAAAGGTTGTTACCAGAAGGAACAGTGTTGACATGGGAGTCTGCTAAAACCAGTTGTAGATCTAGAAGAATTTTGAAACCTGAAATGTTAGGCATGCATGTGGACTCAGATGGGGCACTAGTTGATGAAAGAGAAGAATATGGAACATCTTCGTTAGCATCCAGTCACTCATCTGAAGATGTGAATTCTGATGGTGTGCAAGAAAATATGAGTGATTTTGAATAATTGTTTAAGATAGTTTATATAACTGATATATGCATTGTATCTTCAAATAAAATTAATGTTTTCCATATGGTGTTAAATGAGAAGTTATGAGGCATTTTTATGTTGTTGGATTATATGTCTTAATTATGATAAATTTTATTGTTTAAAATATCTACAATGCAATATTAAATTAGAGATATAATGTATGTTTTATTCAATATACAAATAATGACTTTTTAATTCATTTAGTGATGTAATTTGTTCATAATGTCGTGGTTTTTTTAATTTTATAGTTGAAAAAACTTCAATTTCTTTTGTATCTAGCATGTTATGGTTGAAAACATGTTGAATTTATACTTAGGAAAGAAAAATGATATTCTACCAAAAACATTAATGTGTTTTTTTCCTCATAAACAACTTTGTTTGACACATAAAAATTTGGTTTTACTAGCATTTTTTAAAAATTTTGAAAATTGACCCTAAAAAAAAATCATTGTTCCAGTATCATCACTTTCATTTTGAAGCTATATTTTGCACGAAAATTTCATAGTAAATTTCGTAGTCACTGCCATTTTTAAAACATGTTTAAAATTGACGCCTAAAAAATAAAACATCGTTCCAGTATACACACTTTTCGTTTTTAGCATTATTTCTGATGTTTTTTTGGGGTTTTTGGCCAGAGTTCCCATTTTGAGTTTATAGTTCCCATTTCAAAGTTTACATTGTTAAGCATGAATGTGGGATCTTATGGGATAAACCAAGACATAATCTACTAGGGACTCTAGAGGTTAAACCAACTCCACCCCCAAGATACCATGATTCCACTAAACCGCCCCCGAGATCACAAAACCAAACCAAGCTTGGATGGCTCTGAATTTATTCACCATACCTTGAGTAATTTTCTTGTCTCCACCCCCAACCCTTGGTATTTTATTGAGACCACCTCACTTAGTTCCAAAAGCTTCTGACAATCCAAAGCTCAACCAAGAATGAATCCCATCACACCAGGGCTATCTAGGAAATGGCAAGGAAAGTTTCAAAACCACTATCAATCTAGGAAAATCCCATGCCAATGACAACAAACATAAACAATAAACCAATGCATGTACCATGAATTCAAATTCAAACATGCTAAATTTCACATGGAAACTGTTACCTGCAATCCACAACTGACTTTTGTGCTTTCCATTGCTTGCTTGTCCAAATACTTGTTCTCTCTCCTTTTGTTGATCCTGATCAAAATATGAGAAAAAGTTGTCAATTGTTTCTCAAGTGCCTTTTTATTATTGATGTTTCCTTTTTCTTCATTTTCCTTCATTTTCCTCTAATTTCCCTTGCATGACAAATTGTGTCTCTTCACCTTCCTTCTCTCTCATTTTCTTTATTTCCCATAATTAAATGTCGATTATTGCCTCTTTTCCTTTGTCAATTCCTTTTCCAATTTCCACAACCATTAATAAACCAAAAGTGATGCCCACTATAATGTTTTCCCACCATTCAACTTGGAATACTTGTCCCATTACCTTGGTCTCATTTTATTTACATGGAGAATCAACTAGGGGTTGTTACAACTTAGTTGTTTGGTGAAGTCACAAGATGTGAATAGATTTGAAGTTTCCTTAGGAAAGGCTTTCCATAAGGGACATTAGGTAGGCCCATTCCATCCATGTTGCAGACAAACTTCCCAAGTGAAAATCCTATTGTTTAAAGTTAAACAAAGAGTGATTTTGTTTTTAAGTGTCCATGTATCTTCCATAAAAATGGTCACTACCATTTTTTATCTCCACTAAAGGAAGCATCCACAAAAGCATCATAGGCTAGCTTGGTTGTGAATTCACCATTATGAGGATTTTTTTACCATCGAAGGTCATCCTCGACATCATCCTTGATTCCTATGAAATTTTGAACCATAATAGAAATATATTGATCCAAATTTGTTGCTAATTGTCTTGTGAACCCTAGAGTCGATGAGGATATCCATCCTTCATGGCCCCAAGCCTAAGGTTAATGGACCTTTATGTTTGAAAATAAAATGAGACTTGTATTGTGTAGATAATGAATTAGATCGATTGATAGATGAAAGTTGTCTCGAGTGCCTAGCTAAGGATCAATTCCAAGTTTTATTTTCTTCCCATTTCTAACTCACCTTATGGTCTAGTCACCAATGAGGGGGACCACGTTCAAAGAGGCCCTCCAAATCATAGAGCGATGAGAATATTTATTTGTCATTTGAAACCATTCCTCGTAGGATGTCGAAGGAATGTACTTTGCTTTGAGCGTCTTGCCTGAAAGTGAACTATTATGGATCAATCACCACAAATAGTAGGTAGTGAGAAACTTATTGAAGATGTAGATGTTTTTTAGTCCCCACCTAAGTAATTTATTAGGAAAGGGCACTCCATTTGACTAAGGGAATACCATTTTTAAGTCTACCTCCTTTCCATAGAAATTGAAAAAAAAGTTATTCAAATTTTGGTGAGAATTCCTTTGGGAATGGAAGCAATGGAAAATCAATAAACTAGAATGATTTCAAGAACATATTTGATGAGGATAAGTCTCCCTCCCTAGGAGGGGAGTCTATTGGCCCAAAAATTTATCTTTGCTTTGACTTTCTTATGTAGTCACTTCTAGTTTGCTAATCTGTATTTCACAGGCTTGAGATAGAATCCCAAGTATTTAAAATCAAACTCCATATTATATTGGGAGAAATTAAAAAGAGTAATAATATATTTAGAAATTTGTCCTAGAATTTTGTACAAGATGAGTAAGGATTTCTCTATGTTAATAAGCATACCAATAGCGAGACAAAAATGATCTAATATAACTTTTAGGGATGAAATGTTGTCCAATTTTGTAAGTGAGAATAGGATGATATCATCTACGAAAAGGAGATGGGAAATGAGTGTGCTTATATCTACCTTGATGCCTTAAAAGGTGCTTCTTCGAATGTGTTCAAAAACAAGTTTGCTCAGAACTTCAGCAACAAGAAGGAACATGAGCGCAGAAAGGGGACATCTTTGGTGAAGCCCTCTAGAAGCTTTAAAGAAAGAAGGAGGAGATCTAATGATCAAAATGGTGAAGGAAAAGGACTAGATACATCCCGTGATATAAGTGACAGTTTTTAGATTCATATCCAATTTGATAGGGACCAACTAGAGGAATGTCCAATTGATTATGTCATATGCTTTTGACAGGTCCAATTTAAGAGAAATTAACAGAGTTTTGTTTTTGACAATAGAATGGATAACTTCCTATGCAAGTGAAACAACATCATGAATCTGGTCCCCCTATAGGGAGCCAAATTGTTCTTCCAAGATGATCAGTCAAAGAAATGTTTAAGATGCCTCACAATGAACTTTGAAATGATCTTATAGATCATGTTACAACATGAAATAGGCTTGTAATCATCAAAGGAGGTATTTATTGATATTTTGAGAATGAGAGTTAAGAATGTTGAGTTGAGAGACCCCGGAACTTTGCCTAAGTTTTATGACTCTTGAATAACTAGAAGGATGTCATTCTAGCCAAATTAATAGAAGGCTGTGTAAAATCCTATAGGTGGACCGTTATGTCCAAGGATTTCCCTTTTTTCATTGAGAATAGAGCTGATATAATTTCTGCCTTGGTCGCTTCTTCAACAAGTGTTTGGTTCATTTCTTCGAAGAAAGAGGGATGAAAGATAGAGAGTGTCTCCAAAATTTCTTGAATCAGATAGCCTACAGGTTCTTCAAAAATACATTTAAAGTGTTTGATCCCTTTAGATGTAATATCATAAAAGGAGTGTGCCAAACTAGCATCATTCCTTTTGATCTCAAAAACATGTTTTTTGTTTCATCTATAGGAAGCAAATTCATGGAAAATTTATATCTTATTATCACCTTCTGTAATCTAAATCACCCTACTCTTTAACCTCCAATCCATTTCCTATTTATCTGAGATTTATTGAAATTTCAATTCCAAGGGGTGGAGGTTGTCTAAGGATTAAATGTATAAATTATCATGAGGAACTTCTTTGTTGATAATTTGAATGACATTATCAACGTCCCTTAACCAAGCTTGATGTGGTTCTATGAACTTGAGTTCCCATCCCTTTGCATATGTTTTAAGGTGAGCAACATTATCTTCTAATTGGACCATACACGAGTTAGGGGTAGAGAGAGATATATGAACCCAATAATCTTCTAGAATATTGGTAAAGGCCAGCTCATATAACCAAGTGTGGTTGTATAAAAAAGGAAGAGGAGGCTTAGGCTTTCCGTCCTCTAATTGAAGGAAGATAAGAAGATGGTATGAATCTCCACCTGATGCAATCCACGACTAGAAAAATACATTAAAATATAGGGAAGAACTAGAAAGCATGAAACAATCCAATATTTTAGCAAATCTCCTCTGAACGAAATCTTTGATTTCACTGAGTGGGAAATTTTTTAATAGGCTTTAAGTCAACTCGTCTAAACCTAGAGAAAAAAATGGAGAAGAAACCCTCGATAGGATAAGGGTGTGAAAAATTTACACAAACTTCTTGAGTAAATATTGTTAAATTGATATTTCCCCATAGAATCAAAGAAGGACTTGCAAGAATACCTTTAGGTTCTAGATCTTCCCAAAATTTTGACTTATCAATATATGGCTCGTAAATGTTTAGGACAATGAAAGAGATTGAGGTGCTTAGCTTACAAAGAGACAAAAATTGTGGAGGGGTGAGTGGAGGAGCCTATCACATAGAAGTCAGGGCTCCACCTAGTGATGAGTCCTATGGATAAGCCCTATTAATATGAGGCAAAAAAATCCCAATTGGGGAGCCCAGGTTAAAGAGTGGCAATTTCCCAACTGTAGTTAATCATAGTTTCTTAGATAAGGATGATGTATTAGCATGAATCCAGGATGAGTCATTTAAGGGCTTGAATATTTGGGGCATCTCATAACCCCTGACATTAAAGGAGATGATCTTCATATTTTGGAAGAGGGGAGGGTTGTCCCTACTCTAAGGGCCCTTGAGATAGTATTTGTTTTCTAGTGATTGTATCCACCATTACACATTGTTGTGATTTAAGGAGGTTTGATTTCCTCCCCTTCGGATTTGGAATGTTATAGGCTTGTGCAAGCCCTCCAAAAGAAGCCACACCTTCCTTGAGACGATCTTGGGAACATAGTTTGTAGGGTTTGTGGGAAGGGACGGAAATGGCCTCAAAACGTGACAAAGGCAAAGAGAAGGAGGATTTTGGGTGAAAGCATGCTTATTATAAGGATCAGGAGACTTAGGTGGTGAAAGGGAAATACTCAAAGTGTAATAGGGATAGAAACATTGAATATCACACCATGGGTAGGCATAGGAGAAACAATAGCATGTAAATTTAGTTCCAAAATGATAGAAGAATCACCATGGGATAACTATGAAGAAATCTTACCTAGGAAAGGGGCACAAGTTGAAGATGGACTATTTCGAGCTTAGGAGCCACTTTTGAATGAGCACAAGTTCCAAGGTATTTTGGAGGAAGATTGGTAAGAGGATCAAATCCATTATCAATAATGAGAAGAGTTTTATGTTGTGGATTTTTTAGACCACTTCTTGATGGGCCGAAGGAATAGCAATGTAATTTTATGTGCCCAATTCGATGGTACTACTAGAATTTGAAAAGAATGTGTTAGTAGTTGATAATCTATGTAATAAATAGAGGCCCATATACCAATTCTATCTCCCCTGGAATCCATTCACATAGATCAACTTCAACATGCATTCAACACCATCTACTATCAACCTTTAAATCCCAATTTTTCTCGAATTGTACAAAGCGAATTATTTTGTTTCCAGACACTATTAAGGTTCCTTTTGACTAGAACACCTATGGAATTCCTTGTAAAATTTCCCATTATTTTTGGGAAGAGGTCGATTTCTAAGAAACATCGAAATGTTTGGACTAGGGTTATGCTTTACTGATAACCCAGAATGACCCCAAGAAAAAATACTAGACAATATGGTGCTTGCATCTCGCTTTGTAGAAATGAAAGGTTAGTCATATGAAAACTAGAATATAAGATATCAGGGATATCCAATATGAGCCTAATTAGAATCCATCCAACTATGGAGTATTTTATTGAGAAATATTTACCTACAAAATAACCAACAAGGTTTTCGCCCAATAAAAGAGGGATTGCTTCAATATTGATATCCTTTCCCACCACAAGAGAAACTAGTGGGGGCTTTTGTTGGATGTAATGTGAATGATTAACAAAAGAAGGCCTAGGAATGGTATGTGAGCCAATAGACACAAGACCGATATAATGGAAGGACGTTTGAGAGGGGGCATGCTCTTAGGGAGCCTTAGAAATCATGAAGGTTGGGAGTGAGTTGGGAGGAGACATGATGAGAAGGGAAGTATATGGGGAAAATTGGGAAGTCGAGGGAGCGAGCAAGGAAGCGTGACAAGGAAATGGAGTAGAGAATAATTGTAGTGACAATGGGAAAGTTTGTGATATGGCTACATAAGAAAATGTTGAGGGAGAAAGACTTGTTATATAATCTATTTGTGGGTAGAAGATCGGGGAGTGCGTTGGGCTAATAGAAAAATATAGAGCCTCCTCCTCCATACTCCCTCGCATTCTCCATAGATGATGTGTTTACGGGGATGCAAAAATCAGGGCAAAATGGAAAACAATTGATGATGGAGAAAAGATGACAAATGGATAACAACATCGCAAGAGATGGGTGGCATGATAGGTTAAGCCCCTGAAGCTATTTCACACATATGAAACTCTAGACCTTAACGTTTGATCCTATTTGCAGGTTGGATGAAAATCTTAGAGTCGTGCCCTTTATTAATAAAATTATAAGCAATTTTTTAAAAAATATAAATAAAAAAACACAATATACATATCACATTAAAAGAAATATAAATAATGGTTCATATTTAAAACCATGATTTTTTAAATTAGGTTTATATATATATATATATATATATATATATATATATATATATATATATATATATATATATATATACCGAGGAAAGAAATTGGCCTCTCTCTTAGCACAAGGGCTATGAGGCATACTCGTGAGTTGACAAGGCTCAAAGCCAATACAACAATGTTCATAGGCATTAAGCCATTAAAACAATAATTATCAAGGCATTATCGCTCATCATGTCACTAGAAAGGATTTGAACTTGGATGGGGAAGATAACAACAATTCCACCCAATTGCTTGAGATAAGTCCAATTTACAAGAATATTTTTATATATAAAGACATAAAATATATCTCTATATATTGAAGGATAAATTGTGGGATGATAAGGAGCTAGAAGGGAAATGAAGCTAAGGTATTATAAGGAGGCGATCAACCCCGCTCTCGAAAACCATAATTATCTCTCTATCTTGACCATTGCTAAGAAGAAAATGAATACTGCAAAGATAAGAACTAATTCCCATGAGCTTTGAAGTGAAATTGGGTATTTTTATATTCCCAAAACACCTTGGGATGAAATAATTTGTCATTTGTGCGATACTAAGAGTGTTGAAGATGAAAAGTGCTTTCTCTTAGACTACCCGACTCTTACTCACATATGTTCTCATTTCCAAAACATTTTCCACACTACCAACCTTCTTGATTTGTTCAATTAGCAAAACTATAGTGATCTAGGAATGCTTCTTTCCATTCTCTTTGATCATATAAATAAAATATCAAAAAGTCTCAATTAATCTCTTACTTTCTTAAGGTCCCATAGACCTCATTAGTCTCAATGGACGTTAGTCATCATCATCATCATCATATTTATATATATGAACTATTTAGTATGAGAAAGATGTTGAAGTGAAGCCTTAAATTAAAATATACCATCGATTCAATTAAAAAGTAAAAGCTACTCCCGAATCTGGGTGTTTAATTGCTCGAATGGTACATGGGAGACTATAGGGGTTGGTGCGTGGCTCATTACCACCGCCACCCGGCCTCTCTCATTTACAGTTTTTAATGCTGCATTAACACAGCCTGTCCCTCCCTATCTGCCGATTCATTCTTAAATCATGTCGCCCCTTCCTGGTTTCATTTGCGCTCTGCCTCTGCGCTTGCGTCATTCCTTCACTGTTGCAGAGCTGAGCTCCCGGACCAGCCCTGGGAATCACTGGACTCTGGATCGCTGGGTGGATTTATTGCTGGCCCTTCAGGTACCTCTCTGCCATTTCTGCATGTGTAATAACAACTCGTCCTCTGTCCCTCCCACTGCCCCTCTTGGTGCTGAAGCTCAGCTACTCTTAGTCCCCTTTTGCCTCCTCAGTATTGTAGTCATTTTCGAACCTCCTAGTCTTCCCACTATGCCTAGACTGCGCCAGAGAATGAGTTGCAGGAGGGGAAGCTCCTGCGGGCAAGTTAACTGCCAAGCCTCCTCCTCCACGATGGACCCCTCATCATTCTCCTCGGACTTTTTCTCTGACCGTTAACCTATTACCAGGAGTGGTTGTGGATAGGGCCGTGGGTAGTTCAATTTGGTAGTGCGCTCTCTCAATTCTCCTCCTAACACATCTCATCTTCAGTTCCCCTGTACTCTCGGCAATGTCTCCTTTTTAGCCTCTGTCACCATCGAGCTTAGTGAGGTTACCTCTAGTCAGGATGCCGTGACCTCTGGGGCGACTCTGGACATGAGGGCGGAAGACAGGCATGGCACTACTCAATTTGATAACAAGCAAAGCAAGGCTCCAGGTCTAAGTAAATGCATTGCAACCCAGGTCAAGGATAATCAGGTTGGTCCAAGCGTTCCTTCTGGCAGTGGTTCTTCAAGCAAAGAGGGCCATCCCTCCAAGGACGAAGACCTCTACAATTATGGGTGCCGCATCATTGAAGAGCATCCCTCCACCTCTCATGAAGCCTAACCAGGTCTGAGTTCAATGGTTTTTGTCTTTCCATGGCTCGAAGGTGCTCAATTTCCCCCTGTTTTATCGCCATGATATGCTAAACAGTTTTCATGTTCAGTCCTTGGTTCCAAAGTCCAAAAGCCAGTTTCCACTGCGTGGGCGGCATTGTACGGGCAATATGTTTTGGTCTCGAATTCAGTCACAGCTGTTTTTTAGGTCTGACTTCATATTTGTTCTGGGCAACGCCTTTCTGGTTTCTTGCCTGAGCCCAGTCATCTTGTTTTGGTTGTTGAATTTCCATGGGTCAGTCTTCAGTTTTAGTCGCGATAATGGTGTTTTTCTTGGTCATGTTCCCAGAAGCCCTTCTGGCTGGTCTTCAACAGGTTTTTTGGATAGTGTTTGGCTTTGCAATGTGAGCATGCCGCATCTCTGGGCTAGACATCTCGAGGCTGTGGCCTCTCTGTAAATTTATTTGTATCAATATAGGAGTAGACCAATTCAAAAAAAAAAAAAAAAAAAAAAAAAAAAAAAAAAAAAAAAAAAAAAAGAGAAAAAGAAAAAGAAAAAGAAAAAGAAAGAAAAAAAGAAAAAAAAAAAAAAAAAAAAAAAAAAAAAAAAAAAAAAAAAAGAAAAAAAAAAAAAAAAAAAAAAAAAAAAAAAAAAAGAAAAAAGAAAAAAAGAGAGTAAAAGCTATGATCGGTAACAATGATCATTCAATTAAAATAATAATAAAAAGTAAAAAGTATGACTCATAATACCCATCATTCAATTAAAAAAGTAATAAAAAGAAAAATGTATAATTCATAACACCCATTTATAGATATTTGAACTTTTAAAAAATGGAAACATTCACCATCAACCCAAAACTTTATGGACTATTTTAAAAGTTAATGTTTAAACTTAATTAATAACCCTATAATTTTTTATTTTAATATTATTATTATTATCCAACTTTAAGGTCACGACCAAGCCAAGACCAAATTGGTGTATGAGACCCCCTTGGTTGTGGGACAAGGGACCCACTAAATTTAAGGTCATGACCAAGCCATACACCAAATTGGTGTATGAAACCCCCTTGTTTGTGGGACAAGGGACCCACCTCTGCGCGGTGATTTGACTGCTAAGTCTATGAAGGCATACATACTCTACCCCCCGCTAGTTTTGAACCTGTGACCTCTTAAGAGGAAACACATACTCTTAACCATTATGCCCACTCAAGCTGTATAAAATAGAAAATAAATAAATATAAAATGTCAAATTCATCCAAATCTATATGTATTATAAGAATTTTAATTAAATTAAAAGTTAAAAATGTGATATATATATATAGTTAAGAGCATGTGTTTCTTCCTAAGAGGTCATAGGTTTGAAACCAGAGGGGGTAGAGTATGTATGCCTTCGTAGACTTAGCAGTGAAATTGATGTGCTGAGGTGGGTCCCTTGTCCCACAAACAAGGGGGTCTTGTTAGAAATTGTAATTACTCCTGCATGTGGAGTTGGCTAAAATTAGAGAGTCTGTTAATTGAGTGTTGAGTCAAGTCGAGTGATGGATGAAGAGTTAAGTGCAGTCCATATTTAGAGTGTGAGTTAACTAAGTTAAGTGTGTGCATGTCAAGATATTTTAGGCGAGTCGCTAGTTGAAAAGGTTTAAATACCCTTCACCGGGTTCATTGTAAGTATAAAGTTTTGTGTGATCAATAGAAGAGCTACAGCTCGTGTGTTTTGTGTGTGAATTCATGTTTTGTTTCCTCTGCCTTTCCAACAAATTGGTATCAGAGCGAGGTTTGAAGAGTTAAATTGGAAAATCAGGGGATAGTTGAGAAAGAGCATCGGTGCAGCGACAGTCTGCAAAGTCGCACTATGTGAAGAGAGTCAATTTTTTTTAGGTGTTATAGCCATCGTTGTGAGAAACAGCTAGAGCTACAATCTGTGAGTCGCCTCACAAAACCACAATAGAGATGAAGAGGTAGAGAGCCTGCAGTTGTAGCTTGCAAAGCCAAAGTGTGTGAAAAGAGAAGTCATGAAAAAAATTCCGCCCCGGCGTCTGTTGAAAGCAACCATCACCAAGTCCTCTGAGAATAGATAAGGCCTCGATAGTTGTGTCAGGACTCCAAGAAAAGTCAACAAAGCAAAATATGCCTGCTCTTTTCGAAAAGTAAAGAGTAAGGTTAAAGTCATGGAGGTTCTTTTTTAATTTGGGTGAAGTTATTTTTGAAAAAGATTTTCTACAAGGAGGTTATAAAGTTTTATAAGGGTTGTTTATTAAGGAGCCATATTAAAGGATTTTTTTAAAACCAAAGTGCATGGTATAATAAGAGGTTTAAGGAGGCATATTAAAGGATTTTTTTTTTAAACCAAAAGGGCATGGTATAATAAGAGGTTTATGGTTAAAGAGTATTGTGACGGAATTTTGTGGACATATATATATTTTTTGGGAAATTTTATTCAACAAGAGAGTTTAGGTCTTTTGCAAAAGTTTGTTAGTCTACAAAATTATTTGGTTTTTTTTCAAGCATGACAATGTTTTGGGTGAAGATTGTGCCTTACGGGGGCACATATTGAAAATTATATATATATATATATATATATATATATATATATATATATATATATATTTTTTCGGGGGCGATATGGAAGACAGCCTCATGCAATCAGAAAAGTAGCTATAAGAAAAGGAATGACAATAGTCATGGGTCACAAAGCGTGACTGAAGAAGACTAAGAAAAGGAATCGAAAAGAAGAGGCAGAGATTGTTGTCATGTTTAGAAAGGTTCAGGCCACAACTGAGGAACTGGTAAGTTTAGCAAAAGACGAAGAATAATTTGGTGCAAGGGGGAGTCACATGCAACAATAGGTTATGTCACAAGCAAAGAAGTTAGTTGCAGATCTAAGAGTAGATGAGCAAGACTCTGAGAGGAAAACAGAGCTTGGAAAATCCCACTCAAAAGTGGATGATAGTTGTCAAGACCATAAAATTGAAACCCATTATGCAAGCATGCATATGGATGAAGAAGACACAACAAAGATTGCAGAGAGAGAAGCAGGAGCCTTTGTATGTGAAGCAAAGCAAGAGCATATAAATGTTCAAGGACTCCACTGTAATGTGGATGATGCAGATGATGGTGAATCCCACTGTGATGAAACACATGTGGATGATGACTGCAAAGTTATATGTGAATTGGTGAATCCAGCCACAACTGATGGATTTGGTGAAGTTGAAATTTTCAATGAAATTTACAATAAGCACATGCATGCTCGGATATCCCACCAGAGTGTGGATGAACATTATGTTGATGATATGTGTGGTTTCGTTTTTGGAATAGGGATTGATTGTGGCAATATGATAAGAGCTATGTTTGATGAAGAATTAAAGGTTGAAGCTTCCATTGTAGCAGCAAGATATGAAGTAGTTGGAACTGCTCATGAAGCAATACATGATCTAGCAACAACTGATGATTAAGAAGAGGATAAAGTGATTGAAGATTTTTTGATGAGAATATCCAGTTACAACATAATAATGGAAGAAAACCTCCATGTAGTCGAAAAGAAGGCAAATGTAGAGCAGGAAGCTATTACTGAAGAGAATCATATTAAAGGTGTTTTTAACATTGTTTGTGAATATGTAGGTGTTCAAAGTAGCATGGGCGAAAAAGTTGAAAACAAGGTTGTTAATAAATTTCATGTAGATTTGAAGCTTATTGAAGAATGGATTCAGAAACAATTAGAACAAATTGATGCAAGTCTTAAAGCAACAACTGGAATAAAATAATTGAATAAAATGGTGAATAATGATCTTGAGTGTGCAAATTACAAGAAAAAAGAAGCAGTACCTAATGATAAAATTGAAAATAATGATATGGATGTTTCTCAAGACAAAGATGAATGCATTGAAACCATTTTTCAACAATGGAGTCAAGAAAAGATAAGATTTTTCTATCAAGAAATATGGCAGAAAGAAAGTCAGTAATATGAAGCGCAAGAAGCAAAGCAAAGAAGACAATTTGAAGATGCAATGTTGTGGCATCGGTTCATGGTTGAACGAATACTTGAAGAGGAAAGTCTAGTAGACAATATCGTATTTTGTTTTAGCACAAATTCAAGAAAAATGAAAGAAAAATTGCAGCAGCAACAAGTAAAGAAATATGGAGCCTACAACAAGAAAGCACAACAGAGAATGAAGCAATTTCGAGGTATAAAATTTGGAATAAGAGAAAAAGAAAATGCATAATTGTGAAAGCCTTGAGTCATTGTAAGCCTAGTTGAGACATAGACCAACATGCATGTTTGAGTAATAATTGAGTCAATTTCTATTGTAAGCCTAGTAGGCATAGTTGGGTCATGTTGATTCATGTTGAGTCATACAATCGTAATTAAGGGGGAGTGTTAGAAATTGTAATCGCATGTCGAGTTGGCTAAAATTAGAGAGTCAATTAACAGAGTGTTGAGTGTTGAGCGTTGAGTCAAGTCGAGTGATGGATGAAGAGTTAAGTGCAGTCCATATTTAGAGTGTGAGTTAACTGAGTTAAGTGTGTGTGCATGTCAAGATATTTTAGGCGAGTCGCTAGTCGAAAAGGTTTAAATACCCTTCACTGGGTTCATTGTAAGTATCAAGTTTTGTGTGATCAATAGAAGAGCTACAGTTCGTGTGTTTTGTGTGTGAATTCATGTTTTGTTTCCTCTACCTTTGCAACAGGTCTCATACACCAATTTGGTGGCCATGACCTTAAAATTGGATATATATATATATATATATATATATATATATATATATATATGGTTTCAGGTATGCTTTAGAATTGCTTTTACTTGGTTAAGAGATCATCTTTCTCGAACTTAAGGAAAGAAGTTAATGACATAAAATCCAAAGATATTTGGCAAGAGTAAAAGCTTATCCCTTACAAACCGCTAATCAATAATTCAAAGTGACCTAATTTTCTTTTATATATATATATATATATATATATATAATTTCATTTGGACCAAATTTATCTAAATGCAAATTTTTATTTAATGTTATATCTTTGGAATATATAAGTTTATTTTAATTCCAAAATTATTAAATTTAATTTCCACCAAATTTATCTATGTAAATATTTTTATTTAATTTTATATCTTAAAGAAATAATAATAACATTTTGAAAAATTGGATTCCTCTAGAAAATATATTTATATAAATCTCTATCAATTCTTGTATCTTAAACCTATTAATATATATTAACATAAATTAATAAGTTAATAATAACGGTTTAGAAGATAAATCCAGCATTATAAATACGAGAGTTTTCATGTTTGGTAAGATAATTTCATAATTTTTTTTACTAAATTGGTGTATGAAACATCCTTCTTTGTGAGACAAGGGACCCACCAACTTTAAGTCACGGTCAAGTCAGACACCAAATTGGAGTATGAGACCCCCTTGTTTGTGGGACAAGGGACCCACCTTCGTGCTATTATTTGACTACTAAGTCTATGAAAGCAAACATACATACTCTCAACCATTAGGCCCACTCAGGCTGTATAAAATATGAAATAAATAAATATTAATTGTAAAATTCATCCATAACTATATGCATTATAAAAATTTTAATTAAATTAAACGTTAAAAATGCAATCCATATATATATATACTCTAAAATTGTTTTTGTTTGATTTTTTTCAGACGTAAAGAAAAAGATTAGTGGCAAAAATAAAAGCTTGTCCCTTACCGACCATCAACCAATAATTCCAGATGACCTATATATATAATTTCTAAAACTTTTAAATTTCATTTTGGACCAAATTAATTTAAATACAATTTTTATTTATTATTATATCATAAAACAATTTACATTTTGAAAATTTGGAATATATAAATTTTTTTATTTCGACCTAATTTATCTATATAAATATTTTTATTTAATTTTATATCTTAAAAAAATAGCATTTTGAAAAATTAGATTCTTCTTCAAAATAAATTTATATTAATCTATATCAATTCTTGTATTATAAACCTGTTAATACATTAACATAAATTAATAATAACAGTTTAGAAGATAAATAAGCTTCAAGAGGTTACAGGTTGGGAGTAACGTTTGATAAAAAGATTAGTAAGCCCGCAACCTGTTTTATAAAACTTTTTAACAAAACTTTTTAAGAGTATTTATCGGGGCAAACCACTCCGTCAGATACCAGAACTCTCGCGAAACCGCGAGATTCTCCAAAGGCTTCTAGAGACATCCAAAGCCTCACTCGACGTTCATAGATAGGAACAATCGCGGAGTCCTAGAATCAGATATATAAGGCTGTTACGCTTCATCGCTTGGCTGAGGAAACCATTAGAAGTACGCCTTCGCAAAGTTTTGTGTGAAAGATTGATATCGGCGGAGTTTCTGATATATCTTATAAGAGATTTCTGCATTTGCTCTAGGTTTTCAGGGATCTGAAAGTCTTGAATACTTGTCTGGTTCACTGTTTTATTCTATTTTGATTCGTTGCAATTCCAATTCCAATGGCAGACGTGAACATGGAGAGCGGCGAGGTGGAGACCTTCGCTTTCCAGGCTGAAATTAATCAGCTGCTCAGCCTCATCATCAACACTTTCTACAGCAACAAGGAGATTTTCCTCCGGGAGCTCATCAGCAATTCGTCCGATGTAAGTATGAAATTTAAGATTTATTAATTTTGAACTTCCATTCCCTTCCCATCCAAAGTGTACGGTTATATTTTCAGAGAATTAGGTGGGGCTCGAAGCTTTGATTACAGGGGAGTAAATTAGGATGAATCAGCAACTCATTCGATAAGTATAAAAATTTAGATTTAGATGTAAGAAAGAAAAAATAGATTTATCGACATCTGATTTCCCAATCCCTATTCCCGTTTCCATCCGAAATGCAGGGTAATTCTCCCAGAGAATTTGGTAGGGTTTGAAGCTTAGGCAATATATTAAATACTGATTATTGTTTGTGGCAATGGCTGCAGGCGTTGGACAAAATTCGGTTCGAAGGACTGACAGATAAGAGCAAGCTCGATGCTCAGCCGGAGCTCTTCATTCGGCTTGTGCCCGACAAGACTAACAAGTGCCTCACCATTATTGACAGCGGAATAGGCATGACCAAAGCCGGTAAGTACACTAGAATTCCGATATATGATTGTCATGCTTGTATGCTTATGTTTAGTTTAATCAATCTTGAGATTATATTACAGTGGCTGTTTTGTGTGAAATTTTCTGATTTGCAATGCAATGCAATGCATAGATTTGGTGAACAATTTGGGAACCATTGCGAGATCGGGGACCAAGGAGTTCATGGAGGCTTTACAAGCCGGGGCGGATGTGAGCATGATCGGTCAGTTCGGTGTGGGTTTCTACTCAGCCTACCTTGTGGCTGAGAAAGTGATTGTTACCACTAAGCACAACGACGATGAGCAATACATTTGGGAATCCCAGGCCGGGGGGTCGTTTACTGTTACTAGAGACGTTAACGGAGAGCCCCTAGGCAGGGGAACTAAAATTACTCTGTTTCTCAAGGAAGACCAGGTAATCTAAACATGCCCTGTTCTACTATCTTTCGTCGGTTTGTTTCTTTTAACATTTCCTGGGCCTTTATTTAAATTTAAGGGCATGGCTTGGTTGGGGATGGCAGCTGGAGTACCTGGAGGAGCGGCGGCTGAAGGATCTGGTCAAGAAGCATTCCGAGTTCATTAGCTACCCCATCTATTTGTGGACTGAGAAGACTACCGAAAAGGAGGTAAGCGACGACGAAGAGGAGGCAGAGGAGAAGAAGGAAGATGAAGATGAAGGGGATATCGAGGAAGTGGAGGATGACAAGGATAAAGGGCAGAAGAAAAAGAAGGTGAAGGAAGTGTCACATGAATGGAGTGTGGTAAACAAGCAAAAGCCCATTTGGATGAGGAAGCCAGAGGAGATTAGTAAGGAAGAATATGCGTCTTTCTACAAGAGTCTCACCAATGATTGGGAGGACCACCTGGGTGTGAAGCATTTCTGTGTGGAGGGTCAGTTGGAGTTCAAGGCTATTCTCTTTGTTCCCAAGAGGGCACCGTTCGATCTGTTTGACACAAGGAAGAAGCTCAACAACATTAAGCTGTACGTGAGAAGGGTTTTCATAATGGACAACTGTGAAGAACTTATTCCCGAATACCTGGGTTTTGTGAAAGGTGTGGTGGACTCTGACGATCTGCCCCTCAATATCTCTAGGGAAATGCTGCAGCAGAACAAGATTCTGAAGGTAATTAGGAAGAATTTGGTAAAGAAGTGTATTGAAATGTTCAACGAGATCGCTGAGAACAAAGAGGAGTATGCCAAGTTCTATGAGGCGTTTTCAAAGAACTTGAAATTGGGGATACATGAAGACAGCCAGAACAGGGCTAAGCTCGCGGATTTGCTGAGATATCACTCGACGAAGAGTGGAGACGAGATGACGAGCCTCAAGGACTATGTGACCCGAATGAAAGAGGGGCAGAAGGACATGTATTATATCACCGGCGAGAGCAAGAAGGCAGTGGAGAATTCTCCGTTCCTGGAGAGACTGAAGAGGAAGGGTTATGAGGTCCTGTTCATGGTGGATGCCGTCGATGAGTACGCAGTAGGTCAGCTCAAGGAGTATGACGGGAAGAAGCTTGTTTCTGCTACGAAAGAAGGGCTGAAGCTGGAGGAGACAGAGACAGAGGAGGAGAAGAAAAAGAGGGAAGAGAAGAAAACCGCATTTGAGAGCCTGTGCAAAGTGATGAAGGACATCTTGGGTGACAAGGTGGAGAAGGTAGTGGTTTCGGATCGCATAGTGGACTCCCCTTGCTGTCTGGTGACGGGCGAGTATGGATGGACGGCGAACATGGAGAGAATAATGAAGGCCCAGGCCCTCCGCGACACCTCCATGTCGTCCTACATGTCCAGCAAGAAAACGATGGAGATCAACCCTGAGAACGCCATCATGGAGGAGCTGAGAAAGAGAGCCGAGGCTGAGAAGCACGACAAATCTGTGAAGGATCTGGTGATGCTCTTGTACGAAACTGCCCTGCTTACCTCCGGGTTCAGCCTGGAGGAGCCAAACACATTTGCTGCCAGAATCCACAGGATGCTGAAGCTCGGCCTCAGCATCGAGGACGATGCCACCGGTGAGCTGGATGCAGACATGCCGCCCCTGGAAGAGGACGCTTCCGTCGAGGAGGAGAGCAAGATGGAGGAGGTCGACTAAGCCTCCATTGATTTGTAGAATCAAGTTTTCCGAGAGAGGTTTCCTTTCTTTTGGTCAAGATTGTTGGTCTTGTTCAATGCGTGGCACTGTGCATACGAAGTTTGTTGCGTTGTATAGGAAGTCCGTTTCACGAATTAGAATTTGTTATTTTCTCGACGTTGGATTTTCCTTTGTGTCGTGTCTAAAGTAAATTCATCCCGAAATCCCGAAATACAGCAGCATAACCATTTTTCCGATATCTGGTCATGCCTGGAAAATTTAGAAAATTTTTTTAAAGTAAATATATATCGTGTTTTGGAGAATACTTGGTTCAAAATCTATAATTCAATTTTCTTATCTTAAAATTAGTATTTCTCGAACAACTATACTTTATTATAATTTTATTAAATAAATGTGAAAATTTAAGCATGTATTCATAATTTTATTAGCTGAGTGCGAAAAAAAAAGGTAAATCCATTATGTTGTGTCTAAAGTAAATCCACCCCGAAATATAGCAGCATAACCATTTTTCCGAAGGAATCTAATATGTGGTCATGCCAGGAAAATGTAGAAATTTTTTGTAAAGTAGATATATATTGTGTTTTCGAGAATACTTTGTTCAAAATCTGTAATACAATTTTCTTCTTAAAATAAATATTTCTAGAACAATTATACTTTATTATAATTTTATTAGATTTATAATTATACTTTATTATAATTTTATTAGATTTATAATTTTATTAGAGAAATGTGAAAATCAATGTGAAAAACTAAGGATGTATTCATAAGTTTGTTAAATGCGAAAAAAATAAAAATATAATTTTATTATATTTTTATTAGATAAATTTGAAAATACAAGGATAATGGGTTATTTTATTATTTAGATGGAAAAAAGGTAAAGAGATCTACTTGTTAGTGTGAAATGTGTAGCTCAAAAATTATGGGATTTTACCGAAAGACTTTGTTTATTTCATATTATTGTTATTTAAATATTTCATATAATAAATTAAAATTTAGTTTATTTATAATTTATTTTTATAGTTGGATCAAATGGTTATTATTTTTTATGTTTTTTTCTTTCAAATTTCCATTATTAATATGATGAATTATAATGTATTGATAAATATTGTTGTAATGGTTTTGTATTTATGAATATTGTTGTATTGGTTTTAAGATGATGTTATATTGTTGTAATGGTTTTATAAATATTGTTATATTAGCTTTAAACCACCTAAACTTTTAAGTGAATATATTTGTGAGATTGTTGAATATTATTTGAATATTGTCATATTAGTTTTGTGAAATTTTGAGCTTATTTCACTATAGGGTGAGTGATTTTTTTTTTAATTTTTTTTGAAAAGGATGTGAAAGATAATCATGGATTTAGAGATGAAAACTAATTAATATTGAGTTATAGGATCATATTAGCATTTTCCATAAGATAACGATTTGTCTTCAAAAAGAGATTGTATAATTTTGAAAAATCATAAATGTTTCTTTTATTGGAAAATTAATCTTACATGTTGATCATTATTATAATATTTCCTCTTCATTCTGGCCCCTCTATTTCTCTATTAATTCTTGCATCCTTATCATTGATTTCTTTATAGAACTCTATCATACATAATATTATAAATAATGACACTAGTGATAATTCAATAATTTATTTTGGGTCAATTTCCGATGAACCTTGAAATCCTATTAACTTTTAAGAAGGATCAAATTTTTTGAGGTGCAAACTTTTTTTCAAGTTTTGCACTCAATTTTTTTTTTTTTTTTACAGTTCTATATATTTGATATTTCTAGGTTTGGTAGATCCAAAAATAAGATGGATCTATATTAGATTTTTCATATATATATATATATATAGATATAGATACATAGATATATATATCCCTTTGTTAAAATATATAAATTATTAGTTTTTGAAACAGTTATTAGTATTTATTTGGATAAAATTTACTTCACACAAAAACATTTTGACTATACTTAATTTATATATCTGAAATACTTTTGGATAAATTTTATTTTACACAAAAGCATTTTAACTACGATATTAATTTAGGTAATTTTAGAAATTATTTTTTACTTTAGAAACATTTAACTCACATGTCTTTTTAGCAATGATATCCATTTATTTAATTTACATATTTGAAATACTATTTACACATTAAAAAAATTACTTTTCTAGAATTCATTTCAATTTTGATAAATAATTTTATATGATTTTTTTACATTATAGGGAAAACTTAATCTAATATATTTTTGTGTAATGCTAAGGATTGGGTATGAATTGTTAGAAGTTTTATAATTTGTTGAGTTTATTGTCCCATGTGAAGTGACGGTGAATTTATAGATAAATAATCTTATTCCATTACTTTAGATTATACCTTAAATAGTTTAATAATTTTAAAAGAACGGACATGCTTTAACTAAAATTTACTCCTCAGGTAAAGGAACATTATACTTTTTGTTTTATTTGAACTTTTTTTTTATGTTTAAGTTCATACATATATATATATATATATATAAAGTTAATTGAGTCTATATATTCAATATTATTATTTACTTTTCATTAAGTTGTTAACATGTATTTTTGTTTGTTTGTTTTTTTTTGTATGTAATATTACATAACAACATCTTGATATATTAGATAAACTTGGCAACATTTTGTTGTTGGGCTTCATTTAAAATGTAAATTATATTTTCTCCACTCCAATTTAAATAATTTTTCTTAATAATATGTATATAAAATTGATATTAAAATTATTTTATATTGAAATATGTGTGTGTGGGTGTAATACTTCCCCGTTTAAACATATATATATATAATTTAATATGAGAACTTTATTACACATAAATAAATAAACTTTTACACAACATGACAGTAAATCTTTTGACATTAATAATCAACATAATCCTCGGAGCCAGAGGACCTTTATACGGTTCCACGGTTTATTAATTACGCATTGTATAAATCTGTAAATCTATTTAAGTGCGCATTAATGTTGACATCAGGAGTTGAATTCTTATGCTAGCCATTCTCTCGGTTGTCAACTCAGGTTATATTGGTTTGGTTGTCGTGTTTACTGCCCCATCCACCTGGCGCTTGGAGCTTGCAACCGGCCGGCGTTTCCCATGTCCATCACGCGGGTCTTAACTCCAGCTAACCAAGCTGGCATGCACAGTTTACCCACTTGGTACAGCACAAGCATTCCACCGCCAAAGCTCTCCTCGTGGGTTACTACGCCATAATCGACGACGAAGAGGAGTCCTTCCAGATCAACGATCTACATTGACTCCGTGATAGAAAGTACTGCGGAAGGGTTTTCTTTGGGGCATCCGAACTTTCTCGAGCTCATTTTGGAGAGGATTCCGGCTCCTACAGGTCTCTGGCGATTCGAGTTCACCCGCTCATCCTCCCAAACAGGTTAATCCGGCTATTCTAGAGTCATTGCCTATCAACAACATTCATGGTAGGCCTACACGTTGCTTGCTTTGGTATTGTTGTTTTTAGTTATGAATTTTTAACAGTGTTTTTCCTGCTCTCACCATTATTTTGGGTAATTTCTTGTCGCAGGTACTTGGTCATGGTGTCGTGACCGCCTTCCAGGTAGGCGACCAGACCGGGTTCCCTTACGCAGGTCGCCTTCCGGGTAAGAAGCATATGCCTCCGTAGATTTAAGATATATAGTGAATCCGGAATAATGGCGGAACTGCTTCCCTTCTGGGCAAGCTCGCTTGAACCCTGTTTCGGTTAAGGTGTTACAAATTGTATTTATTATTTTGATAAGGCCGCAGGCCTATTCTGGTTGACTGTAATGTATTATCTTCCTTTGGCATAGTTCTAAGGATAGTGCGCTGGCCGCTCGCGCCGGTTATCAGCTCCTTAATGTATAATTTTTTTTTTACAGAACCAAGGGTTGAACCCTTCTGCGGGTTATTCCCGGGTGAATGCTTATTTAACGCTATGTTTTGCATGACTGTTCTATATTCGTCCATTATTGGATTTACATTTATATTTTTCCTTCCACTGCAAAGATCATCATTATGGGTATGCTATTAGTTCATCTGGTTTCGATTTGGTCCGCATAATTTAGCACTCTTAGCTGGATGCAGAAAGATTGTGTTTTCCCTTTTTCTTTTGAGCCACCGCGCAGGGTTTCTATACCTGGTGCTAATTCCCAGGGTTGGAATTCGGTTACTTGTTGATAGTTGAAGGTTGCTTGTTGTAATGGGTCACTGCCCCTTTACGACTACGCTACCCATTCATGTCGAATACTTTTCTTTTATTTATAACATGATTGCCACGACTTCTCCTTATAGTTTGAGAATATTTGCTTAATGTTTGTTTACTTGAACAATGGTCTTCTCCGGCTACGGTTAAATCTGAAGTTGATTCCCTACTCTTTTAATTCTGATCTATGGCTACTCCTGTAAGGAGGTGCTATGGCGATTTAACAGAAGCTTAGCTCGAAATTACATGCATGTAGCTATTCATATATTTACGTTGTTACAGTTTTGTTTGCAAGACCCTTGGAATACTCGTGTACGAGTATTAATTTCAGACTTGGTTTTAGAATGCAGTTTAATATACAAGAATGACCATGTTTTTTCACTCTTTTGCTGCTATTTACGAAGGTTTATCTCGGAAGATAGGAACCAGGTTTTGATTCTTTTTTCGGTTTTACAGTGGCTACTCAATGTTCTCAATCTTAATTACTTTATGTATTACACTAATTTTCGTCATTTACTACTTGTATTAATTCACAGTTCTTTCATGTATATATATATATATATATATATATATATATATATATTCACAGTTCTTTGTTTTTCCATAATTATAAGAATTTGAACAAATATATAAGTGAAAACCAGAACTGCTGGCTCTTCAATCATTTCTTACCTAAACAGAGAGCAACCTCCCTAATGCGCTTGTCAACCTCCCGTCCTTAGGAGGGTCCTGCTCGACCTTCCACCCCCAAGCACTCCTGCAAGACTCCTGTTGCCTGCAAGACTTCTAGCATCGCTAGACCTGCGCTATCTGGTCACTACCAGACGTAGCGGCTCCAAGAAGTTTCTGCTTCCCAATTATACGCTATCTGGTCATCACCAGACTTAGCGTTTGCTGCATGGATACAGCTTGCTGAGCCTCGCTATCTGGTCCTTACCAGACTTAGCATTTTTATTATCCTTGGCTCTGCCTCACTATCTGGTCCCTACCAGACTTAGTGTGTTTTTCCTCCTTCCTCTTTTCCCTCCCCATACGAGGGTCTCAACCATTTCCAGAAGGTAGTTAGGTTTTCTTAACTCTTTCTTGGACAACTGTCCTATTAAATTTCAATCCTCCTCTCATGAGGAGGCACCACAACTATTGCTCAACTGTTTTCTTTCAACAACGATTAGAGGCAACAAAAATAATAATTAATCATATAGTTAAGTTAAACAGTAATACATTAATAATTACTCAGTTTTACCACATAACCATAATCAGATAGTCAAATTAACTGCATTTAATTTAAAATACTACCACTGTACTAGGGGCATCACATCTCCCCCTCCTGAAGTTCAACATCGTCCCGATGTTGTTCACCCGAAAACAGTTCGGGATAAGCTTCCTTCATGCTCTGCTCATTTTCCCAGGTGGCCTCATCCGGTCCGAAGTGCTGCCACTGCACTTTAACCTGGATGATGGCTCGTTTCCGCAGCACGACCCTTCTCCGATCTAATATGCTCACTGGCTCGACCAAAAATTCTCCTTCCGGCTCCACCTGAAACACACAATATTTCGATCAGTCTTCTTCTTAACGACCAATTTTTAATTTGTGCTATTTAAGGCACATTCTTACCTGAATGTCTTGCCAACTAATTATGTGTTTAGGGTCATAGACATATTTCTTTAACACTGACACATGGAAAACGTTATGGACCCGGATGTGGCTGGGTAGGGCTAGTTGATAAGCCACCGGCCCAACCCTTGCTAAAATCTGGAAGGGTCCACAAAAGCGGGGTGCCAATTTGGCACAACCGTTCCATTGTAGAGTACTTCTCCTTGCTCGAATTCTGACATATACATGCTCACCCACCTGGTACTCCCTAAAGGTCCTTCTCTGATCTGCAAAGCTTTTTTGTCTGTCCTGGGCTACCTTTAAATTAGCCCGCACTCTCTTAACCATTGCTTCCATTTCTTTTAACATCTCAGGACCCAACATGAGTCTGTCCTCTGGTCCGCCCCAGCTGGATGGTGTGCGGCATTTTCGGCCGTAAAGTGCTTCGAATGGACTCATCTGCAAGGACGCATGATATCCATTGTTATAGGAAAACTCCACAAGATGCAAATACTCTTCCCACCGAGTGGGTTGCTGCATCACATATGCCCTCAGCATGTCTTCCACCACTTGGTTCACCCGCTCAGTCTGCCCATCGGTCTGCGGATGATATGCGGTGCTAAAATTCAGTTGAGTTCCCAGACCTTCAAACAAGGTCCTCCAGAAGGCCGATGTGAATTTAACATCGCGGTCGAATATTATAGTTTTGGGCAAACCATGGAGCTTAAATATGTTCTGCATAAAGACATTTGCAATTTGTGCCACACGATACGTAGATTGAACCGGTATGAAGTGGGCTGACTTACTGAGTTTTTCCACCACAACCATGATGGAATCATTATTCCTCTTGGACTTCGGTAACCCCGTGATAAAGTCCATAGTGATAATCTCCCACTTCCATTCTGGTATGGGTAATGGCTGTAGCAACCCCGCAGGGTGTTGATGTTCAGCCTTAATCTGTTGACATTCTATGCATCGTGCCAGATATTCTATTACATCCCTTTTCATGCCTGGCCAGTAATACTCCCTCCAAAGCGAGGTGATTAACTTTTGATAACTCGGGTGTCCAGCGTAAGGACTTTTATGATATTCATCCAGAATCTTTTCCTTAATGTCGCCCTGACTGGGTACATATATTCTTTTCTTGTAGTATAAAATGCCTGCTGCATCCAACTCATAACCTTGTTGCATTATGTGGTTGTTTGAGTTCTGTACTTGTTGTTTCTTTTGCTGATAAATTTGATCTTGCTCAGCAGCCCCTTCAATTTCTTCGCTAAGGGTAGACCGTCCTTCACTAAGGGCAATTTCATAGAGACAGTGCGCCCTCCGACTTAGATCATCCGCCACCCGATTTTATTTCTCTTTCAGGTGTTTGATTTCAAAATCGAAACTGCTCAAAAAGTCCACCCACCTAGCTTGTCTAGCATTTAAAGTCAGTTGGTTAAGGTAGCTAGTTACGCTGTGGTGGTCTGTCATCAATAAAAATTTCCTCCCCACCAAATAATGGCGCCACATTTTTAGTGCATGTATTACAGTAGTTAGTTCCAGATCATAAGCAGAATACCTCTGCTCATGCTCTTTCAATTTTCTGGATTCGTACGCGATCACCTTCCCTTCTTGCATCAACACCCCTCCTACACCTTCTTTACTTGCATCTGTGCAGACTACGTAATCCTTTTCCGGGTCTGCAATGCTCAGCACTGGTGCAGTGGTGAGCAGATGTTTGAGTTGTTCAAAGCTCCGTTGACATTCTGCTGTCCACTTAAATATTTTTCCTTTCTTCTGTAAGGAAGTGATAGGGTAAGCAACCCTGGAAAATCCTTCCACAAACCGCCTATAGTATCCAGCCAGTCCCATGAAAGATCTGATATCTGCCACGTCTTTTGGTGTTGGCCATTCTATTATGGTTCTAATCTTTTCAGGGTCCACTGCAATGCCTTCCTTGGTGATGATATGCCCCAAATACTGGATCTGCTCTTTATAGAAGTCGCATTTGCTAAATTTACCATATAGTTGATGCTCCCGTAGCGTCTGTAACACGAGTCTGAGGTGCTCCTCATGCTCTTTAATATTCTGGGAATATATGAGTATATCATCAATAAAAATTAATACGAATTTGTCCAAGTACTGATGAAATACACTATTCATCAGGCACATAAATGTCGCAGGTGCATTGGTCAACCCAAAAGGCAGTACCACAAACTCATAATGCCCATAGCGGGTTCGAAAAGCAGTTTTGGCTATGTCCTCCTCCTTAATTCTGATTTGATGATACCCAGACCTCAAATCGATCTTTGAAAATAGCGTTGCCCCTTTCACCTAATCAAATAGTTCATCGATACAGGGTAGTTAGCTGTCGATAATCTATGCACATACGGAGGGTTCCATCCTTTTTCCTGACAAATAGTACAAGGGCTCCCTAGGGTGATACGCTGGGACGGATGTACTTCTTGTCCAACAGCTCTTGCAGCTGCATCTTTAATTCCGGCACACTCATCCGGTATGGTGTTCGGGACACTAGGGCTGCACCAGGTACCACTTCTATGGTAAAGTCCAAATCTCTTTTGGGTGGCAGTCCTGGTATTTCTTCGGGAAACACATCTACAAATTCTTGCACTACTGGTATGCTTCCCAAAGTATCAATTTTATCTTCAGAATTGGCATAACCCACTTGAACTGCATATATTTAACACTTTTTTCTGATGCTTTTAGCTAGTTGTGAGGCAGTAATTGGCCGGACCTGCACTGGCTTCAGGATACCCTGAATTTCCTGTTCGTTTCCCAGTTCGTCCCGATAAGAAATTGTTTTTGTTTTGCAATTTATTATGGACCACCGCCTTTCCAGCCAGTCCATCCCAATCAGCACATCATATGAGCCGAGAGGAAGTACATTCAATTCTGCCATCACTGTCTGACCTGCTATCTTCAATGGGCAGTTGCTGACCTTGGCCAGCACCCGCCTTTTTGCCCCGGTTGCTAGCTGTACTAACCATGGACTCTTAAACTTAACGGATTGCAAATTACAGTTTTCCACAACTTTGGGACTAACATAGCTTAATGTAGCTCCTGGGTCTACTAAAATGGAAACAGTTCGATCAAAAATCTTACCTTCAAACTCTACCATCGTTGGCTGGTAATCAGCTTGACGATCCTCGAGAGCGGCATTTATTCTTGGTATGGACCGAGCCACGTCCCCCACTGTAGAGGTTTCATAAATCTGGGACACCTGATCACTACCCTTTCGGTGAGGGCAATTCTTAATATAGTGTGGCCCGCCACAACCCCAACACTGTACTGGTGGTCTAGCTGATCCCTCATTATCGACTTTGCCCAGCTGCTCGCTATATTTAGATTCATTAGGTGGCTTTAATCTGAGCTGATTTCTGGACTGGTTCCTATTGCTGGGCCCTTTGGAGAATCCCTTGCTGGAATTGCCGCGAGCTCCTTTGACTCCCATAGTTGTTCTGCTGCCCTTTTTATCTATCCAATGCTTTCCAAAATTTTCTCCCTTTTGTTTATTCTGCTGATAGCAAATTCTAGCTTTCCGTATTGCTTCATCCATAGTCTTCGGGTTATCAAATTCGATTCTTTCCCTCATTGTCTGGGGTAGACTGCTAACAAACCGCTGCACTTTTGCCTTTTCCTCCCGAATATACGGTACATAGCGAAGCAGAGATGTGAATTTAGTAATAAATTCATCCATGGTCTGCTGCCCAAGCCACAGATCATGAAATTCCCTTGCCTTTTCATCGTAGAAACGCAACGTTAGATATTTTTCCTTAAAGTATCTTTGGAAAGTTTCCCACGTTATATCCTGCTCACTCATTCCCCGCACTATCTTGACTTCCTCCCACCATAGAGTAGCTTTTCCTTGCAGCTGGAAAATAGCCAGCCGCGCCTTAAGGTTGTGATCATATTCGTAAACTTGGAAATATTTGTTCATATTAATTAGCCAAGCTTCCGCTGCCTCCTCAGACTCCCCATCAAAATGTGGTGGCTTGATCTTTCGGAACTCACCCTGCAGCTCTACCCGCTGTCTTTTTGAGGTTCGATGTTCGGAGGCATTATCAGATCGCTCTCCCCGAACCTCCTCCCTTCCTTCTGTCTCTCCCTGATCAGTGTGATAGCCTTGTTCCTCTGATACATGTGTTTGCTCTGGACTAGGATTCGGCTGACGCTGGTTTTGTTTATCCGACAAACTTTTCAGGATCTTTTCCTGTTCCAGGGTTAATCTGGCGTTATCCTCACGCAGACGGGCCATCTCGTTCTTCAGCTCCTGGACTGTCTCCAATATAGTCAAATTGGTGTTGCGAGCCTCCTCCCCCAGTTGCACCCAAATTTCATGATTCCCCTAAGGGTGGGTGATGGTTTCCGGCCTGTCCTCATTTCTGTGAGGAGCACTGCTCGTTCTCCTCATAGTTTGTTGTCACCTAAGTTTAACAGATTAGTACATTTTAACAGATATGTAACAACCCTGTCTGATAGACCTTAATTATTTATTAAGTTACTTATATTTCAATTCACTGCTATGATTAATCCAGAGGTCACAGTGTTGTAACCTCGCTCTGATACCACTTGTAATACTTCCCCGTTAAAACATATATATATATATATATATATATATATATATCTATATCTATATCTATATCTATATCTATATCTATATATATATATATATGTATATATATATATATATATATATATATATATATATAATTTAATATGAGAACTTTATTACACATAAATAAATAAACTTTTACACAGCATGACAGTAAATCTTTTGACATTAATAATCAACATAATCCTCGGAGCCCGAGGACCTTTCTACGGTTCCACGGTTTATTAATTACGCACTGTATAAATCTGTAAATCTATTTAAGTGCGCATTAATGTTGACATCGGGGGCTGAATTCTTATGCTAGCCATTCTCCCGGTTGTCAACTCAGGTTATATTGGTTTGGTTGTCGTGTTTACTACCCCATCCACCTGGCGCTTGGAGCTTGCAACCAGCCGGCGTTTCCCATGTCCATCACGCACGTCTTAACTCCAGCTAACCAAGCTGGCATGCACAATTTACCCACTTGGTACAACACAAGCATTCCATCGCCAAAGCTCTCCTCGTGGGTTACTACGCCATAATTGACGGCGAAGAGGAGTCCTTCTAGATCAACGATCTACATTGACTCCATGAGAGAAAGTACTGTGGAAGGGTTTTCTTTGGGGCATCCGAACTTTCTCGAGCTCATTTTGGAGAGGGTTCTGGCTCCTACAGGTCTCTGGCGATTCGAGTTCACCCGCTCATCCTCCCAAACAGGTTAATCCGGCTATTCTAGAGTCACTGCCCATCAACAACATTCATGGTAGGCCTGCACGCTACTTGCTTTGGTATTGTTGTTTTCAGTTATGAATTTTTAACAGTGTTTTTCCTGCTCTCACCATTATTTTGGGTAATTTCTTGTCGCAGGTACTTGGTCATGGTGTCGTGACTGCCTTCCAGGTAGGTAACCAAACCGAGTTCCCTTATGCAGGTCGCCTTTCGGGTAAGAAGCATATGCCTCCGTAGATTTAAGATATATAGTGAATCCGGAATAATGGCGAAACTGCTTCCCTTCTGGCAAGCTCGCTTGAACCATGTTTCAGTTAAGGTGTTACAAATTGTATTTATTATTTTGATAAGGCCGCAGGCCTATTCTGGTTGACTGTAATGTATTATCTTCCTTCGGCACAGTTCTAAGGATAGTGCGCTGGCCGCTCGCGCCGGTTATCAGCTCCTTAATGTATATATTTTTTTTTTTACAGAACCAAGGGTCGAACCCTTCTGCGGGTTATTCCTGGGTGAATGCTTATTTAACGCTATGTTTTGCATGATTGTTCTATATTCGTCCATTATTGGATTTACATTTATATTTTTCCTTCCGCTGCAAAGATCATCATTATGGTTATGCTATTAGTTCATCTGGTTTCGATTTGGTCCGCATAATTTAGCACTCTTAGCTGGATGCGGAAAGATTGTGTTTTCCCTTTTTCTTTTGAGCCACCGCGCAGGGTTTCGATACCTGGTGCTAATTCCCAGGGTTGGAATACGGTTACTTGTTGATAGTTGAAGGTTGCTTGTTGTAATGGGTAACTGCCCCTTTACGACTACGCTACCCATTCATGTCGAATACTTTTCTTTTATTTATAACCTGATTGCCACGACTTCTTATAGTTTGAGAATATTTGCTTAATGTTTGTTTACTTGAACAATGGTCTTCTTTGGCTACGGTTAAATCTGAGGTTGATTCCATACTCTTTTAATTCTGATCTATGGCTACTCCTGTAAAGAGGTGCTACGGCGATTTAACAGAAGCTTAGCTCGAAATTACATGCATGTAGCTATTCATATATTTATGTTGTTATAGTTCTGTTTGCAAGACCCTGGGAATACTCGTGTACGAGTATTAATTTCAGACTTGGTTTTAGAATGCAGTTTAATATACAAGAACGACCATGTTTTTTCACTCTTTTGCTGCTATTTACGAAGGTTTATCTCGGAAGATAGGAACCAGGTTTTGATTCTTTTCTCGGTTTTACAGTGGCTACTCAGTGTTCTCAATCTTAAATACTTTATGTATTACACTAATTTTCGTCATTTACTGCTTGTATTAATTCACAGTTCTTTCATGTAATATATATATATATATATATATATATTCACAGTTCTTTGTTTTTCCATAATTATAAGAATTTGAACAAATATATAAGTGAAAACCAGAACTGTTGGCTCTTCAATCATTTCTTACCTAAACAGAGAGCAACCTCCCTAATGCGCTTGTCAACCTCCCGTCCTTAGGAGGGTCTTGCTCGACCTTCCACCCCGAAGCACTCCTACAAGACTCCTGTTGCCTGCAAGAATTTTAGCGTCGCTAGACCTGCGCTATCTGGTCACTACTAGACGTAGCGGCTCCAGGAAGTTTCTGCTTCCCAATTAGACGCTATCTGGTCATCACAAGACTTAGCGTTTGCTACATGGATACAGCTTGCTGAGCCTCGCTATCTGGTCATTACCAGACTTAGCATTTTTATTATCCTTGGCTCTGCCTCACTATCTGGTCCCTACCAGACTTAGTGTGTTTTTCCTCCTTCCTCTTTTCCCTCCCCATACGAGGGTCTCAACCGTTTCTAGAAGGTAGTTAGGTTTTCTTAACTATTTCTTGGACAACTGTCCTATTAAATTTCAATCCTCCTCTCATGAGGAGGCACCACAACTAGTGCTCAACTGTTTTCTTTCAACAGCGATTAGAGGCAACAAAAATAATAAGTAATCATATGGTTAAGTTAAACAGTGATACATTAATAATTACTCAGTTTTACCACATAACCATAATCAGATAGTCAAATTAACTGCATTTAATTTAAAATACTACCACTATACTAGGGGCATCACAGTGGGGGGTTGTTTAAGTTCTTTTATGTGTTGCTAGTGGTTGATTATGAGTCTCCCTTTTCAATTTCTTGTGAGCTAGACCACATAATCAAGATTTACTGTTAATGAAATTTACTATCCACAAAATGTGGGCAAGTACTTTAAAATTTCCATATATATATATAATTAAAATATCTTATTGTATTTGGTCATTAAAATATTTCAGTTATTTATATTTGATATATTTTTTTTTCTAAAGAATTATATATTTTATAAAAAAACATATGTTTTTAATGCAAATTAAAATAAAATATAAAAATAAAATAAAACATAAAATGTAAAAATATATTGTTTAAAATGTATTGAAAATATTTTATTTATATATAATAAAAAATTAAAAATGAATTTTATGTGTTTTATTTATCATATTTTATAAAAAAAATTATAAATGATTAAATTTCTCATAATTTCATTAAGATAAATATATATTTTTAAATATAATATAATATATTAGATATAAATCATAAAAATCTCACTTTAAAAAATTAAAATAATAATTGTTTCTTTCTCATCATCTAGTTAAGTTAAAACATTAAAACAAATTAAAATAGTAATTGAGTCTAGAAGTTTATTGAGCTAAGAGATTTATGAGATTTATTTTACAACTCAGTATAATGTGTAATCTTGTTTATCTGTCATAAAAATTGAAATTTTATTATATCAACCAAAATACAAAAATTTAAAAAACTAAAAATAAAAATAATTAAATAACTATACAAAACATTAAAATAATATCAACTTATAAAAATTTACACGCTAAAAAATTAGTTAAATCCCAGTTAATATTAAATCCATATAAATCTATTTTAAAATCTTATTCTTCTAATATCAACAAAGTGATATAACAGGATGATAAAAACAAAAAAGGCCAGGCAAATCAATGTAACATCGAGGGAAGGTACATATACACATTAAGCGTGAGTTAATATGCTCTCATTGAGTTAGAACTTGCATCTTAATTGTATTCCAAAAAACCAAAAACCATGTCAATTTATGGGAAGGATATCGACCATAACGTTTTGACATTATTGAGCATGGTCTTCATAGGCATGGAAAAGTTAAGTTGGAGTTAAGTTGGTGGAAGGAGTTTGTGACTTAAATCTTCCCCGTTCTCAATCTTAATCAAATCCATGGTGTGACCTTATCATCTCAACATCTGTAGCATTGGTCTGTATATACATTTCTCCTTGCTTCTTTCCAAACTTGGTGAGGAATAATGAAAAGTATAATGATGATGCGAAAAAAATGAATATGGTTCAAGTTGGCTTACGTCTTGGATTTAGAAGGAATAGTTGGCACTAGCCATGTGATATGGTTACATTTTGTCATATGGTTACATTTGTGAGACATAAGGTGAGTAGAGATAAGGATTTTAATTAGGTTATTTATGGTTAGTTTAGAATTTCTTTCATCGACAATTATGGTAGCATCATGGACAACTATGGTAGTATCATGTAGGAGTAGAGGTAGTATCATTGACAATTATGGTAGTATCATGTAGGAGTAGTGTGTTTTTGGTTTTAGAGAGTGATATATTAGTTTATTTATTTTTTACATGATGTTTAGTGTGTTTGGTGTGTGATATGTGAGGAATATTATTTTTTATTTTTGTATTTTTATATATTTTTTCTACCCAATTTATAAATTCAAGGTTGAAGGTAGTTTTTATCATAGATTTTATAGTTTCCTATCACATTTTGATTAAATTGTATATTAAAGATTTGTTTACTTTGTATTTATTTATGTTAAATAATCAATCAAGTTGGAGTTGCTAGAGATCCTTGGTATGAGTAGGATTGTTGTTGCAAAAAGCACTATAGATCTATGATGTAAATCACTACACACATGTTATGGATCACTACAAGTCCTTGTCATAGATTGCTATAGGGTTATTGCTACAGATCAACTTTGTTAGTAAAAAACAGAGAAATAAATACATGATAAACACATCACAACAATAATACATGGACACGAATACCATATTTTACCTTAGAAACCCTTGTGAGAAAAGTAGCAGCAAATAATAGATCTACTATTCTTCATGGTTTAAATGCATAAATGCCTTGACTTAAAAGTAGCCAAGCCGACCAACTTCTTGGCTTAGCCAAGTGAGCCTTTTTCTCAACTCAAACCCATTACAATGGAGAATCCCTTAAATTTTAAAAGGTTTCATCACATGTAATCCATGGTCTTTAATACCACAGGCCACCAAAATGATGTACCTAGACCTAACAACTTTGAATTTTTCATGGAGTCAAATTTACACTAACATTCCCCCCTTTAAATTTGAGAAGTGAAATATGCATGCTCATTTCCCTTATCACTTAGGTCTATTTGAGATTTTATTGGTAGGGATATGGAAGCCTAACTACGTCTTATAGTTGTATGCCCACGTATATGTAATTTACAAATTTCATCTCCAAGTAATTTTTATTTTTTTTAATTGTTGTTTGGAAACCATTTTGTCATTCTTTCACATCTACACATTTTCTCACACTAGTTGTTCTCACCAGATTTCGCTTTTGTGGTTGCATTTCACCTTTTTGGACCTCTATGTCCTCTCAATCTTCACATATGCAGTTCAAATCCCAATTAGGGATTATCTATGTTAGCTTCAACCTCAACATACATGTGTTGGCAATTGCAACCATCACCTCCTTCCATAAGCCACAATTTCTTAGCTTTGATACCACTTTTAGTAAAAATGAGAGAAATAAATACATGATAAACACATCACAAAAATAATACAATGGACATGAACACCATATTTTAGTTAGGAAATGCTTGTGGGAAAACCAACTACGAATAATAGATCTATAATGCCCCATGGCTTAAAAGCATCCATGCCAAGCCAACCAACATTAGCCTAGCCAAGTGAACCCTTTGCTCAACTTAGGCCCATTACAATGGAGAACCCCCAAGATTTTAAAAAGCTTCATCACATGTAATCCACAAGATCTAATAGCATGGGCCACCGAAACCATATTCCTTATGTTGGAAGAATTATTGTTATTGATGTCAAAGGGATCACCAACTCAAGGAGTCAATAACATAAGAGTGTAGAGGACTTCAAGCCCTTTCCAATGAGTATTTACTCACCTTCTAACTCCTATTCATTAATAAGATATTGAATTTACAAGTTGGAAACCCATATTTTGTCAAGCCTACATGAGTGGGCCTACATGAGTGGGCCTACATGAGTACAAGTTGGCCTTCCCAAGAGACGTGTCTATTCAAATCATGGTCAAACCGGCCCTCCCAGGATACGCGTCTATTCAAATCATGGTCGAACAAGTATAAATAAGAAGTTAGATTCCATCATCATCCATCCAACTTGACCAAGTATATACACAGGGAATTCAGATCTGAGGTAAAAAAATAAATAAGTTTACAACTTGTGAACTAAGGAGTTGATCAAGGGAACTAAAATGTGGGATTTCTCATTGGTTTTTGGTGATATCTTTATGTGGTTTTTGGAATTCATTTGGGAATAGTTTTCAGCCCTTTTGGAGAAAACCCCTCTGTACTTTGGAGTGGATATTTTGGGCTCTTTGGATCATATTTTTGGTCTAAGGCAAGGAGAAGACTTCTGAATTTTTTGGTCCTGTGGAGACCTGTGACAAGGAAAATTCGACCATAAATTATAGACCTATAACAAGGAGTTTTTTTGGCTTGTGGAGACCTATGACAAGGCACCTGTGGAAAGTTCTGAGTTTCGACCTCTAGGAGTAGAGCTTACCTCACAGAATTGTTGACATTTCTTAAGTTGATTTTTGAGAATAGTCTTGAAGCCATAACATAGACTTGTGCAAACTTTGGAGTAGTTTTTGACCCTTATGCAGACTTGATTGGAACAACCTTGTTGGAGTAGACTTGTGTAAACTTTGGAGCAGACTTGTTAAGATTTTGGATTAGTTGTTGACCCTTGTGCAAACTTGTTGTAGTAGACTTGTGCAGACTTTAGAGCAGTTGTTGACCCTCGTGAAAACTTGTTGAAGAAGACTTGTTGGAAGTAGACTTTAGCCACTTCTTGGAGCACACATTCTTGATTTTTTTTTAAGCATTGTTGAAGATACCCTTGGAGAATTGTTGAATCATTGAAGACATTTTTGAAGTAACTATTTCTTGTAAAGTTTTGGTCTGACCAAGTTGGAGTTTGGAGTTGTTGAGAGAATTGGAGTCCTTATTTTTGACCAAGTTGGAGTTTGGAGTTGTTGAGAGGATTGAAGTCCTCATTCTAAACAAGTAGGAGCTTGGATTTGTTCAAAGTTGGAGCCTTCAAAAAGCTATGGATTTTGTTGTATAGGTTGGATCCCTAAATCGATGTAAAAGAGGGTTGAAGTCCTCTTAACTAGCATAATATAAAAATTGAAAGAAACATTGGTTGACCCTCCCCTCTCAATATTTCCAAAACCTGAAACCACCATTGTGGATCGAGCAACTTTGGATCTTTCATTGAGTCAAGTTTACCTTAACAAAATTGAGCTCTATATGGATTTTATATTCTAGATTTATGTGTGGGTTGATGTTATATGTGGACATCGAAGGGTATCTTTTTGAATTCATGTATGGTTATCCTAGCCATGTGAAGATTTCTTTGAATAATAATATGGTTGGAGGCACATAGCATAACAATAAAACCATTATTGAGTATATATCTATGCACTTAATATTTGAAAATTGAATTTTTTTCCTAGCTCATATATTCTAATATAGTTATTCATTGTTAAGGAATTTTTATTTGAAGTTAGTGGAATGGTGTGATAATCTTCAATTCTCAAGAACTTTCATTAAAACTTTGTCTTGTAATTACGTAAATATGTTATGTTACTCAATTTTGCTTGAGAGAGATAAGAGATACAATATAGAGAAGAGACACACAATAGGGGAAATGATTTGTTATATAGTGTATAGACTCTCGCTTAATTGAAATGCAAATCTCTATTGTTCTTGTATTTGTAATTTTTAGTAAGTTCTTCATTCTACAGAAATGAGGCCCACTCTATAGGTGTGAAGTTGTTTATATGGATTAACTTATTTGTTTTGTTCATTTGAAATTAAGCAATTGGCATTACAATTGTTTTATGCTATAGAGTTTGATAATTCAACTTGTTCCTTATTTTTGTTATTTAGTTTTGAATGTACCATGTATTGTAAACCTAGAAAATTTGAATTTATGATTGAGTTGAGTTTTCTTAACAATCACCCTTTGAATTTGACTTGGGAAAATTCTTTAAATTCAATTCAAAAATCCCACATACCCTCCTTTGTGTATCACTTAAGTCTATGTGTAGACTTCACTGAAAATGGTACACATGCCTAATCAATGCTTTTAGCCGTATGCTTACACATTTTTATGTTTATTTTGTTGATGTCCCAACACTTATGCTTCCATTGTATTGCCTTCACACACTCTGATTGTAAAATTAGTGTTCTCCTCATACTGTGAAAATCCTTGGTCGTAGAAAACTCCATCGTGATATTAATCTATAGTTCTAGCTCCTACTATTGCTCTCTACATAATTGGGCTCATACTCTTTCATGTACATGGTAAATTAATGCTCTAGTGCCTCATGGGATTTCTTCCATTGAAACCCTAGCTTTGTATTGTTGTACCCATGTCACTAGACACTCTACATTCTTTATCATTTGTAGTACTAATATTAGACCACTCTGAATCCTTTTAGAGTCCAATTTAATTTGTGTCGAATACCATTTGTAGAACAAAAATGTGAGAGAAAAATAATTAGAAAAAAAACATAGCAACATGCACACATAAATCACACATGATTTATCCTAGAAAACTCCAATTGCCTAGCCAAAAATTATTTTATTATGCTTGGCCAAAAGGGGTTTCGTAATGGAGTCATTAAGCCATTAAATAAGTTGTATCACATTAAATTCCATGGGAAAAACCATGGGTCACAAATATTGTGTACCTAAAAACCATGTATTGTAGACCTAACAACTTTAACTCTATGACCATAGGTTTTAACCCTTTACACAATTACCTGCAAACGAATTCTTAAAACTGAAAAATATACAATGGCGAGAGCATAAAAATATATACATAGATATTTTCCTCTGGATCCCAAAACCGGGACTACCATATTGATTTTTCATTATATTCCTTTCAATACTAAAATACATATATATACATGTTGAAGCATTCATAAACCCCGATGCATTAACCCTGGATTAGGACATAGCCATAGTTTCCTTAACGAGATCTATAAAATACCATGGGCAGAAAACTATCATGCCCAAAACCATGTACAAAACCCATGCACAAAACCATGGGTAGGTCCACCCACCATCTTTGGGTCTACCCCCCATCCTTGGGTCTGCCCCACATCCTTGGGTCCACCCAACTATTATTGGGTCTACATAAAAAAATTCTCGGGGCAACGGGCTACTGCCCCCTTGCAAACCCTCTGACAAGGGGGGTTACCACCCTCCCCCGCAACATATAATGTGTAGAGCTAGCCGTGGAAAGAATATAACACATACCCAAAATTCTCCCACTTCTTGTTTTCTTTACACACAGGGGGTCACAGGAGATATTTTTCATTGGTCCAACATTGCAATGCCAATTGTTTCTCCACACCAAGAAAACTTCTCAATGCATCTACAACATTCTTCAAAGTGTCCACCTTTACCAACAACACATTTTTTTCCTCAACCATATCCCTCACAAAGTGATACTGAACATCTATGTGCTTTGTCTTCGAATGATAAGAAGAATTCTTAGCCAAGAAAATTGAAATTTGGTTGTCATTGTCTATCCTTATAGATCACTGCACCAATCCCATACTTGAACATAATTTCTGTAACCAAACTGATTCCTTTCTTGCATGAGTGGCTGCCATGTATTCAACATCTATAGTTGAAAGTGCTAGTACAGACTACCTCTTACTCATCCAATTTACTACTCCTCCAAATAGGTTAAACACATACCCACTTGTAGATATTCTTTGATCTAGATCTCCAGCCCAGTTTGCATCAACAAAGCCATGAATGTCCAAACTCCATCCAATCTTGGTCTTCCTTGGTTGCACATACCATAATCACTAGTGCCACCTAAATACTTGAAAACTCGCTTCATTGTTGTCCAATGCTCCTTCCTTGGTTTCGACATAAACCTGCCCAATACTCCCACTACATGTGAAATGTCTAGCATGGTGCAAACCAATGCATACATCAGGGTACCAATTGCACTCGCATATGGAACATGGGGCATGTACTCTTCCTCTTCTTGTGTCTTAGGACATTGTTCAACAGATAACTTTACACCTACCGCAATAGGAACATTCACCGGTTTACTATCTTGCATATTAAACCTCTGCAATATTGTCTTGACATACTTCCTCTAGTTTAATCAAAGCTTCCTCTTTGCCCAATCTCATTTAATTTCCATGCCCAAAATATAGTTTGAAGCACCAATATCCTTCATGTCAAATTTGGAGGACAATTGGGTCTTCAAATCCTGGATAATTTATTTTTCGTTTCCAATCAACAACATATCATCCGGAACTGAGCTGCACGGCGCCCTGCTCCCCTCGGCCTCCATCAGATCCGCAGACCATGCTAGGCCAGCGATCCGCCTTCTGTTGGCCCGTCCTATGACCCGCTAGTAAGCCTGTTGCGGCCTGTTTGCATGGACCGTTCAACAGAATTTCAGAGGATCTCTTAGATCTTATAACCATGGAGGCGATGGGAACCCATGCGCCTCTCCCGCCTCCCCCGCCGTCCTCTCCTTCTGAGGTGTTCAATAGACTTCTGGCAGGACTGCCAAAGAAGAAAAACACTGAAGCAACGAAGTTTGTTAAGAGGTTGGACGATATATCAGTGATCTCCCTCCCTCCAGAAACCCCGATCCAGGTTGCTTTGTCATTGGTTGAAAGGGCTCTCATCGGCCAGTTCACTGGGCTATGGCCGTCTCCAAAAACCACAGAAAGCTAGGTTAACAGAAACTGGGTTCCTCTAATCAAGAAAGCGTCGCCTCTTACTTTCTGGGGAGAGGCTACTTCCTCTTCGAGTTCCCCTCAAAAGAAGATAAGGACCTGATCTTCTGAAATGGCCCCTACTTCATGGGTCCACAGGGTCTTTATCTGAACAAATGGACACCAGACTTCGATCCGGCAGTAGACATGCCCAAAGCAGTCCCGGTGTTGGTCAGACTCCCAAATCTCCCAGTGCACTGCTGGAATTGGGATTTGCTGAAACACATTGGAAATTCCCTGGGAAAATTCATAGCCCGTGCAAATAACAAGGATCAATATGACTGCGCTAGGATATGTGTAGAAGTAGATCTGGAGGTGGGACTACCAGAGGCCATCACAATAAAGGTCGGAAACTGGACACACATGCAGAAACTGGACTATGAGCAGTTGCCTTTCAAATGCCGGAAATGTCATGTTTACAGCCACTTCGCCAGAGGATGCCCATCTAACAAAGAGACTGAGCAGGGAAAAGAGGATGGATGGAACCAAGTCAAGCGAAACAAAAATTATCCCAAGAACCAGAAGCAAGGAGGCCCCAATGGCAAAGGAATCCAGCAAACCACTACTCAGCAGACCATCTCCAAACCCATCTCTGAAAACAATTTTGATCCCCTGAGCACGCAACCAGAGAGCACACAAGAGGGCGAGACTCATAAGAAGACAGAAGCAACACAGGAGACCGAAGCTCAACCCATAAGCAAAGGTACTCCCTCAATCTCAATTTCTCTCAAAGGGACAGGTGCTGAAGATCCGAAAGTCACGACTATAGAAGATGAAGAAGAAGAGCAGGAAACGGAAGAATCAAAAGAGGAAGGAGAAATAGGAGAGTCCCACACCACGGTAAGAAGATCAGCAAGAGGCCGGAAAACCGATAGGGAAAAAAGAGAGCAGTAGACTTACAAAGAAAAACTCTAGGGCAGTCAACCAACCTTGGAGAAAATGCTAGCATCAAAGCCGAAGATATTGAAAAACCCACCCCAGGGCTCCAAGGGAGCCCACCAAAAGCATAAATAATGAAGGTTATCTCCTGGAACTGTAGAGGGACGGGGAGCAAAACGAAAGAAGAAGCCATCAAAAGTCTAATCAGGACAAAAACCCCAGATCTACTTCTAGTCCAGGAGACAAAGCTGGAGGACAATGTCTTCCTCCAAACAAGCAAGAATCTCTGAAGCAAAAGCGAAGCAAGAGCAATCTCCGCTCGGGGAGCCTCAGGGGGGATAGGTACTCTTTGGAATGCAAACAAATTTACAGTTTTATTCGAGGCCAGGAACACCCATTGGTTGATGCTGAAAATGCAGAACCTGGATACTAAGGAAAAGTTCTGCCTTTTCAATGTCTACTCTCCAGTCAACATTAGGGAAAAAAAAGACTGTTGGGACTCTATAAGACTTCAAGCAGATTTGACAAATCTGGAAAACATAATAATTGCTGGCGATCTCAACCTTACCCTTCATCCATCAGAAAAAAAGGGAGGCAGCATAGTGCGAGATCTGGCCAGAGAATGGGTGGAAGACATAGTGCAAGACTGGGATTTGCTGGACATTAAGCCATCTTCAAGTAAGTATTCTTGGTCTAACAAAAGAATGGGCCCGGGGCACATTGCTGCTAGATTAGATAGATTTATCATTCAAAGTTCCTATCTGCTGCTAGGCTTAGAGCCCAGAATGCATATCCTTCCCAACAACATCTCTGATCATAAGCCCATAAAGCTTGATCTTTTAGCTCATCATGATTTGGGTCCCATTCCATTTAGATTCAGCCCCCTTTGGGTAAAGGAACCTGACTTCATGCAAACTGTCAAGGAATGTTGGAACCAACCAGTTAAAGGATCTTCGTTCTATATTTGGGAGGAAAAACTCAGAAGGGTGAAAGGAGCTCTAAAAAGATGGGCCAAAACGTTGTCCAATCCGGCCACAATTAGGAAAGCGCAATGCCCACAAAGGATTCTCTAGAACAAGAAACTCTACTTCAACAGCAATACCACAAAGCATGTTTAGCTGAAGAAGAGTATTGGAGAGTGAAATCTCGAAACCTCTGGCTTAAAGCAGGGGATAGGAATACTGCTTATTTTCATAAACAAGCCCAGGCAAGGAAATGCTTCAACACTATCTCAGAGATTAAAGAAGAGGGAGATATTCATAAGGATTTTGAACACATAAAGAGGGCAACGTTTACACATTTCCAAAAATTATATAATGAAGACAAGGACCCAAGCCACTACTCGGAGCTGTTAGAAAATATACCTTCTGTAATATCTTAGCGAAGAAATGAATTTCTGGAGGCCAAAGTCACTAAAGGTGAAAAAGGCTCTCTTCGATATGGACCCGGATAAGGCCCCTGGACCGGATGGTTTCTCTGCTAGATTCCTCCAAGCTTGCTGGTCGATTATTGAAAAAGATCTATTCAAAATGGTTCAAAAATCCCAAAATACTCAGAAAATTGGAGGCAGCACTAATTCTGCATTTTTAGCGCTCATACCCAAGGAAAAAGGCACCAACAACTTCACCAGATTTCAGCCGATCTCTCTATGTAATACAGGGTACAAGCTGATCACCAAAGTAATTGCAAACAGATTAAAGTTTATCCTCCCCAAAATAATTCCAGAGAATCAAGGAGGCTTCATCCATGGAAGGCAGATTGTGGATAACTTTCTACTGGTTCAGGAGGCAATACATTCGAGTCTACAACGCAAAGAGCGAGGTATGGTGATCAAACTTGATTTAGCAAATGCTTTTGATCGTGTCAAACATAGTTTTCTTGTAAATGTTATGTGCAAATTTGGTTTTGGATCAAGCTTCATCAATTGGATCCGGGCATGCAACTTTGAGCCATGGATATCTCCTCTGGTCAATGGAAGAGCCATAGATTTCTTTAAAGCCTCGAAAGGACTCAGGCAGGGGTTCCCTCTATCCCCCCTGCTCTTTGTCATTCAGGCCTCAGCCCTTAGCTTCCTGCTAGATAAAAAGATGCATGAACAAGAAGTTAATGGTCTGCGCATTGCAAGAGGGACCAAAAATATCAACCATGCTCTGTTCGCGGATGACACTCTGTTGCTAGGTCCCGCCTCTATTCCCTCTGCCACAAAGTTCAAAGAAATTCTGAGTGAGTTTAGTGAAGCCTCAGGCAATGTTGTTAACAAGAGCAAATGCCATATTTATAGTTGGAACACTTTTCCTAGGCTGCTAACTGCCATCTCCAGATGTTTGGGCTTTGAAGCCTCCTCCCCCTGGTCTTCCTTTAAATACCTGGACCTCCCTTTATCTCATAAGAGACCTTCTAGCAAAGATTGGCACCCTTTGTTAGAAAAGTTCAAGACAAAGATTCAGGCCTGGGGATATTCCTGGCTGAATGCTGCAGGCAAATCAGTCTTAATAAAATCTGTTCTCATCAGCTTGTCTCTATTCCAATTCTCAGGACTCCTCGCTTCCTCAACCATCCTAAGCAAAATGGGGGATTACATAAGGAGGTTCTTCTAGAAGGGAGGGAAACAAAATGAAAAAAAGACCCCCCTTGTCAGCTGGGATATCATCTCCAAGCCGCTGTTGGAAGGTGGTCTTAATTTCAAGAATCTTCGTCAGTAGAGCGTGGCAATGGCTGCAAAAATTGTTTGGAGGATCATCGCCCCCAGCCCTGGCTGGGCCCAAAAGGCGCTCTGGAAAAAATATTTTAGAGGCCCAAGAGCCAGATGCTTAGACAAGGTGATGCGCCGACCAAATTCAACATTTCTCAAAGTTTATGACAAAGCAGCAAATCTAATCTTCGCCCACTCCTTCTGGATACCAGGAAACGGGAAGAAAATTAATATATGGTCGGACAATATAATGAATAAGGAGCCTATCGAAACTAGAGTGCCCACAAATTTACTGCGCTGTTGGATGGACAGCGAAGGCATGAAAACCTTGTGGGATATTTCATGCTGGAAGGATGCGAATTGGGCAGGCTGGAAGCATCTTCAAGTGCCGGACAACCTGATCTCAGAGAGGACCACGCTCCTCGATGCCCTCCATGGTCTGGCTCCATCGCATTTGTGGAAGAAAGATAAGATCGGTTGGGGGCCAAAAGGCAGTGGATACACAGTCGCTCAGGGGTATGCCAAACTTATTGAGCGCCCTCATGTCCCCACGAATCCAGCTCCTTGGAAAGGCGTCTGGAATCTGCCCTCTTGGCCCAAGGTCGACTTCTTCGCCTGGGTTTACTGTCATGGAAAAATTCTAACTTATGATAACCTGCAAAAAAAAGGCTTCCACGGCCCTTCCATCTGTCCTCTGTGCAATGACAACGCCGAGACAACAGTCCATCTTATGCTAGAATGTAGCTTCTCCAGGCAGATTTGGGCCTTTTTTACCCACGATGTGGATCCTAACTTCAATTTTCCTCACTCCACATCTGATCTTTTCTTTGAATGGGCAAACAGATTTCCAGGACCTCCACCTAAAAATCTGATTATCAAAGCATCATGGGCTGTCCTCCCAAAAATTATTTGTTGGCAGTTATGGATAGAGCGCAATAAAAGAATTTTCAGAAACACAAAACAGAGCCACAAAGTCCTAGAAACCAAAATTAAAAGTCACATAAAGGAGTGCTTGATCGATCTAAAAGACGACTCCAATCTCAGACAACAGGATATAGCTTGGGGATCGACGCTTGAACTTCAATTTCATCCAGCAATCAAAAAATCCCCCACTATCAAAGAATGGCAAATAAGAAAGTCCGAGAATGACTTCCAAGAGTGGCTTAAATCGCAAGCAAGGCACTCTCTTTTCTTTGACGGAGCAGCAAAGGGAAATCCGGGCAAAGCTGGTGCAGGAGGTGTTGTTCTAAATCAAACCGGGGAAACAATTCATTCCTACGCTTGGGGTCTTGGGTACACTACCAGCATCCAAGCTGAGGCCTTAGCCCTCTTCCAAGGTCTCAAGACCCTTAAAGAACTAGGAATTAATGAAGCCACTGTCATAGGTGACTCTCAAGTCATCATAAATGCAATGGTTTCCAGCAATCCAATTCCGGACCTCAATCTAGCAAGGCTGATCACAAGGATCAAAGGCTTGGAAAGCAACTTTCAGGATTTGAAGTACTACCATGTGTTGAGAATTCACAATAAAAAGGCGGACATTGAAGCTAATAAAGCTGCCCATCTCTCTGCAGGGACTAAGCTGAAAGAGGAAGAAGAATCATGGGAACCCATTCCATAACTGGACTACTGCCATGTTCTACTGCCTATTACTAAATCAATTCGTTTGTATTTTCAAGTGGGGGAAAATATCTGAAAATAACTTAGCAGAGGTCAATCCAAGGAAGAATTTTGTAAGTCTCAGCTATATTCTTAGCGAATAATTGCATCAAGTCAAAGTAGCATACAATGTAATCAGATTTTGGCATTCTGCCCAAGATTAATATAAAGCTCAATAACCGTTCCTGTAAAAAAAAAACAACATATCATCCACATACAAAACCAAATAAATAACACGATCATCAATTAATTTAAAATATAAACAATGATCCACTTTGTTTCTGGTGAAGCCAATTCGGCTTGTATATATGTATCAAATTTCCGATACCACATCCTTGGTGACTGTTTTAACCCATACAAAGACTTTTTTAACTTAAATACCAATTCTTTCTTACCTTTCACCGCAAAGCCTTTAGGTTGCTTCATGTAGATCTTTTCTTCCAGACCCCCTTGTATAAATTTTGTCTTCACATCCATCTGTTCTCTCTCAGAATAAAAAGCAGCAACAATAGATGCAAGTAATCTAATAGAAGCTAACTTGGCAACATGATAAAAAATATCACCAAAATCAATTCCCAACACTTGGGAATAACTTTTTTCTACCAACCAAGCTTTGTATTTCTCCACATTACCTTCAACATTCATCTTCTTCCTAAACACCCATTTTCTTCCAATGGGTTTCTTTCCAGCTGACAACTCCACTAGATCCCAAGCCTCATTTTTGTCCAAAGATTTCATTTCATCAACTATAGCCTCTTTTTATAGTTTTCGATCCTCTGAATCTACTGCCTACCTGATAGTTTTCGGATCATCATTAATAACAGATAAAGAAAAATTTGAATAGAAAGAATATGGAATATACCTTTCTGGTTGCCTTCTCTCTCGAGTTGATCTTCTCAACACTGGAGTTTTTGGCTCTTCCTCTTATGATTCTTGTTCTGTTTTAGAGTCTTATTCTTCCTCCTTTATTTCAAACTCTATCTTCTCATGTTTCTTTAGTAGGACTTTATGTTTAATAACATCTTTCACCTCTCTAAACACCACATATTGGTTGTACACAACGTTCCTTGTTTCTGGGTTCCAAATTTTATAACCTTTTAAACCATCCTTATACCCAATAAATATTCACCTTTCAGATTTACTATCCAACTTGGTTCTTTTCTCCTTTGGAACATGTACACATGCATCTCAACCAAATACCCTCAAATGTGAAAGAGAGACTTTCTTACTAGTCCATACCTCATGTGGAGTCTTATCCTCCAACACTAATGAAGGTGATCTATTAAATAGGTAACATACAATATCCACTACCTCTGTCCATAATTCCTTCCCTAATCTAATGTGACTGAGCATGCTTCTTGCGTTTTCCATCAACATCCTATTCATTCTTTCTGCAACATCATTTCGCTGAGGTGTGTATGGAGTAGTCTTTTTCCGTGCTACCACACTTCTTAAATAACTCTTTAAATTCATTCTTGCAAAACTCTCCACCATTATCTGTCATCAACACCTTAATCTTATTCTTTATCTAATTTTTCACCAGAGCCTTAAATTGTTTAAACCTATCAAATAATTCAGATTTCTTCTTGAGGAAATATATCCATGTATTCCTCAATAAGTCATCTATAAATGAGACATAGTGCACATACTTACCCCATGATGGAATCGACACAGGTCCAAACATATCATTGTGCACAAGCTCTAATATCCTTTTCGCCTTCTTAGCACCCGAGGGAAAACTCACCTGATTCTGCTTCTCATATACATGATGTTCACAAAAATCAAAATCTAGAGAGAAATTATACATACCTTCTATCATACCATTACCATGCAGTATTTGAAGGCCCTTCTCTCCAATATGTCCAAGCCTTTGATGTCATAGCATGGTCTTTTCTCAAGAGACCACTAAATGTTCTACTCCATGTTTAGGAACCACATAATTGCTGCACCCATCAATAGCAATGCTACCCAAAAGCTTGTACAGAGTTCCCATCCAAAATCCTGGCATCAATACCAATTCTCCCCAAACCATCTTGCAGATATCTTTCTCAAATGTTGTTTTTACACCTGCATCATCCATCTTGCTTACAGAAATCAGATTTCTGGCCAATGTAGGAATATGCAGAACACTAGGAAGTGTTCTAATCCTTCCACCTTGCAACTTTATCTTGAATTTTCTGTGTTCGATGATTCTGGACTTACTGTTATCCCCTAAAAAGACATCACCACCATCATATTTCTCGTACTCGTACAACCACTCCCTATGGGGAGTGAAGTGAAAGGATTCACATGAGTAAATCAACGATGCCTCATGATCTACATGTGTACTTGAAGAAGCAGCCAAGAACACATCCCCACCTTCATTTGAAGTGGTTTTTTCCTCTGGAGAAGGAGAATCATTGGATCACTTTCCTTTCTCAGGAGATTTAGAGATACAGTGCTTTTTTTGGTGCCCTTCCTTTCGCATTTTGAGCACATCTTTACAGGTTTTCCCTAAGATTTAGATATCCCTCTAGATTTAGTTCTCCTACTCAAGGACTTATTTTTGTTTTTGTTCTGGGACTGTTCTCGTACAAACAAGGCATCTCCATTTTGGCTCTCCATATTTTTTCGTCTCATCTTCTCCGACAACAAGGATGAGACTATTTCATCAAATTTCAAGGTAGTTATATTGCTACCTATAGAAACAACCAGACTATCCCATGAATTTGGTAGAGAACACAACAAACTAATGCACTTATCTTCAGCTGAAATTGTTACATAAACAGATAACAATTGGCTTACCACAATATTAAAGGCGTTTAGATGCTCTATTACCGAGTCTCCATCCTTCATCCTTAGGTTGTACAATTTTTTCCGCAGGAACAATTGGTTCACCAAAGACTTAGATTGATACAAAATCCTTAACTTGTCCCATAATTCTTTCATCATAGCTTCCCTTGATACATTCAACAATACTGAATCTGAGATACACAACCGCATTGTGCTCTTTGCCTTTCGATCCAACTTCACCCAGTCTTCTGCTAACATTATCATTGGTTTAGTACCCGGATCTACCACGATCCACTGATCTTTATCCACTAGAAGATCCTCCATCTTGAGCTTCCACAACTCAAAATGTTATCCATTGAATTTCTCGATCTCTATATTTCCATTTTTCACCATTTTCTTTCACCACAAGAATCGATCCTATAAATCTCCCATTATAACAAGTCTACCACAATCCTGAGAAAAATCCCTCAGCAACAAAAGTATCCCCTCGAAGTCCAAACAACTCTGATACCAAATGTAGGTTTTAACCCTTTATAGAAATTACCTGCAAACGAATTCTTAAAATAGAAAAATAAGTAATTACCTGTGTTATTTCGGTCACTAGAAATATAATAAAGCCAAGTGACAAAGGAAAAAGCGTAATTACATATATAAAGAATGACTAGCAGCTACACCTCATCACCTTTTGTATATTACTTAGGAGCATGCCACTTATATCCTTGGCTAGTGGAACTCTTTTCCATTGATTGATCGGTCAAATTTTCAACCTGCCTGAACTATAGCTTACTTTGTAGGACAAGGCTTCAGAAGGATTGGCTCTCGAACTAATCAACGCTGGAGAAAAAAAGCCTTGATTACATAAAAAAGTATATATGTTACTCCTAGCTTTCAATACGTGTAGCCTTAGATATAAGGGAAAAAGGAAATAAGTCTGAAGCTAAGGATAACCCCCTTCCCTATCAATCCCCATAAAGAAATTCCTCCTCGTTCGCTCACTGAACGTTCACTAAGCTCCTATCAATAGATAGAGATGGGCCCCCGGTGTGCTCAATAGATAAGGGTAGATGGATGTATGGCTTCACCTTCCTTCCACCAATGAAACTATCCCTTCCATCTCGATCAGTCCCTTCCCTTCGGTCATTGGACCTGCATCTGTATTTGTATCTGTCAGGACCTGCATCTGTACGACTTCGCCTTCCTCTACCAACCAATAAGGAAATTAGGAATAACCCAGTGGTAAATTGAAGAGTGATAAGGTGCTTATTGAGATGATAGATAGTACTCACGTGGCCACAAGGTTAGAAGTTCTACGCACCTTGGTACCCGATCATTGTGAAAGTGCAAAGGGGGAGGGAGAACCTACATTATGGTCAATTCTCTTCTTATAACCTGGCCTTGGACCTGGTAATTGTGAGAGTGCAAAGGGGGAGAGATTTTATGACTTTCTACAATCTAATAGGGATCTATTTCTTATTCCAGCTAAGGAGTGCGTGCTCCATTTCCGGGTTAAGATCACAGGAGATATTCAGTCAATGCTCTAAAGCAGCTAAGTCGTATAGGCAGGTCGTCCAGTTTGAGATAAGTTCTAGCCACGTTTTCCTAGTCCCTTTCACCTATCACCCTCGCTTACTAGTTGTACTCATTTTCGCTAATACCAGAGCACCCTCTACCAGCTAATACCAACCCCTCATCTATAAGGGGCGGGCTCCCACTTATTCTGAGGCATTTATTGCTTCTTGGACAGGTTCCACTTCGGATTAAGCATGGTACGTCTATCTTTCTGGGGTAGGTTTCACTTCGGAGTAGGCATTTATCACTTATTCTTATGGGGTGGCGGAAGCAGGGGTGAGCGGGACTTGTATCTTGGCTTTGATGATTTGATGATTACATAGTGCTGCAATATGAGGGTTTCCTCTCGGGTGGAATGTGTGGTGCAATCCTGATCTTTGTTCATAATGGGCTTATTCCTCTTCCTCTTTTCGGCTCTCTTGTTTGCTTCTCACTGACCTTGCTTGTTGCCTACCTATATTCCATTATTTCTATCACACCTCTGGGGCGGGGTAGCCACTATAGGCAGACCACCTTCGAACTCTCTAATTTACCATGTGTTGTCAAGACATATAGAAGGAAGATTTGTAAGCCGATGTGTGAAGTCAAGATGCGGCTGGCTGGTGGGCTAAGACACCTATCCTTTTTCTATTGCACGCTACCTACAGGAACATGGAAGCATAGAAGAGTGAGGAAGGGTAGTTATAGGCCTAGGTGAATTAGATAGAAACCTCTTATATGGCCATTTACACCCACTCTATCAACACTTTGTGACCTGAGATGAAAAAACCACAATCTTTGTTTCAAGCGTGACTTGGTAGAACTCACAATGCTTTTCTTAGGCGTAAATGACTATTAAGGTATGAAGAGAAGTAGGTGAACTCCCAATCTATTTCTTTATTGAAGCGATCACCCACTCGAACTATCATCATATTATTAATTTCTCACAGTGCTATGGCGCTTGTCTCCTATGGTTACCTACTGTGCCGTTAAACCCCACTAACCCCATCCTTCTATTAATCCATCCTTTTTTCTATTCTATAGAGGCCTATTATCCCTGGGGGTGGGAACTCGTACCTTTGCCCAGACCATTTAGCAACTAGGACGAAGAACGAACTTACTTACTTACTTACTTATTGTTTTACCTTAGGTGTGTCGTCTGCGTTGCTCTTTGTTCGTTCTGGGCATCTTCTTTCATCCACTTCGCTCTTTTTCTCTCTCGCTTACGAGGGGTGCGGCCTTGGCTTCGGCCTCAGCTCATTATTATCCCCTTCCCTACTGGCTCCAGCTTTCTCACTCGATTGGTGCTCGCTTACGTTGCTTTCTCTCTCTCCCCCCCTTATCAATTGGCTTTCCATCTTCCCTATGAATATCTCAATTCTGATGCACCCATTTCATTAGCATCAGTCGCAAAGCAAGCAATTTCTCCTTGCCCCTATCTCTGTGTGTGTCTCTACTGGGTCATTGACAGGTTCTTACATAGGCGGGGATGCAGGTGAAACTGAATCTACTCGAATGGGGAAGGATGCAAGCACTGTCTCAGATGCCGGTGGAGATCAAATTGATCATTTGAGTCTTTCAATTTAGTCTGACCCATAAGATGCATTTACTCATGCTTTTATGTTGTGTCAAGGGAGGTCAGAGATACACCTCTACGGGGGGTAGATATTTGCAATCTCTGCCCTCGTTTTCACACGTTTCTGTATATAGATCGATCAGTAACTGGTACAACCTACTACGACCCCTATAGATCTCAACAAATGGGACTAGATGTGGAGCAAAGGTTTAGGAGTCAAAATATGTCTTGGGTGAACAAAAAGCGGGAGAGGTAGGAGTAGGAGCATATTTTGTTGTTTACCTTTACCTTTCATTAGTGAATGATCCATTGGTGTCAGAACTGAACCTAAAGTTGTATAGGCCAAAGCCAGCCAATCCACCAGCGCTAATCCTCCCAGCACGAAAGCTCGCCTAAATCAATCGTACACATCCCTACCTTCAAGTTGCGATGATGAGCCATGTTGAGCTAGAAACTTGTGAATTTAATCCATGTGAGGACATTGACGAGTGAGATGGTCACCTTGACAAATCATACACGGAAAACGTAATAGTTTCTTGCCTCCATTCTCCTATGTTGTTCCAGTATTTTGGTTGGTCCCCTACCCATTGGTATACTTATTCTTTATATTCTTCTTCTTCCCCCCTGCTGATCGTTGTTACCAGTCGGTGTGGCCTGTACCGCATTGATGTGGGAGGTTTGGGTAGGGATCGATGAAGTTGTGGCCATGGGTTGATTGATGGCCGGTGTCGAGTGAATGGCCATTTGACCCAACTGGCTAGTGAAATTATTCACTGTGGTGTGACTAACTATGCCAATGACCCCTAATGAGTTAGACAAACACCAAGTGAAAGGTCATGATGTGACTTGACTGATCCTCACCTGGCGTCCCATCAAATTTCAGAATATTTGCGGGAAGCTTGGTAGGTATTTCCGACCAATTAGATTGGTGGCAAACCGAGTCATTGGTTAACCGTGAGAGATCCGGTATGTTCAAAGTAGCCAAAAATGGAAACCTCAGGTTGGAAAATGAATCTTGTGTGTGTGGGGAAGAACTTGGCATGCCCCCTGTCCAACCTTGAGGGCCAACACTCATTTACCCCGGATTATGTGGAAACCCAGGAGTAGGCATACCCCCCCTGTAGAGGCCCTGAACTAGGCATCGTGGAAAAATTCCACTCAAACATAAAACTTACATTGGGGGAGGCCGAACTACCAATAGGAGGTTGCACCAAAATGGTGCCCCGAGGGGTTTGACCCATGCTAGTCTAAGGACCAGCACCAAACCTTTCATTCTAGAAGCTGGGGTTAAGCAAGATAAGGTTATTACTTCATAATAAACTCTGAAGTTTCTCTCTTCGAGATGTTTTTTGTTCATTTTTCATAAGGGTTCATAAGATATAGCCCTGACATTGGTAACCTTCGTTTTCCCTCGCAAGGCCAAGCTCACAGAGGAGAATTTATGATCGATAAGGCCAGGTTAACAAAGGAGAATCTACCATCAAGATAAGGCCAGGTTCGTACTCTCCGATTTACCAGTTCAAGGTCACATTTGTAGATAACCGATAGGCCACCTTTTAGTACTAAATTTACCATGCCGAACCAGAAGGTGTAATATGTGGTACCAATAATATAATACGTAGTACCTAGAATAATAGGGTAAAGATTCAATGCTGCCTTTCTTTCCATGCACCCATGCACATCCATAGGATAAGGTACCCCACGACTGGTTCCACCGAAGCCATTGACGACCCTCATCCAATCCTGCAAGAAGTAAGACGACCAGCCAACCATGCCATAAAGTAATTGATAATGGGTGGATTGATTAGACAGTGAGGAAGCAGGCAAAACCACACCTCACCTTTGATTGGATAGATTGAATTGACAACTCAGAGTAATTGGATTGCCTAAAGACCAAAACGCCTTCACTTCATTATGGAATTATGAATATAGAAATAGGAATATTATCGGTCAAGACATAGCGGAAGGGGGGCATATTCCCATATGCGAAAAATCAATATGAGAGGAACAACACAGAGGAAGCTAGTTCCAGAAAGGCCTTCCTTAGCTAATGTGAAGATTCCCTAGCTTTTGATATAGCTCATGCTAAGTTACTTATGGGTGTTAAGGAAGGGGGGCCTATGCACTAATACATAGAGGGGCTTACTCCCTTAGGTTGCCTCCACTGTGCTCATCCCATTATCCAGAGTTATGGAGGCTTGGTCTATGGGGTGGTATATTCTATTTAAACTATATGACGACTCTAGGAGAGAGTTAGCTCACATTGGCTTTTCACCCCTACATATAAATAAATAAAGGAGTTTCTTTACTCGTTATTCCATGTGATTAGCTTTACAAAGGCATGACAACATGAGCTAATTATACCTACTGTGCTGGATTGCTTTGTATTTACTGGGCATGAGACGAACTAATGATAGAGGCTTGTTGTATTGGAATATTGATAAATACCTTGCTTAAAATTACCATTAAGCACGTAATTACATATAGATACTATAAAAAAAGGCTACCCAGACTATCTATATGATATAGTTGGGAGACACCACAGCTCGGCATTCGCTTGGGAGGCACTATCACTTACGCTAAGCTGCTCCGGCTAGTCATCCGTGGTAAACCCACTTCTATACTATATAGACTATATGGCCCGTTACCTATCGCTAAGGTTGCTAAGGCGAGGATCATAGGGGATTGACTGATTTTCTGATTGGAGCAAGCTTGGAGCTCTCTAGTATAATAGAATAGATAGAATAAAGTGCGGATAAGAGATGTGGATAAGCAATATGCGGTGGATACCAGATATCCAACTTCTTTTTGAACCCCTGTGTCACGTCTCTTGAACCTCGTTGATTGAACTGTGCTATAAGATTCACTGTGCTAATCAATCATCTGTGCTAATCATAGCTATAAGGTAAATTGTATGTGCCACTGTGCTACTAACAGGAAGGAGATGAACAAACTAGAGACTTTACCACTGTGTGAAAGCTTATGAACCAACTTATTTAGTTAATAAATTGATTGCTTACTTGACTAAAATCTAGGGGGTGAGGAAGATGGCTCGCCTTACCATTAGGAAGATAAGGAGGTCGGGGGGTTATCCCTAATTTCATTTAGTTCGTTTTGGGAGCTAGTTATTAGAGCAGAGCTAAGTTCAGTCGGGAAATTCAGGAACTATTAATCTGAAATTGGGTCATCTGTTATTGGGGGTTAATTAGCTAGCTAGCTGGTTACCCCTACCCTAATATTATGAATATATCCTGAATCTATAATATCCTGAATCGGTTCGATATTCTCATATATAATATATAGTTTTTAATCCTATCTCAAGATCAAATCTGTGGAGTGGATCTATATAGTGATCTATTCATCTATTTAACAATTAAAATAATACCTGGCATACATAGCTAATAATTGACAACAGGCATAGCTCATCGGGCGCATAGCGATTCTGATTGTTCACCAATAAACTAATTAGTTTAGACTGGGCATAGCATTAGACCTTACCACCTATTACCATTATACTTTAACTATTATTGGCATCACTTCCAGCATCACTTACCTATTACTTAGCAAATTGAGGTGTCCAAAGCACAGATTCGAATTTCATCCCATCTATTATTACCTCTCAAAGAAAACTTATTGCACTTCGATCATTACCCCACCAGGAAAGGGGTGGGACTGAGCACAGGACAGGGCAGGACAGGCTTCATTCCGCCTCATGGCCTAGTTACGCCCCTCATCAAGGGTTTCATTGGTATACGGTACAAGGAAAGGAAATGATGGGTGCTCTCCCACTCCATTACGCTTGTTGGAGTGCCTATTCTTCCCCTTTCCACTCTTCAAGTAGTTGGAAGGATAGGTACACCCTCACCCCTAAAGGCTTTATGGTGTTCTTACCCTTCCCTCTCTTAAGGATAAGGATGTGGAAAGGATAGTGACTCCGCCTGCCCCGTTAGGCTAGCTTGGAGTTTTTAGACTTCCCCTTTAGGCTGGTCAAGAAAGGGGAAAGTTTGATTGAAAGGATAGAGCTCTCTTTTCAATATTAGATAGCACCATTAATGGAATAGTGTGAAAAGGGGTGAACATCCAATAAATGTAATAGAATGAACCTTTTAGTATTCAATTAACCCTTCCTCCTTGGGAAACAGATCCTAACTATTGGGCGGGAAACGTAAGACTCCTTACTCTAAATAAATGCATCCATTCCTAAATAGATGCATGTTTCTCCTGAGTGCCATTTCAGCTTAGCTTAATGCTCTTATGAGATGAGTGCCCACAAACAATCTCTCTCTTTTTTATCATCTTAATAGAAAGATGTGTGATTGAACACAAAAGAAAAGTAAATAAGCCATTGGAAACTCAAGGTTAGGGCTTGAGCGAGTGAGCGAGCTCAAGGAAGGAAATGGAAAAGTCTATTTGCCAACCCAAAGAAAAGCGTCACGACAATTTTCCCAATGGAAGGTTATAGGGAAGGCTCACTTCAACATATGTATCCAAAACACCCATGAACCACAACGATGAAATACCAGAGTTTAGAGAGAGATTCACATGTAAAAGAAAATGCTAAGCAAGACATACCAAGATACTCATTCTCATAGAATCATTTCATAATAAAGAAAGAATTAGTCTCCAACATTCTTCTTCAAATAAAGGATGCTACAACATGAATCGACCAACACCCCAGGCCCCTTCCCCGCCCAATATAATCAAGGTATGTTTTTGGTAGTTTCGTTGCAAATTTGCTTGGAAACTACCGAAAAAGGATATATGGATATGACGTTAGCGCAGTTCATGTTGACACCTAATCTTCATGATTGGGGAATTTGTATAGGAATGTGAACAGTCATCGGGAGATGAACTGAACAATCACTCCTATTGTATATAACAATAGCCTACCTATGGAATAAAACACCAATCAGTTTTTCTGCCCTTGGAGAGTTACTGCCTGGCCTGACATGGTATCAGAGCCAGCTCCTTTTTAGCTTTTTTTTCTTTGTAACTCCCTCCTGCATATTCTGCTCATATCCTGCCCATGTTCTGCAGGCTGACATGTCTGTCATATCCCTGCGAAATCTCAGTCATTGTTTAATATATTCGTTGTGTTTGAGTTCAATTTTGCTATGCGTTTCAACCCAAGCCTGCGCCTGACATATTCTCTGACCACTGACCATCCGTTTGAATGCGTTGAGTTACTGTGTGGTGTTCCAAAGCATCTACTTGCGGTTCGAATCCTTGGACGGGTTCTCCTGTTTGTACATTTCCGAGCTAGTTCTTTTGGAATGTAGAGGCAGCTTTTCGGTTTTGATGAAGTGTTACTGCATGAGCAGGCAGCCAGCCCTGAGCAATCAGTGGATGTAATGCAGCTTGGACGGGATTAACGCTGAGGTATATCACCGGGTTTCAACGATTTGTGAAGATGTTTTTGGCATTGTATTCATTGGTTGACATATAACGTTGAATTGTACATTGAAGTTTTTTTTAAATGCCACATGTTTCTACGCTCCCTGCATAACTAGCTTTGAACCCAACCCGGAAACCGTGTTCATAGGAAGTAGCTTGGTTTCCGTCTGCCCTTTTCCGGGGTATAACCAGTGGAAGATTATCCAGTATTATGTTGACGTGATAGTCATCATCTATTTTATCTTTGAACTTCTTCGCAGACTTTGAGTCGAGTTTCTTAGTGCAAACATAGTTGCACAACTTGTTTTCTCTCATTTGAAAAACATATGGAGAGTTCTCAATACGGTCACCACGAAGAATCCAACTAGTTTTATTTTTGAGATATCCCTATACAAATTTCTCATCATGATAATTGCCACCATGCCACATGTTTTTGCTGGTTCGCTGATATAGAGAAAAACGATTGGGTTGTCGAAACTATTCTGCCCACAAAATTGTGTGAATCTGGGTGCACTGCAAAGTGGCGCGGTGTTATTTTTATTCTTCATTCAACGATGTAACAATTTTTCACAAGTATTAAAACTGTCATCTGAGAGAAAGGGCCGAGCATAAAATGAAATCCTGGCGATTTCAATAGATTTTGAGTTGATGGTTAGTGTTTGGCTGCGGTATTTTTCCTGTGGATATTCGTTGGGCGTTCCTTTTTGGTGTTAAAATATTAAACTATGACTGTATATCACTTCAAATGTGTATTATTTTTTTCCATATTACCTTTACATGATGGACATGGCATATAATACGGTGAAGATTTTTATGATAGTGATAGCATGGTTATCAACATTCCTTTCAATGGTCAATGATATATAAAAATGGCGTAGCATAATTCTATCCCTGCTCAGATTTTGGATGGTTTTGAATACACTTTCATATCAGAATCATTTTTTTTAGCAGCAGAAGTTTTTTTTTCTCCAGAAGAGCACATTTTTTTTTTGCTATCAGAAATATTTTTCTATCAGCAAAAGTTTTTTTTACAGAATGCATTCAATCATCTCTATGGTAGGAATAGTTCTCACTGGCAAGGAGAACTATCTTGAATGGTCCCAGATGATAAAACACACCCTCATCTTCAATGAGTTGTGGAAGGGAGTGTGTGTCGGAGAAGGAGACAATGACCCAGTACAGCCTACATCAGACAAAGAGCTCGTCATTTGGGATAACAAGAACAACAAAGCATATGCATTAATCACAGCATCTGTAAATGAAGAAGTAAGTCGCCATATTTCATCATATTCAACTGCCTTTGAAGCTCTACAAAAGCTCAAAGAACTCTATGACTCACATTCTTCACTTGAAGTTGTTCAACTCATGATTAAACTCTTCACTCTTGAACTGAAAAATAATGATCCTCTTGCTCTTGCATCTGAAGTAAAATCCATAATGCATGATATCAAATCCACTAAGGTTGAGCTGGATATCCCTCTTATTGCTTTTCTCAAGGCACTCTATCCTACTTACTCCAATTATCTTGAGTCTTTACAAGCAAATGGAAATCTTAAAGATATAACCTTTGACTCTCTTGTGAAAAAGTTTGCTGAAAGAGAGAAAGCCTTTGGAAAGAAGACAGTCCCTGAATCTTCTGAAGAGACTGTTTGCCTTGCTCATAAAGAAAAGCATCCTGCTCAAGATTCTACAAGAGGAAGAGGTGGATGAAGAGGAAGAGGAAGATACCTTAGAGGCAGGGGGGGCAGACATTCTCAAGGAGAAAAAGCAGATCTGCATTGCATTCGCTGCAAACGAAATGGATCACATGATGCTTCTACATGCAAGCTACCATGGGACAAAATTGAGCAGAAAAGAAACCAGCAGAAAGGTAAAACTGATGATACAGACAAAGGTAAATCGCCTGAATCCGCTCACTATATTGAGGCACAATGTAACATTGGAGTAAATGAAGATTTGTTTAATGCTTCACTTGCTTCTTCGAAAAATGATTGGTTGCTTGACTCAGGAGCAACCTGTCATATGACTCACAGGAAAGATTTTTTTGAAGATTTCACTGGCAATGTTGATGGAGCAGTATACTTTGCAGATCAGTAAAAAATCAAGCTATCAAGGCTTGGCACAATCAGGCTTAAACTGCCTGGTCTTCCAGACTTTCTTCTGGATCATGTTCTATATCTCCCACAGCTCAAGAGAAACTTGTTTTCCTTGGTCCACATCCGCCAGCAAGGTCACTCTATTCAAGGGCAGAAAAACTGACTGGTTGCTTGACTCAGGAGCAACCTGTCATATGACTCATAGGAAAGATTTTTTTGAAGATTTCACTGACAATGTTGATGGAGCAGTGTAATTTGCAGATCAGTCAAAAATCAAGTCATCAGGGCTTGGCACAATCAGGCTTAAACTGCCTGGTCTTCCATACTTTCTTCTGGATCATGTTCTATATCTCCCACAGCTCAAGAGAAACTTGTTGTCCTTGGTCCACATCCGCCAGCAAGGTCACTCTATTCATATGTTTGATGGCAAGCTTGATGTAAGAAAAACATCTGACCACTCACTTGTCATGAGGGGAATAGAAGAAGAAAGACTTCTCAAACTGCAAGGAACCTCTGCTCATGCACAACATTTCTCATCATGAAGAAGGTACACTTCCATCAAGTTTATTATGGCATGCTAGATTTGGACATTTAAACTATGACAATCTCCGCTTATTGAAGAAAAATGGTGTTGCTAGTTTGCCTACAATTCCTAGGAAACATAAGCAATGTGATGCTTGCATTCTAGGAAAGCATAGCAAACAGTCTTTTCATGATTCACATTCAAGAGCACATAGGAAGCTTGAACTCATTCATTCAGATTTATGTGGTCCAATGCCTGTTCCTTCTGCAAATGGAAATAAATATATCATGACATTTATTGATGATTACACCAGAATGTGTTGGGTTTATTTATTGAAGAACAAATCTGATGCCTTTCAAACATTCAAGAATTTTCATAAATGGATTGAAAATGATGCACAATCTCATATTGGGTCTATTCACACTGATAATGGAAAATAATATACATCAAATGAATTTGAAAACTATCTTCGCCAACATGGGATCAAACATCAAACAACTGTGTCTTATAATCCCCAACAGAATGGTATAGCTAAAAGAATGAATAGAACAATCTTGAATATGGTACGATCCATGCTTTCCTTCAAAAATGTAAAGATAATGTTTTGGGCTGATGCTGTTCTATGTGCTGCATATATAAAGAATAGATGTCCATCTAATGCTATAAGAAACAAGACTCCTTATGAATTGTGGTATGGACATGTTCCTTCAGTAAAACATCTCAGGATCTTTGGTTCCACCTGTTATGCTTTGATACCAAAGGTACATAGAAACAAATTTGGTGCTAGAAGTAGTAAGTGTATCTTCCTGGGGTATTCAAACACCTCTAAAGCATACCGCCTCTATGATGAAGTAAATAAAAAGTTTGTTGTATCTATAGATGTCATTTTTCTTGAATCATCGAAATCTGACAATGTTGTTGAGCGGCAACTTGATCGCTTGGATAGATTCGCAAAAATGAAATCATTTCAAGAATTTGATAATCAGATTCCACATCTTGAAGGGGGATTCCTATACTAGAACAACATGTGGAATCTTCTTCTGAAGAACAATCTCCTCTGCATGAAACTCCAACAACGGATGATGCTTTAAGTGATGCAATTGATAGAATTGGGAGACTCAATCTTGATTCAGTCCCAACTCAATCAACAGAGCAGCCTGGACCATCTCAGAAAGGTACCCCAAAGTGGCTGACAAAGACACTTGAAAGTGTTCATCCTGATGAAATTGGAAAAACAGGAACCAGAAATTCAAACCGACAAAATGGAGGTGATGTAGATGACTCTAATTCACCTGTTGATATGGATGTTACTTATGATTGTGAATTGAACTTGTCTACAGTTTTTGAACCAAATTCCTTCAAAGAAGTTGCTTCTCATGATGAATGGAAAGAAGTGATGAAAAAGGAGTATGATGCCCTCATAAAGAATGGCACTTGGAAGCTGGTTGATCCTCCATTTGGAACCAAACCAATTGGCTGCAAGTGGGTCTACAAGAACAAGTACAAAGTTGATGGCTCACTTGACAAGCACAAAGCTAGGCTTGTGGCAAAAGGCTTTGCACAGAAGGAAGGGGTCGATTATGAGGAAACTTTTGCCCCCACAGCAAAATGGGCCACCATTTGGACACTCTTTGCACTAGCTGCATAGAACGTTTGGAAAGTCCATCAAATGGATGTAAAAACTGCATTCCTGAATGGAGATCTAAAAGAAAATGTTTTTATGTCCCAGCCTGAAGGATTTGTTGTGAAAGGACATGAACATAAAGTATGCAAACTTGTGAAGTCCTTGTATGGCCTCAAACAAGCACCGCGAGCCTGGTATGAAAAACTAACTGAGCATCTTCTGAAACTCAACTTCAATCATTTTGATCTTGATGATGCAACTTTATTTGTCAAGAAAGTTGGCAAAACAGTTGTGTATCTTGTGGTATATGTAGATGATCTTTTAATGACATGGAACAATGAAAGCTACATTGCATCCATAAAGAAGGAATTGGGGAAAAGTTTTGAAATGACTGATTTGGGCTATGTTCATTACTATCTTGGCATTGAAGTAACCCAACATCCAAAATCCATATTTCTTTCTCAAAAGAAATACATTGGAGATTTGTTAAACAGATTTGGCATGACAGAGTGCAATCCTCTTTCTACTCCAATGGAACAAAACTTAAAGCTCACATCTATTGAAGGAAAGGAATTTGAGGATGCAACAAAGTATAGACAGCTTGTAGGAAGTCTCATCTACCTCACTACTACCAGACCATACATTTCATTTAACGTTGGAATCCTCTCCAGGTTCATGCAAAAGCCTTGTGAGGGACATTGGTCTGCTGCAAAAAGAGTTCTAAGGTACTTGAAGGGAACTCAAGACCTTGGAATCAAGTATACACAGGTGGACGACTTCAGCTTGATTGGATACTCTGATTCAGACTTTGATGGAGATAAAGAAACTGGGGTATCTACTTCAAGATATGCTATGAGTCTTGGATCAGGAGCTGTCTCCTGGAGATCACACAAACAATCAGTTCCAGTAGATTCCACAACAGAAGCAGAATACGTGGCAGCAGCTGAAGCAACGAAAGAAATTGTGTGGCTCAGGAAAATTCTTGAAGATTTGCAGGTAAAACAAGTACAATCAACTCCACTCATGATTGATAACACCTCTGCAATAAATTTGGCCAAGAACCCAAAGTTCCATGATCGAACAAAGCATATCAATACTAAATATCATCTGATTCGACATCATGTTGAGGCCAAAACAATCCATCTCCGTCATTGTTCCACAAATGAGAAAATTGCAGACATCTTCACCAAAGCACTTGGAAGGGAAAAGCTTGAACGATTCAGAATGATGCTTGGACTCACCAACATCTCTTCAGATTAAGGGGGGGAATGTTGACACCTAATCTTCATGATTGGGGAATTTGTGTAAATAAATAAATTAGGAACGTGAACAGTCATCGGGAGATGAACTGAACAATCACTCCTATTGTATATAACAATAGCCTACCTATGGAATAAAACACCAATCAGTTTTTTTGCCCTTGGAGAGTTACTGCCTGGCCTGACAGTTCAATATCTTTGATTTCCCTCTCCTTTTAGTCGAGCGTGCATTAGCACCCTCATCCATCGAATTGATGAGCGACTTCGTTCCTCCCCCTTAGTCGAGCGTTCAAACCCTTTTTTGACTATTTTGGCTCAAGGTTGTCTTGGTCGAGCGTTCAAACCCTATTTGATGAATCTAAGTTGTGAGAACATCATAAGATTACCTGCCCGATAGCGTGAAGAGAGAAAATAAGAGGGAAATGACAAATGAACTTCAGATAGCATCGAGTTAAATGAAATGCGAGAGCATCACATAATTTCTTTCCACCTCAATGAAACTTGAAATGCATGCAAAAAAATCAAACCACATGCTCGTATATAACATACTTACTTCAAACGCTAGTTTACCAAATAGAAGGATTTGAACGAAGTATTGACTCTACTTCTCTATCTTTCATTATGAGCCAGGATTTGGTTCTTTGTATACGCTATTGTTCACCTTAACTTTGAATTGCCTCAGCGATCATTGTTCTCTCGTCCGGTAATCACGATTCCGTAAATGAGATAAAGGAGCAAAATTTGGATATTTAGATAGATCGATATAAGCTTTCCCATCTCTACACCTAGATAATTGCCATAATGCCGCCTCAAGTACTGTTGCTGCAATCCTTTCAGTACCGATCACACCTATATTACACATGCCTGTCCATTCCACGATGCGCAGTTGCGAGTGAAAACTGGTGATTGAAAAGATCTTCTGTATACTATGTAAGAGAGGTATTATAATAACTGGCGTGTTTATCCGATTCTTGAAAATGTATTCCCCACGTGGACCCCATTTGAAATCACTATCCTGCCCATCGAGCAGTCGTAATAACTTCGTAGTGGATGAGGCTTCCTCCTCCCCGCCTTCTGTGTAGGTGAATCGAAATATCCCGTCAAGTATAACCAAATCTCGTTCATTGGTCGCATCTTCGAGATTTTTCAATCGAGAAGGGGAGGGGGGTGGGTGGGTAGGGCGGGCGGGCGATCAAATGCGGGCATATGCTATAATGGGGGGATGTTAGAATGCACTAAAGATATAATGTTAGAATGGTAGGATTGTTATGGGTGAGGAGTTTCCTTTCCATATCGCTTAATAATATATTGTTTTCTTCTGAATGCGTATTGTTGGGTAAGAACTGAAAGCCTAAATAATGCGATGTGTTCAGGCCTCCTCAAGTGTTAAGATCATCGTCAAGACCTCTATCCATGTTGTCCAAGAAGCCTCTTCTATTGTCAAAGCCTCTTTTTCTCGTGAAGGCCTCCCCTATTAGCTGCTATTAGGTTCCAAAAACGAAATGTGTGTATGAACATAAAGCATTATAAATAACGTAAGGTGTGTCCTAAAAGCGTAAAGGTCTACCACACTGAGTGAGTGTACTTGGCAGATGTCGTTAGTTAATTGTCAATCTGTTGTACCGACTAACCTAAACCAAAGTGATTTTCAATGTCATCAATCCCGCCCGCACTCATAGAGAAAGTTTATGAAAAGGCAATACTGAGTTAAAAAAAAGTTCATTTTAGAACTTCCGATAATCATGTTGTGTATCCCTAGGATATTTCTTTAAATAAGACTATAAAAGGCAGCACTGAGTAAAAAAAAGTTCATTTTAGAACTTCCGATAATCATGGACTACTGTCAATTTAGAATGTTTTGTGAAATTTGTATAAAGCCAACCTGTTTCCTGCTCCCAACGGCATAGCCTATGTTAGTCAAAAGCGTATCCACTGGAATCCCCTTCAAGGTATAGGTGTGGTAACTAGCATTATAAATGAGCATATCCCTTTTCTTTTTTTTGTTTCCCACGTTCGTTCCTTCCTTTTTTTGTTTCCCACATTCGTTCCTTCCTTATGGGTATAAATCTTCTATCTATTGGCTGTTGTTTGCCTCGTCACCCTCGCGGAAGATGTTTCTATGCTTGGTGGGAACACTTATTCTTTCCGTAATATGTGTCAGTTGGAACACTTTTCTTGGCATTGGCTGATGCGTATTGAATGGCGGACTGGGGCTCAACAAGGGAATCGTCAGGCACCCTACTACCTCCTGGGCATGGTGTATCATAAAAAATGTTCACACACAAAGAACCACCACCTCATTTTTGTTCACGTTGCAAGGTGGGCACTAACAATGACTAATCCTCCTATACTAGTAAAGTACTGAACTGTTCACACCCGAAACCTCCTTTTGTGTACGGGGTATCAACGACTGGTCACATATAACTGGGCAATAGGTATGGGGAATGTGATAAACCAACAAGCAACCAATCAGATACCTTGATCTATCGGTACAAAAGACTGTTAACTCTATGAGATGGTAGTTATTGCAACTATTGGGATGTGAGATAATGACTTTACGAGACTAAACCAAAGAATAAAGAGACAAGATAAGAACAAACAACAACTATGGCTTAATAGAGAGTAGAAAGTAGAGCTGTAACAACGATTTGGATTCAAGTTGATGCAAATCTCTCGTTTCTGGCTTGAAGGGGAATGTACTGAACGGGTTCTTCTCCTCTCCTCTGTCATACCAGCCTGTTTCTTCAACAATCCTACCCAGTAACTACTCTCCTCAAAGCAAGTAACTCTAGCAGTACAAATTCACTCATTGTATTATATATGTGATAAAATACCCATGCATAAGAAACTTATAGCTATTCCTTCCTCCTCTGAAAATCATATTTGGATTTAAAGCAACGCTAATCCCCCAATTCATTATTCCAGTTGACTAGCAAGAATAAGAGCCATCTGTGTTTGAACAGCTTATTTGAGTTCTTCGAGTCAGCCTCGGTTCATATTCCAGTCAGCAAGTATAAAGCGCTAAGGAAAAAAGCAATGGATGCCATCCTACCAAACTACTTTGGATAAATTCCCTAAAAAGGCATGGTTCAGGAAGAAAAAAATCGAAAGAAAACTCACACTGAGCAATATCTTTAGGCCAATTCCCTTCATTTCCCAGCTCAGAAGTTGGGCATTCTCAACACCCTCACTACTCGTGCTGCTCTGAGAATCTCTGATGGAAAGAGCTTCGATGGAGAGAAATCCCATCTCCTTAATCTCTTTGTTGAAAATGGTTATAACAGACACCTTGGTTAGAAAGCTTTCCTTAAAGTCTTCAAGAACTCAGTGGTCAAAAAAGAACCTAAAGATCGTATCCTGGGGGTCCATATGCCTTTTATCCAAGGGACCACTCATAAGATTGCTAGGATTCTTAAGAAGCATAATGTTCCCTCGACCTTCAGACCCCTTAAAACCATTCGTAATTCCCTCCGATCAGTAAAATATCCCATCAACCCCAAGGACATGAAGGGTGTCTATATTATTCCTTGTTCATGTGGGACCCCCTACATTGGTGAGACTGGTCGCTTTATTAACCAAAGGATTAATGAGCACGCAGATGACCTAAAACATGGGAGAACCAAGTCTGCTGCACTGGTGGAACATGCGGAAAAGACTAAACATTATGTTTGTGTTGAGGAAGCCCGAATGATTGCTAAGGTTGTGCATTTTCATCACCATAAATTTAGGGAAGCTATTGAGATTGAAAAAAGGCCAAGTAATCTCAATATGGATGATGGTTGGAAGATAAGTGGTTGTTGGATCCCTACCCTTTCTTCCCAGTCATATCTCCCCTCTTTTTCGCCTCCCCCCTCTATTAATGACTTAAACTAATTTTCCCCCTTCCATTTTCTTCAAAATTTCCCTTATCCTAACTAACCGTTTTGGTTCTCTTTAGATGGCTTATCGAATTAAGTTTCCCAAAAGCCTTTAATGATAAAATATTACTTTATATAATTATTTAATAATATTTAATTTAAGGATAATGTTAAAGCAATACTATTAATATTGACTCATATTAAACATTAATAATATTATTAAAATTACCATTGTCATAACTAACTAAATGGGTTAATATTACAAGATTACTATTTAGATTTATAATAGTAAGTTTATTACTATGATAATATTATAATGATACTTAGTATCATTATATTAAAGCATCTATGACTCGTATTAAATAAATATTAATATTATACATTAATAATATCATTATAATTAAGATTACCCTTGTTATAACTAACTATAAGGGGTTAATATTAACCATTATAAGATTAATATTTAGATTTGAGTAGTAGGTTTTCGCTATAATTTTATAATGATGAAAATACTACCACTATTGTAATGTTATGAATAATTTAATAAGATGTAGTATATTATTTTTATAAAACTTATTAAATAAACCAAGAATGTATTAAATGGCATTATAAAATATTAATATTTTTACTCTAATTCATTGATAATATTATTATAATTAAATAATTTTAACCTACCTAATCTAGTCGTTTCTTAATCAATTATGGCCTTGGTCCAATCGAGTTTAATATAGCCGTTTTTCCAGTCAAACCTAACCATTGGAAGATCTGCCATCCTTATTTAACATGTAGCCATGTTCTGATTTTTTCAACTTATCTTGACGATGAACCACACTAGTTGGTTCGAAACGTGTTGACAAATATTTTCTAATGTGATTTTTCCGAAAATATTTCTAAAAACTAAAAAAAATTCATTTAAGTGTGCCAGCTAAATGGGGATTTTTCTTTGAGCCCACGAAAATAGCGATTTTATTAATAAAGAAGGACGAATTAAGATGTTTTCTGTAATCGGGATACTCGACTTTGGCTTGGATAATTGGCTCGGATACTTTTGGATATCGGTTATAGAAAACAGCCTCATTCATTATTCTCGTCTAGTAAAATCTCATCTTTAGGAGGCCCAAGCTTGAGTGAGTCATCAGGGCACCTAAAGCGGATCTTTCTTCTTACTGAACTATACCCTTTCTGATCGTTTCCCTGTTATTTGCAGGTGTTGATTCACTAGATGACAAGACTGTCGTACTTGATCCAAGAGTTGATGGTGGTACTCAATGACTTGTACTCTCAATGGTTTTTACTCGATGCCAGTAAGCCAAGAGTCAATACACTCAATGTCAGGTCTTGATGCCGGTACTCAATCCAGTCGATCCAAGTAGCAATACCAGGTAGGTTCGATCCTAAGTGTTGAGGCACTCGATTCTTAGCTTGAATTTCGACTTGATTTTATCTCACTCCCCATCGAGGTCTAATATAAGCACCCATGTTCTATACCCCTGACCCTCCACCTCACTTACGCATACGGAACACAAGCCTCATCAATTGGATTGAAGGAAGGGATTAATCGACAATTCTTACTTACAATGCACCCGTTTAGGATCATCGACAGACACTTTGGTTCATTCACGCTAGTCCGGTAGTCCCAGTGAGGGAAGGAGAAGGATTATACCCACCGAGAGAGAACTTGATTCATAGAATACATACTCGGACCAGGCACCAAGTTGGCTTGGAATAGATTTCACAAAACCCGCTCATTTGCTATTTTTATTGAGCCCAATCTCATTTTTAAGGGATCCACAACTTAGTTTTGCTCATCATGGGTACTCAAATGAATTTCTCATTACTGAAGCTTGGTACGAAGTCGCTTATCCGCATCGGGCAAGGCATTTCATGAACTTTCTATATGAATCGATGGAATCAAAGCCCTCCTATAACCTCGAACCTAGAAACTCGAACCTATGGAACAAGTTAATACCTAGATTTAATGAATTATGTGTTACTTACGATCGGACTACAACCATCGACAGATAGGGACATACAGTGACTAATTGCATTTATTGATACATCCACTGAGAGGGTGGGCCAACGGACAGATCGGAACAGACCCAAGAGTGTTAGTGAGTGCACCGATTAGAATTGATTGATCGATATATTGATCGTTTGAATACCTAGTTCGGAGCAGGCAATAAAATCACTTTGAAATGAATTCACAAAACCGCCTCATTAACCATTCTTGATTAATATTAATACATTCGCCTTTTTTATAAATTGAATGAGCCATGATGAGCTAGTTGGATTGATAAGCCGAATGAGCTTTCTAGATAATAATTCTGATTCGATGCCTTCCAAAAAGGAGAGAGAGAGTTGGTGGTCGCTAAACAGATTAGTGGCAAAGGTCAGGTAGTCGTGTGCCGGGCAGGGATGAGGCTTCGGACCCTTCCTTTATTGAATAAGGGCCCGTCTGTCCTAATAAGATCGAGATGTCCGAGTTTAAGATGTCTTGGGGAGGGGATTGAGAAATTCTACCGGGTGGGACATGTCTTCCTTTCTCCCCCAGTGATCGCTGGTTACTGCTCTCATCCCGGATGGGGTTTTTTCCCATGCAAAAATAATAGGGCCCCTTAGAAAAAAATTTGCCTCAACCATAACCTGAACAAACCAAAAGTAGGATAAGATTAGGATGGAGCAGATCTGAGAAAGAACTAGGGCTCGGCGCGCCTGCTTAATCCAATAAACTGGGCTCGTGCTGGGGAATTCCCGATAACATGTCTAGGGTTGACCAACACTATATAATAAGAAAGGCCACTATGGATTTACTAAGCTGAGGGATATTGGGTTGGCCCGGCTACTGATAAGGCATGACGAAGAGAGGATTTGGATCACAAAAAGGCAGAGAAAGAAGGAGAAGCCCGATTTTCAAGAGCAGTGGGGCGAGGGCCAGAAGCAGGGACGAAAGGGTCAAGCCAAGAATATCACACTGCAGTCCAAAAGGGATGGGGTTCCAATGGGACCAGGGAGTGCAACCCTTGGTTGAAGAAGGGCCACACACTTATAAATAGAGAATTTGCAGTGTTGGAAGCACAAAAGGAGCCCAAATGGATGAAGAAAGGAAAAGGTAGGGGAGAGACAGATACAGATTATTTGGTGAGTAGGAGCTTCGATCGAATGCATTTTCAAAACCCCCAATATTATCTCTATCCACCGATCTGCCTCTAGCTTTTAACCCCGCTGAACCCAGTCTCACCAGCCGCCCTTTTTCTAAGAATTAATTGAGGCAACCTTATCGACTGGGTATCATCTCCCTAGACTCGTGGCTGGGCTCACATACAATAAATCGATTGAATTCTAATGCCTTTCTAAGTAACGGATCCATTCCATCTTAACCCCACCCCTTTGTTTGAATAAGTTGAATCCGAAGGAATAGGGAAGTGGGAATAAGTGAGTTAGTTGTGATTGGCTAGAGCCCCTTCAATAATATAGGTAAAGGTATTAATATAGGTAAAGGTATTGAGGGAAGAGAACTTTGTTGAGCAAACATTTTGGAAACCTTTTTTCCACTCCTCCCTTTTGGCCCTATACCAACAACCCTAGTTGATCCAAGACATGAAATCTTGTCTGGACTGGAGCAGGCAGTTCTATAGTCTGCGTTTCAATGTCCATGTTGCCATTGGGTGGAGGCACACTAATGGTTTAGGTTCTCAAGGAAGGAAGGTGTTGGGGGGAGCTTTAATTAATAGTAGGGCTACCCTAATAATAAGAAATAGGGGTCGCCTGCCATTCTGCCCTAAATAAGAATATGGGATATTTGGGGGTTCCTTCTCTCTAAATCTGGCGTTCGGTAGTAATACGCTAGTTTGGTTTCGATCTAATCTGTGGGGGAAGGTAGTTTGTTCTTCTTCCTCCAAGAATATATATATTTATACAGAGCATTGATGAATATGACATATGTCATAATGGTTCTTGTTGGCTCACCCATTTAGAAATTCCCGCTGTTCGACTTAGGGAATGTGTTATGGGCTTGACCTGCTTGAAGGATGCCATTTCGATTTCTATTCTTATTTAGGGGTCATGCAAACCACAAGTCATTGCTCAATTCATTCATAAGCACACGGTTAATATAGGGTAGGGTTTTTTTAAGCTTTGGTTAGTTCTCTAGTAGCCTATTGACATGGATTTAGTTACCAACAGCTCCAGTTAGTCAGTTGGTTAGTTTTCCAGTAGCCTATTGACATGCGGCAAGAAAGTTCAGAGTAGTTGGCTGATCCATAGCTTTAGGTGAAAATTTGTCCTCGAACCAATAGATCCCCTTCCGACCGAACCCTTAATGAACGAATGATCTCCGACCTGCTTCATCCTTCCATGAACTAGTCAGTTATGCGCTCGATCTCCATCCATCTACTCAAACCCCTTTCTATTATTTCAGAAGGTCAAGTAGAGTCTTGGAACAAATCGAGTTTGATCTGAAGAGTGGAGCACCACTCAAGCTGATTACAAGAGATACCGACTCGTATGAGCCAGGGACAACTACTCCCATGAATAGCATGCCCTTACCATTTGCATGACTGATTACCCCAATATGAATACTACCACTATACCATCACCCCCTATTTCTTATTATTGAAAGGCGATCACTCATGTGAAAATGTGACTTGTCTACATGTCAGGTGAGTAGTTCCTCCTCACTCGATCTATTGAACCAAGGAGGGTTAGGTTCATTCATTTGATGGGGGTAGGGAAGGCTCATCCATCCCTAGGGGTTCATTCAATGGCTCAATCAAATAGAGAGTTGTCTATTCCATAGCTATGGCGTATCCGAAATCGTTATTCGTAGACCTCCGCACCCGAGGTGATATTCTTAGATCGGGTGCTTCCCTATCCAATGGCTCAATAAAAGGTGTTAAGCCATGATTGTAAGGAACTATCAGTATGGGAAGGAAGGGTCCACGACCCCTCAAGAAAAGGAAAGGGAGAATCTTTCCTAACCTAATTGGTATGAGGTATTCTTCCTAATAAAATAGAAATCCCTTACCTTGGATTAACTAGCTTTAGACCCAGTTTGAATAGACAACTTAGTGAGGGTAACCCTATAGGATATGTGGGATTCGGTCACTTCACTTCGGATACCTCTTGCTCTTGGGTTATGGAGCTATTAGAACAACTAGCTTGGATGAGAACAATTGGCTTGGGTTCGTGAGCTATTGGTTCAGGTAGCAGTCCCAGTTTGATGAGCTACTAGTGTTAGGCTAACCCCCAGTTGGATTGGACAACAGTGTTAGACCCAGTTTGAAAGGTGAGGGAAAACTTGCTAGGAAAGGAGAGTCAATGTCACGCCCCTACACCTGCGGTAGTCTTCCAACCGCTTATAGCGAGGTGCGGCACCACCGAACGCTTTCTTTTCACCAATACTGACATTCATGGACTACGCCTACTTTCACTTTAACATTACTTAGGTTGTGTTTCATAACCAAGTAAACATGCAATTATCCTTTATACTTAATGAAGCCCATACTCATTCATTATCCATAGAAATCATAACAAGAACATCAACAATTGCAACAAGTATAAAGGGGAGGGGCAACTCCCGAACAAGTCGCCCGAAAATATATTATAATCAGTCTTTCTTCAATAATACAATACAAGTAATGCTTGGCAAACTCCGAGCCAATACTTAGTTTCTTTTACAAAGCAGGCATAATAGCCTTTACAATGAGCATGTGCACGTCTTGCACAAGAGTGGGTGCTCACCTGAGTCATCGAGACACTCTACCAAAACCCGGCACAAAACTGCACTTAGAACGACCTTGGGCACACCTCGCCCAAACCACAATCGGCTCTAAGTATAGACCAACTTGCGCACCTTAGAACTGCACATGAGCTATGCGCATTCCACTCTTGGACTGCGCCCTTTTACCCCTGCTCCTCTCTAGAAGTGCGAGCTCCAAGTGCGAGTTGTTGGATGACAAATGAATCTGCGTAATGGTAATATATACATGTGTTAGCATGGGAGGTGACACTCTAGCCGACCCCCAAACATGCTTCCATACACACCCCTAATGCGTATCATGTAGGTCAGCCTTGCCTTCGTGCAAGGCTCCTCACGGCAAGGTATAAACTCCCCATTCACTCCACGCATTTTGTTAAGTGTCGCATTGCTGTTCCATATTTCATCGCATTTCCTCCGCAACATTGTCACATGTCCGGTTAGTGCGCGCCCGCCGTGCGCCCGCGCGTCCGCCTGCGTACCCGCGCCCTCGTGCACGGAGACTTTGCCCGTCGCACCATCACTTGGAGTCCTTACAGTCAAGGTCAGGGAAAACCCACTAGGCAAGGTCCATCAATCCTTCTCAAGCTTGGGTTGGATGCCCTTTTCCTCCCCAAACTACAAGGAGGCCCTTAGTCAGCTTGCAACAGTGTGTGTCCTTTGCTACAAAACCGAGAGTAAAGGGTTATATGAAAGGCTATTTATTAAGAATGCGCGATAAGTTCCAGGCATAACCCTACCTTAGCTTCCTAACGAAGGTAAAAATGCCTAGGCACAACCTTCGTTTCGGCATCAAAAGGTAAAGGTTACAACGCAGCTAGCGCAAACAACAACGAGACGAGATTGCGTGGGGAGCCGGGAATAGATTGATTCACCTATATAGTTACTTACGGTAATTCCTTAAAAATTGGTATCAATAAGTATCAATTTCCTTCTCTTAAGGTTGGAAGGATAGATACTCCCCTTGCCCCCATCAACGTATTGGAGTTCCCATCCTTCCCCTTTCTTAAGGCAAGTGGACTAGACTTACCCGAGATAGGCATCTCTTTCCCCATAGGTATACATGGTTGTCTGTGTCGACCCAACCTAGAAAGAAAGAGAGAAAGAGAGGTCCCCCCATCTCTATTCCTCTAGCTATGACGATGTTCCAGCTATTCCTACGATCAGTTCGCTCCTGAAATTCACTCATAAGAAAGGGAAAGATATAGAGAAAGTGTCCCCAATATTCGTTCCTTTGAACGACACTCTGAGATCAGTGACCGACCAACCACCCCACCAACCCGATCCTTTGCCCTTATCCCACTGGAAACAAAGAAAAATGAGAAATGTGGCTTGTGGATCACTAAGAATTTGAGACGAGGCTCTCTATTAGATTCTGTCTCCCTATCTTACCCTTCCTTGAGGTCTAGAAAGGACCCTCGACGGTTTCATTCCTCCCCCCACAAGTGATTCTTAGATTTATGATCATCACTTCATCCTAGCACATCTTATCCCGAGTCCTAACCGAGCCAAGCACAAGCCCTCATGTATGTATGTACCACGAATGTTGAGATTGGTGGAATGAATCTATCTTCACATCTCGTTACTTAATAATCGAAAGAATTGGGATGTTTCTTTTAAAGGCCCTTTAGCTTCTACGACAACACGCTGTCGGTAGGAGTTCATACCCCAGGTAAATGGAGGTTGAGAGGGTGAAAAGGAAGGAATGTTGAAAGTAAGCCCTCGAAAGGAAGATAGGGGAATGATGAACTCATAAGGAATGCCCTGTGTTGGCGTGAAAGAAGTTGTGTGCTTATCTCTCTGGCTTTACGCTATCTCTGTAAGTAAGTAAGGTAAGGCGTAATAGGTCTGCCTTTCCAATACGTTACGCCTTACTAATGGTAAGTGAACTAGATTTATTAACCTCAAAGAGCATAGCTCAGGTAAGGTCCATCCAACCCTTTTCCAGCAAGCAGGCAGGATGCACTCCCACGTCTGTCTTTCCTGCTTTACATACTGACAGCCGGGATGCATGCTTACTATTCAAAGTTCAGGTCAGGGCATCCTGTTAGCCAATATTTCAGTGCTATCCATTTCATAGTGACTGACACGCACGCATTTTCGTGTCCAGACAGGTAGCTATCTGAGAGCGAGTTGAGTTCCTCTTCGAAGTATCAACTCCAGATCTGCCACTGCTAGATGTAGCTAGCCTACTTTGGTTTTTTTGTTTGAGCTCCTAAATTCTAACCACTACACTATAGTGCCTGAGCCCACCTGCTAGCAATCAGTACGACACCTAACAGTAGGCTACCTATGGAAAGCCACAACTACTACTCAACATGTTCACAGATGAACAACTGGTTTTTAGGGAGGTAGGAAGGCGGGTAGGAACAAGAAAGAAACACAAAACATTGCCTCTGACAATAACACGCATGCATTATTGGTGGTAGAGCTACTTATACTGAGCTTGAGGGCGCTACTCCACCTAGCAACAATACAACTTCCTAGTCGGCTGGCCTGCCAGCCGAAAGCATGCTTGATACTATGGCGAGGCGACGGACTAACCGTTCATCCAATTTCCCCTTTTGGAGCCCATATCTAGATAAGCAAGCGCTTTTTTGATAGGCAGTTCATTTCTCACCCTCAAATAAGTCATATTCATTTAAGACTACTGATTTCTTAACCGGAAGGCATAAGCTTGATCGATTAATCCCCCAGTTCCTGCCTAACCTTATTTGTCTCCGGCTAACATTATTCCTTATCCCGGCGCTATTCCTTTCGATCGGGTGTGTGACTCATTCTTCCTCCCCATCTGGGGCTACCCACCCACAGAACAGGAAGCATTTTTCGCTCCATGCACTGAGCGAGCATTCCTCTTACTGTGATTAAGGTGCGGCCGGAAGTAGGAAGAATTCCCTCGTCATTCCACGCAGGCATAGCGGTGTTCATAAACTTCAAATTGATCACTGGGAATTGATTAATTTATACTTTAACTATTTAATTATTCGGGGAGTAGGGGAATGAAGAGAAATGTCCACTATAGTTTGGAGGAGTTGTAGCTATAGATAGATGCTAAAGAAACTCTTCCCACCTCCCTCATAAAAGAACTAGTTCTAGTTGGGCCTTCCTAGTGCGAAGGATAAGTGGGGTGGGCAGTCACTATAAACCCTTTTCAACATAATTTTGTTTTTTATTATAATAAGATGAAATTAACTAGTTATATCAATATGAGTAACTACGGCAGCCGATGTGGGTGTTCCGACGTCCTCGTGGGGGTATAGTCAGTCCACGGAATGGACCAATCAAACCTTGTCCAATCCTTTAGTTTCACACATGCATGATAGTGGTACCCACCACAAGTGGAAAGGAAATGAATGAAGTGAAGGAAGATGTTGAGGCCAGAAAGGCCTTCTATATCCATCCCACGGGTTGGATCGATAGGGCTGCCTGCCCACTAATCTATCGCTTTTTTTCCTTAGCTCGGAACTAACTAAATTTCTTATCGCCGGACATCCCTATTGAATCTCCACCGCCACCCAGCCACAAATGAAATGGGCGAGGGAAAGAGGCAGTCTTGAACGATTATGAAGTAGTCGAAATATGTTATTAGTAGGGGAAGGCGGCTAAAGGCAAAGGTAGGAGTAGGACCAAGTGAAGTTGACCTGGAACCGGATCCACTAGTCGCAGGGGTGAGAGATCGAGGCCAAATCCCAGTTAGAGTTCCGTATCCAGAAAGCCATAAGTGGTTGATGACTATTATAACCCGATCTAAAGTCAAACCCCGTCAACCTAGTGGTTTCACTCACGAAGGCAGAGCCATTTTATAGATTTTATTTAGCTGAACCTAAGTAGATAAGCTGGTTCGAGTGCCAATAGTAGCATATCCAATCCCAACAGTTTACCCATTAGTAGCAGATTACTCGGTTTACCTAGAACTACAAAGGTAGCAGAGATGGAGGTAGTAGCTATAGCAGAGCTAACTAGAGCATATGTTCCAATGCTAGTGAACTGAGCATAGCTAGCATTTGACCGAGCAGAGGCTTCTTTGGTATAAGATCCAATAGATTAGTTGATTGAGCAGATTGAGTTATAGAGTAAAAGCCCGCAACATAAAAGAAAAGCAAGCATCTTCACCAGTTGGATGGGTACTACTATCTGCGGATGTAGTAGATTCCATTATCTATGATACATTCGCTATTCATTATAGTGGTCTCAATAGCATCAAAGCAACAAGCGACATCACAACTCAATATGACTGGGCCAGGTAGCCTTGAGCGATATATAAGTTATAGCAGAGGTTGGACATAGAACTAAAGGGTAAAGCCTATTAATCCCACTTGCAACTGGGTCAAATATATCTCTACGCTGGAAGCACTCTATGCACAGTAAGCAACGAGTAAAGTCATCATACAACTTAACATATTCCACACCCCAAGACCACAGACCTATCCCATAACACTCTGTATGCAAGATATCAAAACCTGTTAAAACACCCACACATGGTTTCCTTAATACTATACACAGGAGCACGACCATCATTGGCATATCTCTGTTCAGCTTGCAAAGAAAAGGACATTATAATCACCAGTTTTTGGTTTTGAAATGTCTGCTTCATCAGTTGGCTAAGCTTCGAACCATTCTTTCGCATCGTGTTTTTCGTCGTCAGTTCGCTTACCCCTTACCTCTTATACTGGGGAATAACTAGCTGCCAAGCTTGGTTTTAGCCCAACACCTGGAGCTACTAAAAATGCATGCTCACATAGATAATGTAGCCTGGATCCACTGGCTTAGCCAAACACACTGGGCTGGGGAGTAGAGCTCACCTTCCTACAGCTAGTAGGCTGGGGTGAGGTGATAAGCCCAACCTCCTTCTATGGGCTATTACGCTATAGCTATTACCTTGGCTAATACACTCGCTTGGCTTTACCCTTCGAATCCACGTTTAGGCCCCTATAAGTGCCTTCCCAGTAGCCTCACTGGGGCTTGACCCCACGCACTTTAGCCTCCTCCTCAATCTGGGGCTCATAACCTACTGTACGCTATAGCTCTCACCTACAGCTAGTCAGATCTACAACATGGAGAATCAAATAACAAAGATTAGAGGTTCATTTCCCCTAATAGGAGACTTTGATTTGAAGGAAATGAATATCTCTTATTTTCCCTAACTATTTGAGATTCTTCGAGAGCATAATTACGTATATAATTCATCGTAATTCAAGATCTCATTATGCGTTATTCAAGATCTGATGGCAGAAAGAATGCATGGTTGAAGGAAATAACTTACTTGAGTTAGCTCTGATTTGAGGGGAATAAATCAAAGGCCCTAGTAGTAAGGAATGCGGGGCGAGGTGCTTATAGGCTGCTCTATTGTTAACTATTTACCCACCCACCCCAATCCCTGGTAGCTTTGAAACTTGATTAACTGATGAATCAACAAGCACTGGCTTTTTCTCTCAATATGGATATGAAACTCGAATTAACTCAGATGCTTCAATGGCTAGTGGATATGTAACTACACCTGCCTCTATCTCTGTTGCCTTGATTCCCTCTACCGATAGGTTAACAGTAGAAGGAACAACATGCAATGCACATTATGAAGTAGAAACATGTACTTATACTGGGACAATAAGAAGGTCTAAGTGGAGATTTGATCTCCATTGATGCTGCTATATGAACTGTAATAAGAGATGTTGGGCAAGCCAGCGAGGGTGCTACTGTTAATATGAAACTGGAGGATATGAAACTAGTACAGGGGCTGGTGGTGGTGGTGTTGTTGAAACCCGATAAGCTTGATCTCTAGCTGTCTATAGGGGAGCATAAACTCGGTAAACTTCCATTCCCCTCAGGATACACATCATCTACAATATCTGCTCTTGACTCGAATGTTGGCTCCCTTGCTTCTTAAGTTGCTATATAAACTACCCGGTTAACTGGCCCTCTAAACTCTTCATTTGGATCTCGAAATAGAAGGTATGCTTTGACCCCTACACCTACCTTTGCTCTTGGTGCCTTATTCTATACCTCTGTAGGATCCACGTCCGTATCTTACTTTGTCGTAACCTCTATCTCTACTGCTGGTAGTAGTGGAACTCCTCGCTTTGGTTCTAGTGCATCAACATAATTGATTGATTCAACAGAATCAACTGCTTAACCAACTGGATCAATATCAGAAGAAATAACATACTTAATAGCTTAACCAACTGAATCAACTGGATTAGTTGTTGCTTAAGGCTCTGCTTCTCGATCTCGATATGGCTAGGCTGCTCGAGAGGGTGGGCGCTTCTATCCCAACCTTTACCTATTCTCACCTTCTTACTCAGTCTATGCCTCTTATGCTGCTAGATCTACCAAGTTGAAGGGATGCTACTGGAATTGGATATAGTAGTGCACCCACCCTTGCTTCTGCCGCAACTGTAGCCTTTGCTCCCGGTGTTGCTTATATACATCATTATGTCGCTGGCAGTACAGGTGATGTTGCTAGTATTGCTGCTATTTGGCTAGGTGGATCTACTGGATCAAAAGAACTAGTTCTGGGTCAAATGTTGATGATGGTTCAAATGAAATGACTGAAACTATGTAATATAGATGGAACGGATCCAACTGAAACTATCTCTGCAATTAGTTATTGAACAAGCTCTCGATCTGCTCTTACCAGCAGGAAGGTAGGCAGGCCAGGCGGACAAGGTCACAGGCTCAAGACCCCCCTCCTATCCTACAAATACTACATTAATGGCTTAATCAACTACTTATTCAACTGGATCCGCTTTTGTCTATGTTGTTGGACCTGGAACTGGTACTTAAACTAGGAATATCAAGGTGCTCCAAGACTGAGCCATCAGCCTAGTAAAGGTTCAATGGACCTGCTATAGTCCTGAGGACACTATGTGGGAGCATATAAATCAATATCTATAAGAAAGATCATAGGTGTTTGAAAATGGTTACGGAATGAAAGCCCTAATAGTTAGGATTCAAAGCACGAATTATTGTACATTAAGTCTCATTACTCTCTCTAGGAAGGGTTACTAGGGTCATGTCACAAGATCCAGGGTTACAAGGTTACGCCTTCCTTGACCAACCCAAGAAATCAATCCTTCTAGTCACATAACTAGCCATATCCCTGATAGTAACAGACATAACTAGCTATCTCCCCAATAGTAACATACATCACTAACTCTATTCACTCACTCTAATCATTCACTAGCGTGGGGAATACAACGATTCATAGCCCTTTCAATCCACCGCACTTTCCACTGTACTTACCACCGCAGTTGGCTTTTCTCTTTACCACCAAATACAGACCTGCCAACCACCATCTGGATTCCTCCTTTGCTAGGGAACAACTGCTATAATAAACATCCCTAGCCCCTTATTTATACACTTCCTCAATTCAGAGAAAAACTACTCAGAGGATAAGGCAATGAGTTACTTAGGTTTGGGAGAGTATAGATCCCGAATTATTGTTATTGGTGAGGTGAGACAACTCTATAGCAGCTCTATTGGGGGAAGGCATAATGAAGGGGATAGCGTTAACATATATAAGAGGGTTAGTTACTGAAGTGTGTACATTAGTTACTAAATTTGAAAATTGACCTTAAACTTTGCTTTTGATAACTTTTCCTAATTTCCTCTTTTTAACGTTGCTTAGGCTATTATTACCGGTCCTTATGACTTGCTTGCATATCCTCGCGAATGGAATTTTCAGTAACACCTCACAACCTCAATCCTTAACGGAGTGTAAGTTACTTTTAGTGTAATTAATCTATCTATTAAGGGTTACTCTGTCTAGGGTTATTGCTAACACTCCTGGTTTTCCCTCAATCAATAACACTTCTTATGGCGTAAGTGAGGAGAAGCAGGTGTAAATTAATATTAGCTAGCGTAAAGGAAGATAAGTAGGCATGGTAGTAAGATTACGTAATAGGAATTTTCCTTTTCGTCACAGTTTCATCTCACATAGTAGTCAACTTCTTTATTTGGGTATAGTAGATAAGAGTGGAAGTAGCTTGAATGACAGTACAAGTATAGGGAATAGTCTGGTTAGAAATCCTAGTTTGTTTAGCAATAAACATCAGAACTTAGTGATTCAGCCTGGTCCAAGAGGATTCACTCTTATTAATAATTATATCAGTTATATGGCGGGAATACCAGGAGGTTCCATTTTCAGGTTGCCTGACTTATCAGGAAAGGGAGATGGAGATGCGGAACAACATTGGTTCCTGTGTGATGCCATCTAGAATGCAAAGGGTACCGCTAAAGATGCCAAGATGGTGGATTCCCAGACCACTTTGAGGGGTCAATCTCTTAATTAAGTGGTATATTAAGTTTGCGCAGAGCACGCCACTAGGCACTGTGATAACTTTAGATTAAGTAAAGCATCAATTCATCATTGAGTTCTAGAAACCCAAGACAGAGAAACAGAGCATTGCAGAATGAAAGGACATAAAGCAGATCGTGGGATAATCTGCATGGGAATATGACCAAAGGTTCAGAGACCTAATGAGTTAGTTGACCTACCAGATCCATGACACTCAGAAAAATGAATGGTTCTTTGGGGGACTTGTTCTCTTAAATTGGATCCCGCTGATGCAGTAGAGGATCACAACTCAGAGGGAGGCCTTGGAATAGGCCATGAAGATAGAATCAATTTCTCTTGGCCAGAACTTAGCATAAAGGCAGGCCTTCTTTGAGCTGAACTGAACTAAACAAAACTACAACTAGGGGACAACCGTGCTTCTGTTGTAGGTAGGGAAAGTAAGGGATGTTCTGTAAGTGGTCCCCATATGTTGGAGCCTGAAATGTAAGGATCCTTGTTGCTTTGTTGTTCCTTCCTTCTTGATTGGTTGAGGGACAAATAGAATAGATGCATGCTGTGTTGAGGTGTATTCCCATAATAGTGATAGTATGGTTTCTCTCATATGTTGGTTTGGCAAGTCTGAATAAAAAGAGAGTTTTTCAGGCCAAGATCCTAAGGTCATGATACTGGGGGCTGCTTTGAGGACAAGTTGTTGCTATGAGAACTTGATTCCTTTCCTAGAGCTAATAATCAGGTGGTTATTCAATATGATTGGTGGTTCTTAAATAAGGTTATTAAATACAATGATAAGGTCAAGATTAGTAGTATCCTTCTTATCTGTAGGAATCATTATCGGGCTTAGGATATGAAAGATTGTAGAAATGATTGTAAGCTTCCTAACTATGAAATATGATCTAACTGAGGCAAGAGATTGACTTGATATACGATGTAGCTAAGGTGAGTAATAAATGGATGACTTTATATAAGATATGACCTAAGGCTTTATATACTATATTTCCTTAGGGTGCATTGTATAGTAAGAGAAACTGAAACGGTCTAAATGAGTTCCTTTTGTAGCAGCTATATCAGTAAGAGGTATACATTGGTTATTCTCTAAGCATCTAAGAAGGAAGAAAATGCATGGGATCGAACCAAGGCTAAGCGGCGTGCAAAGCGAGACTGTATCTCCATTTCCTTTTGGTGGCGCAGTTCCGGTTATGGGCTATATATAAGGGGATGCTGGTCATTATATATTCATGAAGTACGCTTTAACATCGTATGGGATGCGATCCTAATTGAGCATACCATAATATTGTATACAAAGATATATATTATTATATATGTAATTATGCTTGCCTTATTCTTCCAGTCATGAATGAGAGACATTATCTATTTCATAATGCATTCATGAATTATATACATAATTACGCTCCCAATATAAGATATTGCCATACGTTATATGGGTAAACGGATGAAGATGTAACTAGGTAATTTGCTGGATGGATCAACAGACACAACATTTGGACGTGGACCTAGAGCTGCTCCTGCTTCTAGAACTACTGAAACGAGTGGGGGTGAAAAAACATGTGCTTAAACGACTGCTTAACCATTTCAAGGGGCTTAAACAACCGAAACAACTATCTATGCTGCAGGATCTGCTCGATCCGCTGGATATGGGATTGGAGAACCTTAATAAACATAACCAATTGCATAATCACCAGAATCTACTGGTTCATATACTGTTCATGTGACTGGATCAACTTCTAGCTATGCTATTAGGTATGCGGCTAGTGCTGGTGATTTATATATACTATTGCTGGATTGACTTCTGCATAACTAACTGACTCAATAGGATATACTGCTACTGATTCTGGTGGTTTTACTGATGCTTATGATGGCTTGGATGGCTATGGGTCTGGCCAAAGTAATGACGTATATAACATAGCTTGTGCTGCTTTATAAACAAAATCTACAGAAGGAACTAGGATGGATAGTTTCAGAACTAGAATTGGAACTGTAAGAGATGTTGCTACGGGTGATACCTTTACTTCTTACTCTACTGGTTCAACTGAGCACGAAGAAGAATGGCTTAAAATTCCATTTGCAATCATTTTATGGTCACTTAAGATATAGTTGGTAACATATAAAAGTGATGTTCCAATGACAACTATGTTTATTACAGAGCCCGCAGTATTTTTGCATCTCCGATTTTGAACATCTTCGCATAGGAGCATTTCCGCATCAGAGCAATGCGAATCAATGGCAGCACAAATAAGCCCCCTAGATGGGAAACCGCTTAGACTAGTAAGACTGGAAGAGGGAGAGATTAAGAAGCGCTGAAGGGTAAGGCCAGACTACGGGTTCTGGGATAACTTCCGGGACCCCATCTTTGTGAATCAAAACGTGTTATATCACCCGGTCTACCCCTAATAAGGGTTTGGGTCATTGGGCATAGAAAGGGTCTTTTTTGTACTAAGCAACTTAGCATTTCTGTGTGGGTAAAAGCTCACCTGCAGTAAAGGCAAGCAAGGGCAGCTTGAGCATGTTGTAGCACCACTTGAACGCTTCTCAATGGTCAAGCTAATGTTTTTGGTGGGATGGAATCATCAATGGGCTAGCCAACAATCACTAACTAAGCTTCATCAATCGATGGAGGGAGCATTAACATGTGCCTATTGAATACTATTCCATCAAAGTAATAATAAAAGTAGAATATTGAAAATATAGAGAAACACTAATATAAGGAAAGAAGAGAACTAATGGAGAAAAACAATAATAGGATAAAGAGTTAGTGGAGGAGAAGAAATGCTCTATTCTTATTAAATCAATAAGCTCTCTCTATGTCAACTTGAACATCTAAGAGCATGGTCTGGTCAACAGGATTAGATAGCCCGATAGAAGTAGGTTATCACACTTTCGTTCACTTGTGTATTGATGATGAGACTCCACTATTTGAGAGCGCCCTAGATCATATGGGCTAGGTTGGCGTCATCTTGAATTCTCCTTTGGATGAGCCTATGTACGTTGTAGAGCGCTTTGCACGTTTCTTCTTCATCTCCTGATTATAGTTGTTTCTCCCTCTTGATGATGTTGCATGGTTTAGCAATGATTGATGGGCTTATGCTTTAGCAACCTGTTTCTTAATGATATTCTATGGTTACATGTTGGCTTATGATCATATTCATGAGGGCAGAAGTGTGCCTCATTGATGTCTTGGTTGATGATAATGTGCTCTTGGTTACATGCTTTATCATGTATGGATGGTATCAACACCTTCATTTGATGGACCCTAACTTCAGACCACTATATTTCTAATGCCTTAGATCAGATGATGGTTTGTGATATACTGATGGAAAGCTCTTTCTAAGACCTTTCCAATGGTGTATGGAACTCCCTTAACTCCTTAGGGAATTGGAGCAATGAAAGCAAATTTTTGGCTATCTGTACCACCTTTCAAAGCTATTTAAGTCACTTGGATGTCGTATATTTTGCTGTTGAGGTCTTAATTTATGGATTCGACCTTGGATAAAAAGTGTACTACATATTTTGAGGTATGATGGTGATCCTGAGGAGTTTTTTTTTAATTGGCACATCACCTCCTAGAGTGCCCTCTCTTGGCACACATGTGGAGATTTTTTGATATTGATTGATGGTTGAGCTTGGGGTTTCTATTGTTGACTTGGCATCTTGTGGACACATGGCATGGATGTATTGGTCATGTGGAGGAGCGTATGGATTCATTGATTGGGTTATGGAATATTATGACTCTCCTATGCTCCTTGCATACTACTTCATTGAGCTCTCTCCTTATGTCACACTTATCTACTTTCGGATCGCACTGCAAATTGTTCGGGTGCTAGGGTGCATGTCACGACGTGTCGACTGATCCTCCCATCAAATAAAGCCCGCATATCCCATATAGAGCAGCTGAACCATCCTCGAAAGAATACCCTGAAGCTAGCCCCCTTCGGATAATGATGTCCATCACCCCCTAAACTAGTAGCTACAGTTTCGAGTGTTCCCCTTTGCCTTCTTCTCATGCTCAGGATGATACAGATTTGTATTATTCACAACAAGTGTAACATATATCGCCGGGTCATCGAAGGTCTTGAAGGGAGAGGTAGAAGGTGCGTGGAATGCATGTGAGTGGAAATTGTCACCGCTGTGTGGTTGGCTATCTGAGCTGCTGTGTGTGCTGCTGTGGCTGTGTTTGTTGTGGCTAGGGGCTATCGACGGCTTGTTGGTTGTCGTTTTTGCACCTCTATGTGTGTGTTGGGGAGGAACTGTTATGTGCCCCTGTGTGCAAGTCAAGTAAGGTATGGTCTTGAAAGATCTGACCTGATATATCATATATAAAGATAACACAGGCAGTAGGTCCTAGAAAGGCCTGGGAGGAAATAGATAAGTAAGGAGGGCATTGGAATATTGAGCTGAAATATGCTTCCTGATCATTTACGAGGCATTGGAACTTGATTGAGCTTATTTCCGCTTCCTGATCATTTACAAGGTATTCTCCTGACCGTCCCTATTTTGTACCTTACGGTAAGCGACATCTATCTCGCCGGCTTCGGAGGAAGAGAAGGAGCACAAGCCAAGGCTCTCAACGAAGCTTTCTTCTTGACGGTCGGTTTCTCTATGTCATAGAGAGAATGATTACTAGAACTGGAAATTTCTATTTCCATCAGGATCTATCTGGTTACGGGTGGCTGGACTGGGGACCTGACCCTAAAGCCTACTCTATCTAGTTACTTTCATATGAGCTTAGACGCTCAGCTCATGATAAGGAATAGGATTGGTCATGGAGGCATTAGTCCTAGAAAGTTTGGTTGTGGTTCTTGATTCATAACTGATAACAACATCATTATGTTTTCCCACTAGTCCAGCCAGTTATCTATAAGCTTGTGGGAATTGCCCTGATCTTGCCTCCTGCATGCATGTATGCATACATATAGGAGGCTAGTGCCGCTCTGGGAGAGAGCCAGGTGAATGGAAATGACCGACCAGTCATCTATATTTATGCCATAGCCACTAGAACATATCAAAAAGATTCCGGCATTGTCCTTCGAGGCCATCGCTAGGTTTATCTCAAGGTCAATCTTGGTGCCTTTCTCCATCCACAGGAAGTGTATCATGTCGGGAAATCCAGCTAGGTTGCGAGAGGGATCCATCCAAATCTAATTCCTCGAGTTGCATCACTTGATGTGCTTGCTCTGACATGCATGAATGAACTATATTCAGTAGTCAGTATGCATGAAATGCATGCTGCGTTAGGTAAGCATGGGAATAGTTGATCTTTCCCCCTGCCTAAGTTATCGATTCAAAGAAAGCATTAGAATATGTTACCTAAGTTTTCTCTCTTTCTACCTACTATATCTCCTTAGCTATCGAACTCAATTAAGCTCGTATTTATGGTGTGGTGTTTTCTCTTTATTATCTCTCTAGTTTTCACACATGGTATCATGAATTTTGAGGGGGCAAAGCATATCCCACTTAAGTCCACTCATTTGGACACTAAAAGGTGAAACCTTAATTAAACCACGCTGTGATTTCATAGGCTGGGAGAATCTCCTGAAGGGGGAAACATTAGTCGGTCAAGTACTTTGCCCCTCTCTTACTATATCATTATGAAGGCCCTGAACATCACGCAGTTTGGTAAACCGTCTCCTCTTCCATTTCGAAACCTGAGGCAAGGTTTGGTCAATATTAGTGGCATGACGCTCACCTGCCAAAAAGTCGTTGTAAAGTAGGCAGGTATAGTAATATAAGTAAGCGGCTTCAATTGATGAGTTTCTCCCATTTGTTTATGATTTCCAGTGTCCTATCTATGATGATCCCAAGTTCATTACTCAAACGTGCAATCACTTAGAGGCTGGTTCCCCTGTCTCTACTTCGGTACCGAATCTAGCTATGAGAGGGAGGGCCAGATCTTCCAAGGTTATTTGATTCTCCACCCACCAAATCGAACTGAAGTGGCCTCCTAAAGTGGTTTCCCCAACTGATAGAGTGTTGTTCCACCAAGTTGAAAGTCGAAGAAAGAGATTTCTCACTATTCACTATGAAAAAGACCCCAACACCCAATTGAGAATATAACACCCAATATCATACAGGAAACTCAGGGTTTTAACACTTGAGTGACCGCCCTACTTTTATTAATTGGGTTGCCTTATTATAACAGTAGGGGAAGCGCTCTATTAAACTTCGTTATTATATCGAAAGCGCAGTTCACTTTCCCCAATCCTAATACAACCCTATATCCATATGAAGGCGTTTAGAAGCTTCCATCAATCTAACCGGTCCTATTCTTCTTAGCACACATAGAAGATGCAAAGCTTAAATAATAAGAAATGGGGTGATTATGAGAATAGGCTTCCAAACGAGACTTGAACATCACTTGCAATTAGTACTTAAAAGGGATAGTAGCGCACCTTTCGCTATGCTCATAAGGTAAGACCTTAGATCTTTAGTCAACGTCATTCATTGTCCTTCCTTTGGGAATTCGATGTCATTCTCAGGGAGCCTATTTTCTTTCTAGATGGCACGTGTGGATACTAAGTACAATTAGGGAGGGAATATATGATTAGGGAAGGCATATATTGAGGCGTATATTGGGGCAGATGCACGTTCATTGGGGTAGATTGACTATTGATCTACTTAGGGCAGATCAACGATTGATTCGCTTGGATGGTGAAGGTTGGTGAAGGTTGATGAAGACCTTATTGGAGGCTACTTTTTCTCAACGGTAATGGTAGAAAAAGAAGTACAATGCACTAGAGCAAATGTTGACTTATAGGTGGAATGAAATTCGATGCCATTTGATCAAAACTAGTCGCTTTGATTCGATTCAATCCCTCCCCATCCTCAAACGCCACCTTCCTACGCTTCAATTTTCCCACTTCCTTACCGCGCTTTAGACCCAATTGTAGATCTTAATAAGCATCTTTTCCCTCTTTGTTTCTAGTTCTATATGGGCTAGGGCATGAAACCCTTTATCGCCGAGCTCTGCGCTTAAGTAAAATAGGCCTTATCGCCAAAGCTAACTACTGTGCCTGGATAAGATATTCCTCCATGAGTTAGCTGTATAATTGGAGTTTCCATCGACAACTTTTGGAGCTATCCTTGGAAAGCACCTACAATTGGTTACACGGTGAATCCATATGCTGTATAACTGGAGCTATCGATAGAAAGTGCTCATGGGTGCAGTCCACCAGGCTCTTTGTTGGATCTCTTGGCCCATAACCCACTGAAGGATCTATGATCGCCGTTCTCTAAAAGTGGAGATGGCTTAAATAAAATTAGAATGAATGCTGATAAGGTTTCTAAGCCAGTAATAAAATATGTATGTGCCGACCTAGTCTCACCCTCCTTGGTCTCACCCACCCTGATCTCGCCCTCCTTGTTAGGTGAGCTTCAAGTGTTCTCACGTTCTAGTTCCTTTTTTATTAGGCCAATAAAAAATAAAATATGTATGTCATGGACCTGACCTTGCCCTCCTTGGGTCGGTGCATTCTCACTTTTGAATGCCTATCCTGGCTGGGTATATGCTCTTCGGTTAATTAGAAAGAAAGTATTCCTTTTTCTCTAATCGGTCTTCACCCCTACCAATTTACCTGACCCAAAGACTGACTGATCACGAAGCTGTCTTATCATGAATGAATGCTAATAAACAAATATGTATGTGGAAATAGCCCTAATCTGAATAAGGCTTAAGGTAACCAACTGATCGGTTAGCATCCAACCATTGAGAGTACAACCGGTCCTTATCTTATGCTAACGAAGGAAGGAAGGAAGGAGGGTAGGCGTAATGGGGTCCTTACCCTACGCTTACAGAGGAAGATACAATTTCTACTTATCTTATGCCTATGTAAGAAAGGTAGATAAGCGAAATGGGTCCTTTTTACCTCTTCAGGGTAATACAATGACGACGATGGCTGGTTAGGGTTATCAAAAAATATAGCCCTTCGTTGGCAGGTAAAATTAATGGGTCCTTACTTCAAGCTTATGGTTGCTTACCACGAATGAAAGTGGTTAGTTAAGTACCAAAATGTATGTCCTGACCTAGCCTCACCCTTCCTAACCTCACCCTCAAGCTTCTTCACTTAGAAGTGCCTACCGGAATAACATGTTTCATAGGCCAATCAAATAAGGAAAGATGTCTGTCTATCCCTCCTTGGTCTCGCCCGACCTTTGATCTTTCCCGGCCTAACCTCACCCTCTTCAGCTTCAAGCTTCCTAAAATTTGAATACCTACCCCGAGTACGTGCTCTTTGGTCAATAAGAAAGGGTCGTCAATAAGAAAGTAAGTGTGTCCCGCATCCTTGACCTCGTCCAACTCGACTTTCATCAAAAAGCTTTCTCACGTTGAAACGCCTATTGGAAAAACATGTTTCTTAGGAATTTCTTGCTATATCCTCTGGGGGATAGGAGTGACCCATAAGAAAATATGACGACTGTTGTAATGGTTCTCACCCTGATCAACTTACCTAACCCGAAGCTCTTATCATGAAGCTTATCCCGAAGCTGTCTTATTCCCAACAACTTCCAATAAGAAGATATGTGTGTGCTCATTTGACAATGTCTTATAGTACTTATAGTAATTGACTGGTTAACTAGTTTTTTCTTCTCATCTGAACATGGCTTACAGTGACTTACTACAGTCCTTACCTTAGCTTATGGAGGAAGATAAGTGCTATGAAGAAGGGTAGGTGATACGAAAGAGGATAGGTGAAATGGGGTCATTACCTTAGCTTATAAAAGAGAGTAGGTGTGATTATTCTCTCGTTACCTTCCTTACACTTATAAGAAAGAGGGTAGGTGAAATGGATCTTTATGACTTGAAGCAGCATAAGCGCAGTTGGTATGCTTATAAAGGAAGGTACAATTTCTCCTTGCCTTGCCTTACGCCTACAAAAAAGAGTGGGTATAATTGGAGTCCTTACCTTCTTACACCGTTTATGACTGCTCAATCTTGACTTGAAGGAAAGGAAAACAGTTAGGTCAGTACCAGCCATCTGAATCTACCTCACCTCACCAGAGCCTACCTTACGTCCGCCTTATCTGAGGCTGCCTAAGGGTCCTGACTTACAGGAGATCATAGCCAGCAGTCTGAGCCATATTCCCCATGCTTGCCTTGGGTGGAGAGATAGAGTCAGTGCGGAAGCTGAAGTGAATGAAGTTATGTTACCTCATTGTCATTGCTACTCGACTTGGATACTTGGGCTGGGCTACTTGGAGCGGCTACCGGTTCTAGAAAAAGGCCTCTCCTTTTAGTCGAATGTTGGGTTGTGTTATATTGTTTCCACGACTAACCCACGTAGTTAACTGGGGGGTTAGAGGGGGGGTAGAGACCCCCCTCTGTTGCGCTAATTGCATAGCGGTGGGTCACAGGGGGTTTGAGGGGTGCAGGTAACCCCACTCTATGGGGTCTGGGGCAACGCCCCAGAAATTTTTGGCTTTGGAACCTATGTTAGGTTGGGCGCACCCACCTATGGTTTTGTGCAAGATTTTCACACATGTTTTTTGGACGCGATGGTTTTCGGTCCATGGTTTTGGATGCGATGGTTTTCGGTCCATGGTATTGGATGCTTCGACATGTATACATATATATTATAACATTGAAAGGAAAATTATGAAAAATCAAGCTAGTAATCCCGGTTTTGGGATCCAGGGGAAAATATCTGTGTATATTCGTTTTATCTGTTATGCTCTCGCATTGTTTATTTTCTGCGTTTTAGAATTCGTATGCAGGTAATTTATGTACGGGGTTAAAACCTACATTTGGTATCAGATTTGTTTTGGCTTCAAGGGGACGCCTTTGTCGTTGAGGGGTTTTCCTCAGGCCTGTGGTAGACCCTATTCAGTGGGAGATCTACGAGATCAATTCTAGTGGTGAAAGAAGATGGTGAGCAGTGGAAAGATAGAGATCGAGAAATTTAATGGTTAGAGTTTTGAGTTGTGGAAACTCAAGATGGAGGATCTGTTGGTGGATAAAGATCAGTGGATCGCTGTAGATCCGGGTACTAAACCAATAGGAGTGTCTGATGAAGAATGGAAGAAGTTGGATCGTAAGGCAAAGAGTACAATACGATTGTGTGTCTCAGATTCAGTATTGCTGAATGTATCAGGGGAAGCTGCGGCGAAGGCTTTGTGGGACAAGTTAGGGACTTTGTACCAATATAAGTCTCTGGTGAATAAACTGTTTCTACGGAAAAAGGTGTATAACTTGAGGATGAAAGATGGAGACTCGGTGACAAAGCATCTGAACATATTTAATACTATGGTAAGTCAGTTAGCATCTGTTGATATCAAAATTTCAGATGAAGATAAGTGCATCAATTTGTTGTGTTCTCTACCAGATTTGTGGGATAGTCTGGTTATTGCAATAGGTAGCAATGCAACTGCCTTGCAGTTTGATGAAATAGTCTCATCCTTGCTGATGGAGGAGATGAGACAGAAAAATATAGAGAGCCAGAATGGTGATGCCTTGTTTGTACGAGGACGGTCCCACAACAAAACAAAAATAATTCATCGAGTGGGAGATCTAAATCTAGAGGGAGATCTAAATCTCCAGGAAAACCTGTAAAGGTGGTGTTCTAGAAATGCAGAAAGGAAGGGCACTACAAAAGTGACTGTAAATCTAAAGCTCTTGACAAAGGAAAGGGATCTGATGATGCTCCTTCTGCAGAGGCAAAAATCACCTCAGATGAATGTGGGGATGTGTACTTGGCTTCTTCAAGTACACATGTAGATCATGAGTCATGGTTGATTGGTTCAGGTGCATCCTTTCACTTCACTCCCCATAGAGAGTGGTTCTGTGAGTATGAGAAATACAATGGTGGTGATGTCTTCTTAGGGGATGATAGGAAGGCTAGAATCGTTGGTCGTGGAAAAGTAAAGTTGAAGTTGCAAGGTAGAAGGGTTATAACACTTCCAGGTGTTCTACATATTCCTGCATTGGCCAGAAATCTGATTTATGTAAGCAAGCTGGATGATGCAGGTGTAAAAACAGTGTTTGAGAAGGATTCCTGCAAGATGGTTCGGGGAGCACTGGTATTGATGCAGGGAGTTCAGATTGGAACTCTATACAAGTTGCAAGGTAGCACTGTTGTTGATGGGTGCAAGAGTTTTGTGGTTCCTAAAAGTGGAGTAGAAAATCTAGTGGTCTCTGGAGAGAAGACCATGCTGTGGCATAAAAGGCTTGGAAATATTGGAGAGAAGGGCCTTCGAATACTTCATGGTAAAGGTATGGTAGAAGGTATGAGTAATAGCTCTCTGGATTTTGATTTTTGTGAAAATTGTGTATACGGGAAGCAGAATCGGGTGAGTTTCCCCTTTGGTGGTAAGAGGGCCAAACAAATATTAGAGCTTGTGCACAGTGATGTGTTTGGACCTGTGAAGGTTCCATCATTGGGTAAGTCTGTGTACTATGTATCATTTATAGATGACTTCTCAAGGAATACATGGATATATTTCCTTAAGAAGAAATCTGAAGTCTTTGACAGGTTTAAAGAATTTAAGGCTCTCGTGGAAAACCAGATAGAGAAGAAGATAAAGGTGTTGAGGACAGATAACGGTGGAGAGTTTTGCAGTAAGGAATTTGAAGAATTCTCTAAGAAGTGTGGTATATCACGGCAGAAGACTACTCCATATACACCTCAACAAAACGGAGTTGCAGAAAGAATGAACAATACGTTGATGGAAAGGGCAAGAAGCATGCTCAGTGGTGCCAGGTTAGGACATGAATTCTAGGTAGAGGCGGTGGAGACAACATGTTACCTAGTCAACATATCACCTTCATCAACGTTGGAGGATAAAACTCCACAAGAGGTATGGACTGGTAAGAAACCCTCTCTTTCACATCTAAGGGTATTTGGATGTGATGCATATGTACATGTTCCAAAGGAGAAATGAACCATGTTGGATAGTAAATCTGAAAAGTGCATATTTATTGGGTATCAGGATGGTTTAAAGGGTTATAAGCTTTGGAACCCAGTAACAAGGAAGATTGTGTACAGCCGAGATGTGGTGTTTAGAGAGGTGAAAGATGTTATTAAACATGAAGTCCAACCAAAGGAACGTGAGAAGATAGAGTTTGAGCTAAAAGAGGAAGAATCAGGCTCTACAACAGAGGAGGAATCAGAAGATGAAGCGCCACAAACTCCAGGTGTGAGAAGATCAGTTCGAGAAAGAAGGCATCCAGAAAGGTATAGTCCATCTACTTTCTGTTCAATTTTTGTTTTATTTATTACTCATGATGATCCTAGAACTGTGAAGGAAGTAGTAGATTCAGAGGATGGAAAACTCTGGAAGGAGGCCATGGTTGATGAAATGGTATCTTTGCACAAAAATGAGGCTTGGGATCTGGTGGAGTTGTCGGCTGGAAGGAAACCCATTGGCAGCAAATGGGTGTTCAAGAAGAAGACACATGCAGAAGGAAAGGTGGAGAAATACAAAGCTCAGTTGGTAGCAAAAGGTTATTCCCAGGTGCCAGGAATTGATTTTGGTGATAATTTTTCTCCTGTTTCCAAGGTAGCTTCTATTAGATTAAATTTATCTGTTGCTGCTGCCTTTGATTTTGAGGTAGAACAAATGGATGTGAAGACAACATTTCTTCACGGGGATTTGGAAGAGGAGATCTACATGAAGCAACCTGAAGGCTTTGCAGTGAAGGGTAAGAAAGAACTGGTATGCAAGTTAAAGAAGTCTCTGTATGGGTTAAAACAATCACCAAGGATGTGGTATCAGAAATTTTATACATTTATACAAGGACTTGGCTTCACTAGAAGCAAAGCAGATCACTGTGTGTATTTTAAATTAATTGGTGATTGTATTATTTATCTGGTCTTGTATGTGGATGATATGTTTCTGGTTGGAAATGACAAAGAAATTATCCAGGATTTGAAGACCCAATTTTCCTCCAAATTCGACATGAAAGATCTTGGTGCTGCAAATTATATTTTGGACATGGAAATTAAAAGAGATCGGCAAAGAGGAAGCTGTGGTTAAAATAGAGGAAGTATGTCGAGACAATATTGAAAGGTTTAATATGCAGGATAGTAAACCGGTGAAGGTTCCTATTCTTGTAGATGTAAAGTTATATGCTGAACAGTGTCCCAAGACACAAGAAGAGGAAGAGGATATGTCCCATGTTCCATATGCAAGTGAATTCGGTAGCCTGATGTATGCGATGGTCTGTACTAGACCAGACATTGCACATGCAGTGGGAGTATTGAGCAGGTTTATGTCAAAACCAGGGAAGGAGCATTGGACAACAGTGAAGCAGGTTTTCAAGTATTTGCGTGGCACTAGTGATTATGGTTTGTGCTACCAAGGAATACTAGGATTGGATAGAGTTTTGGATATCCGTGGCTTTGCTGATGCAGACAGGATTGGAGATCTGGATCAGAGAAGATCTACAAGTGGGTATGTGTTTAACCTATTTTGAGGTACAATCAGTTGGATGAGTAAGAAACAATCTGTAGTGGCACTATCAACTACATAGGCAGAATACTTGGCAGCCACAAGCAAGTACAAGGAGCTATAAGGGTAGATTGTGACAGCCAAAGTGCAATTTTCTTGGCAAAGAACCCTGCATATCATTCAAAGACAAAGCACATTAATGTTCAGTATCACATTGTGAGGGATATGATAGAAGATAAAAAGGTGTTGTGGGTAAATGTGGACACTTTGAAGAATACTGCAGATGCATTGACAAAATTTGTGAGCTCTAAGAAGTTCTCTTGGTGTAGAGAAACAATGGGCATTGCAGGGCTAGATAAATGACTAAGCTCTCTTGTGGCCCCCTGTGGAAAGAAAACAACAAGTGGGAGAATGTTGGGTTGTGTTATATTCTTTCCACGACTAGCCCATGTAGTTAACCGGGGGGTTAGAGGGGGGACAGAGGCCCCCTCTTTGTTGCGCCGATTGCGTAGCAGTGGGTCATAGGGGGTTTGAGGGGTACAGGTTGTTATCTCAAAATCAGGCCCTGGAAGGCTGCAGACCAGGAAGACTTCAAGTAACTGTTTCAGACCTACTTTAGGCTGAGGCTTAGCCTCCTCAACCTGAGAGGGCTCTCTCTAAATGGGTTAATGATTTTGTTTAAGATAAGATGGCTAACTCTTTGTGAAATAACTGTGACAAATATGGATGCTGGAAATACATTAAACATGTATCCATTGGGCCTATGGAGTCAACAACACCTCAGTAAACAATGATACTGCCTTTACATAGAAGTCAGGGCATTCAACATTTGAGTATTCAGAACATAACACATATGGAACCACAACTCATAAATGCATACAGGAAATCAGAGCACAATCAGTGAATTCTGAGTGATTATACATCTATGCAACTGTAAAAGACATTAAGGAAAGGATAAAACCACACATTCTGAACATAGAAATCCTTCATGAATCCTGAGAAGTAAAGCAGCCAAATTGTATTACTGAAACTCTGTCGTTACATAAGCCAAAACAATGCTCTATTATAAAATTTCCCAACCCCCATTACATTGCTGTTTAAGCTATATATATAATTCTTATTCTAGCTGATCGAGATTCCTCCTCCAGCATGAGGGGAATTCGATTACTACCTCTAATGACACCTATTAACCTTTTAACAAACTAATAAATACAACTGACTGCTAATTGACAGCTCTAGAAACCTAAAACAATTAGGATTCTAATTCTACATCATGCTGAACATAGTATTTATTACAACCAAGATCCATTCTCTGCCAAGTGGATTACTACAGCTGTAGCTTTGATGGATGTTTAAAGCTGCTTGCTGGACTTTGATGTCGCACTTTCTCCATTGCCCCTGAAAAATAGGAAATTGTCCCTGTTTATCGGCCTTTGGTTTTCCTCAAAGATGTTCGAATCCAATGAACTATGCCCTTCATCTTTGATTATACAAAACATATCAGAATGCCACGTCTTTGATCTGCTGTCTACCTTTGCCATGTGTGAAGGGCAAAAACTCTTTTAAGCTGTTTTGACATATTTTGAACTGTAGTAAATGTGATCACTTTAGAACAAAAGTCTAGAGTTGGTTTTGAATATATGTTTCCTCCACCTGTTTGTGGTGCCCTTTGAGAGTAAACTTGTGGTCAGCATATGACATTTCCCAAATTCCAGAAACCTGCCTAGGTGAATCACTCCCTGCCCATTGGACATGGTCTCTTATATCAGAGTCAAAATTCAGTTGTTTTTCCCTGAACCTTGACTGTTTTTACATTCTGTAACGTTACCTGGAAATGCAATCTCCTCTGGAGTGTTCAATTTGTGAATTCTTTTGAGCTTCTTGTAGGAGATATACGAGTAGAAACACACGTCAAAGGTATTGCAGTTAATCTTCATAGAAAAATACAATGGCTGACATAGTTCCTGTCCAAGGTTCCATTCTAGAGGTATCATCATCACAAAATATACATATTTAGAACCAACAACCATTTCTCAGTGAGCCAAACATGCCAGAATCTGGGCCACTTCATTTTGTTGTTCTAGGTCCAAAGTTGGAATTCACTGAACCATCACACTTGAGAAAAGTGTGTAATGTTTCTTCTGCCAAAATGCCATACAGAGACAATGTAACTGTTACAATTGTCAAAACCATCAAGATCAGTGCTGTTTAGAATTTTCCTGTTCTCCATCATTGTTGTGTTTAACCAACAGTAAAAATCACCATGACGATCATGAAAGTGAAATTTGAAGTCACTGCTTAACTTTGTAAGACCCCTTTCTCCTGGCAAAGCAAATACCATGATTCCTTTCCTTGGTGCACTAAACCAAAAATCATCTGGCATCATATCCTTTGTCCTTGGATGCTTCTTTGTTGCAAAGAGAACTCCATGATCAGATACTGTAATAGATGGTCGAACCTAGTAAGGGCATTTATGAAGATGGAATCCCCGAAGTATACATCTCCTACCAGGTTGAACTTCATCATTGAAATATGTGAGAACTCATTCAAAATATTTTACATAGCGAATTTGGCTTGGAAGAACAAGACCCTTGCCATCTATACACCGTTTCTGGTTGTAATAGGCAATGGATTCTTTAGCAGTGGGGTAGAACTTGAGGTAAAGAAAAGACTCGATATCATGAGCCCTGTTCTAGCCATGCCAGCTTTACAATGAACAACTACTACATTCTCAATATCTTCCTTCATAATTGACCACATTTACAAACATCATAATTGCATGAATTTGATCAATCAAAGGAATGTGAAACCTTGTGTCAAAATACGAAAGCTTCTTGCTACATATCAGACAGCCCTGACAACCTTTCGCCGCTCTATTTGATTTGTCAAAGGGCACTGCATCTCTGTCCAACTGATTTGGATCATTGCTGCACCGGCAATACTTTCTGCAGATACAACACCCAATTCATTCTTAGCTGTAGAGGGGTAATACGCCCGTGCATCACCAAGAGAGAGAACTTCTGCTCGGATTATATCCCCAGGGCGAAATGATGTGTACATATCAACCTTGTCAATCTCTGTTGCTCGAACATCCTGTTGTCTCACAGTACCTGTAAACTTTTCTTTCACTGCTCTTGTCCCAACACAAATAATATTCACTGTGGCCAATCTTACCATCACCTTTGTGACTCTCGCTGTAACAATGGCTCCTGGTTCAGGCACAGCCCCGTGCTCCTTCTCCTTCAATACTTCAACAGTGGGTCTTTTCTCTACAGCATTTGCAAAAGCAGGAATGACGCGCTTTAAGCCCTGTGCTTGCCATGTGCTTCCATAACAACAGTGTAAAAGTCGAGGTAGAAGCTGCTCGAAATAATAAACAGTAAACCCCAAAGCTCATCCCTCGGGTAATCTGCCGCGATTTTAAACGAAGCCAAGAGCTTCAGGAACGCCCTAAGATCCCCCTTACCGGTGGAAACCGTATACTTATCAAATTTAATTTCTTTTCTCCAAGCCTTAGCAATTCTTCCGGGCCGAATCCTTGACATCCGACTGAACAACACGGCTGTCATCGTTACCAAAAATGAGGAAAAGTGAATCTAAGAGTAAGATGCGAGATTTTCTGTTTATAGAAATTTAGGGCCTCTTCTCCTCTATGTGAGTCAAGCCACACTCTACGAAATCACAGCTGTCCAGAGGTTTTATCACCAGCTTCGCCGCGTCAGGGACTCCACTGAACACCACCGCCAATTCCTTCTGAAGGGTTTCAAACTCGTTAGTAAACAGAACCCTTTGTCTCCTTCTCAACAACAACTGCAACATGTGTCAATACCACAACACCTAACGATCTAAAACACAACAGATTCTGATAAGTATGACAGTTGGGTGAGAATGACTATGGATTCGAAAAAAATCCCCAATTTCGTAGCGCAGCCAGTGCAAAATATAAATTATGCGCTACGAAATCACTTAAAGCATGTTGCGCTGCGAAACTGCTGAAAAGGATTTATGTGCTGCGGAAACACTTCAAAATTATTTCATGAGCTACGAAATAACCTAAAAAGCTTTGCGACGCATAGTAACTTTTGAACAAAACTGACACATGGCTATGAGACTAGGGATGAATGAGAATACATAGTTGACTCAAGACTTTAAAACAAAAATCAAACTTAGACTAGCACCAATTTTTTTTTTTTTTACCATCAAACTAATGTGAGCGGTTTTGAAATTAGAATTCTTGAGTGATAACACAGGTAATCCCACTCTATGAGGTCCAGGGTAATGCCCTAAAAAATTTTGGTTTTGGAACCTATGTTAGGTTGGGCGGACCCACCTATGGTTTTGTGCAAGATTTTCGCACGTGTTTTTTGGATGCAATGGTTTTTGGTCCATGGTTTTGGACACGATGGTTTTCGGTCCATGTTATTGGATGCTTCGAGATGTATAAATATGTATTATAACATTGAAAGGAAAATAATGAAAAATCAAGTTGGTAATCCCGGTTTTGGGATCCAGGGGGAAATCTCTGTGTATATGTGTTTTATGTGTTATGCTCTCGCATTGTTTATTTTTTGTGTTTTAGAATTCGTATGCAGGTAATTTTTGTATGGGGTTAAATCCTACATCGAGCGTGCTTTCGCAACCTCATTCGCCATTCTTGGCTAATCAAATTGCTATTTACGGGGCAAGTCCGCGCCTCTCAAATGGATTTGAAATTACTGAACTATGCCCTTTGAGATTGGTTCCCTATGATTGCCAGGTGTTGATTCACGAGATGCCGGTACTCCATATCCGGTATCAATGCCAGGTTTCAATGCACTCAATTCCAAGAGTCGACCCAACAGTCGATCCCAGGAGTGTCGATGCTGCTAGTCGTTTGTCAATTCCGGTACTCGATTCGGGTTTCAATGCACTCATACAAGAGTCGATGTCGGTACTCACTCGATTCTGGGGTCACTTGATGACAGGTGTTTATGCAGTCAATCCAGATGGCAATGCTGATAGGCGCAATCCAGGTGGCGATGCCATTCATAGTTGGACTCGGCTACTCAAATCGGTCGGCTACTCAACTGGGCCACTTGGCCTGGCTTATAGGCAGGCTGGGCTGCTCGCTTGGGATACTCGACTAGAGCAGGAAAAATACATGTTCGTTACTTACGAGCATTTAGACAAAGTTCCACTGAGCTGATTTGATTGTGGATTTTTATGAACTGATTAGTCTTATTAGGTTGGCTGGGAAGGTGCGGAAAAAGGCAACTAATGAGTATTCTAGAGAGGAAAATTCCAACTGATCCATCTCCCAATAGCATGTACCCCTCGAGGGCTAATATAGAGTTTACCCCATCAAAGTACAATCTTTTGTACCCATAATTACCCATAGCACGTCCCAATATGATGTAACATCATAGAGATAGGTGGTACACCGGAAGGACGGAAAAAGCACACATTGGCAGAGCGGAGCATAAAATGAGTGATGAGATTGATTCACTTGATCGGTAACATCTTATGGAGTAGGTTGCTTCACAAGGGACTGATGCTTGATAGTCATTGATTGAGTGATGTTGAGTAGTCAACTAGAGGGGTGTTCACAACTGATGAGTCTTGTGAGAAGGGTGTTACCAACGAGCATTGACCCATCTTATGAGAAAAGTGTTCCAACTGATACATCTTCCAAGAGAGGCATCCCCATCATTCCAAATCTAATGTCCCAACCCAATAAGTAGCACATCTCACGTCCCAATATGAGGCAACACTGACCGAGTGAGATAGGTGGTCCGCCAAACCCACGAATCAACACTGGACACTAGAACCTACCACCTGACCTAGCCACCTTACCAGTTCACTCCCCCGGTATGGCCCAGTACGTATTCAATCCATAGTATGCTTTTAGTCCGCTTTCCATTCAACCCATATCAGCCAACATCTTTCGAGAAAAGCGTCCCCATCATAACCTTCTCACACGTCCCCATCATACCCACCCGATGTCCCAATATGTAGCCACATCTTACAAGAAAGATGTTACCATTTAAATGGGCCACATCTTCGGAGAGGAAGGGTGGTGGTCCACTGCCTTCTTGTTTGTCTGTTTGTGAACTGATAAGCCTCTCATTACCCATCGGCCAGTGCCAGTTGGCCTCGATTTGAACACCCAGTTGATGTCCAAGTTAATCACTTTATATACTTGCACCCCAACAAACTAGTGAAGCCAAGGTTGGACGAGGTGAATGAGCTTGGATCCTCTTTGAGTGATACAGGGCTGGGCTTTTTGACTGGACTATTCGACTCGGCTAATTGGTTTGGCTAATCAAAATGCTTAGAAACCAGGCTTGATATAGTCAGTTCCTAGAAGCTACGGTCAGTCAATGCTTAAATAAGTTATACTCATTGGATGCTATACTCAGTGCATTAAGCTCTAGTTCGTGCCCAATAAGCCGTGCCCATCTGGTGTACGTGATCAGTTTTCAATCCACCCGTCCCAGTGAGTGGTACATTCCAAGTGGTCATCCAAGATTCAATGCAAGGAATCATGCTACTACTCGATCAGTCAATCCAATAAAGAGTCATAGTCCCTGGTAGATGATGCTAGTCGCAGGAGTCGATCCAAGGTTCGTAGTAGCTTGTTGGCAGTATGAGCGAGAAGGCCCAGCATGAACCTCTAGTTAGGAACCTATACTAAGCGAACCTATACCCACATAGCTCTGGAGATCGTGGTATGGTACAATGTGGCAAATAGTATGGGAACACAAATTATATCTTACCTATGATAGACTGCACAGTTGGACTTGGATACTCAGCTTGGATCCCTGGATACTCATCTTGGATTCGCTTAAAGGTTCGGAACAATGCTAAGAATAAAGAGGCATTACTTACAATGCACCTGTTTAGGATATTTCATTCACGCTAGGAAGGGAGTCACAGTCAGGGAGCCGAGGAAGGTAGCCATGTTGATACAGGTGGATTTAGAGTTCGATTTAGTGCAACCAAGTTAGGTGAAGGCACAAAGTGAAATTGGAACAAATTATATATAATTTTCGTATTCGCTATTTTGATTTAGCTAAATCTCTTCCTTAGGGAGTCCAAGCATTATGGCTCATCATGGGTATTCAAATGAACTTTTCTATTATGAAAATTGGCATTTAATGAACTTTATCTATAATTGCCAGGATTGAATCTTTTTCTTGAGATTTTGTAGCAAGAACCTCGCTGCTTCTTGATTGATTGCGGGTGAAAGGAAAGAACGATGGAGAAGGCTCCCTTAATTGGATACCCAATTGGGGAAAATGACCCCCTAAACACCGGACCAGAGGCAGGAAATAAAGGAAAGATAAGGACCCCATGTTCTTGACTCTCAACCCTACAACCTCCACCCTTGAGCGAGCCACCCCACAAGTTACTACCTTAGCTGGGATACTTGGACCGTGCTACTCGGCTTGGGCTCATGGGTTGCTCGGCTAATCCACTGTGGCATGGTTACTCGGCTACTTGGCTATTCAAATGGGCTTGGTGACTAATTGAATGGACTAATCGAAAAGGGCCTATTCACAAGGAGAGGGAGGGGCTAATAGAAGGGGACAAATCCAATGGGCCTAAGCAATGGGGGGGCTACTTCTATGGGCAGCTACACATATAGTACTCACCAGAGAAGAATACACGTAGAAAGAAGTCACACAATTAGGTTACACACGATGAGGTTGGATGGGGGTTAGGTTACACAATGGAGGTTAGGTTACACGATGCATGTCGAGTTCGATGTTGATGTTGATTGGCGTTGGCGATGGCATTGCCAAGCTTATTGAGATGGAAAAACAGTTCCTACAACCGTTGACACTTACCGAGATGGAAACACAGTTCTTACAGCCGCTGACACTTACCGAGATGGAACACAATTCCTACAGAGACTCGCAAGGAGGGGCACTAATCCAATGGGGAATACTCAATAGGAAGGAAGTTAGACATCATACCTGAGCCCAAAAATTGATTGATTTATGGCCTTAGATTTGGGGCAGGAACTATGTTTCGTTGGAACTGATTATTTCACTTATTCTAATTCCCCATTTTTGTCAAATAACAACTTGAGTCAGAATGGCATTTCCAGAAGTTTCTCTAAGTTGGGATGTCATAATTAAGACATTGATAATTTTTGCCACTTACGAACATCTCGATTTATTTAGCCATGCTATCACCAGAAAAAAAATAAGAGTGATCTCTTTATTGCCTTAGGATGCACAAGTAGGCTCTCAATAGTAGGAGAGGAATTTCTTGCTCGACCATAAGGGATAGGGAGAGGTGCCGTAAGGCTGCTCTCAATGGTAGGAGAGGAAGCACCTATTTTAGATTATGCTGGTTCTTCTTTAGGAATATTATTAGTTTCTTTCTCTACGACCTCGCACTCTCGTATTTTCACAACCCCAACAACTTATATGCTTTCAGAATCAACAAACTTCAACTACACATGCTCGGATTGCATGGAGAGAGGAAGGATGTTGCCCTACTTTAGCCATTTATTTTTGTTTTGACAGATCACACCAGTCAGTCGTGGGATGGGATCATTGGGTCGGAACTGCCCTCTTTGATTTCTTCAGTACAACCAGACTACATATATTGTTTTCGGGCTTGCATTAGGCACTACATAGAATAGTGTTTTTATTTACTTTTTTAAGCAGGAAGATAGAAAGTGGGTGGCATGACACAGGAACCACCTTTCATAGGATCATCATGCGTGGGAACTACCCTTTGGATTAATCCCTTACTTATAATATCTTACGTCCTTTGGTCGGTAGGCACTTTGAACATGTTGGCACTTTGAACATCACCATTTACCTGCTGGCCTACAGAATGAATTTCGGTTGGACCTACAACAAGTCTTGGTTGGATCATTTTCATTGTTTGGATTTAGTCAATACAGCTAGCTAGACCCCGGATATTGGATGGAATAAGGAATCACCTTACATGCATTAAATCATCGATTTGGATAAAGAAAACAAAGAGTTCGATAACCCTGTGGATGAAATGACTCCGAACCTAGATCAACAAGGTCCTATATATCTCAAATTGCATCTTAGAAGGTTCTTAGGATCCACCGGAACAACCTCACTAGGGTTCCTGTGCCCCCAACCGGGTGGGTGCCTTAATATGGAGCCCGAAATCTGCAAATTAGTCCACAGGCCGGCCGATCAGGCGAGCTTTAGAGAATAGACCTTGTTGATCTAGGAATAACCTTATTATTACGTATATACACTTCTTATTTGCTTTCATTTTCACCACCCTTCCTCTTCTATACTAACATAATTTTACGTTGGGTACGCGCGTTTTCAACAATGAAGGGAATATTCCTATCTGCCCTTAATAACCCATTCATTTAGCCAACAAATAATCGAAGTAGGGGAGGCATGCTATGAACCCCTTTACTTACTTATTGGAAGGAATAACCTTAATGAAATGCGGGTACGTGGTCAAGTTACCTCCTGAAAAAGGAAAGTTATTTACCCTATATGGACCATACCTGACCTGTTGGAACCCTCAACAACCAATGTTTTCTTTATTCAATGCATGTTTCTCGGTATCCACCGAAACAACCTCAAAATACCAAGCTTTTTCTGAGGGTACCTGCCCAATAGCCTTATAATCGCACAAGGTGGAACAATATATACCCATACCCAATTACTTATGAGATATATTATGCACTTGTTGGGGTCGGAGGCACTTTGAACATTTATTTGTCTCAACTTTTGAAGCCTACATGATGAATTCATGGTAGTTTACTTATACTCAGAACCTTTAGTATTAAACTTACCTTTACGCGTACTTCTGGATCAATTACTTGAACTTAGAGAGCACCATTCACATAGAGCATTGCTTCATATAGCATTCACTAGCATTTGAAAACACTTGCTTAATTCATCACTTAGGAAGGAGGGACTACTATTTACCTTTCCGGACGGGATCAACCAAGCAAGCTGACCCTTACCCTTTCTTATTGCCTTCACCCTAGGACATGGAGAGCTGCCCAACCTAGTAGTGCTGAAGCCAAGAACACCTTATACGGGAGGCATAACCAACCCCCTACCTTTCTTCCACACAAACTCTTTACCCACCTGAACCACTAGACCTATATTCGGAACTATACCTTTCTTCCCTAGACCACCTGAGTCATTTATTGCCTCAGGACGGAGGCCCACTTCCCCTTTCAGAACCGGATCCCCTTACCCTTACCTATAGTACTCCCTTCACCTTAGTTGATGGAGTGCTTCCCTTACTAAAAAACTTACTGAATGAATGAATGCTTCTTAGTTAGGGAGTACCAATATGACCTATCCCGCTTAGGAGCCAATACGATTCTAAATCCAATGCCTTCTAGTAAGGAATACTTAGTTGATACGGATGACAGGTGTTACACAGTAATTTGTCACTGCCTTCCTTCCAGTCTTCCTACTGTGTCATGTGTCCAATTCATGTTAGACAAATGCTCTCTGATGCTACCAAATGACCCACTTTTCCAAAGGTTTCTGCATCATCGCGTCTGTTTTACAAATAAACGCACTGATGGGCACTCCAAAACAGTCCAAAAGCGCTGCCATTGCGGAAGTACACGTGATTCCTGCGATGGTCGAATTTCATGTGCCAACGCCACTGTCGCTTGTAGTTTCCCGCGATGACCTGACTATCTCCGTTATGCAATAGCGATGTGAGCGCGACAGACCAGTTATGTGCCCGCGATGATCTAGATTGGGCGAATTTGTTCCAACAGTCGGCCTTCCAGATGACTCCAGACCTGGTTGTTGGGCTTGTTTATGTCGTCCTCCTTTCTCTGGCATGGTTGTTCCGTCATTTATGCTACCTTCCTTGGAGATAAGCTCATCCTCCCACCATTCATGGAGACTTCTTCTCCTATTTAAACTCTCACCATTGCTATGTGTTGCTAGTTTTTGGATAGTTTGGAATTATTAGTCTTTGGAGTGTTGCTGTTAGTACTTGTGAGCTTGTTAGATAGCTGGTGTGAGTGTGACAAGTGTGGGATTGTTGAGAGCTTGAGGAAGGTTTTGAAGTGCCTTTGATCTTGTGTAAAACTTGTGAGTGAGAGAGACTTGTGTATTGGGAGATCCATCTTCAAGAGTGAATGCTTGAGGAACATGCTGGCTGGACCCTTCTAAGAAGGCTTGTGACGTCAAGACCTTGGTTGTAAGCTTACTCTATTTCATATTTAATGAAATCAATGATGTTTTCCTATGTCTTGTATGTAATGTTCTAGATAGCTCATGACTTCTTGACTTTGTGGGTAAATAGATCATTATTGTTCTGGTTACGTGCTTTGTTGTATTTCCTTTGCATTGTTTCAAGTTAATTACTCATTAGGAGAAGGAAGCTGAAGCTGGAGTAGCGCAATGGAAAACGATCGACCACCGGTTGAGGTAGGCCTCCAAATTAAACTATTTAAGGAAAATTGTTGTTGATTTGTCCTTGTTTGTGACTAGACCCACTCTAGGGCTAGAGGGGTTGCCTCTGTCCGCAGAGGGAGCACTTTACTGCATCACAAATTGGCGACTCCATTGGGGATCTAGCCTTTGTTCTTTTCTTGTTTACTCTTGCCTTCAGTTTTTGATTTGGTCTCTTTTGAAGTTTGGGGATTAATTATCAATCTTTTGAGTTTCCTGGGTTGATCTGGGAAATACCTTTATTTGATTTAAGGGTTGACTGGTTTTGGTTCGGGAGTTTTTGTTCATTTGTCATTGTTTTTTGCATCATCGCAGAAAAAAGCCTAATAGTCACGATGTCATTGCCACTTTGTAGCTTTGTACCCGCGATGATCTTAGGTTTCTAGCTTAATTCCCGCGACGACTCTTGAAATCGCATCATCGCGGAAAATAAGTGTTTTTCCGCGATCATCTCGGGTTGTCTGTGTAAAATTTGCCATCATCTCGGGTTGTCAGTGTACAACTTGCGATGATTCCTAAAAAGTTGTTTTTATAACTTTACCTCTTGAATTCATCAATCTTGCTTATCCCCTGTTGTGTCTTGTCTCTCATTAGCTTGTTTTAAATGCTTTTGGTTAGGGTACTGTCTCTTTGATTTAATTTGAGTGAGTCTTGTGTTTTTTAGACCATGTGACCTAGCCCTTTAGAAGTTTCGTTGAGAAACCTTTTGCCTGGGTTACTTGTCTGTTCAAGGTTCATCCACAACCGTCTTATTGATTTCCTTGAGGCTTTCTCACTGCTTGTTTTCTTGCTAGTTGATTTTTAGTGTCGATTATTGGACCAATTTTTTATATTGATTTGCTTTCTTCACTACCAAGCATAGATCACAATTGTTTGGATTGATCAGTTCACACTTGCTTGTTTGTCTCTTTGAATTCACAAAAAAAAAATTAAAAGTTTGCATTCATTTAGCATGCGAAAGTGAAAGTAAATTTGCATTTCAAGTTGCATATTGAAAAGAGAATGATTAGATCTCTCATTAGTAGTATCCGTGCATTTTAAGAATTGATGTCTGCTTGCATTAAGTGACTGTTTGTTGCCTTGGTTTTCTTGGTTTGGGAATGATCTCTCTACCCTCCCATAGGTAGGTGTTCATCGAAGAAAAAGGATACTTCATTCATTTTAGCTGCATCCTAGGCTTTGATATATACATACAGTAAGGTCTGAAAACTGAAACATAATCCAAGATCAACTTTAAAATGAACTAAATAAATCTAACAACGCATTGGAACATAACACACACATTTAGAGGTCTAGGCTAGAGACGTGCTCCGGTGTCGTTAAACCTAGTCACTTTTGTTTCCACTCAAGGTTGGGTGATTCCTCCTTCTGTCACTCAATAGTGGTCTAGTACGGAATTGTGCTCCCACGTACCGTCGAGTATATGGGGAGACCCCATTAGGTTATCAATCCTGCCGCCTTACAAGCCGTGTCTGCCGCCTTACAAGCCGTAACGCACCGAACACAGCATTCGGGAAGATTGACTGTCGTACGGAAAGTCCTTGGTTTTCATATGACTTCCAAGGTGTATATGCAGTTTTTCGGATTTGTCTGGTAAACCTTTTGCCTAGTTCTCCAGAGTAGTCACTTTCGTTCCTTTTCGGACTCCCTAAAAGAAAAGGTCCATCTGAGCACTTGTCACTTCAGGCTCATTAAATATTCGAAGGCGACTAGAGTCATCTTTTGTCCTTTTCTTGACTCTTTAAAAATGAAAAGGTCAAGTTTTGTTCCTGTGTCTTAAAATTTATTCGGCCGCGATTCACATTTACCCGGTTAGATCTTGTTTTGCATTAGCTTGAGTAGGGTTATTTTTCATTCTCGATGGCAACATTCCCCGAGTCTACCGGCCAAGGTTTTCCCCCAGATGGAAACCCTGGTCCTTTTCCCTCATTTGGAAATGCCGGTGCTTCGTATATGGCAACATTGTTGTTGCCTGGGTTAACCATCGGTTTGCTCGTATGGCTGTTTTCAACCTCGGTCGTCCCGAGTGTCATGACTCCTATTCCACCGTCTCCTTCGTCCGAACCAAGACATGTTGAATCCAAGGTGGAGCCTGCGCCTTCTTCCCCTGTTTCTTCCTCCTCCTCTCCTCCTTCGCCGGGTGAAAGTTTCACATTAAGTAACCATGAGACTAAGAAGAAGAAGAAGAAGATGAAGAAGAAGAAGAAGTCTGATAAATCCAACGCCACTTGTGCAGTTACTGCTCCGAGTCCATCCTAGGATGAACCACCTTCTGCTCCTCTGCGAAAGGTTAAGTTTCCTTGTAAATTATGCAAGGGTGACCATCTTCTTCGTGATTGTCCTGGCATTCCAAGGATCCTAGAAGTATGGTCTCACGACTTGGCTCGTCCCTCATCATCCTCTGAAGCTCAGGGTGGTGCTATCCTTTCAACTGGCAACAGTAGGAAGGAAGGGAAGCTTCGATTCCCCTGTAGACTGTGTGAAGGCAATCATCCCCTTCACCTTTTTCCACTCATGGATAAAGTTTCCGCTGTTTTGAATAGTCTTACAGCTTCTTCGCCCCAACTCCCCATTGGTTATCAGTGGCTCTCTCGAGACCCTCCCTCCGTCGACAAAGATATTGACTTAGATTCTTCTCTTGTCCGTCCTCTTTCTTCCGAGCTTGGCTGTGCTCAGCCTGTTCCAGACCAACCATTGGTCGGAAAGAGTGTCGACTTAGGTTCACCACCTATTGATCACTCTGTCTCGGAAGAGCATCATGCTCATGTTCTTCTCATCTCCTCAGATTCCCCAGAGTCCGAAAACGATTCTCCTATCCCAGCTGATCTGGGGAGTCCTCCTCTGGTCCCTGGGGGGCAGGGGGCAATCATACGATTTCCCCCCCAAGTAGTTTGGCCGTCACTTTCGACTGGAGTCATTTGACTACTTTCTGCCTTCCATCCTATGTTCCTTTCGAGATTAAAGTACACACCTATGCTAAGGTAGTATCTGGCACTGTCTTGGATGAGGGTGCGTCTGTCAGTCTTATGCCTTCCACTACTTGGCAAGCTTTGGGTTCCCCACATCTTGTGCCGATTACACAGAATTTGTTGGCATTCGACATAGAACCTTGTCAACCTCTCGGTATCCTCCCAAATTTTCATGTTACTTTGGGGGGCAAAACCATCTATATAGACGTCATGGTTGTCCAAGTGCAAATTTTAGTCTTCTCTTTGGACGTGATTATATTTATGCCATGGGGGCCCTCGTTTCTTCCCTTTTCCGTGTGGTTTTTTTTCCACACGACGGAAGAATGGTGACTATTGATCAATTATCGTTCTTTAGTCCCCCGATGCCTCCTGCACAGTTGTCATCCCCTCTTGGTTCTTGCTCGCCAGTAGTACCTTCCTTTCCACAGGTCAATTATGTGGCTACCCATTCCATCTCCACCTCTACTGATGATCATGTAGATGGTCTGGTACATCATGTACTGGGGCCATTGGAACTTGATCTGTCATTGGTGCATCATGACATGTGTTCCTCCCAGAGTGCGTCTCTTCCATCCCGCGAAGACCTCTTGGGAGCCATGTTCTTGTGTGGCCCATGAAAAGGTGCCCGAGGACAGTTTTGATCTTGTGTCAACCTTGTTAAAAAATGAAACAAGGAGTCCCGAGGATGGTTCTTATCTTGTATCAACCTCGTTAAAAAATGAAACAAAGTGCCTGAGGATAGTTCTGATCTTATGTCAACCTCGTGAAAAAATGAAACAAATGTTATGAGGATAGTTCTTTCACTGTGTCAACCTCATTAAAAAATGAAACACCTCCCTTTCCAAATCGAGTCTTTGATTAAGATCTCGTAAAATCCAAGTCGAGTCTTTCCAAGATCTCGAAAGTGAACCTTCATTCCATCCACCTTGTTGAATGAAATGAAGCTTGGGGGGCATGTACCTCGATTTGCGTCATTATGCTGGGGGCATGCGAACTTACAACAAGCATAGTTTTTTGTTTCAAGCTTGTGTAAACATGAAACCGAATCCAAGCATACTTCTCCATGGTTCAAGCTTGTGTAAAAATGAACCCATAGCTGATTTACACCTCGTGATTACCATTTATCTGCTAAATTCTGCTAGATGAGCCTTGGTTGTTTCATTCGATCGCCACCATCTCTTTGGTCGATCATGTGCTTTCACTTGGTTGTTTTTCGTTTCCTGAGGAACTGCAACGATGAGTGGTTTTATTAGCTAGCCTCTTGACCATTACATGTTTTGAGTAGTTCCACCATTGCTGGAACCAGTTGCTACCCCTTTATACCACTCGTTCCTCTAGGATGACTCTCCTTTAAGCTATTTTCTGACTCGTAAAAGATGAAAAGATTGCTGAGTATTTTTCCCTTTTTGACTCGTTAAAGAGAATAAAAAATGGAGGTCTACTTTCATCTCTTTTCCGACCATTTAAAGATGAAAATATTGCCGAGTTGTCCCTCTTGACTCGTTAAAAGAAACAAGAGGCGATCTACTTTCAGCTCTTTTCTGACCATTTAAAGATGAAAAGATTGCCGAGTTGTCCCTCTTGACTCGTTAAAAGAAACAAGAGGCGGTCGCCTTTAAGCTCTTTTTCGACCGTTTAAACACAAAAATATTTTTGTGTCTTTGTCGTTTCAAGCTCGTTATCGGTTATGAAATGACGTGCTTCTAACCGCTTTTCTACTTTTTCAGGTCGAAGTCACTAGTTACGAAAAGTACTGCTCGATTGTAATGGTCGGGCGGTTCTTTCGAGTATCATTTTATACTTTTTCGGGCTCAAGAGACACAACTCTACGAAAAGGACCCCCCTGGAGTTTTCTTTTCCGTGTCTTTTTCAAACTCTCTAAACATGAAAAAGACTCCGAGTTTTACCTATGTTGGACTCTTTAAACCTCGACGACATTGGACTCGTCACCATGACGAGACTCGAGCTTCTCCCTCCTAGGTCTCGTTAAACTGTTACTAGGTTGGACTTAACAACAGGTTTATCATTGATTGTCTATGGCAGCTAGTCACTCTTGAACATCGACACTTTGTTTCTTGTCAGGTTGGAACATCCATACATCATCATTTGGCCTTCCGCGGGTTTGGGTTATCATTCTAGCCTTAGTCCATTTGATTCATGCCATCTCCTTCGAGCCTCTAATCCCTTAGCACCTGAATGCTGCCACCCCCCTCCGGAGTCGTGTCACCGATATGTTCAAGAGTATAATCCTTATGTAGTTTACACCCTCGTCTCCTCCTCTGATACTCTGTTTCGCCATCTACCACTTGTTCCTTATCTCGTGTCGTTGATGGGGGAAACATTATGGCCCTCCTGCAATGGGTTGTCTCCTGTCGACTTCATCTCATTATCCAGGAGATTGATCTAGAGATCCCCTTTGGTACCTTAGAGCTTGCATGCCTCAATGGCAAGTTCTTCGCACCTGACGGTCGACTTTCATTATTGGTCGTCGATTGGGTGATTCCACGAGTGTTCAACTTCAACTCCTTTTTCACACTTTGTGGATTGTGCTGGACAGTGCCTGAGAGCCATTGGCATTATTGGTGGTTTCTCTCACGCTTGTTAACGGTTTTCATCATTGACCGGTAATCAAGCAATTTTCTATCATGCTCGACCTCAACACATCTATTCGCATGTTAGGATTTGTACTATGATCGGATGGGTTCAAGACCCCGAACTCAGCTTACACATGTTCGGGCTGCGTGGATTGGTTTTATGATTACATGACCCATTGATGGATGGCTGCGACCATACCTGAGTCTTCATGGATGGCTGCGACCATACCTTTATTATCATCATGGTCTCATTAGCTGGGTGGCTGCGTCCATACCACATACCTATTTCGTATGTCTTTTGGATGGTTGCGCCCATGCCTAGACTACATGTAATTCATTATTAGAGATATCAGTTGTACTTGCATGCAGGTTCTTCTAGATGGTGTTCTAGTTCAGTCAGTTTCGTAAAGCGTTTCACCCCTCCCTCTCTCTCGGGCTTCATACTTTGGGGGCATCTGTTACACAGTAATTTGTCACTGCTTTCCTTCTAGTCTTCCTACTGTGTCATGTGTCCAAGTCATGTTAGACAAATGCTCTCTGATGCTGCCAAATGACCCACTTTTCCAAAGGTTTCTGCATCATTGTGTCCGTTTTCCAAATAAACGCACTGATGGGCGCTCCAAAACACTCCAAAAGTGCTGCCATCGTGGAAGTACACGTGATTCCCGCGATGGTCGAATTTCATGTGCCAGTGCCATTGTCGCTTGTAGTTTCCCGCGATGACCTGACTATCTCTGTTATGCAATAGCGATGTCAGCGCAGCAGACTAGTTATGTGCCCGCGATGATCTAGATTGGGTGAATTTGTTCCAACAGTCGGCCTTCCAGATGACTCCAGACCTGGTTGTTGGGCTTGTTTATGTCACCCTCCTTTCTCTAGCATGGTTGTTCCGTCATTTGTGCTAGCTTCCTTGGAGATAAGCTCATCCTCCCACCATTCATGGAGATTCCTTCTCCTATTTAAACTTGCACCATTACTATGTGCTGCTAGTTTTTGGATAGTTTGGAATTCTTAGTCTTTGGAGTGTTGCTGTTAGTACTTGTGAGCTTGTTAGATAGCTGGTGTGAGTGTGACAAGTGTGGGATTGTTGAGAGCTTTAGGAAGGTTGTGAAGTGCCTTTGATCTTGTGTAAAACTTGTGAGTGAGAGAGACTTGTGTATTGGGAGATCCATCTTCAAGAGTGAATTCTTGAGGAACATGCTGGCTGGACCCTTCTAAGAAGGCTTGTGACGTCAAGACCTTGGTTGTAATATTACTCTATTTCATATTTAATGCAATCAATGATGTTTTCCTATGTCTTGAATGTAATGTACTAGATAGCTCATGAATTCTTGACTTTGTGGGTAAATAGATCATTGTTGTTCCGATTACGTGCTTTGTTGTATTTCCTTTACATTGTTTCAGGTTGATTACTCATTAGGAGAAGGAAGCTGAAGATGAAGCAGTGCAATGGAACACCATCGACCACCGGTTGAGGTAGGCCTCCAACTTGAACTATTTAAGGAAAATTGTTGTTGATTTGTCCTTGTTTGTGACTAGACCCACTCTAGGGCTAGAGGGGTTGCCTCTGTCCGCAAAGGGAACACTTTCCTGCATCACAACGGACACTTATTTATTGGTTGTATTCACTTTTGAAGTCGGAATCATTTATGGAAGGAAAGAAGGGTAAAGTTCAACCTACAACACTAGCATCCAGTTGTGGCATCATTTTAACAACCCTCTTGCATTCAATACTGCCAGAAGACAGACTACTCAGATTTATTGTATCGGCTTGCTTCAACAATTAGACCCTTTACTAATTACTTTTTGTTATGCCCCCAACTTATAGTGCATTGAACTTGCAGAAGGACGGGGGCCTCCAAGGAGCTGTTGGATGGATGGATAGGCTTCCAGATAGCATTCACAGCCCTGGAATCACCACTTGTTGACAGATGCTTGGTACCAACTAGGATCTTCTGGGTATCACTATTACCTCTTGGGGGTACCGCTATGATTTCTTCTTCTAGCCGAGACAACAATATTTTTATAATAAAAAAAGAATACGTTTATGATACAATGATAAGAAGTTAAGTTACAACAACCCATTTACTTGAGGATTCAGACACCCACAGGCCAAAGGTGCTAGGAATTAGGAAATGAATAGAGTTATTTGCCTATAGAAAACAGAGAGCTTGATACCCCGGATGGACAATATTCATCTGACCCTATATAAACAAGGGGAGAGGTACAAGTTGCTCGACCATCAGGAGAGGGGTTGCTCCATTAAAACATGCATTTGAGATGGTCCAACTCCAGGGCATGCCTTTTCTATCATGCTTCAGGGCATGCACGACTCGTCGTCTATTACTTTATCACACTAGGGCATCGATCGGGGGACCAGTTTATGAAAGCCCATGGAATTCAAGCACGGAGTGAGCGAGTTCCATAACAAAAAAACAGAGTTCGAGACCAGGTTGGATGAATAAAAAAGTGTGTCGTTCGGCTTGATGACCAGGTCCTTCTCTGGAAACTGGTCATAATTCTTATCGGACGTGACCTCCTGATGCACTGTCTCTGATCCGTATGTCTGAACACATTTTCCTCCTGACCTCACCCCTTCATTCGACTCCTCTGCTCTCTAACTTACCTGCTCTCTGGCTTACCTACCTGCTCTACTGGGAACCTGCTCAACTGCTTGGGAACCTGCTTGGGAAAGTACCACTATCACTAATGAGATTTTCGTTCTGGGGCTTTTTCTGGGCTATTCCTTCATGCTTAGGCTCAGGCCCAGGCTTCGGGCTTCAGGCCCTAGTTCAAGCTTAAGGCAAGGTTGGCTTATCTCTGATCTGCCCTACACCAAGGAACAGCCTGGCTTGGGCTTATCGTCTCGGGGGGCGCTAAACACTCATGCCCCCCTCCACAACCATATGGATTTGATTTCCGGGGCCGGGGAGGGGCGGGATTGGATGGATATTGAGATTTCTATTAGATGTGGGAGAAAATACTCCACCCAAATTGACCTTATTTATTTGATTTTCCCTTAGATATATGGTTATATCTGTTACCTTATCTTTCCCTTCCTTTATCTCTCTCTATTTCTTCTCTAAGGAAGGTATACCAAGCCTTGATCTGTCCATCCATCAGGCTAGCATTCAAGCTCGTGGGGTTCATGAACTGGCTTGCTAGCTTGCTTTCCTCAATACGCATAGGGGGTGAAAACCAACATGATCAAGATAACTCTATTGAATACGCTACTTATTTCTTTCCGTGACCTTGAAGGATCAATCGTTCGTTAGGGGGGGTTGATATTCACTCTCTCTTTTGAAGGCTGAACCAACCCGATCGATGGATGCTGCGATAACAACGAGTAGATAATCCGATACAACAGGCATTGAATCTCCTGCACCGAGAGATGAAATACGAGATTTGGGTAGGAAGGTGGGTAAAAATTCATTCGATGGGGTGCACATAAAGGAAAGGAACTTCGAGCAATCATTTACGTCACCACGAAACTTCTAATGGTCATGAAAGACCCATCCTTGTGAAATTCAAAGTCAGTCCTCCCTTTTCCCAAAAAAAGGGGAAAAAGTAGCAGTAGGATCCATCCTTTCCCTAGCAACCCTAGTAGCAGCCCTAACCGCAGGTCCACACTCACCTCCTTAGGAGGTGAGGGGCATTTATAATAACCATAGCACTTGATCAGGGATATTTCTCAACCTATTCCCAACCCATTCTAACACCTATTCCCCACTCGTAACTCTTACTATCTCTTTTGGGGGAGTGGCCAAAACTTACTGGATCGATATTCAATCAGTCAAGGTGGGGTGAGATCACTGTATTCTTGTTGCTGCAATTTGATCAACAAGTAAAAGCCAAGATCATATAAGTTTTGAATAGCAATAACCAGGGCTCTCTTCTCATGTCATTCCCCCTCGATAGTTGCTCTAGAGTTTTTCCAATAGCACGAGGTTCTTTTCATACATTACATACCTTTTTAGTGGTAAAATTGCCTATTTTGTGACCAAAGAAGAGAGTGATTGATACAAAGCAGTTGTTTTCAAAGCAGTTTTGATTTCCTTGATTTGATATCACCATAAGAAGCAAAAGATCAAGGTTCTCCTCCACACTCGATCCCCTGAGATAGTTGCTTCTCTTCAACGGCCCCATAGGAAGTTGTGGAAGTACTGTGGAAGTGATAATCCCTTATTGGTATAGCATGCAAAACCCCACCCACCAAATCTATTGTGGTGTCAAGCCTAGATGGATTGATTCATTTTGCTACTGCTCCTACTAACCTAAAAGGCTCCTCACACTTTGGCTCCTAACACTTTAGTTCAGGCTAGGACATATTGATTTTATTGGTTGGATTAACACTCGGGTCGGCTTAATGTGGCTTAACGGTGGGCTTATTAGTCTCAGTCTCAACGAACACTAAGTGACTCGCTACCACTCGATGAAAGGAGATTGAATTGCTACCGCTTGAGTAGAAGGGGCTAGGAACAAGGTAAAAAAGGTTGGGTGGTATAAGGCATAAAAAAAAAGACTCATGATGTACAAAAGTAATCGCCTCATTGTGTGTGTGCTCGGGGGGCATATGTAGCTATATTGCCTCTTTAGAGCATCTATATTGCCTCACCTCACTTTGATAACTTCGATAAGCACTGGGCTAATCACCGCGGGGTTCCTTTCGATGCACTTTGATTTGGCACTTCGATTTCTATTTTATTATTATTCATACATTGTTCGTTTCCCAGTCCATTTGTGCTTTTGTCCATTTATGCTTCATTCTATGCCCCTTAATAATCAAGGACATTAATATAGCATAATCTAAATGGATCAGCTACCACCATTCGATAGTTTCTCATTCGGGCCATCCATGCTTGTATGTTGGATCTATATGTGGATGGTTAGTAAACTCTCCCATCTCTGCCTCACTTGGGTAGCATTCTATATGTTCCTTTTCCGGAGCAACTATGTTGTTCCCCCAGCCTAGCGGCTGAGGCATTCCTTCTCTTTGGCTGGGTCCATTCTATATAACCATCTTATCAGGGCTTAATTCGCTGCTAGCTACATTCTCTATATATAGTTCAGATCTGTGTGTGATTACCCATGACTTAAAAGATTGATATAGAACAGGGATAGGGCGGGGGTGAACAAATGCTGCTTGGGGTGGGGTTGAGATGGAATGGGTTCATTGATCACTTATAAAGGCATCAGCATTGAATCAATTTCTTTTATGTGAGCCTAACCATGAGTATAGGGAGATGAGACCAATCAATAAGATGAAATTCATTATGATAAAATATGTATCATTAGGGAAACGTCTTCTATTTGGGCGGGCTTGGAAGGAAATAGTGACCCTCTCACAGTTGAACCCACTTAGCTCTCACGGTTCATCTTCACTTTCCCTCCTATTTTTCATATTCTCCCTCTCGGAGTTCAGATCCCAAAGCTCAGGATAGAGAGTAAGGCTAGGTTATAACTTTGAATTTACCAGATCTGAATAATTCATTTCTTTATAACCAATAGGTATTTATTGCTTGTCCTTCCAAGGACAAGGAGAGAATGAACAAATGAAACTCACCCCCTCCTGCCCAAATTATTCTACAAATCCTCCCACTGCTAGTGGATACCAACACCTCCAAGCTCCTAAACTACGCAATGAACCAAAATTTGCTTCAACATACCATTCCACTTTTCAATCAACCTCTCATCCCCCCAACCACAATGTCATAGAGAGCTCCCTGGAAATGGACCTTTAGCAATGCAACACTAACATCGCCCACACACATCGCCAATTTTGTTCAAGGCTAGATGAAATCCCATCCATGCATATCTGCTCAATTTGCAAGGAATCATGGGATTTGGACATTCACATGGAAATATTGCGTGTGTGGAGATGCATTAAATATAAAAAATATCATCGCCACTCCTTATGGAACAACATGGACCCTAGGGAACAACCCATATTCCTAGCAATCCTTACAAAGGTTGAGGAAATGCTCATAGCAAGAGTCAACCCAACATTGCAGGTAACCTACACCTGAGGTGGACAGTACAAATACAGAGGGAATACAATAAGCTTCCCGTAGGACATTACTACAATCACCAATTGCTTGCCTCGCCATATTGAGGACTTCAACATTTTTTTTGTCACACACCATAGCTCTAAAAAAAAAAATGCATGATTGCATTGTTAGCAGATATCGTGTTATGGTACCATTGTCATACCAATGATAAAAAGACTCGTACTATGAAATATGTCCAAACTGACCAAACCGCAATGATAGCTTTACCCTATGACCCTACAGATGTGTCCCACCTACTTCGACATGCATCAACCACTGTTTCAAACTCCGAAAACTCCAATGGAGATTTCGATCACATTCATACTGTCTCTATAAACCCACATGACCAACACCCAGAAAATAGTAATTCGGCATGATCACACAAATAGGCTACCCAACATTGTTCTTCATGTTGAGTATAGTAGACACTGAGGGGAGGTTACATCCATTGTTTTAAGGGTTTAAGATGTTAAGAGGGACGGACCATTAGGGACCTCTATGATAGAGAAAGACGCCCACTTAGGGTCTATCTGCTTCGGATATCTCCTTATCGCACTTTCTGCCATAAGATATGCATAACAGGGGCTGGGAGACGGGCGTATACCATGAACAAAAGGAAGGAAACTGAGAACATATCCATAAATGAGTACATAAGCGAAATATTGTTAAAAGGATGTCCAGAGGTGTTGGAACTAGAAGCCAATGTTGAAACAAATGGGAGAGAATAAGAATAGGTCTCCTCATCCGAGTCCTCAATCACAGTGAAGTGTCTGATGCACTGTCTAAGAAGGTTGCTTGAAGAGTATCCAGGGCCCCACCGAGTAATCTCAGTAGGGATCATCGGGGGAGTCCTAGATCGAGAAGGCCCATTACTCCTAACAATCAAGGCTGGGGGGAATAAACTCCGAATAGAGGACTGATGACTTGACATGGGCAGAAGCATGCTTTCTCTTTGACAAAGGGAGTTTTGGGGTCCAGCTGCTGGATGATTCCGTTAATCCCCTTTAGGTCGGTTACATAGCTCTCACCACAGCCTCAGAGGACAAGTCTTGCACCGTTGTTCCTTCGCCAAGCCAAGTTAACAGAGCAACATCAACTCCGAGTCCTGCCTTTGTCCTTCAATCACCCCTTTAAGTCTTTGTTCGCCTTAGTGAATCAAGCTACTTCATCAATCTATCTTGACTACCAATCATAGAAAGACTACCTTAGTGGTATGGGTAGTGGGTGGAAAAGGAAGTGGACATTTGGATTCGGATGTAGGTGGTGGCAGTAGTAGAAAGAATGAATGATTCCTATTCCTTAGTCTGATCGATCTTTATGTGAACTGGCTCGGCTAATGAGCAACTCTAATAACGATTTCATGCTCTCAACCACCTGCCAACCGCTTTGGAATCACTCTCCCTTTCCATTGTTACCCATCGGTAATCACTCTTTCCAGCAGAAGAAAGAAAGTATGGACTGGTCAATAGGGCTACTAGCAACATTGTATAGAAATATACTCCACTCGAAAAACTTAATACATACGGAAAAGGCAAATACTAGACAAAATATGTGATCGTGTTTATATACGTCACACTCATGCTCATTTTGACTAATCCACTTGCCTCGTTTCTTATTGGATAAAGCTAGAAAGAATATCAAGAATAAGCTATAAAGAATATACTAACCTCTCACCTGAGCGAGCCACCCTTAGGTTGAAGGCACATTAGGCTATCTAAGAGAATAAAAAAGGTAAGTCCTAGTCACACCCTGAGCTTCTTCATAAGCCCTCCGATGCCTGAGGAACCTGAAAAGTCTAAATGTTGGCCGTAGAATTGTATAAGAATAACCAGTAGTACAGACCAAGATAATATACAAGATTAGACTTACTAAACCAAGCCTCACTTCATAAAGTAAGATAAGATCAATGTAGAAATCTTAAATCATCACTCGAAGTATAAATATTGAAGGTGCTAGGACACGTATACAGTTGAAGTTCTCGTATGATCCCTTCGCATGATGAATTCCATACACACCCGCCCATCGCAGACTAAATATGTATGAATGCTTATATAACGATGCATGCTTGATTGAAATGGAGAAAATATCGTGTGATAAAGAACTGTATTTCCTCTTGATTCACAGAGATCAATTCATATGATATTATATAATGATGCACTATTGACATTTGCATGTGGAAATGAATGCTCAAATCTGAACACATCCCTTCTAAGTTTCAGAGATTCAACACACATACCACACTGCAACCTAACTCCATTTCATTCTTTTGATTAGATAATGAATCAAATATATGGAAAAGCTCTCATACATCATAGGTTTGGGCAATGATGAAAGTAATTTTTCAAGAAAGTCATATATAAGGAAAGAGGTCGAACAATCATAAATGGTAAGGACAGTGACCAGTCTAAATAATTTGTATAAAGGCAAGGACCAGTATAAATAATTTGTATAAAGACAAGAGAAGAATAAAGGAAAGAGAACCTAACCAAGGTGGGTGAGGTGACGATCCTCCATAATGGTAATTAGTAATGTAATTGTAAGAGGTCATTTCATGTCCCAGTTCAATTGCGGACAAACGAAATTCATCAAAGAAAGGGCTATAAGTTTTGTATAGAATCCAATGATTGGTTTGGTGTAATACATCATCAGTACCTGTTTGGTCAACCCATGCCCAGAATCCCTTCCTGCATAAGGAAAACCATGTGCCCCAGGGGTGACCCCAAGTTCGTTGAGTGGTTTCTAAGGTAGGAATTTACTTATTTGGGGATGTATGGTAGCCAGATTCCCACCAAAGCTCTTCATGTGCATGTCACATCTTGCTTTCAAGTATGGGGGCGGCCTATGTATCAGACAATTGTTGGATTTCAATAAAGCTTTAGGGAGTGGGGGAAAGGCAGCCTTGAGAACAACCCCATTTTCCTACCCTCTACTCATTCATTTTGAATCTGATCACTCTTTAGATGCAACTATTCCCAGTCCTACCCATAGCTAGTGCTTTCTATTTCAATTATTGAAAGCAAGGCCGACCCTTCTAGTCTCTTAAACAAGTGGATGGAACATGCAACCATGCCCTACTTGAGAATAGTGCACCAATAAGATCCGCTGGAGAAGGTATCCAGAAATAGAGAAAGCTGGGATGAAATCTAGATTATCTTGCATAAATTTCAGATTGAAAAATAAAGAATCTACTATTCCAAGGAAACCCAAAGGAAATGTCTATTGGCTTACAAATGACCCTGGAAATACTCATACTTGGGATGATAACAAAAATAGATTGCTTCATAGATGGGTAATATATGGATGCTCAAATAAACTATACCTTCCAACTAGGTTAGTAGCTACTAAAGTGGACTAGTTCAATACTGATTTCTGGGTCAATACTGAATTCTGGGTCAATATTTCTGGGGGAGACGTAAAGCAAACTACTACTCACTCATCTACCTATTGCCATCATTCACAAGCAAGTTGGGTTCATAGGCGAGAATGGGTCAGCATCTACTCAATACTTCTGGGTCACCCGTCTTCTGTGATGGTCGAGAGTTTTTTGATGTGGGAGAGCGAATAACAGGGAATAACCTTTAGCAATGTATAACTCCCGAAAACCTTACCTTTTAGCTAGCGATTTGAGGGGAATATAGGGCCTTTCCTTCTAGCTTAGGTTAGGTTATCACTTACTTGAGTATAACTCTTTGAGAGGAAGAAAGAAATAACCCAGTCAAGTCTTTCTTTAAGTAGCTCTGAATGTACGAAGTATAACTAGATTATTCCCTTAATTAAGTAATTAACTGTATTATTTTGGTCACTAGAAATATAATAAAGCCAAGTGACAAAGGAAAAAGCGTAATTACATATATAAAGAATGAACAGTAGCTATGCCTTATCACCTTTTGTATATTACTTACGAGCATGCCACTTATATCCTTGGCTTGGAACTCTTTTCCATTGATTGATCGGTCAAAGTTTCAACCTGCCTGAACTCTAGCTTGCTTGGTAGGACAATGTTAAAATTGGAAACTAGGGCAAAATTCCATGTGGGTCATCTTATTCATGGATGATAATATTTTTATTAGATTCCTCTCATCGAGAGGTGTAGGATTGATCTAAAGATAATCCGATTCCGATAAGTATTTATGGAGATATGAATTTATTTTGATTATGGAATAATTATCAAGCCGACCTACAACTCATGTAGGCTCAGAATCCCAACAGTCGCATCTATTCAAACATCAACAGTTGTGTATAAATATAGGAGGAATTTTTCTCATTTTCACTCACTCATCTCATCACATCTCTCTCCCTCTCCTGCACAGAAAAGAGGCTCTTCTCTACTGCGCAGAAAAGACACACTCTCTCTCACACATGTGGAAGGAAGGACACAGTTTTAGGGCAGCAACTGTAGAACCAAAGTTTGACCAGTGTTGACCAGAAAACTCCCTCCTCAGAATTGTGCTGTAGGTCCATCTGGATCTCCTCTAAAGGCCGCATTTTTTGGTGGTGGAATCAAGCTGATCCGATGGTCGGTTTGCGAGATATTGTTTTCCCTAGTTTGGGACTGATCTAGGGTTCGCTGCTACTAATGTAAATCAGATTTATGTACTATTTCTCTCTACTAGATTATTGAAGATAAAGGAGGATTTGATCAAAGGGTTTCCCCACATTGGGGTTTGTCCCTGGCTAGCCACTACATCTTGTGTCTCTTGTCTTGGCTTGTTTTCTGTCGATCGTTTAATGTTCTCTCTGCACTTTACTTTATGTACATGTGATTGCTAATTTGTGGATAATAATAAGAAAGATAAGTAAACTGTTATAAGCATAGAAAATACCATAACTTAACATGGGATGCAAGAGAAATCACCGAAGAGAAGATTGGCAAGGCTATCCTAAAGGAACTATGGGGTCCTCATCACTCTTTCCTGTCGAGACAAGCTCTGTGAGAAAGCTGACTATCACAGATGGAAGATGTCTATCGATCTAACCTTAGAAGATCTAGGAGTGTTAGACCATGTGAGAGGAAATATTGTTGAGCCTCCATGAAATGCATCTGTTGCTACCAGGAACAAATGGAAAACTGGAGAAGTCAAAACAAAGAATATCATCCGGGACTCTATCGACAAGCACTTGATGGCCTACATCTCTGACCTGAACACCTCCAAGGAAATCTACGATAGACTGGTGAGTTTATTTAAAGTTAATGATGCAAATCAATCTTTGTTTCTTAGAAATAAGCAGGATGATTATTATCTACCAGCTGCTCTATCTACCTCTGCTCCTTCGGACTCAATGGGAATTTGGCTCATTGATAGTGGTGCCTCAAGGAACTTCACTGGTTACAAAGAAGTTCTCCATAATATGATAGAGAAAGAAACTATCCTAGAAATTGTCCTTGGAGATAATATGAAATATCCCGTGAAAGGTGTAGGCAATGTCTCTCTAAAATTGAATCAAGGTAATACTTACATGATGTATTATATGTACCTGACCTGAAAAAGAACCTAGTTTCCATCTCGGCAATGGAAGAAAAAGGATACAATGTAACCTTCAATGATGGCAAGGTACGTATATGGAAAAATAATGTTAAAGATGCCTTCACTCTTGGGTTTCGAGTTGATTCATTATATTAGGTCGGTGGAAGTCCGCTGGGTGTCATGTCTTGTGACACATCTCTTCAGTCCGAACTTTGGCATCGGAGGTTTGCCCACATTCATTACAAAGCTCTACTCGATATAAGACAAATGGTAACAGGAATTCCTGAATTTCGAGTAGAGAAAGAAGGTGTATGTTCGGGATGTGTCAAAGGAAAGCTCAAAAGGGGCCATTCCCCTCAAGCCAAAGCAAGACCTCCGATATATTACAACTGGTTCACTTAGACATATCTGGTATGATGCCTATGAACTCCTTGGGAGGATATTCATATTACCTTTTACAGATGACTATTCTCGAAAGAAGTGGATATACTTCTTGAAAAAGAAGCATGAAGTGTTCTCTTGGTTTCGACACTTAAAAGCCTTGATTGGGAATCAAACCGAAAATAAGATCAAAATCTTAAAGACTAATAATGGGACTGAATATGAATCTAATGAGTTCCATGATTTTTGTAAAGAGGCTAGCATCAAGAGGGAGAGTACTACACCATATACTCCTGAACAGAAAGGTGTGGCGGAAAGAATTAGCCGTACGATTGTGGAAGCTGTCCGTGCCATGCTCCATGATTAAAGACTTCCGAAGTTTCTATGGGCCGAAGCTATAAACACCGCCGTATATGTACAAAACCGATGCCCTCATCAAGCATTGGGTTCGAAGACTCCTGAAGAAATGTTCACTGGTAAGAAACTTGACGTATCTCATTTTAGAATTTTTGGAAGCCCTGTATATTTTCATGTGCCGAAAAAGAAAAGGAATAAATTGGGTGCATCTGGTAAGAAAGGAATCTTCGCGGGCTATGGAGAAAATACTAAGAGCTATAGAATCTATGTAGCCGGTCAAAGGGAAGTCGTGATTAGTCATGATGTCACCTTTGACGAAGATATGGCTCTCAACAAGGTGGACAACCTTCCGACGTTGAGGAGCTCTCAAGAAGTCGACACCAGGGAACCAAAAGAAAAGGATGATGAAACAATGCCTGATGTGGAAGAACCTGTTGGATACCTATACCAATAGGTTTCATATTTCATGATTGGCAAGAGAAAGTCCAAATATGCTCTGCTTTGATTTCACAAAGATCCCATATTTCCTAGAAAGCAAGAAAGGTGTAAAGTGCTTCAATGATTGATGACCTTATTTTCAGTTTTGATGGGTGATCCAACAGTTTAATCTGGATCATGCCATGTGTTCAATTTTATGCTATAGACTAGAGAAAGAAGTCTATCCAAACAGCTGAATCTTGGCAGACAACTAGTTTAGGTAGAGAAGAAAAGGCTCCCAACAGCCTAATCTGGGACCTTGGAAGAGATAAGGGTCGAAGTAGATAGAGAAAGCAAAAGAAAAAGCCAAAGAAAAGAAAAGGCAAGTAAGGGTCTGCAAGTCCACGTGCACCCTCCAAGAAGAAGTAAAAATGCTAGGTAAGTAGCTGGGTAGGTAGTTGGGGTTGCAAAAAGGTTATCCCTATCATTGCAAGAATGGTGATGGTGGGCAGCAAGGCAAAAGATCACAGCAGGAAGCATGACTAATTTCCCTCACTCCCCTCCAATTTCATTTCTAACATTCCCCATCAGCTTAGACTCTTGGAAAAGACTAAGGTTTCATGGTGGTTCTTAATCTTTAAAAAGCCACATTTCTTGTCTAAAGATCTTTTCATTTTGATCTACTCTTAAAACCAAGTTTGTTTCACATAAACTCAATGGTTTCCCCTCCACCTACCCTCTCATCCATGCTAACACTAACCCTACTATATAAATCCCTTATATCCCCTTTTTCCCTAATATTACTAACACCAAGGTGTATAAATCCCAAAATCTTATAAATACCCACCCCCTTGGCATTATAGCCAATAAAGTCTCGAGTCAGGGATCAAATGACACCAGGTCATGTTGATGAACCTATGCCAACTACCCCTTCCCCTTCATGAGCTAATTTCCCTATTTTTACCCCTTTTGCGCATAAAAAACCCATAAAAAGCCCTAAATCCCCACCCTTACCCGCTTCAAAGGGCAAAAGCATCAAAAACCCACTTTCCGCCATATAACCAAGGTTTGGCGCATATAATTGTTTTCAAAATACATTGGAAAATCGTTCAAAACACCAATTTTTATGCCCCCGCCCGCTTCCGTATGTGCCGCCCATGTCACCTCTCCGACGACCGTTAGATCAGGCCCTCCAGATCTGACGGCCCTGATCGCGTCGGAGCCTGTCCGACGCCTGACAGTTAAGCGTACTATCCCCCTGTCATCTCAGTCGTCCAACCACCGTCCGATTATCCGCTGCAGATCCAACGGTCACCCTGACGTCGGACCTCATCCGCTGTACGAGGCTTATCTCCCGACGTCCGTATTTTGAGGACGTCACTCCGCTGCCACGCGCCCTCACCACGATGCGTCGGAGGTACAACTGACCGATACCGCCCCCGTACAGGAAGTGGTGCGATACGAAACCACTGTTGGTTCCGGTTTCCCCATCCCGCCTGCTCACGTCATCGCCGCGTCATCAACATGTCATCGCTCCGTCACCCAGGTACGCTGTCCCGTCAGTCTCTTGCCCTGCCATTGGTCCACCTGTCCTGCCATCTCACTGCCCCTGTGGACCAACCAGACCCCGCCACGTCACCCGATGACGTCAGCATGACGTCATCCGACCTTGACCCCACCAATGACGTCCTGCTGACGTCATCGTAAAAAGGCGCCAAAGTATTAAAAAGTCTATATTATGGCCAAAATCGCATTTTTACGTTCTTTTTTCACTCATTCGTCGTTATTTCTGCCTCATACGCTTGCGTCCAAGTTCGCTGTCAACCTGCTAAATCGACCAGGAGACCTCCAGCGCACGAGTTCGACCTGCATTCACGACCTTTGCTCACTACTTTACCAGGTATTCTTCATCGTCTGTCCTCTGTGCGCCTGCAATTCTCTGTTAAACACTCTGAAAGCTTAAAGAGAGTCCAAAATTAGAAATTCACCACTGAATTCCTCGGCAGAGCTTTAAATTCCCAAACTATCACCTCGAAAAACACCAGCCGAGCCTTTTCCCAGCTACAATTCATTGAAAAACTAGGCCCTGTCTGCATAATCGCAGCAGGCGCATTTGAAACCAAATTTTACCATCAAAAGACACCAGAGAAAGCTAAACTTTGGTCTTAGTCGCTATCAAACAGCATTTGAAATACTATAGACCCTGCATTCACCTTTTTTCCAGGCATTTTCATTCTGTGCAAAGAGAACTCTGGAGGTGTTACTCTGCATAGTAACACGGTCCTTGAGCGAGCAGAAATCCTAAAAAAGGAGTCATGGACCCCCCTGTAGCTCCTATAGCCCTCAATGTGGCTCCCTTGAATGTCCCTAACAAAACATTGGACACCAGAGCATTAGCAGACTTGGACTACAAAATATCAGAGGAAATGTTGAGCAGAAGCAGGTTCCATTTGCAAATACTAAATGAGATAAAGATCAAACATGAGAGGGGGACAGACATCCTGGGAATTTGGGATTCATTCCTCCCAATATTCAAGCTTCCTCAGGTTAATCAATTCCCTGAGCTTGTGCACATAGTTGCTGAACACTATGATGCATCCCAGAGGGCAGTGCTAGACTCTGCAGGCTCAATTCTGTTCCTCATTACCCCTGAAGCCATCAGGGAGATGTTGCAGTTCCAGACAGATCAAAAGTTGGTCCCTCTGTCATTAGCTGATTTAATAGTACAGGGAGCCAGGATAACAGAGGCACAAATCACAAAGCTTAATCAGATTTTCATCAAAGCTGATACTGTGCAAATTCCTCCCATCCATTATCTCTACCTCAACCAGTTGGGCTTAGACCTTGTTGACATGATCAGTCCCATCTTGGGATATGATTCAGTGGAGTATGTGGATGAAACTGTTCTACAAATGATGCTTATGTTTTCCCCAGGAAAGAAGCCAATCCACTATGATTATGCCACATACATATCAGATAAGATGCATGATCAATTGATGAATTTATCAAGAGAAAGGGTATTTAGATACACCTCGTACCTATATCATCTGCTCCTATACTTCCAGCATGATAAGTTCTCCTTCCCAAAGAAGAGAGTAGATGCACAGGGCAATCTGAGATCAGTAGTGTATTGGACATCCGTTTTTCACATAGTAAGCTGTTCTCCATATACCTACTGCGAATTTATTGATCTTTTCATCCATCCAGCCTTGACTCTACTGTTGGGTTCACCTCCTCCCAGATTGACAGACGAAATGCAAAGACTCCTGCATTTATCAAAAGCATACAGTATTGGGGATTGGTATTTCTACCAACACCACACCGTTATCAGGCTATATGGGTGTGAGTTGCCCCCATTTAAACTACCTAGATTTGTGCCTATGAGGCTACTTGCCTTGGAATACTTCAGGCAGTTTGGTTATGTGGATATGCTCCACTTTTCAGGAAAAGGTAAGAAGGCACAGTTAAAAATCAGAAATCAACTTGGCCATTTACTTCTCAATGAGAGGGATGAAGGGTGGAGAGAGGCAGATAGAATACTTCTGTGCCTTGGTCTCAAATACAGCTTCGTATGGAAACCCTATGACCCCAATAACTTCATTACAATGAGGAGGCTCAAATACAAATTATCTGCTTATGGACATTATAGCCTTCCTAACTTAGAAAAATATGCCAACCAAAGCAAGTGGAGAAGAGGAACTTTAGAAGAAGATGTGACCCAAGAAGAGCTTAATCAAAGAGCTCTAAGAAACCTCAAGAAGATGGCTGACCTTGAGTTTTATTCACAGGTCCCCTCACTGCCAAGCACACAAACTGGAGCAGCAGCCTCCTCCTCAACTGCCCAACATCAAGCTACAAGAACTGGTGAAAACATCGCAGAAAAAGGCAAAGAGATGGAGCAACAAGAGCAGCAAGGGCAGCAGGAAGAGCAGGAAGAGCAGGAACAGCAACAAAACCAACAGCAGCAAGCAGAAGGGCTGCAGCAAGGGCAGCAAGAAGAATCAGAACAGCAAGATCAACAACATCAAGAAGAGCAAGGGCAGGAGCAGTCTGCCCAGCAAAAGAAAACAGTGGAGACTCCTCAGACCACTGAAAGAACATTGCCTACAAGACAAGACACCACATTTGATGCCTCGGTCCTCCAAACCCCGCAAAAGGAGGATACATTTGTCTTTAGGAAAAGGGAAAGAGAAACTCCCTTGACATCCTCTATAGACCAAGGAGAAAAAAGGCAAAGACTCAATGATTTTCCAGAGGAGGATATAGCAATAAGAGAGGCATTGGGCATGGGCCCACCCAGCAGAGAAACTTCAGCAAGTTCCTTCCAGCAGGAACAAGACAGGACCATGGGAGGGGAGGTCAGCTCCTCCAGCCAGCAGAAAGAGGGACAAGTAAGCATTAAGCAGCAGTTCATAGACATTAAGAGGAGGAGTGACCCTATTAAAGTACAATTGTATAATCACTTACTGAACATGGCTCCTTCCAATCAGCAGAGACTTATGTCTGCTTTTGATGTAAGTGAAGGCAAATTGACAATGAGTCACTTTATGCCTACAGCACTTCGGCCACAATCCACTGCTGACTACCTTAGGACCAATCTAGAGGTACTTGCCAAAGACATACACCCTATGGACAAAATTGAGCTGCATAAGCAAACTGGAGAAATGGTGTATGCTTCATTGGCCGACAAGACTTTGGATAATTACAAACTAACCAGCAGTCTGAATGCCACAGCTTCCCAACTAGAACTGGAGAGGGCCTCTTCTCAGGCCAAAGACAATAGGATAAGAGCCCTGGAGGAAATCATTGTAGAAATTGGGCACAATCCCAATGACATCAAAGGGATACAAGAGATCCTGAAACTTAGAGATGCTGACATGGCTGCACTGAGAAAGAAGATCAAAATTCCAGCCACTATCCACCCACAGACTGATGAGGTAGCTAAGCAAAGGTATGAGCAGGATTCTACTGACCTGCTAATTTCCATTTACAAAGAGCTTATCAAGGCACAAGAAAAATTGGGGCAATATGAAGCTGCACAAGCACCTCCACAAACATCATCAAAACAAGCACAAGAAGGGCAAACATCTCAGCCCCCTCCACAGGTCATAAATCTTGAGGAGACTGTTCCTACTACTGTACCTCCACCTCAGCAGGCTGAACAAACAGCCACATCTACTTCAGCAGCACCCATCAGCACAGATCAGAGCCTAGATATGCAGAAGTTAAAGAATGAAATACAAATTTTGGAAGCCCAGATGACAGAGCTGAACGAAACTAAGGAAAAGCTGGCCAAGGTAAATGAAAGGCATGATAAGACAAAGAGAGAGGTGGGAGAAAAGGCCAAGGAAATCAAAGCTCTTAAAGACAGGATCAAGGAGCTTGAGAATGAGCTCAAGCTAGATAAAATCATAGCAGAAATCAGAGCAATGATATGGTCCAATATTGGTAAATCCATCAACAACCAATGGCCATACATCGAGACAATCCATGAGCAACTAGAGCTCATTCCAAAGGCACAGAGAGAAATCCGAACATCAAGGGCCTTATTGGGAAACATGCCTGAAGTTGCTACAAGAATGATCAATGTGCTCAATCACAAAACAAGCTCTCAGTTGGCCACCATTGGAATCACAAATAGAACTGAGACTATTCAAATGATCAAGAGGGTTCTTACTCTTAGAAGTCTAGTGCAGACATTGGACAGGAGAACCCAGGATATGCAGACAGAGGTAAATAAGTTCATGGAGAAGTTTCAAGTGTTGCAGAGTAGAGGACTCCCTAGCTTACTGAACAGCGGAGGGAGATTATTCACCCATGAACAGTATGCCAAAAGAGTGAATGTTTTTGCCTCAGCACAGGTCAATGAGAAGGCCAGCACTTCAGAAGACACAGGGCCTATTACAGGACAGATTTTCTATAGTAAGATAGAAAATCTACTTTTTATAATGAATGAAATTAATCACTTGTTTGATGTAGCCCCAACTTTTTTCAAATACACAGAAGCTGAAGAGACAATGGAGGCCATCCTCAAGCATCAGCTCCCTACACAGGAATGGTGGACAGATGCTATCCAGAGAATTTTGTAAACAGTGACTCAGTCATCAAATTCTGTTTCTTCTACCAATTTTGATGAAAAGAACAATCAATAAAGTCCGCGGGCATCATAAATTCAAAACTGAGCCAACTCAGCACATGAAGCGGCCAACAAAGCAGAAAAGGAGAACCACAGCTGGCAAAGCCAAGAACTCATTACGCAAGAAAAAGTAAATGCGTACCTACAGGATTAATGCAGAGTAATGCAACCGACTCAGTGACTCCTTAAAGTCAAACAATCCTCTGACAGATATAAATGGCATTTACGCTGCATTTAACATTGTAATAACTTCTTGCCTACTTTCTGAGCACTACTGAAGATATTTTCTCTCTCTCAGATGACTCAATACCTGAGATATTTTGTATACATATTTCTATATAATCCCCTTCGCATGAGATAGCAAGGGTTGTTGGAAATTTCTCCTGAACAGTCTCTTATGCTGTAATTGTTTTCTGAAAGTCAATAAAGGAAAGCAATGGAATTTCGTGGATGCTTGATGTGTTGAAGATGTTCTGTGCCTGTTCATGATTGCTGGATCCCTGCGTATCTTATCATACAATAAGTCTCTGTAACTTTCTCCATGTTTATTTTGTTTTGTTATAGGTCCATACACGCTATCTGATTTCCCATATTAAGCAACACAGAAAAAGAATAACTCCCAGGATTTGCTCACTGAGCACCCTGAGTTCAGTCTATGTTGTTTATTAAGTGTTTTCTTCAGGTGTAATCTACATAAAGTGTGATTCTTAAAATGCTGCACTTTCAAATACACCCTTCATATTGACCACTGTCACAGGAATTCATACTTTGCTCCTGTGCTCTGCGTCCTCTTTCATTTCACCAACATAACAGAAAATTCCTAACAGATTTCTGCTAGTTGACATATATCATCACTCAAATTTTAACTTGTCTGTTAAATACACAACAGGCCTTGCAGTTAGGACACTACTCAACATCTGAGATCATCTCACAGCATCTAGACTCCATTGCCCAATGGAAACTCATCATCAAAGTATTACATCATAAGACCTGAAAGAGATCCTTCAACCAAAACACAAACAAAACCTAAGCGTCATAGCTAGCCTAAAACACAATTATAACAGAGATAAATCATAAAGAGAGAGCCCTCTCTGGTTGCAGTTGGGCTAGGAACTGTAACCCAAAGATTGGTTAGTGGTTACCCCGGCCGTATTCCCTTGGGAGTCATAGGGAACAACCTGGGTGTTAACATAATTGGCGACTCCGCTGGGGACTTCTTAAAATTTTTCAATTACTATCTATCTTCCAAAGCTACCAGTAAGCCTGAAACCAGCCAAGAGGCCTCAGAACTGTTTCTGTAATACAGGGACAGCTTTAGGGAAGAGCTAGTTAGGGAATCTTCATCCTAGCTTTGAAACGTATATAGTTATTCCAAAATTCTCATCCAGTCCTTGCACACATAAAACCTCCTATATAAGCTCTAAAAGGACAATTAGAAGCTGGCTCCCAAAAGAAACCCAAGGCACACTAGGGCAAACCCTGACCCTAATCAACCCATCATTGTTGATAATCCGAATATCATTCCAAAGAACATTAGGAGACAGCAAAAGCAGGAGAAGCCTGCTGATTCAGATATAAGTTCAGATCAACCTATCCTCATTCCCACTCCTGCAAAGTTCTTTTCCGGTCCACCCCTAGTTCCCCTAGTTCATCATCAACACCTCAAAGTCCTCCTCTCACATCTTCACCCACCACACATACCCTTTCAACCACTCCCCCATTTGTTACCCATCCCATTAACCCTGTTACACCAGTAATCCCTGCTGTCCCATTTGTTCCTGTCAACCCTATAAATCCCATAAACATGGCCAACAGGTATGCACCTCTGCAGATACCAGCTAATGCTGTGGCCTTACCTCAAGATTATCAAAGTAAAATCTCATATTTTGACTCAAATGGCTCTTTAACAGCTATCCAGCATGCCAAGAAAATGCAAGACCACTTTGAGACCTATGAAATAGATGATGACACTGTCAGAATGAGAATTTTTGTTCAAAGTTTAACTGGGGATGTTAGGACTTGGTTCAGATCCCTCAATGCAAACTCCATTACAACACCAGATCAGCTTTACGAAGCTTTTACTGAGAGATGGGAAAAGAAGAAAGATCCTCTCCACGTACTTGGTGAATATGACACTATTAAGAGAGGTCCTCAGGAGACAGTTTTGGAATATTGTGCTAGGTTTAACAATGTATATAATGCTATTCCACAGAACTTAAGGCCTCCTCCTGATTTAGCCTTGTATAAATTCCCTGATGGTTTTGACCCTGATATGGCTTATCAGTTGAAGGAAAGAAATCCTCCAACCCTTCAAGAAGCTCAAAGGGTTGCTGTCACAGTGGAAGCTAACCTAATTGCCAAAAGAAACAGGGCAAAATTGGAGAAAAGGACTACCTTCAAAGAAGAAACTTCGGGCTTTGATCAAAAGCTGGATGCAATACTAAATAGCATGAAGAGATTGGGTGAAAGAGTGGAATCAGTTGAAAGAAAGTCATCATGGGAAGCACCACAAAACAACCCTCCTAGAAATCCGAATTTTAGGAGAACTCAAAACCAAAACATTGGTAGAACAAGTGCTGACCAAGACATTAGACCCCCTTTCCAAGAAAATTATGCAGAAACTTCAACATCAACTGAACCTAATGAAGACCCTGAGATTAATCTAATGGGTCTAGATGGTAAAAGCCAGGTCTTCTTAACACAAGAGGACCATGAGGAGGATGAAATCAAAACATTCCAAACCAAGTCAGGAGAATCTTTTGACTTCAAACAAGGATATGATACTGCTGTCTATGAAGTCCATAAACAGTACAAACTAAGGAGTCGGACTGTGAATGTAAATCAGCCAGACAAGACAAAGGATAAACAGAGGTCTAAAGAAACCATGATCACAGAACCTAATGACAAAATAAACTTGCCTGCAGAAGAAATTGTAGTTGAGGAGGTTACTGAACTACTGTCCCCACTACAACAGCCCATGGCAACTTCGTCCTCTCACCCTGATCCAAATTTTACCCCTCAAGACATGAGTAAAAGGGGCAGGTCTCGAAGTCAAGATGAAATCCAACAAGAAGATCTAATGAACAAAGAAAAGACTGCTATCCGTGACTCCAAAGCCCAAGCTGACAAACCTTTTGACCTAGGCACAGAGATTGGCAAGCTAAAAATAGCAATTCCCCTCTCAGAGCTAGCCAAGCATGACATCTATAAGCAGCAGATCAAGAAATCCCTTCAACTCACTAATAGCAAAGATGATGTAAATGTGCTAGATGACACTCCAGAATTACTGTTTGGCCCAGAGGTAGATGGAAAAACAATAGTCACAGGGATATTACCTTTTTATGTCAGCCTGCATGTTCATGATAAAATACTGCATAATGCAATGTTTGACTCAGGCGCCTCTCACAACCTGATGCCAAAAGCAGTCATGGAAAGATTAAATTTGGATATAACAAGACCATACAAAGACCTGTTTTCTTTTGATTCTAGCCAAGTCAAATGTTTAGGCCTAATAAAAGATTTATGTGTGTCTCTGGTTCAATATCCCAACAAAACCATTCTAATGGATGTTGTAGTCGCTGATATCCCACCTAAATATGGGATGCTGTTATCAAGATCATGGGGAGCCAAGCTCCAAGGCTCCCTGCAATTAGATATGTCATATGCCACTATCTCTGTCTTTGGGCAACCAAAAAGACTTTACAGGGAAACACTCATGAAGTATATGGTCAGCAGTGAAGAAAAGCCTCAAAATTTTCCAATATATGCTGTCCATTCGGACATAGACTCCTTCATCCTCTTCAATGACAGCACAAGCATCTCAAACAATGACATTAGCACCGAAACACTCATACAAGAACAAAACATTGATCAAACAAGTATCACCTGCCAAACATCAATCAGCCCAACAATACACATTATCCCTCCTCTAGTTGTCAAAGATTGTCAAACAAGTGATGAAATTGTCCTAGAAAACAAATGGGAGAAGAAACCCCAACTCATGCTCACATTGCCATCCCATGAACAAGATTTTAAATCTCCTGTCCAGCAGGATATCCTGTGGGTCCTAGAATTTGATGGCTCAGTTAACAAGTTGGGGGCAGGAGCTGGAATTTGGATACATAACAAAGAGAAGGGCTATGCAGAAGGCAGGGCTTATAGATTAAATTTTAGATGCACTAATAACATGGCAGAATATGAAGCTCTGTTACTAGGTCTCAAACTAGCAAGGTCATTACAAGCTCCTAGGCTCTCCATCATGGGAGACTCTGATCTAGTAATTCAACAAGTAAAAGGAAGTTTTGTCACCAATGACAAAAGATTGAGGTCCTACAGGTCTGCTGTAATTGAAATATTGGAGACATTCTCTGAGTTTGTTATCACAAAAATTTCAAGGGGCCACAATCTCCATGCACACAGCTTGGCAACATTTGCCAGCACCTTCAAATTCCCATTAGAACCCAATAACTGTTTCACAGCCGAGGTCAAACACAGACCCTCCATTCCAAACAATGTCAAAGAATGGCAAGTATTTGAGGATGACATGCAAATAAACAATTTCTTAACTTTGCAACAAGAGTTCACAGGATTAAATATTGACAATGATGGAGCAAGTCAATCACAAATACTTGAATCAGCAAGTCAATCACAAATACTTAATGGAACAAGCCCAGCACAAATACAGTTTCAACAGTCTGCTCACCCAATGTCACCTAGAACAGCAAAACAATTACTGAGTCCAACCATTTTCAACAATGAAAACATTCAGCAAATTCACCAAATTGACTGTGAAGAGGTGAGCAGTGCTGAAGCTGAAATCATACAACTCAAAGACAATTTCCTTCCAGCAGGCCTTACCCCACTAGAGGACATTTTTGATTCAAATGATGTCCCTAGGAAGCCAAAGATGCAGCCGTTAGATGCAGCAATTGAAGAATGCAACATTGGTACTATTGACAAGCCTAAAATAATAAAGCTATCTGCTTCTTTGCCCCCTGATCAAAAACCCAAATACATCGACCTCTTTAAAGAGTTTCAAGATGTTTTTGCATGGGGTTATGAGGATCTAAAGTCCTATGATACTTCTGTCATCCAGCACACCATTCCCCTCAAGCCTAATCAAAAACCATTCAAACAGAAATTGAGAAGGATCAATCCTGTGCTCCTTCCTTCCATTGAAAAAGAACTACATAAAATGTTCAAAGCTGGTATCATAGCACCAATCAGGTTCTCCGAGTGGATTTCAAATTTGGTGCCTACAAGAAAGAAAACTGGTGAAATTAGACTTTGTGTAGACTTAAGGAATTTGAATCAAGTATCACTCAAAGATAACTATCCTTTACCCAAAATGGATCACATTCTCCAAAGAGTAGTAGGGGCTTCTAGGATATCATTGCTTGATGGATTCTCAGGCTTCAATCAAATCCTAGTACACCCTGATGATCAAGACAAAACTGCATTCACAACCCCATGGGGAACTTTCAAGTATGTAAAAATGCCCTTTGGATTGAAAAACGCAGGGGCAACTTTTCAAAGAGCAATGGACATTGCTTTTGCAAAAGAGATTCATGACTTCCTAGTCATTTACCTAGATGATCTTACACCCTTTTCAAAATCTGACCAAGAACACTTGAAACATTTGAGACAGATTTTCATAACATGCAGGAAATATGGTATTTCCTTAAACCCCAAGAAGTCATTATTTGGCTTGGAAGAAGGGAAACTCTTAGGGCACATTATTTCAAAAGATGGCATAAGAATTGATCCAGACAGGATACAAGCTATCCTACAAATGCCTCACCCAAGGAATGTCAAGGAGTTGCAGGGATTCTTAGGAAAAATCAACTTTTTAAGAAGGTTTATCCCGAATTTAGCAGAACTAATCAGATTATTAAACAATATGCTAAAGAAAGATTCAAAGGTCAAATGGACTGTTGAAGCAAAACAAGCCTTTGAAAGTATAAAATTGGCCTTGACTCAAACCCCAGTGTTAACCAATCCTCAGTTTGACAGAGACTTTATCATTTTCTCCTTTGCCTCCCAGCATACTATTGCTGCTGTTTTATTACAGAAAGATGACCAAGGTAATGAGAAGCCTATTGCCTTCTTCAGCAGAGCTCTTAGAGATGCCCCTCTAAAGTACCAAATTATGGAAAAACAAGCCTATGCTTTGATCAAAGCTATTAAGGACTTTAGGATTTACATCCTTTACTCCCATGTTGTGGCTTATGTACCAAGTCCTATTGTCAAAGACATTCTCACCCAAGAAAACTTAGAGGGCAGGAGAGGAAAATGGATTGCCAATATACTAGAATTTGACATTGAAATTAAACCTACAAAGCTGATAAAAGGGCAAGGTTTGGCCAAATTAATGACAGAAGCAAATTTCCAAGCCTTAGATATCAATCAACTGGACAGTGAAACAGAGCTGGCGACTCCAAAGATCAATGTAGCCTTTGAACAATCTCCTTGGTACTCTGATATCTGCTATGTGTTACAAAACCTGTGTGCTCCCCCAGGACTGTCCAGAGCTAAGTGTAGGTTCCTAAAAATGAAAACATCTAGATTTTGTGTGATGGATGGAAATTTACTTTGGAAAAACCACGAAGGTATATTGCTGCACTGTCTAATGGAGAATGAAATTAACAATATCATGCAAGATTTCCATGCTGGAGACTGTGGTGGACATTTGTACTGGAAGTCCACTGTGGACAAGATATTGAGGGCTGGTTATTACTGGCCCACCATGTTCTCTGATGTTAAGAAATTCACAACCTCATGCCACAAATGCCAACTGTTTGAAGGCAAAAGACAGTTGCTGCCACTTCCTTTGAAGCCCATTGCAACAGAGAGACCTTTCCAACAATGGGGCTTGGATTTCATTGGGGAAATTCATCCCTCATCTTCAGGGCAACACAGATGGATTTTAACAGCAACAGACTACTTCACCAAGTGGATTGAAGCTGCCCCATGCAGACAAGCAAATGATTCAGTAATTATTCAGTTTTTGGAAAACAATATACTGGCTAGATTTGGCTGTCCGGACAAGATAATAACAGACAATGCTGCTGCCTTCAGATCCAAGAAGATGGTGAACTTCTGCCATAAATTTCACATTACTTTGGGCCATTCTACTGCTTACTATCCTCAAGGAAACGGCCTTGCTGAATCATCAAACAAAAGTCTAATAAACATCATAAAGAAGGTGCTTGAAGAGAACAAAAAGAATTGGCATAAGAAACTAGTAAATGCTTTATGGGCAGATAGACTAACAACAAAAAGATCAATTGGGACCAGCCCATATGAGTTAGTCTATGGATTAGAAGCCAAATTTCCCTCATCACTAGGAGTGCCGGTTATGAAGCTTCTGCAAGAGAGTCAAGCAGAGCCAAATGATATGCAAAGGAGGATCAATCAGATAATCTGTTTACAGCAAACTAGAGAACAAGTTTTCAGCAGAGTGCAAATATTACAAGAAAAATTAAAAAAAGCCTTTGATAGAAGAACCAAAGCAGAAGATTTCAATGTGGGAGACAAAGTTTTAAGATGGGATGCAAGAAGAGAAGAGAAAGGAAAACATGGAAAATTTGATTCTTTATGGAGAGGACCATTTGCTGTCCAAGCAGTACAAGGTAACAACACCTACTTCCTTAAAGGTCTGACTGAAACTGACTTGGATGAAGGTCCTGTCAATGGCAGGATGCTGAAGCATTATTTTGACTGTTTCCCATGATTGCAACATCAGGTTCCCTTGTATATATACAGATGTACATATTATTTCTATTTAGATTGTAAAAATGCAGTTTCCTAAGTGATTCACCAAACAGCAAAAGGCAAATAGAATCAGAGGTCTTCCAAGGAAGAAACACACAATTTTGACACATTAATGCAGCAAATTTCAAAGATTGGCATGGGCAGCTAAAGAGTAAGGCAATCTGACCTGCTGTTCTTGGTCTTTCAAAAGAAAAACCATCCCCATGTGGAGCCACTGTTGGATACCTATACCAATAGGTTTCATATTTCATGATTGGCAAGAGAAAGTCCAAATATGCTCTGCTTTGATTTCACAAAGATCCCATATTTCCTAGAAAGCAAGAAAGGTGTAAAGTGCTTCAATGATTGATGACCTTATTTTCAGTTTTGATGGGTGATCCAACAGTTTAATCTGGATCATGCCATGTGTTCAATTTTATGCTATAGACTAGAGAAAGAAGTCTGTCCAAACAGCTGAATCTTGGCAGACAACTAGTTTAGGTAGAGAAGAAAAGGCTCCCAACAGCCTAATCTGGGACCTTGGAAGAGATAAGGGTCGAAGTAGATAGAGAAAGCAAAAGAAAAAGCCAAAGAAAAGAAAAGGCAAGTAAGGGTCTGCAAGTCCAAGTGCACCCTCCAAGAAGAAGTAAAAATGCTAGGTAAGTAGCTGGGTAGGTAGTTGGGGTTGCAGAAAGGTTATCCCTATCATTGCAAGAATGGTGATGGTGGGCAGCAAGGCAAAAGATCACAGCAGGAAGCATGACTAATTTCCCTCACTCCCCTCCAATTTCATTTCTAACATTCCCCATCAGCTTAGACTCTTGGAAAAGACTAAGGTTTCATGGTGGTTCTTAATCTTTAAAAAGCCACATTTCTTGTCTAAAGATCTTTTCATTTTGATCTACTCTTAAAACCAAGTTTGTTTCACATAAACTCAATGGTTTCCCCTCCACCTACCCTCTCATCCATGCTAACACTAACCCTACTATATAAATCCCTTATATCCCCTTTTTCCCTAATATTACTAACACCAAGGTGTATAAATCCCAAAATCTTATAAATACCCACCCCCTTGGCATTATAGCCAATAAAGTCTCGAGTCAGGGATCAAATGACACCAGGTCATGTTGATGAACCTATGCCAACTACCCCTTCCCCTTCATGAGCTAATTTCCCTATTTTTACCCCTTTTGCGCATAAAAAACCCATAAAAAGCCCTAAATCCCCACCCTTACCCGCTTCAAAGGGCAAAAGCATCAAAAACCCACTTTCCGCCATATAACCAAGGTTTGGCGCATATAATTGTTTTCAAAATACATTGGAAAATCGTTCAAAACACCAATTTTTATGCCCCCGCCCGCTTCCGTATGTGCCGCCCATGTCACCTCTCCGACGACCGTTAGATCAGGCCCTCCAGATCTGACGGCCCTGATCGCGTCGGAGCCTGTCCGACGCCTGACAGTTAAGCGTACTATCCCCCTGTCATCTCAGTCGTCCAACCACCGTCCGATTATCCGCTGCAGATCCAACGGTCACCCTGACGTCGGACCTCATCCGCTGTACGAGGCTTATCTCCCGACGTCCGTATTTTGAGGACGTCACTCCGCTGCCACGCGCCCTCACCACGATGCGTCGGAGGTACAACTGACCGATACCGCCCCCGTACAGGAAGTGGTGCGATACGAAACCACTGTTGGTTCCGGTTTCCCCATCCCGCCTGCTCACGTCATCGCCGCGTCATCAACATGTCATCGCTCCGTCACCCAGGTACGCTGTCCCGTCAGTCTCTTGCCCTGCCATTGGTCCACCTGTCCTGCCATCTCACTGCCCCTGTGGACCAACCAGACCCCGCCACGTCACCCGATGACGTCAGCATGACGTCATCCGACCTTGACCCCACCAATGACGTCCTGCTGACGTCATCGTAAAAAGGCGCCAAAGTATTAAAAAGTCTATATTATGGCCAAAATCGCGTTTTTACATTCTTTTTTCACTCATTCGTCGTTATTTCTGCCTCATACGCTCGCGTCCAAGTTCGCTGTCAACCTGCTAAATCGACCAGGAGACCTCCAGCGCACGAGTTCGACCTGCATTCACGACCTTTGCTCACTACTTTACCAGGTATTCTTCATCGTCTGTCCTCTGTGCGCCTGCAATTCTCTGTTAAACACTCTGAAAGCTTAAAGAGAGTCCAAAATTAGAAATTCACCACTGAATTCCTCGGCAGAGCTTTAAATTCCCAAACTATCACCTCGAAAAACACCAGCCGAGCCTTTTCCCAGCTACAATTCATTGAAAAACTAGGCCCTGTCTGCATAATCGCAGCAGGCGCATTTGAAACCAAATTTTACCATCAAAAGACACCAGAGAAAGCTAAACTTTGGTCTTAGTCGCTATCAAACAGCATTTGAAATACTATAGACCCTGCATTCACTTTTTTCCAGGCATTTTCATTCTGTGCAAAGAGAACTCTGGAGGTGTTACTCTGCATAGTAACACGGTCCTTGAGCGAGCAGAAATCCTAAAAAAGGAGTCATGGACCCCCCTGTAGCTCCTATAGCCCTCAATGTGGCTCCCTTGAATGTCCCTAACAAAACATTGGACACCAGAGCATTAGCAGACTTGGACTACAAAATATCAGAGGAAATGTTGAGCAGAAGCAGGTTCCATTTGCAAATACTAAATGAGATAAAGATCAAACATGAGAGGGGGACAGACATCCTGGGAATTTGGGATTCATTCCTCCCAATATTCAAGCTTCCTCAGGTTAATCAATTCCCTGAGCTTGTGCACATAGTTGCTGAACACTATGATGCATCCCAGAGGGCAGTGCTAGACTCTGCAGGCTCAATTCTGTTCCTCATTACCCCTGAAGCCATCAGGGAGATGTTGCAGTTCCAGACAGATCAAAAGTTGGTCCCTCTGTCATTAGCTGATTTAATAGTACAGGGAGCCAGGATAACAGAGGCACAAATCACAAAGCTTAATCAGATTTTCATCAAAGCTGATACTGTGCAAATTCCTCCCATCCATTATCTCTACCTCAACCAGTTGGGCTTAGACCTTGTTGACATGATCAGTCCCATCTTGGGATATGATTCAGTGGAGTATGTGGATGAAACTGTTCTACAAATGATGCTTATGTTTTCCCCAGGAAAGAAGCCAATCCACTATGATTATGCCACATACATATCAGATAAGATGCATGATCAATTGATGAATTTATCAAGAGAAAGGGTATTTAGATACACCTCGTACCTATATCATCTGCTCCTATACTTCCAGCATGATAAGTTCTCCTTCCCAAAGAAGAGAGTAGATGCACAGGGCAATCTGAGATCAGTAGTGTATTGGACATCCATTTTTCACATAGTAAGCTGTTCTCCATATACCTACTGCGAATTTATTGATCTTTTCATCCATCCAGCCTTGACTCTATTGTTGGGTTCACCTCCTCCCAGATTGACAGACGAAATGCAAAGACTCCTGCATTTATCAAAAGCATACAGTATTGGGGATTGGTATTTCTACCAACACCACACCGTTATCAGGCTATATGGGTGTGAGTTGCCCCCATTTAAACTACCTAGATTTGTGCCTATGAGGCTACTTGCCTTGGAATACTTCAGGCAGTTTGGTTATGTGGATATGCTCCACTTTTCAGGAAAAGGTAAGAAGGCACAGTTAAAAATCAGAAATCAACTTGGCCATTTACTTCTCAATGAGAGGGATGAAGGGTGGAGAGAGGCAGATAGAATACTTCTGTGCCTTGGTCTCAAATACAGCTTCGTATGGAAACCCTATGACCCCAATAACTTCATTACAATGAGGAGGCTCAAATACAAATTATCTGCTTATGGACATTATAGCCTTCCTAACTTAGAAAAATATGCCAACCAAAGCAAGTGGAGAAGAGGAACTTTAGAAGAAGATGTGACCCAAGAAGAGCTTAATCAAAGAGCTCTAAGAAACCTCAAGAAGATGGCTGACCTTGAGTTTTATTCACAGGTCCCCTCACTGCCAAGCACACAAACTGGAGCAGCAGCCTCCTCCTCAACTGCCCAACATCAAGCTACAAGAACTGGTGAAAACATCGCAGAAAAAGGCAAAGAGATGGAGCAACAAGAGCAGCAAGGGCAGCAGGAAGAGCAGGAACAGCAGGAACAGCAACAAAACCAACAGCAGCAAGCAGAAGGGCTGCAGCAAGGGCAGCAAGAAGAATCAGAACAGCAAGATCAACAACATCAAGAAGAGCAAGGGCAGGAGCAGTCTGCCCAGCAAAAGAAAACAGTGGAGACTCCTCAGACCACTGAAAGAACATTGCCTACAAGACAAGACACCACATTTGATGCCTCGGTCCTCCAAACCCCGCAAAAGGAGGATACATTTGTCTTTTGGAAAAGGGAAAGAGAAACTCCCTTGACATCCTCTATAGACCAAGGAGAAAAAAGGCAAAGACTCAATGATTTTCCAGAGGAGGATATAGCAATAAGAGAGGCATTGGGCATGGGCCCACCCAGCAGAGAAACTTCAGCAAGTTCCTTCCAGCAGGAACAAGACAGGACCATGGGAGGGGAGGTCAGCTCCTCCAGCCAGCAGAAAGAGGGACAAGTAAGCATTAAGCAGCAGTTCATAAACATTAAGAGGAGGAGTGACCCTATTAAAGTACAATTGTATAATCACTTACTGAACATGGCTCCTTCCAATCAGCAGAGACTTATGTCTGCTTTTGATGTAAGTGAAGGCAAATTGACAATGAGTCACTTTATGCCTACAGCACTTCGGCCACAATCCACTGCTGACTACCTTAGGACCAATCTAGAGGTACTTGCCAAAGACATACACCCTATGGACAAAATTGAGCTGCATAAGCAAACTGGAGAAATGGTGTATGCTTCATTGGCCGACAAGACTTTGGATAATTACAAACTAACCAGCAGTCTGAATGCCACAGCTTCCCAACTAGAACTGGAGAGGGCCTCTTCTCAGGCCAAAGACAATATGATAAGAGCCCTGGAGGAAATCATTGTAGAAATTGGGCACAATCCCAATGACATCAAAGGGATACAAGAGATCCTGAAACTTAGAGATGCTGACATGGCTGCACTGAGAAAGAAGATCAAAATTCCAGCCACTATCCACCCACAGACTGATGAGGTAGCTAAGCAAAGGTATGAGCAGGATTCTACTGACCTGCTAATTTCCATTTACAAAGAGCTTATCAAGGCACAAGAAAAATTGGGGCAATATGAAGCTGCACAAGCACCTCCACAAACATCATCAAAACAAGCACAAGAAGGGCAAACATCTCAGCCCCCTCCACAGGTCATAAATCTTGAGGAGACTGTTCCTACTACTGTACCTCCACCTCAGCAGGCTGAACAAACAGCCACATCTACTTCAGCAGCACCCATCAGCACAGATCAGAGCTTAGATATGCAGAAGTTAAAGAATGAAATACAAATTTTGGAAGCCCAGATGACAGAGCTGAACGAAACTAAGGAAAAGCTGGCCAAGGTAAATGAAAGGCATGATAAGACAAAGAGAGAGGTGGGAGAAAAGGCCAAGGAAATCAAAGCTCTTAAAGACAGGATCAAGGAGTTTGAGAATGAGCTCAAGCTAGATAAAATCATAGCAGAAATCAGAGCAATGATATGGTCCAATATTGGTAAATCCATCAACAACCAATGGCCATACATCGAGACAATCCATGAGCAACTAGAGCTCATTCCAAAGGCACAGAGAGAAATCCGAACATCAAGGGCCTTATTGGGAAACATGCCTGAAGTTGCTACAAGAATGATCAATGTGCTCAATCACAAAACAAGCTCTCAGTTGGCCACCATTGGAATCACAAATAGAACTGAGACTATTCAAATGATCAAGAGGGTTCTTACTCTTAGAAGTCTAGTGCAGACATTGGACAGGAGAACCCAGGATATGCAGACAGAGGTAAATAAGTTCATGGAGAAGTTTCAAGTGTTGCAGAGTAGAGGACTCCCTAGCTTACTGAACAGCGGAGGGAGATTATTCACCCATGAACAGTATGCCAAAAGAGTGAATGTTTTTGCCTCAGCATAGGTCAATGAGAAGGCCAGCACTTCAGAAGACACAGGGCCTATTACAGGACAGATTTTCTATAGTAAGATAGAAAATCTACTTTTTATAATGAATGAAATTAATCACTTGTTTGATGTAGCCCCAACTTTTTTCAAATACACAGAAGCTGAAGAGACAATGGAGGCCATCCTCAAGCATCAGCTCCCTACACAGGAATGGTGGACAGATGCTATCCAGAGAATTTTGTAAACAGTGACTCAGTCATCAAATTCTGTTTCTTCTACCAATTTTGATGAAAAGAACAATCAATAAAGTCCGCGGGCATCATAAATTCAAAACTGAGCCAACTCAGCGCATGAAGCGGCCAACAAAGTAGAAACGGAGAACCACAGCTGGCAAAGCCAAGAACTCATTACACAAGCAAAAGTAAATGCGTACCTATAGGATTAATGCAGAGTAATGCAACCGACTCAGTGACTCCTTAAAGTCAAACAATCCTCTGACAGATATAAATGGCATTTACGCTGCATTTAACATTGTAATAACTTCTTGCCTACTTTCTGAGCACTACTGAAGATATTTTCTCTCTCTCAGATGACTCAATACCTGAGATATTTTGTATACATATTTCTATATAATCCCCTTCGCATGAGATAGCAAGGGTTGTTGGAAATTTCTCCTGAACAGTCTCTTATGCTGTAATTGTTTTCTGAAAGTCAATAAAGGAAAGCAATGGAATTTCGTGGATGCTTGATGTGTTGAAGATGTTCTGTGCCTGTTCATGATTGCTGGATCCCTGCGTATCTTATCATACAATAAGTCTCTGTAACTTTCTCCATGTTTATTTTGTTTTGTTATAGGTCCATACACGCTATCTGATTTCCCATATTAAGCAACACAGAAAAAGAATAACTCCTAGGATTTGCTCACTGAGCACCCTGAGTTCAGTCTATGTTGTTTATTAAGTGTTTTCTTCAGGTGTAATCTACATAAAGTGTGATTCTTAAAATGTTGCACTTTCAAATACACCCTTCATATTGACCACTGTCACAGGAATTCATACTTTGCTCCTGTGCTCTGCGTCCTCTTTCATTTCACCAACATAACAGAAAATTCCTAACAGATTTCTGCTAGTTGACATATATCATCACTCAAATTTTAACTTGTCTGTTAAATACACAACAGGCCTTGCAGTTAGGACACTACTCAACATCTGAGATCATCTCACAGCATCTAGACTCCATTGCCCAATGGAAACTCATCATCAAAGTATTACATCATAAGACCTGAAAGAGATCCTTCAACCAAAACACAAACAAAACCTAAGCGTCATAGCTAGCCTAAAACACAATTATAACAGAGATAAATCATAAAGAGAGAGCCCTCTCTGGTTGCAGTTGGGCTAGGAACTGTAACCCAAAGATTGGTTAGTGGTTACCCCGGCCGTATTCCCTTGGGAGTCATAGGGAACAACCTGGGTGTTAACAGAACCCATGGATCTAATTGATCCTCCTCCACATGAGCCTTTCTCTTCTAGGAAGAGGCCTTCATGGCTTAGGGGGCTACTTGATGATGGTGAAGGACATGCTGCACCCCGAGGAACCTTCCATGAAAGTAAGAAACCTAACAAGTATCAGGGATACTTGACCATCATGAGCACGATCATACAAAATGAGCCTTCTTCATTCTCAGATGCTGTCAAGAATCAAGTATGGAAGGATTCTGTGACCGAAGAATATGAGTCTATTATGAAGAATGATGTCTGGGAAGTAGTTCCCAGACCCCAGGACAAGACAATTGTCACTTCTAAATGGCTTTATAAGATAAAGCATGCAGCAGATGGAAGTATGGAAAAGTATAAGGCTCCTTTTGTTGCTCGTGGTTTCTCTCATAAGGAAGGTATAGACTATGATGAGATATTTTCACCTATTGCCAGATATACAACCATCCACTCAATCATAGCCCTTGCTGCTTCACAAGGATGGAACCTACATCATATGGATGTCAAGACCGCGTTCTTGCATGGTTCGATCAAAGAAGAGGTCTACGTGGAGAAACCCGAAGGATTTGAGATTTATGATCGAAAATCTCATGTATGCAGGTTGAAGAAAGCTCTCTATGGGCTGAAGCAAGCACCCGAGCATGGCATGAGAGGATCGATAGCTACTTGATGAAGCTGGGATTCATTAGGAGTGAAGCTGATCCTAACCTTTACTTTAAGGTTGAAGATGACAAACCTCTCATACTGGTGTTGTATGTGGATGACCTCTTCCTAACATGTGTAGACCCTCTCATTCACAAATGTAAGAGGGAGTTGGCTTCTGAATTTGAAATGAAGGACCTAGGACTGGTGCACTATTTCCTAGGACTCGAAGTTTGGCAGAAGCCAGGGGAAATTTTCCTATCTCAAGGAAAATATGTGGTGAATATTCTGGAAAGATTCGGTATGGTGGACTACAAGCCCGTAACTACCCTGATGGAGCTTGACTTCAAAAAGTTAAGCGGTAGTGCTGCTGGACCTGTTTTGTGAAATGCCACTGAGTATCGTCAACTCGTCAGAGCATTAATGTTCTTAGTGAATTCTCATCCAGATATATGCTTCGCAGTCAACATATGGTTGAACCTCACCACATACATTGGATTGGTGCCAAGAATATGTTAAGATATCTTTGTGGCACAATTACATATGGGTTAAGATACACTGTCGGAGATGTGAGACTACTTGGATACACTGATGCTGATTGGGCAGGCAATGTGGAGGACCGTAAGAGCACTTCCAGGTGCTATTTGTCCTCAAGATTTGCTTCAATATCCTAGATGAGCAGGAAGTAGAAGTTGGTGGCTTTGAGCACCACCAAAGAAGAGTATATTGCTGTTAGCATGGCCTCTTGTGAGGCAATCTGGTTGCGAAAGCTCTTGAGTGAGCTGTTTGGATTTACATTGGATACCATTGTGATCCTATGTGACAACCAGAGTGGGATTCGTTTGTTAGAGAATCCCGTATTTCATGATCGCTCCAAGCATATCAATATCAGGTATCACTATATTCGAGATATGGTGCAGCAGGGAGCTATAAGGCTCCAACATATCGGTACAGATGAACAGTTCGCTGACATTCTGACAAAACCCCTAGGAAAGGTAAAAAAATTTTACTTTCTGAGAACGACTTCGTGTTGTTCAAAGACCCTCCGATGAGGATCTTGTATGATGCATTGAGCTCTGGGAGCTCCGGGGGGTGCGGGGTACTTCTTGGAGCGACATATGACCACAGGGTGATTCACTATCCCCTAGTAGTATACATGTACACCCTGTGGCGACTATGTAGCAAGATGATTGGTTCTCCTATGAGGTCTGGATGATGTATTCTCCATGACAATTATGTAGCGAGATGATTGGTTCTCCTGTGAGGTCTGGATGATGTGTTCTCCATGACAACTATGTAGCAGAATGATTAGTTCTCCTATGAGGCTTGGATGATGTGTTCTCCATGGCATTGATGTAGCAGGATGATTAGTTCTCATGTGAGGACAAGATTGATTAAGTTCTCCTATCAAGGCATCCTATCCATGTAGTCTGGGACTCATGGGAAATACCTCTCATCTGATCAATGAGCAAGGAAATGAGGATAGAGACCATAGTAGTACCGATGGATGCGTCACTGTATCGACCGTACTCCCTATGCTAGGATGACCTTCATTGATCTAGGATCAATGATACTGGTCTGGGACTAGTGGTAGGAGTTGTACCCACTATGACGCTGACTTAGGGTCGGTTGAGACTGGTCTGGGACTAGTGGTACATACTCTAAGACTGACTTCAGGTCAATGAAGGACTGGTCTGGGACCAGTGGTAGGAGTGGTACATACTATGACGCTGATTTCGGGTCGGTTGAGACTGGTCTGGGACCAGTGGTACGCACTCTGAGACTGACTTTGAGTCAATGGAGGATGATACTGTTCTGGGACCAATGGTAGGAGTTGTACCCACTATGATGCTGACTTCAGGTCGGTTGGGATTGGTTTGGGACCAGTGGTACATACTCTGAATAGAGCAGAACAGAATAGAGCAAAGCAGGCAGAACATAATAGAGCAAAGCAGGCAGAACATAGCAGAGTAGGCAGGATAGAGCAGAGCAGAGTAGGGGTCAAGTTGTACAGGGCAGTGCATTTGATGGATGAATAGTAGTGACCGACAGATAGATTGCAGATGGAGTTCTCCCTAGTTGAGAGGGAGTGTTAAAATTGGAAACAAGGTTCAAACTCCATGTGGGTCATATTATTCATGGATGATAATATTTTTATTAGATTCCTCTCGTCGAGAGGTGTAGGATTGATCTAAAGATCATCCGATTCCAATAAGTATTTATGGATATATGAATTTATTTTGATTATGGAATAATTATCAAGCCGACCTACAACTCATGTAGGCTCAGAAGCCCAACAGTCACATCTATTCAAACATCAATAGTTGTGTATAAATACAGGAGGAATTTTCCTCATTTGCACTCACTCATCTCATCACATCTCTCTCTCTCTCTCCTGTGCAGAAAAGAGGCTCTTCTCTACTGTGCAGAAAAGAGACTCTCTCTCACACATGTGGAAGGAAGGATGCAGTTTTAGGGCAGCAACTGCAGAACCAAATTTTGACCAGCGTTGACCAGAAAACTCTCTCCTCAGAACTACACTGTAGGTCCATTTGGATCTCCTCTGAAGGTCGCATTTTTTGGTGGTGGAATCAAGCTGATCTGACGGTCGGTTTGCGAGATATTGTTTGCCCTAGTTTGGGAATGATCTAGGGTTTGTTGGTGCTAATGTAAATCAGATTTATGTACTATTTCTCTTTACTGGATTATTGAAGATAAAGGAAGATTTGATCAAAGGGTTTCCCCACATTGGGGTTTGTCCCTGGCTAGCCGCCACATCTTGTGTCTCTTGTCTTGGCTTGTTTTCTGTTGATCGTTTAATGTTTTATCTGCACTTTACTTTATGTACATGTGATTGCTAATCTATGGATAATAATAAGAAAGATAAGTAAACTGTTATAAGCATAGAACATACCATAACTTAACAGAGAAGGCTTCAGAAGGATCATTTCTCGAACTAATCAACGCTGGATAAAAAAAACCTTGATTTCATAAAAAAGTATATATGTTACGCCCAACTTTCAATATGTGTAGCCTTAGATATAAGGGAAAAAGGAAATAAGTCTGAACCTAAGGATAACCCCTTCCCTATAAATCCCTATAAAGAAATTCCTCCTCGTTTGCTCACTAAACGTTCGCTAAGCTCCAATCAATGGATAGAGATGGGCCCCCGGTGTGCTCGGGTAACCCCCGGTGTGCTCAATAGATAAGGGTAGATGGATGTATTGCTTTGCCTTCCTTCCACCAATGAAACTATCTCTTCCATCTCGGTCAGTACCTTCCATTCTTTCATTGGACCTACATCTGTATTTGTATCTGTCAAGACCTGCATTTATACGGCTTCGCCTTCCTCTACCAACCAATAAGGAAATCAGGAATAACCCAATGATAAATTGAAGAGTGATAAGGTGGCTTATTGAGATGATAGATAGTACTCACGTGGCCATAAGGTTAGAATTTCTACGCACCTTGGTACCCGATCATTGTGAAAGTGCAAAGGGGGAGGGAGAACCAGCATTATGGTCAATTCTCTTCTTATAACCTAGCCTTGGACCTGGTAATTGTGAGAGTGCAAAGGGGGAGAGATTTTATGACTTGCTACAATCTGATAGGGATCTATTTCTTATTCCAACTAAGGAGTGTGTGCTTCAGTTCTGGGTTAAGATTGCAGGAGATATTCGGTCAATACTCTAAGGCAGCTAAGTCATATAGGTAGGTCGTCTAATTCGAGATAAGTTCCAGCCACGTTTGCTTAGTCCCTTTCACCTATCACCCTCACTTACCAATTGTACTCATTTTCGCTAATACCAAAGCACCCTCTACCAACTAATACCAGCCGCTCATCTATAAGGGGTGGGCTCCCACTTATTCTGAGGTGTTTATCGCTTCTTGCAGGACAGGTTCCACTTCGGATTAGGCATGGTACGTCTATCCTTCTGGGGGCGGTTTCACTTCGGAGTAGGTGTTTATCACTTATTCTTATGGGGTGGTGGCAGCAGGGGTGAGCGGGACTTGTATCTTGGCTTTGATGATTCGATGATTACATGGTGCTTCAATATGAGGGTTTCCTCTGGGGTGGAATGTGTGGTGCAGTCCTGATCTTTGTTCGTAATGGGTTTACTCCTCTTCCTCTTTGCTGCTCTCTTGTTTTCTTCTCACTGACCTTGCTTGCTGCCTACCCATATTACATTATTGTTATCACACCTTTGAGGCGGGGTAGCCACTATAGGCAGGCCACCTTCGAACTCTCTAATTTACCATATGTTGTCAAGACGTATAGAAGGAATATTTGTAAGCCGATGTGTGAAGTCAAGATGCGGCTGGATGGTGGGCTGAGACACCTATCCTTTTCCTATTGCGCGCTGCCTACAGGAACAGGGAAGCATAGAAGAGTGAGGAAGGGTAGTTATAGGCCTAGGCAAATTAGATAGAAACCTCTTATATGGCCATTTACACCCACTGTATCAACACTTTGTGACCTGTGATGAAAAAACCACGATCTTTGTTTCAAGAGTGACTTGGTAGAACTCACAATGCTTTTCTTAGGCGTAAATGACTATTAAGGTAGGAAGAGAAGTAGGCGAACTCCCAATCTATTTCTTTATTGAAGCGATCACCCACTCGAACTATCATCATATTATTAATCGCTCCGAGTGCTATAGCGCTTGTCTCCTATGGTTAGCTGTCGGTGCTGTTAAACCCCCCTAACCCCATCCATCTATTAATCCATCCTTTTTCTATTCTATAGAGGCCTATTATCCCTGGGGGTGGGAACTCGTACCTTGTCCTAGACCATTTGGCAACTGGGATGAAGAACTTACTTACTTACTTACTTACGGTTTTACCTTGGGTGTGTCGTCTATCTTACTCTTTGTTCGTTCTGGACCTCTTCTTTTAGCCACTTCGCTCTTTTTCTCTCTCGCTTACGGGGGGGTGTGGCCTTGCCTTCAACCTCGGCTCATTATTATCCCCTTCCCTGCTGGCTCCAACTTTCTCACTGCATCAACGCTCGCTTACATCACTTTCTCTCTCCCCTCCCTTATGAGCTGGCTTTCCATCTTCCCTATGAAGATCTCAATTCTGATGCACCCATTTCATCAGCATCAGTCACAAAGCAAGTAGTTTCTCCTTTCCCCTCTCTGTGCGTGTCTCTACTGGGTCATTGACAGGTTCTTACACAGGTGGGGATGCACGTGAAACTGAATCTACTGGAATGGGGAAAGATGCAAGCATTGGCTCAAATATTGGTGGAGATCAAATTGATCATTTGAGTCTTTCGATTTAGTATGACCCATAAGATGCATTTACTCACACTATTATGTCGTGTCAAGGAGGGGCAGAGATACACCTATGTGGGGGGCAGATATCTACGATTTCCGCCCTCATTTTCACACATTTCTGTATATAGATCAGTCAGTAGCTGGTACAACCTACTATGGCCCCTACAAATCTCAACCCATGGGACTAGATGTGGAGCAAAGGTTTAGGAGTCAGTTTATGTCTTGGGTGAACAAAAAGTGAGAGAGGTAGGAGTAGGAGCAGATTCTGTTGTTTACCTTTAGCTTTCATTAGTGAATGGTCCACCAACGTCAGAACCGAACCTAAAGTTGTATAGGCCAAAGCCAGCCAATCTCCCAGCGCTAATCCTCCCAGCACGAAAGCCCACCTAAATCAATCATACACATCCCCACCTTCATCTGAAGTGGTTTTTTCCTCTGGAGAAGGAGAATCATCGAATTACTTTCCTTTCTTAGGAGATTTAGAGATACAATGCTTTTTTAGTGCCCTTCCTTTCGCATTTCGAGCACACCTTTACAGGTTTTCCGGGAGATTTAGATATCCCTCTAGATTTAGTTCTCCTACTCGAGGACTTATTTTTGTTTTTTTCGTCTTACCTTGGGTGTGTCATCTACCTTGCTCTTTGTTCATTCTGGACCTCTTCTTTTAGACACTTCGCTCTTTTTCTCTCTCGCTTACGGGGGGGTGTGGCCTTGCCTTTAGCCTCGGCTCATTATTATCCCCTTCCCTGCTGGCTCCAGCTTTCTCACTGCATCAACGCTCGCTTAGATCACTTTCTCTCTCCCTCCCTTATCAGCTGGCTTTCTATCTTCCCTATGAAGATCTCAATTCTGATGCACCCATTTCATCAGCATCAGTCGCAAAGCAAGTAGTTTCTCCTTGCCCCTCTCTGTGCGTGTCTCTACTGGGTCATTGACAGGTTCTTACACAGGCGGGGATGCACGTGAAACTGAATCTACTGGAATGGGGAAGGATGCATGCATTGGCTCAAATGTTGGTGGAGATCAAATTGATCATTTGAGTCTTTCGATTCAGTATGACCCATAAGATGCATTTGCTCACGCTATTATGTCGTGTCAAGGGGGGGCAGAGATACACCTCTGTGGGGGGCAGATATCTACGATCTCCACCCTCATTTTCACACGTTTTTGTATATAGATTAGTCAGTAGCTGGTACAACCTACTACGGCCCCTACAAATCTCAACCCATGGGACTAGATGTGGAGCAAAGGTTTAGGAGTCAGTTTATGTCTTGGGTGAACAAAAAGTGAGAGAGGTAGGAGTAGGAGCAGATTCCGTTGTTTACCTTTAGCTTTCATTAGTGAATGGTCCACCAACGTCAGAACCAAACCTAAAGTTGTATAGGCCAAAGCCAGCCAATCCACCAGCGATAATCCTCCCAGCACGAAAGCCCGCCTAAATCAATCATACACATCCCCAACTTCATCTGAAGTGGTTTTTTTCCTCTGTAGAAGGAGAATCATCGAATCACTTTCCTTTATTAGGATATTTAGAGATAAAATGCTTTTTTAGTGCCCTTCCTTTCGCATTTCGAGCACACCTTTACAGGTTTTCCAATATCCCTCTAGATTTAGTTCTCCTACTCGAGGACTTATTTTTGTTTTTGTTTTGGGATTGTTCTCGTACAAACAAGGCATCTTCATTTTGGCTTCCATATTCTTTTGTCTCATCACCTCCTACAACAAGGATGAGACTATTTCATCAAATTTCAAGGTAGTTTTATTGCTACTTATATCAATAACCAGACTATCCCACGAATTTGGTAGAGAACGCAACAAACTAATGAACTTATCTTCATCTGAAATTGTTATATCAATAGATAGCATTGGCTTACCACAATATTAAAGGCGTTCAGATGCTCAGTTATCGAGTCTCCATCCTTCATCCTTAGGTTGTACAACTTTTTCCGCAGGAACAATTTGTTCACCAAAGACTTACATTGATACAAAGTCCTTAACTTGTCCCATAAAACCTTCATCGTGCTTCCCCTGATACATTCAACAATACTGAATCTGAGATACACAACCGCATTGTGCTCTTTGCCTTTCGATCCAACTTCACCCAGTCTTTTGCTAAAATTATCGTTGGTTTAGTACCCAGATCTACCATGATCCATCTTGAGCTTCCACAACTCAAAATTTTGTCCATTGAATTTCTCGATCTCTATATTTCCATTTTTCACCATTTTCTTTCACCACAAGAATCAATCCCATAAATCTCCCATTATAATAGGTCTACCACAGTCTTGAGAAAAATCCCTCACCAACAAAAGCATCCCCTTGAATTCCAAACAACACTGATACCAAATGTAGGTTTTAACCCTTTAAAGAAATTACCTGCAAACGAATTCTTAAAATAGAAAAATATACAATGGTGAGAATATAAAACAAATATGTATAGATATTTTCCCCTGGATCCCAAAACCATCACTGCTAGATCGATTTTTCATTATATTCCTTTCAATGTTACAATACATATATATACATGCTGAAGCATTCATAAACCCCATTTCATTAACCCTAGATTAGAACATAATCGTAGTTCCCTTGACCAGATCTACAAAACACCATGGGCAGAAAACCATCATGCCCAAAACCATGTGCAAAACCCATGCACAAAACCATGGGCAGGTCTGCCCAACATCTTTGGGTCTACATAAAACAATAATTCCCAGGGCGTTTCCTCGAACCTCGTGCAGGGGGGATACCTCCCCCTTGCAAACCCCTTGACAAGGGGGGGACTGCCACCCCACCACGACCCCCCCACCATTTATAGTGTGTGGATCTAGTCATGGAAAGAATATAACACATACCCAATAATGACAAAGTTAAGTTTACCTAAAATAATTTGTGTGATAGGATTGATTGTAACAACAATTTGTCTCTTGTTTAGCATTTATGAATTATATATATTAAAAAAATGGAATAATTTCTTTTGATGAACACATAATTGCTTTAAATTTTGATAAAAATATGAATCAAGTCGAATATAGAGGTTTTATTTTTTATTTTATTTTTTTCACCTGGAAAATACCTTTATATTAATATGAGGAATATACATGTTCTAGTCCTCAATGGACTATTTATTTTTCAACAACAAGTCTTAAAGCCATTATATCATAGCTCATCATGTCACTTATAGGAATTGAACCTGGGTGGGGAGGATTGCAATCATTCCTCCCATCCACCCAAGATAAACCCATTTGACGAGTAGAGTTTAGAGATTATGGTTCACTTCCCAACATTTAGGAGTCATATAAAAACGATATCATTACATTATGCACATACAATGCATGGTATCTTTTAATTTTATAGACCCCTAGTTTGACACATTAAATGTACATGTAGATTTAAACTTTTTGTTGATATAATAAGGAGATTAATTCACCTAATATTTTTGGCATCATCATTGGGATATGCAAAAAGACCAAATAATTTTATTTGTATTCATTTAGGTAGTGACATGATAAGGGATGCAACTTAATAGAATTGTTGACAACCCCCATGTTTATATGGAATTTCATCTACAAAAACAAAGTAATTTTTACTCTTAGGCTTGCTTACGACCTATGATAAATTGTGCACTAGAGATTGTGATCCGAATGGAAAATGGCATCAACCCATGGTATTCATCCACCCATGGAATTTTCCCATGGTATTGTAAGTGGCATCCACCCATGGTATTTTAAGTTACATCCACCCATGGTATTTGCCCATGGTATTTTGACATCTGCCCATGGTATTCATTCACCCATGGTATTTGCCCATGTTATTGTGACATCCACCCATGGTATTCATTCACCCATGGAATTGACCCACGGTATTGTGACATCCACCCATGGTATTCATTTACCCATGGAATTGAACCATGGTATTGCAACATCCACCCATGGTATTCATTCACCCATGGAATTGACCCATGGTTTCGTTTTAATAAAAAAAATCTTTGTGGTTTTGTTCATTGGGCATTCTCCTCTTTTTCTTCTGGCATTTCAATTTTTCAGATCTTGGGGCCTCCAAGATCTGAATAATTGAAATGCCAGAAGAAAAAGAGGAGAATGCCCAATGAATCCAAGATCTGAATAATTGAGATATGAAAAATTGAAATGCCAAAAGAAAAAGAGGAGAATGCCCAATGAACAAAACCACAAAGATTTTTTTTTTTTATTAAAGCGGAGAATAACTGTAAAAGCTACATTGTGGCGGAAAAACTGTCCTTGTACAAAATGTGACTTGTTACTTATAGTATTTTTCAGTTACAATACCATGGGTCAATTCCATGGGTGAATGAATACCATGGGTGGATGTTGCAATACCATGGTTCAATTCCATGGGTAAATGAATACCATGGGTGGATGTCACAATACCATGGGTCAATTCCATGGGTGAATGAATACCATGGGTGGATGTCACAATACCATGGGCAAATACCATGGTTGAATGAATACCATGGGTGGATGTTACCATACCATGGGAAAATACCATGGGTGGATGTAACTTACAATACCATGGGTGGATGCCACTTACAATACCATGGGTAAATTCCATGGGTGGATGAATACTATGGGTTGATGCCATTTTCCATTCGGATCAGATTGACTTCACCTCAAAATGACACACATGCATACATTAATAAAATAAATAGAGAAAGGATAATGGGTGCACCTTAGCTTGGAAGGTATATGTTTGATGCCCTAGGTGATTAGACTCCTTAAGATCAACAGAAAAAGATCAGGGCTTTCATTGTTTAATGAGCATCGAAATAGGAACAAAAGGAAGCTTATTCCAAAGAAACAAGTGGGATAACGATATGTATCTAGTTTCTAGGCTAAATGAATCATCCTACTTTAGCTTCTACAACAACCCACCAAAATTTTTGACCTCTTTAAAATTTGGAGCCCCATCAATCTCTCTAAGGATCAAGCTCTAATTTTTTCTAAGTGTTTGTACTTGTCATAATCTTAGTTAAGTCTTTCCCAACCAAAATCGCAGTCGCAATATTTAGTCATATCACACTTTAGTTTTCAAGTGTTGTCACATATTTTAGTTGTAGTCATGCCTTAGAGGCTTATCGCATCCTCTTGTGCCTAATCACATCCTAAAAGTGCAACTAGGTCACATGTGTGGAGAAAACTATATGAGTTTGAACACCAAATTTCATTTCATCATTTATTTCATCCTTCGAGAGCTTCACCCATAGATCTCTCTACCTATCCTCATGAAGTGAAAATATGTTAGTGCATCAAGTCTAGGTAGGCCTCATTCATCTTGCTCTTGGATTTTCAATATGAGTGTGTCTCTTCATTTCTATAATTTTATCATTATAGGTTACTTGGTCTTCTATAACCCTTGGTATTCTCGTCGATGGTTAACACATTATATAAGGGGGTTTCATTCTAAATGATTTGTATGCGAACTCTTGAACAAAACCCTCACTAACTTAGTCATTCTCTGGATTCCTCATTCACCTATGGTCTCGATTGTGATTTTCCTTAGTAAAATTTGCCTAAATCTTGACCTTATTGCATTCTCACAAATCAAACATTCAGAATTTCGTGGCTATTATTGTTAACTCCAAATGTGCTTAATCCCTTTTCCCGAACTCTTTATAGTGCATTGGTGCAATTCAAATCCATAGTTATGTACCCTTTCCACTGAGAAGTGTGAGTGTGCCATCATTAAACCTCTCCTTTTTCTTCTTGTGCTCACACATGATAGAGGCATAGCATTGGGACCATTACCTCTATAAACCTTGATTGCACTAAATCCTTGAGTCACCTTTCTCAATTGTCATGCTCGCGTATTACAATGTCATAGCCTAAATCCCTTTGTATCTATGAATCCTGACTATGACTTATGCATGTTCCTAGCCTATGTTTAGTGCACTCATGCATCTTATTATTTTAACCTAAATTCCTCTATTGCTATCAATCCTAACTATGCCAAGTTCTAAAACTTGTCTTTGTCCAGTACGACTGTGCCTAATGCTCTGTGCTTTTATAGTGAATAATATACAAATAGATTAGAAGGTAGAATAAGATATTTTTTGGACTGATTCTGTCTCTCTGCAATGAATGATTTTGAATTTCCAGGGACAGTAGATCTGTTGCAAATCAAAGCAGTTATATTAGGGTTTGATTCTCCTTTCTTGATAATTACTTGTGAGTGTGTTGGCTTCTTTTACTTCTTTATTATATTATCTTTCATTAATAAATTGCCATATTATGTGTGTAAGAAGATCAAAAAGCAAGAGACAATAAATAAAAAACATAGGAAATGTGATTTGGGCGATAAAACGGACCTGAAATGGTTATGTAGCGATATATTTTTTGAGTTCCGTAACCAGCGGGATTTTGGGCAGGCCTTAGGCGATAAGTGGTATTGGCTGGGCTCTGCCCGAGCCCATACACTGGTTGACACGTGGCTAGGCACCGAAGAGAGAAAACCACCTTTTCGGGCAAGTAATCTATAGGTGCATAAGCCACCCGAAATCAATAGCAACCGTTGGATCAATGATCACATAGATTAACGGTAGACTTGCGATAGCGCCCGAAGACAGATCGGAAAGGATTATAGGGCAGAATTAATGATATTTCAGGTCTGATAAACGGTAGTTTGGTGGATTTTCCCGTGTTTTTGTGTATTTCTCTGTGTAAACAGTGAATGACTATTTTGGGTATTTCAAAGGCGCTGATGGTCCTTTCCGTTACAAAATAGGTGGCCACCATACCCAAAGACATTTAACAGTGATTTTTTAATGCTCATATGGGATTTGAGCAGACAGAGGCCGGAAGCCAAAGAGCTCGAAAGGGAAAATGAACAAACCAGCGCCGATTGGCTTAAAAGCCATAAAATGACAGAGACGGAGGCAAGCAGTGTTGAGATAGGGAGAAACAGAGACAGAGAGCGAGAGGGAGAGTCTGTGTACTTAGAGAGACTTGAGGGATTCAAGTAAACTCCTGTTGTTTTGTATCTGTTGTGTTGAGACTCAAATTGAGATGAATTTTGTAAAACTCTTCTCTTGAAGACATAATAGAGAGGTCACCACTGAAGGCTAGACCAGGAGACGTAGCCCAGGAGTTTTGGGTGAACTCCTTGATTATGCTGATGTGTTATGTGTGTATGTCTGTTATGTTTCTTTAACTGCTTCATTGTCTATGTTATTCGCAATATTTTCGATCTGTTGCACTAAATAATATAGGTAAATCCATTCACATGAGTCTGTAATACCTTAAAAGTAGTCTAAGATCTCATTTTCAGATCAAGTGGTACCAGAGCTTTAGGTTTGCTAAGGTTAGACAAGCTTGTGCTGGATTGTTGAGTGCTAACTAGGTCAAAGCTCAAACTAGGAGAAGGAGAACTTGTTGAGGCTAATCCAGAGATTAGAAGAGTCTACTCCCAGAGGAGAATGGCCAGAGAAGTCCCATTGGAATCAGATTCTCAGTTCATGGACAATTTATGGCCATGCGAGCCATGGTAGAAGAGATGTATCGAGAATTCAAGAAGGGTCGAGGTGAAAGTACTTCGACACCCAAGCAAGACAAGGGAACAGAGGAACCTTCTCTAAATGCCTCCCTAGAGGGCAAAGGGAAAGGGTAAAAGCATCCTCCACCATCACCTCTGTCATCCTCATCTCCTAGCCCTGAAAAGAAAAAGAAGAAAACATCTTTGATTAAATTAGATGTAAGATTTGATTTGCCAATCTATGATGGAGAATTAAATGCAAAAAAGCTAGATAACTGGATTAGATAGATTTTTTTTTTTTTGGGTGCAGAGCATTGATTCAAAGAGGAGAAAGATTCAGCTGGCTAGCCTTCGCCTTGGAGGAACTGCACTAGTGTGGTGAGAAGGCAAGACACAAGCTGATTTGAAGAAGCATGGTAAAAGTCTTTCTACTTGGAATGAATTTGTTTCTGCCATTAAAAAACAATTCTATCCACTAGCTTATATGTAGCAAGCAATGATGAGTTGGCAAACTCTTCGCCAATTAAAGGGCCAAAGTGTACAAAGTTATACCCAAGAATTTAGAAAAAGAGCTTTAACTCTAGGCATATCTCTAGACTCACCTGAAATTTTGTTGAAGTATATAGGTGGTATGCATAGCTATTTGAAGCACACCATTCTCATGTTTAACCCCACTAGCCTAGATGATGTATCAGTTCAGGCTACACATCTAAAGGCTAGAGGCAAGAATGTGAACCCAGAGATTGGGGGATCATCAAAACCCTCTGCAAGCAAGAACAAGGAAAAGAAGAAGCTGAAATGGAAAGAGATGAAGACAAATATTGTACAGAAAGACAAACCTTCATCCACTCACTGCAAGAAGGATGGAAACGATGATGAACACTGTTGGTCTTTGCATCCGGAGCTGAAACCTAAGAAGTTTGGTGGTAAGAAGAAGAAGACTGTTGCTGCTATTCAGAAAGACTTGGGGTCAAACTCAGGTGATGAAACAACAGTCACAGCCACAGGTATAAAAGGTAAAAATTCTGAAGCATCTACAAGTAATTCTGCACAATCTATTGATAATGAAGATAATGAGAGGAAAAGACATGAGATTTTTCATATTAGAGTTATTTCCAAGCACCAAAAGATTGATACTTTATTTGATAATGGATCACAAGTAAACTTGATTTCTGAAACAATTGTAAAGAATTTGGTCTTACTAACAACACCTCACAAGAAGCCATATCCATTAGGTTGGGTATGTGATAAAGCAAAGCTACAAGTGACTAGACAATGTAAACTTAGGTTTGCTATTGGGTCAACATTTGTAGATGAGGTTGAGTTAGATATAGTTCCCTTGGATATATGTGGTATTGTTTTAGGAAGTCCTTACTTGTATGATAGAAAATCCATTTTCTATAGAGTTGAAAATAAGTATCAACTCACTAAAGATGGAATAGAATATATTGTAAGAGCTCATAAATTAAAAAATAACTACTCTCTCATAAACTCAGGGGAGATGAAAAGAATTATAAATTCATGCAAGCAATTTTTACTAATGGTTGTAAAGGAAAAGAACCCTGATAAAACCAATGTATTTGAAGGCTGTGATGCTAAACAAAAAGCTGATTTAGATAAAGTTGTTTTAGAATATGATATCCTATTTCAAGAACCTAAAGGTCTGCCACCCAAAAGGGAAATAATAATTGATATGCATTTGCAGCAAGATGCTCAAAATATACATGTTATCTGCTTTAAAGAATGCAGAAATCAAGAAGCAAGTACAGGAGCTGCTCAACAAAGGGTTCATAAGACCAAGCACATCACCATGTGGATCTCCAATTGTGTTGGTGAGAAAGAAAGATGGTTCGTGGAGGATGTGCATTGATTACAAAGCACTGAATAAAATAATGATCAAGAATTGTTATCCTCTTCCTCGCATTGATGATCTATTAGATCAGCTGAAAGAAGCAGTTTACTTTTCCAATTTGGACTTGTGTAGTGGCTATCATTAGGTCAGAGTTGCCGAAAAAGATGCATGGAAGACTGCTTTCAAGACAAAGAAAGGGTTGTATGAATGGTTGGTTATGCCTTTTGGCTTAACTAATGCTCCTGCCACTTTCATGAGAGTTATGAATGATGTACTCTGACCTTTCATTGATGATTTTTTAATTGTATATTTAGATGACATTCTTGTTTTCAGTAAAACATGCGAAGAACATTTGAAGCATGTAAAGCAGACTTTAGATGTTTTGAAAAGAGAAAATCTATATGTGAAGTTATCAAAATGTGAATTTGGAAAAACATCTTTAAATTATTTGGGTCATATTATAGGGGGTGGTGAATTGAAGATAGATCCCTCTAAGGTTGAAGTCATTGTGAATTGGCCTAAACCCAAAGCTGCTGCAGAAGTTAGGAGTTTCCTAGGAGAAGCACAATATTGGAGAAAGCTTATTGCTAACTTTTCCTTGATTGTAACTCCCTTACATGCTTTGACAGAATTGAACAAGGTGTTTCAGTGGGGAGGAAAACATCAGAAAGCCTTCAAAACCTTAAAAGAAAAAATTAGTACAACACTAGTACTATCACTACTAGATCTTCAACGACCATTTCAGATTGAAACAGATGCCAGTGACTATGCCATGGGAGCAGTGTTGATGCAACACGGTAAACCCATATGTTATCATTCTGAGACATTTACTTCTGCAGTAGTTAATTATCCCACATATGATAAAGAATTGTATGCATTAGTACAAAGTGTGAAAAAGTGGAAACATTACCTAATGGGCAAAGAAACAATTATACATATAGATCATCAACCACTTCAATATTTACACTCACAAACTAAATTGCAGCAATCAAGACACTATAGGTGGATGGGTTTTCTACAGCAGTTTCATCTTGTCATCAGATATAAGAAGGGAATACACAATAAGGTTGTAGATATGTGGTGGGCTCTAGTATTGTAGCAATAATGCTACAACTCCTGGAGCTTCCTATCTCTAATTTTATCAACCCGGTAGTTCGTACAAACTTGGAAGCGACGGTGCTGTATGCACAAGTACTAGCTCTTGTCGCAGCTGTCACTTGGTCAGCTGGCACAAGTACGCTAGGGCTCAAGCCAACTTCTATATGCTCTCAGAAGAAGCTTTATGAGTGATGGACGAAAGCTATCTCGAAGAAAGCTAACCTACTTTGCAAAAAGGAAACTGAAAGCCCACCAAAACATGAAACCCTAGTAAACCCTAATTTGACTAGTTTGACCTCTATGATGCAATAGTGAAAGTGAAAATGTCTAAAAAGGATGCCATTACCTCTAAGGATGTGAAATGCATGAACTCAAACTACTTCTATGAAAAAGAACATTGTTTTTGTATTTTTGCTTAAGTGGATGGAGTGATTATGACTTTGTTTCTTATTAGGGTTTGGTTGTGCAGAGGTGGTGCGAAGGGAGAGAAAGCTTGGGAAAGGTCAGGATGGCTAGGGGAGGTCCCAGAGGGTCCCTAGCATCAGTCCACAGAAGTCTACACCGTTCAAATGCTTGGCAACCAAGTGTGCAGGCTTCTACAGGATGTCTGCAGGGGTTTCTACAGGATGTTCAGAGATTTCTACAGGATGTTCTGAAAAGAGGATTTTGGAGCATGGATGGAGGGAAAAAGATGATGGAATGAGTATGGGGGTGAAATAGGGGTGTGAAGAGGTCTAGGACTTGGAGGATGGAGTTGAGGAGAAGGTGTGGATGGCTGGACTTGTTCCAAGAAGACTGGGGTAATGTTGCACAAAAAGATGAGAATCATGGCAAAGTAAGCGAATGAGGTAAATGCAAGGTAAGGGTTCTGAGTGAAGGATGAAACAGGTCGGTTGGATGGGGTATGTGCAGGTAAGGAAGGGTAATAGGTACTCTGCAAATGGTTTTCCAAACTGAACGAACACACACATATAAAACCTATGACCTAGTGGCTTTAATCTAATCTGACCTAACAGCAAAAGGAAATGGATAGAAGTTTATTCGAAATGAAATACGTGAAATGACTCTACAACTAACCAATCATAAACTGAAGCATGCAATCAAAACTGATATCAAGTTCGACCACTAAAAATCCAACACTATTAATTGCATGGTGAAGCAAAGAATGTGTTTTTGTGGGCAGCAAGGTTACATTGGTCCCAACTCATGATTCCACTGAAGGGGAGGTGAGATCCGAAGTACTTGGTAGCCTTTTTCTGAATATATTCCCTGTGATTAACATATCAAGTAAATCGGAACATGAAAAGCTATTTTACTCATCAAAAAGACAAACTAAATAACAAAACAAAATAGCAAATTTTATTCTCAGAATGCAGCAAAACACATAAAGATAAACAAGGGAGGTACTAGGCGCTTGAGATGGGCCCAACCCCAAGAGCTACAACCTCCCAAGAGAGATTTAGAGCTGGTGCAAAGCTGGATTCATCTTTATTAAACAAGAATGAAGAGTTACATCAAAACTGTCCACAAGGAGAGCTTGAGAATGAGCTGAAAGAAAAGCTAATCTATTACATAAAAATCGAACTACAAACTAACTAACTAATGGCTAAAACCAAATGACTAACTAGCTAACCAAATTGACTAACTACTAATCCCAAAAATGACTAACTGAAATGAGGTCTTAAGCCCTCTTATTTATACAATTTGAGGACCCAACAGTCCTCCTAAAATTTAGGGACTTGGCTGCCCAAGACTTGTAGTTAACAGTAGTCCAACTTGACTTGCTTGGCTGCCCTTGTGCTCATTGATTTGGTGGCCTTTGAACTCCGAGATGATGGTGGAGAATTCGAGGTAAGGGCCCATAAATGAGGGGGACACCTTCCTACAAATCCTCTAGCTTGTTCTCCCACGAATTTGGCTGCCAAGTGCTCATTAAGACCTTCAATTTTGTCTCCAAGTTGACCAAAAAGGCTACACAAAGCACCCATTAGACTTGTTGGCATAATGACTAACCAAATTCACTCTATTAACATAAAAATAATCAAAAACATGCAATAAACCAATGAGAATGGTGGATTAAGTCAACTTAGGAGGTTGGATGAGCCCAAATAATTGTCCATTTTTGGGGCTCATCATCACCCCCCTACTGAAAGTGTTGCTCATCCTCTGAGCAACCAATCTCTCTCCTTATCTTTGATGGCCCTGGTGGCTTCTTTGGCTAACATCTCGGTTGTTTTCTCCCTTGGCTTCCCTCTTTTCAAACTTCCTGTAGAAACAGTTCGCTGGCTTCCTGTAGAAACAATCCTCTGTCTTCCTGTAGAACTGTTTTTAAGTCCATTGTCTGAATTCTCTCTCTTCCAGTGAAGGTTTTTGGCTTTCTCATTCGTAGGTGATGGACATCCTTGAAGGAGACTCCTCCTTTTGTTTAGCTTTCATGTCCTCAATGACAATTTGATTCTTTGACTGTGGTTTGGGGTCTGCCAGTTCTTATCTGCATGCCTTTTCTCGCCTTAAATTGTAGTGGAAGCTCCCTCTTTTACTTCTCCCTCAGCTTGGGAGAGGTACTTAGGGCGGCCAGCACAGCTACTGCCTCCCTAGCTAGGATGTCCGCCTTCTTCTCCTTGGGTTTCGCCTTTTTAAGGCTTCCTGTAGAAGACCCTGTTTTAGCCAATTTCGAGCTTCATGTAGAAGACCCTTTTACTATTTTCGGGCTTCCTGTAGAAGCCTGTTTCTGCTTTCCTGTAGACACGGGTGTCACCACCTTTGCTTGCTTTGCTGCATGGGTTTTGCTTTTTGGTTTGGTTGCAGGTGCTGATGAGGTACTTGGGCTGATGTGGACCACCTCAGCTTTGTCCGTTCTGCTCTTCAACCTCTTTTCTTTTGCTGACAAGATGGGTGTGTCACCTTCTTCTTTGTCATCCTTTTTCTCATCCTTCCTCTTTTGTTCTTTCTTCTGCACTGTGGTCGGGGTCTTCTGGCCTGTTTCTTTCTTTCCCTCGGCCACTGCTTCTTTTTCCTCACTACTAGAGGAAGTGTAAGTTCACATGACAACCATGGATAATGTAGAATCATGAATCCCCTTGGCATGGTAAGAGTGCTCCCTTTTTCTTATTCTTTTTTCAGAAACAGAAGTGTTGTTTATAGTTTCCCCCTGGACTTAAGGAAGAATTCCTCAGCTGTTTGATATCAATGAACAACAATTCCCTCGTTTCAAGACTTTTGCTGCCCAAATACTCGACTATCAGAAGGGAATTAGGCTCCCATAGACAAAGTGTAGAGCTTAAGTTTCATCCCCAGCACGCATACAACCACATAAATTTCACATCCTTCATGCACATGTTAGTCCTCACAGTGCTTTAACTTTTGTACAGGAGAAATTTGTTAATAGGACCTGTGGAGGGGAATGTGATGCATAACCAACTGAAAAATTTCGTGTATCACACAGGAAAACTACCATTCTTGACCCACAGACAGATTTCTTTCATACTTTCTTATTCAAAAATAGTTTTAATTCACCACCTTTCAGATGTATCATGCATGGAAGAGTGTTTTTTCAAGCCTACCACTTTCGGGATTCCCAATTTGTCGAAGAAAAATCCAAGCTTTTCTGCTCTAGAAGGCTCTGCTGTACTTTCTTGTAGAACGTCTTCCTGTAGAAACGCTTGTAGAGTGCGACAGGCGGGAATTGTTTAAGGAACTGTAGAGATCTCGAGAAAAAAGGGCAGAAATCTTGTAGAGCACCATCAGTTAACTGATCTGGAAAGGGTTTCAGTTGACTGCAGTTGAATGGTGAGAGTTTCAGCTGAGCATTGATTAAATTACTGCATGATTTTTGGAGTGAGGTGGCACATACGTGTGCTGGCTTATACGACTGTTATCTCCACTGCAGTGTAATTATGAACTGTAGTCCCCTTCTATTTGTTAATCAACTGATGCCCTGTTCACTGGAGTTCAACACATCTACCATTGCCGGTACTTTTCAACTTCCACGTGAATCTCATCCACGCATGCTACGTGATTTTTCAGGAGTGCTAGAGAAGACAATCGGTTGAGCCTTGCTAATCCGTGGCTTAATTCCACCATTCCATCAATTCATGCAGTTTTCAAATTAAATCTATGCAATAGAAGAATGAGATCAGTCACATACCTCGAAGTTGAATGGCTGCCGTGAGCTTTTTGCTGCTGCCTGCTCTGATTCTGCTGCTGCATGCTTAGTTTTTCTGATTGCATGTGGCTTGGCTGCTAATCCTTGATTTCTTTTCCTTGTGCAGGTGTCCTCTGGCCGGATCTGAGCTGCATGCAATCGTTTCCACGTTCAACTCTGCCCGTTCAAGCTGCTGCTGCTGCATGGTCACAAAACCAGAACTTCTTTTTGCCATTTCTCCCAAACGGTAGATCGGATTGATCTGAAACTTGGTGAGCATGTTCCTATCATCATTATGCATCTCCCATAGCAAAATCGTGATCAATGGATGCACGGATTTCGAGAAAAATGGAAAATGGCTGAAGATTTCAGAGCTCGATTTCTCGGAAACCGTGCATCGGAATCGGCTGAAACTGCTTGGGTAGGTTACTATCACCCATGTGCATCTCCCCATGAAACAGGTTTTAAAACGGATGCACGGATATGGAGAAAATTCAAAAATGGCTGATGGTGATGGAGGCTGATTTCTTAGAAACCGTGCACCGGAATTGCATGAAACTGCTCAGGCATGTTTTCATCAACCTTGTACAATTCCCCATAAAACGGTTTGTCAAATGGATGCATGGTTTTCAAGTTATGGCAAAAACAAATTCTGCTCTATGTGTTTTTGCTTCAAGGCACTTTGCATTTTGGTTGCATGGGATGACAAAATGAATTTTGGTTGTGATGCAGGTATAGAGATGATGGAGGAGGAGTTGGAAGACTGCATCAGGACTTCTGAACCCTTGAGGAAGCTACCATGTTTGCCAAACCACTTTTTGAAATGTATGCCTAGTTTCCCACAATTTCTACAGGAAGTTCCTGTAGAAGCACAATGAGAAGCACAAGGAGGTGAAAAAATGATGGATGAAGGCAAGGGATGGACACAAAAGTTCTTGTAGGCCTAATCAACAGATTCCCACCATCAGGTTCACTTTTGAAATTGGATTTGGCTCGTCCAAAGGTTCTACAGGATGTTTCCTGTAGAAATACATAGCTTCCTGTAGAAGGCACAAGAAAGAGTCCTCTGACCTTGATTTGAGTGCTCCTCCTGTCATGAAACGTCCTTCTTTAACCTGCAATGTCATTGCTGCAACATGAACTTATTCAATGGAGATTAGCTTTATTTTTCTTTTTCTTTTTCTCTTTTTTTTTGAAAAACAACTAGGGCGCCTCATGGAGGTTTTCACCCTAATTGTCTGCCTTGGGCACCTCCAAGGGAGGTTTTCACCCAAAGATCTTATTCTCTTTTCTCTTTTTTTTTCCAACCCATTGACCGCCTCATGGAGGTTTTCAATCAATGAGCCAATCTAAGGTGCCTCCGAGGAGGTTTTCACCTTAGATTTCTATTTTCCTTTTTTTCCTTTTTTTTTCTTTTTCTTTTTTCTCTTTTTTTTTTTCTTTTTTTTTTTCTTCTACCCTACCCTACTTGAAAAACAAAATCATTTTCAAGTATAAGAATACTTCCAATGGAGCCATGTACACATCGATATTAGAGACAAAATGACGTGAAGGCTCGAAATGCATGCTTTGACAGGTATCCAGATCTCAGAGACCAAATGATCTGGCTTTGAAGGGATCAAACGAAGTTGAGGAAGAAAGTACTGCTGCAACTTAGTGACCTTCTGAAACCATATCTCAATATAGCTTTGATATCCGTGGTTCTTTTGCTGATCTGGATCATTCTTCATGTCACCTTCTATCATGACCTTCTGATCTTCCTCTTTTTGTTGATCTTTCTCTTGAGTACATGGAGGATTTGATGATAACCATGAGGGAACTCTCTCAATCTCTGATTTAGATCTCTTCTCTTCATCAAGTGCAGCCCATGGTTCTTTGATCTCCTCTTTGGAACCTTCTTTTTCCTTTGGTCCTTCAATGCTTTCAAGATGATCTCTTTTTTGCAATGCTTTTCCTGAGCTATGGTGAACATCATTGAGCTCAAAAGGAGTCATTTGCACATGTTGTGCCTCAGCTTTGCAATTGGGTTGAGCTACTCCATTGTATGGCTTTGGAAATGGTACGGGTGGTTGAGTGGAGGTGTGAAATTGAGATGGAGATGGATGGCATTGTGGTTGGGTAGGCATTTGGGGTTGCCTTGGTGGAGGAGGAGGCGATGGTTGTGGATGAGCAGGTGGTGGAGGACAATGAGTGGGATGAGAGTTGTACTGGGGCCTCCACTCCTGATAAGGTGCATTCCACTGAGGCTGTGGCTGAGCATAAGAGTGAAATGAATGAGCAACTGGTAGGGCATAATATGGATCTGTGAAGGAACAAGGAGGATATGACCGAGGAGGAGGTGTAGACCAGGAAGGATGAGCAGGGGGACCCCAAGAAGGCATGAAAGTGGCTTGATAAGGGTCATAATAGGTCTCGGGTGTCCCTTGCAGTTCCAGCTGGTAAGATCTAGGTCCATGCGGCCAACTTTGGTTCATGTAATAAAGTGATTCAGTGGTTCCTTTGGCTCTCTGATATGCAGCTTTGAATCTGGGTAAGGAAGGGCACTGATCTGTAGGATGGTATTCTTCACAGATGAAACACACTTCTAGGGAGTGCATTGGACATTCGTTCCTAGGATGCTTTCTAGTGAACCTAGGACAAAAGATGACCAAAGCCCTCTTGGCTTGTTCTTGCTTCTTTTGGATCCGCAAGGTATCCAGTTGCATGGCAAGAAACTGCCTCATATCACTCTTGAAATCTTTGATCTGATTTTCAAATTCATCTTTGGACAAGATGTTGCTCCCAACATTTCTAATTGTAGCCATTTGCTCCAGAGGAATGTTTTCTTCTTCTTCTCCCCTAGAGGTTCTTTAAATATGCCTTGATGTCCACCCAGGGGTTCTTCAATCACAACCATCGAAGAAGAGAGAAGGCTGTGTGAAGCAGTGGGGGCGTTTTGCAATAATTTTTCTCACTTATCTCTACTCCTACAAGGCATGAAATTAAATCTTTTTGCTTGATTTTTTCTTTTTTCTACTTCTACATGCAAAACTGAAATAGATTGAACTGCAACTAACTATCTTGCTGAAATGAAAATGCGGAATTGAAATGAAAGCAGTAAAGAACTAATCTACTTTGCTCAAATGAAATTGCAGGAATGGAAATGCTAGTCTACGCTTGCAGAATTGAAAGGCTAATCTACGCTTGCAGAAATGAAATTGCAGAATTAAAATGCTAGTCTATGAAAGCAGGAAATGCTAATCTATGAAAGCAGGAAATGTCTATGCTACTTTTGCAGAATGGAAATGAAATAAACTACTTAGCAGAAGGTTGTAGTAGAAAATAGAAGAATAGCAACAATCACCAATACTCTGCTGCTTCCCCGGCAATGGCGCCAAAAAGATGGTGGGCTCCAGTATTGTAGCAATAATGCTACAACTCCTGGACCTTCCTATCTCTAATTTTATCAACCCGGTAGTTCGTACAAACTTGGAAGCGACGGTGTTGTATGCACAAGTACTAGCTCTTGTCGCAGCTGTCACTTGGTCAGCTGGCACAAGTCCGCTAGGGCTCAAGCCAACTTCTATATGCTCTCAGAAGAAGCTTTATGAGTGATGGACGAAAGCTATCTCGAAGAAAGCTAACCTACTTTGCAAAAAGGAAACTGAAAGCCCACCAAAACATGAAACCCTAGTAAACCCTAATTTGACTAGTTTGACCTCTATGATGCAATAGTGAAAGTGAAAATGTCTAAAAAGGATGCCATTACCTCTAAGGATGTGAAATGCATGAACTCAAACTACTTCTATGAAAAAGAACATTGTTTTTGTATTTTTGCTTAAGTGGATGGAGTGATTATGACTTTGTTTCTTATTAGGGTTTGGTTGTGCAGAGGTGGTGCGAAGGGAGAGAAAGCTTGGGAAAGGTTAGGATGGCTAGGGGAGGTCCCAGAGGATCCCTAGCATCAGTCCACAGAAGTATACACCGTTCAGATGCTCGGCAACCAAGTGTGCAGGCTTCTACAGGATGTTCTGAAAAGAGGATTTTGGAGCATGGATGGAGGGAAAAAGATGATGGAATGAGTATGGGGGTGAAATAGGGGTGTGAAGAGGTCTAGGACTTGGAGGATGGAGTTGAGGAGAAGGTGTGGATGGCTGGACTTGTTCCAAGAAGACTGGGGTAATGTTGCACAAAAATATGAGAATCATGGCAAAGTAAGCGAATGAGGTAAATGCAAGGTAAGGGTTCTGAGTGAAGGATGAAACAGGTCGGTTGGATGGGGTATGTGTAGGTAAGGAAGGGTAATAGGTACTCTGCAAATGGTTTTCCAAACTGAACGAACACACACATATAAAACCTATGACCTAGTGGCTTTAATCTAATCTGACCTAACAACAAAAGGAAATGGATAGAAGTTTATTCGAAATGAAATACGTGAAATGACTCTACAACTAACCAATCATAAACTGAAGCATGCAATCAAAACTGATATCAAGTTCGACCACTAAAAATCCAACACTATTAATTGCATGGTGAAGCAAAGAATGTGTTTTTGTGGGCAACAAGGTTACATTGGTCCCAGCTCATGATTCCACTGAAGGGGAGGTGAGATCCGAAGTACTTGGTAGCCTTTTTCTGAATATATTCCCTGTGATTAACATATCAAGTAAATCGGAACATGAAAAGCTATTTTACTCATCAAAAAGACAAACTAAATAACAAAACAAAATAGCATATTTTATTCTCAGAATGCAGCAAAACACATAAAGATAAACAAGGGAGGTATTGGGCGCTTGAGATGGGCCCAACCCCAAGAGCTACAGCCTCCCAAGAGAGATTTAGAGCTGGTGCAAAGCTGGATTCATCTTTATTAAACAAGAATGAAGAGTTACATCAAAACTGTCCACAAGGAGAGCTTGAGAATGAGCTGAAAGAAAAGTTAATCTATTACATAAAAATCGAACTACAAACTAGCTAACTAATGGCTAAAACCAAATGACTAACTAGCTAACCAAATTGACTAACTACTAATCCCAAAAATGACTAACTGAAATGAGGTCTTAAGCCCTCTTATTTATACAATTTGAGGACCCAACAGTCCTCCTAAAATTTAGGGACTTGGCTGCCCAAGACTTGTAATTAACAGCAGTCCAACTTGACTTGCTTGGCTGCCCTTGTGCTCATTGATTTGGTGGCCTTTGAACTCCGAGCTGATGGTGGAGAATTCGAGGTAAGGGCCCATAAATGAGGGGGACACCTTCCTACAAATCCTCTAGCTTTTTCTTCCACGAATTTGGCTGCCAAGTGCTCATTAAGACCTTCAATTTTGTCTCCAAGTTGACCAAAAAGGCTACACAAAGCACCCATTAGACTTGTTGGCATAATGACTAACCAAATTCACTCTATTAACATAAAAATAATCAAAAACATGCAATAAACCAATGAGAATGGTGGATTAAGTCAACTTAGGAGGTTGGATGAGCCCAAATAATTGTCCATTTTTGGGGCTCATCAATATGCTATCAAGATCAATCATACATGCATCTACTATACTTAATCATAACCCAGTTTTGCATGAAAGCTACATTGAACAATATGCTCAAGATGTAGATTTTAAAGATGTATATGCAACTTTAAGTCATGGAAAACAAGTAGAAGAATTGGATTATCATGTTAAGGACCAACTCTTATATCATTTTGGAAAGTTATGCATTCCTCAAATTGAAAGAGTTAACATAATCTAAGAAGCACATACTTCTCTAATATTAGGTCATTTTGGTGTAAGTAAAACAGTTGCACTGTTGCAAAGGTTTTGTTATTGGCCAAGAATGCATGAAACAATTTCTAGATATATTAAAGGGTGTACCATGTGTGCTAAAAGCAAGCCCAATAATAGAAAACTAGGCTTGTACACTCCACTTCCAGTTCCTTCTCGTCCTTGGGAAAGTGTTTCCATGGACTTTATTGGGGGATTGCCAAAATCTAGAAAAGGTCATGATTATTTATATGTTATTGTGGATAGGTTCAACAAAATGTGTATTTTAATACCTTGTAACAAGCATATTACAACTGAAAAACCAACAAAGTTGTTCTTTCAGCATGTATGGGTTCATTTTGGGTTACCCATTTCCATTGTATCTGATCGAGATTCCCGATTTGTTGGGAAGTTTTGGTCAAGTCTATGGGAATTGATGGACACCATATTGAATAATAGCATGGCATTTCATCAACAAAAAAATGGCCAAATAGAGGTGGTCAATAGGACAGTGATCCAGTTGCTCAAGGGCTATTGAAGCAAGCATCCCAAGCTTTGGGATGAACATTTGTGTTATGTGCAACATGCTTACAACCGTCCCAAGTACTCTTCTACACAGAGATCTCCTTTTGAGACTTGTTTTCATTTTATACCAAAATCTCCCTTTGATTTTGTCTTTAGTAAAGACATTGCAGTTGATGGACACAGTGATGTGGACAAAGCGACCAAGTTCATTGAATAGATCCAAGAAATTCACCAGGCAAATGCAGGAACAACTGGAAAGAAGCCAGGCCAAGGACAAGGCAAGGCATGACAAGCATCGAATTGAGCATAGCTTCCAATTTGGTGATCAAGTCTGGCTATACATTAGCAAAGACAGAATGCAAGGTGAAGTTAAGAAGCTGAAACCAATAAGGTATGGGCCTTTCAAGATACTTGACAAAATTGGTGAAAACGATTTTCACCTTGATTTGCTAGCTTATATGCATATCTATTCAGTCATTAATGTAGAGAACTTGAGACTATATGAACCCTCATTGATTGAAGATCCCAAAGAGCAAAGTCAGTTGCCTTCCATTAATGATCTATTGCCTTAATTTCTCAATGAGTTGCAGGAAGACACAGTTCTGGACAGGAAGGTGAGAATTACGTGAAGAGGGGATGTTGAGTACTTGAGAATCAAACTCAAAGGTTCAAAACCAAGTAGTGCATGATGGAAGTTGTATCCTCACTTTATCGATGCTTAAAAACCAACTTTTGGTGGTCCAAAATCTTTTTTAGTCGGAAGGCGTGATCCAAAATGGATCCTAGAAACCCTCTAAGTCTTCAAAAATAAAAAACTATCGCAAAGGATGAACTCTTAAAAATGGCGGAAAACACTATCAGGAGAGAAATACATGAATAAAAAGAGAAAACAGAGCCTATTAGAGGTCAAAATAACGATGCACAGGAGTCATCGGATCTGGCCGATCAACGGTCCAGATCTGATTGGCATATCACAATCAGCAGTGGCAGGCAGAGTCCATCGGAAGCGGCCTTATGGGAAATCACGATAGCAATCAGTGCGATTAAACGAGTCATTGATCTATGCGTGTAGATCAATGGTCCAGATCTAGTCACACCATCGCATCGCCGATACACACACAGAAGGACTACCGGGGCCCGAGGACTATGCGATATGCGATTTTGATACATTGCATCGCAAAATCGCATCGTGACAATACAGAGGAGCGGGGGCCAATCCATATGCGACTTGCAATAAAGCCGGACCCGAGGGGTCTTATGGGTACAAATATATATGTTTTGAGTTCCAGAAGAAAAGGGTTTTCCTATGTAAATCCACATTTTCGTTAAATAAATGAAAAACAAAGGAAATGCGAATTGGGCGATAAAACGGACCCGAAAGGGTTTATACATGCAACGATATATATTTTAAGTTTCGTAACGAGTAGGATTTCGAGCGGGCCTTATGCGGTAAGTGGTATTGGCCAGGCTCCGCCCTAGCCCATACAATGGCTGACACGTGGCTAGGCACCGGAGAGAGAAAACCACCTTTCCGGGCGGGTAATCTCCGGGTGCATAAGCCAACCGAAATTAATAGAAACCGTTGGATCAACAAGCACATAGATCAACGGTAGACTTACGATAGCGCCTGAAGACGGATCCAAAAGGATTATAGGGTAGAATTAATGATATTTCAGGTCCGATAAATGGCAATTTGGCGGATTTTCCCATGTTTTTGTGTATTTCTCTGTGTAAACAGAGAACGACTATTTTGGGGATTTCAAAGGCATCGATGGTCCCTTCCATTACAAAACAGGTGGCCACCATGCCCAAAGATGTTTTACAGTGACTGTTTAACACTCAGAGGGGATTTGAACGGACAGAGACCGGAAGCCAGAGAGCCTGAAAGGGAAAACGAACATACCAGCACCGATTGGCTTAAAAGCCAAAGAATGACAGAGACAGAGGCAAGCAGTTCTGAGACGGGGAGAAACAGAGGGTGAGACTGAGAGGGAGAGTCTTTGTACTCAGAGAGACTTAAGGGATTCAAGTAAACTACTTCTGTTTTGTATCTGTTGTGTTGAGACTCAAATTGAGATCACTTTTGTAAAACTCTTCTCTTGAAGACATAATAGAGAGGTCACCACTAAAGGCTGGACCAGGAGACGTAGCCAAGGAGTTTTGGGTGAACTCCTTGATTATTTTGTTGTCTTATGTGTGTATGTTTGTTATGTTTCTTTAATTGCTTCATTGTCTATATTATTCGCAATCTTTTCGAGCCGTTGCACTAAATAATATAGGCAAATCCATGCACATGAGTTTGTAATACCTTAAAAGTAGTCTAAGATCTCATTTTCAGATCATCCATATTTCTTCAAAAGTTGGAGCCTCCTTCCAACTATTAAGACTTGCAGCAAATGCACCCCAAGTAGATGGAAATCCTAGTAGAGAAGTGATCATGAGTTCTTTGTCTAGAGAAATTTCATCAATGGCCAAAATATCATCCCTGATTCTTTCTATCTTCACAAAGAAGGAGGCCAATGTATCTTCTTCAGTCATCTTTGTGGTCCTTAGTTCATTCTTCAAGCTTGCCACTTGACCAATGTTATTAATGGTGAATAACTTTGACAAGGCTTCATACATTTCTTGAGAATGATTGATGTTGGCTATAAATGGGATAAGATTGTCCTTTATTCCTTCTACCATTAGATTCATGGACACCAATTCTAATTCTCTGAATTTTACATTGTCAAAATCACGAGAGTCATATGTAGGCTTCTTTACTTTTCCTTTGACCAAGTATAGTACCTAATTCTTTTCAAGGATGAGGTCAATCCTCTTCTTCCAAGACCTGTAGTTTGAGGATCCTTCAAGTTTTTTCTCTCCCTTGATTGTGTTATACATCCTCCTTGAATATAGTAGATTCCTTCCCTAAGATAAGCCTTTTGAATGGTTCCCTGATCAAGTGCTTGAGACTGCCTTTTTCTTGTTTCTTCACCAAAGCTCTGAAACCATGTTAGAAAATTAGAAAGGCAGAAAGATTTTATTATACTTGATAATTACTTGTGATTTTATTGATTTATTATTACGATTATTTATATATTCTTTATTTTAGTTCATTAAGAAATTACCAAAGCGAAAGCACACAAAATAATTGACACCAGATGTGGGCATTATGTCAGGGCAAAAACCCCCCTCGAGGGGAAAACCTAGTAAGAAAATTCTCTTCCTTTCAATAGTATTATTTGAGACACTTCAACTTATACAGAGACCAAAGCTTCCCTCCACACCAATTCACCCTTCCAGATCTATGACCTCTCTTCCAACAACTTCAACTATGTAGCAGCTTCTGGCATCAGGCAGCTTCTGCCATCAAGAAGCTTTCGGCATTAGCAAAACTTGGAAGACTTTGATCTCCCAATTTAGGGCACGAAACAGAGAGAGAGAGAGAGAGGCACAAAAATTTCTCTTTTCTTCTTCTCCTTAGACTCCACCCAACTCGCACTTCCTTTGGCTTCCTGGCTTTGTACTTTGCACTTCCCAACTTCCTTAGAGATATCGAACTTGCTTGAGATGAAGTGCTATAAATGAATTCGACTTGCTTCTATTTTTAGGCTTCAAGGGAGGTCGAATTGATGTCCTTAGGTCAACTTGATCTCTTCTAGACCAACATGATGTGTAGGATACATAAATTACATTTGAATCAATACTTAACCTTTTTACATGATTCAAAAGCCCAAGAAGGGTCTATTTAAAAGTACAATGACTCTATTGACTCATAATAAATCCTAGAAGTCCTCAATGGGGACTTTGACCTAAAACATGGTGACCTAAGCATGAAACCCATGCTTTAATAAGTCACAATAATAATAATAATAATAATAATAATTTTCTTTATTCTTTTGACAATTACATTATAAGATGACTGAAATACATTAAATGAATATCGAACCTAGTTACATTTCCAACATATCAAATGCTGGTTTTGATCATGACACGTACAGAGCCTTTGTGGTAGAGTCACGACCAAAATAACCTATGGAAGGTGCTCAACCAGGAGCTGGAATAATATCTCATAATGATTATCAAAATCCAAATCAGGTGCAATGCTTAAGGCTTGGTAACATTCCCCTGGTCAGGCCATGGTAGAGGTCGAGTGTGGGAAATGTCACGGTAGAAGAGGGCCAAAAATTAGCCTCATAACATAGTTTCCTAATCCTTATCCCCTCATTAGGAAGAACCCTAGTTGTAGAAAGTTTATATTGGCATGCCCATATTTCCCTCTAACATGAAATGACGAGGACATGGGGACGTGGCCCAGAGGTAAAACCATAGAAGGGTTAAGTTGTGTAACAATGGGATTGACTAGGATGATGTCAGCCATGACGAGCTGGCTGAAAAGAAAGCCTAGTGGTCTTGCCATTGGTTGGGTGTGGAAACCACAAGCCACGCAGGATCAGATCCTACAACCTGGAAGAACAAGAAAAGTATCATATGCACATTGGTGGGATGATGTCAACCAATATGAGTTGGCTAACATGCCAGCATGATAGTCCTGCTATTGGTTAGAGGTGGACCCCTTGACATGTCACCCTGCTGCAATGGAACCAGAGGCATAAGGGAGGATGCAATGAAAAAATGTTGGGATAGAATGAGCGAGATGACATGGCGAGTCACCACATGTACCAATCAAGAGGAAGGAGGGTGTACGGAAGTGACCCCACCTGGGTTATTCAAAAGGAGTGATAGATGGAGTTGTTGGGATAGTGCATCGAGATGATGTTGGCACGATGACGTGTGCCTGATAGGTATACCATTTATCGGAAGGGTGGCCCACTATCCACATAAGCCCATAAGACCTAGCCCAGAAGAAAAGAAGGGTGCACTGAGGGAAGTGTCAGGAAAGTAAGTACGATATGAGATCATTCGACGTTAACCCATAGGTTTCACCCTAAAATTTCAAGGGGGAGGATTCAAGTGGAAACACATATGGCATGGGGCCACCACAGGCATGGTGTACATCAATAGATTGGTCCAAGAGTTTGAATGCCATGTAGGCCAACGAAATATTGTCACTTGGCATCTAGATGATGTGACAAGGTATATTCCTTGATAGGAAATATCTTGTGATCCAGAGGTAGGATTGAGGTAAATTTTATATGATCAAAATCGTCTCGATAAGGCAAACACAATGGTGATGGTTTTCCTAAATTTAATGGATTGCGAAGAGTCAAAAAATTTATACCCCATTTTCATAATATTAATTTGAAGATTGGGTATTCATAGTGACCACCACCTACTCTGGGTGTTGGGTAAGGGGTGTTTTTACACAGCCATTCTAACTCAAAAGGATGATCAATGCAACGAGAAACCAATCTCATTAATGAATGAAAACTTACAGAGATTAGAAATAAATTATTTAGATATGGACAAACAAGCCTATGTAATCTATAAAGTGGTAAATCATTTCAGGCCCTATAATCTCAAGAATCATATAACAGTGTTTATTCCCCATCAAGCAGTTAGATCGTTGTTTGTGCAACAAGAACTGGGAGAATGAGGGGCTAAGTAGATGACATGTTTGCAAGAGTATGACTTATATTTAAAAACATTTAATATAGTTAAAGGCCATGGTCTTTGTAAGCTCATTGTTGAAGCATCAAATACACAAGAAGAAGATACATTTGGTTGGGAGAAAGAAATCGATATGTATAATATTGATTTTCCTATTCCATCAAATACGCCATCATCAAGATATGAAGACATTAAACAATACTTGGAACAAGGAACTCTACCCCTTCATTTGTCAGCAAGACAAAAGAAATCCATTTGGCTCAAAGAATTATCATATCAATTGGTACATGGCATAATATTCAGGAAAAATCATAATGGTGTTTTTTTGAAGTGTTTAGAATCTCCTGAATCAATGAAATTTTTTAAGGACTTGCATAACAGACTAGCTGGTGGACATTATGCTGGAGATACTACGACACATAAGGTTATGTGAGTTAGATACTACTGGTTGAGATTATTCAAAGATGCTCATGTGTATATATGTAAGTGTCCCAATTGTCAAAAATGTGTTAGTCAAGAAAGAAGATCAACCGCTCCACTATAGCCCATCACAGCTGAAGAACCTTTTCAACAGTGGGGTTTGGATGTTAAAAGAGATATTATTCCTCATTCGTCAAAGAAACATCATTATATTTTGATAGCCACAAATTATTTCACTTGGCAGATCGAAGCTATACCTCTTAGGAAAGTGAATGATCAAGAAGTGATCCATTTTCTTAATCAAAACATCATTACCAGTTTTGGTGTTCCTAGTTCACTTGTTTTTTACAATGCAATATATTTCTCATCATTGAAATTATATGATTTTTCATTAAAAAATGGTATATTATTAAATAATTCTTCAAATTATTATCCCGAAGGTAATGTTTTAGTAGAATCCACAAATGAAAATTTAATCTACATTATAAAGAAAACGATGTTGAGTGAACAAAGAAATTGGCACAATGCTTTGACAAATGCTCTTTGGGCTAATCAAGTTACTCTAAAACCTTCTCTAGGAACTTCTCCTTATTTCCTCGTTTATGGAAAAGAAGCAATCTTGCCACCAAACCTCTACCAACTAGCCTTACAATTGTCCCAAGAATCCCGAGGTATACCTTGCTCAACCATTTAGAGCAAGAATGATACCCTTTCAAAGTTAGAGGAAGAGAGGTAGAAAACACAAGAGAAATTTACCATTCACCAAAAGCACATCAAACATTGGTTTTATAAGAGGTCTACAAGATGTAAATAATTTAGCATGGGAGACCTTGCTCTAAAGTGGGATAAAGCCCACGAGGATAAGGGAAAACACACTAAGTTTCAATCTCTATGGATTGGTCTGTATAAAGTACATGAAAATCTTGGCCTACATATGTATCATTTACAACCTTTAGATTGGAATAATGAGCCCCTTCCCATGAACGACCAAGATTTGAAGTTATATTTTCAGTAGCAACCTTTGGGTTGCAACCCTCTCTTGTACATAGTGTTTTTTATTTCATTTTATTTGTTGTTTTCGTGTTATGTATATATCCTCGTGACTTTTTTGTTGCATTCTTTTCACTTTGTTTGTGATGCATTTTTATTTTTAATTATGCGTGTAGATCATTGTACATAAATAAATATCTTGTGTGAAAATAAATCTTGTTTGGCTCAATAAAAAAACTTGAGAGTTTAAAAGGTCATTGTGGCAACTATGCAACCTATGGAAAAAATTATATCTCCTTATGCGCATTTGGTCCTGAATATCTTTTAAGAGTTAATGACATGTAGACATAAAATATGATTCATTCCAAATGGAGAACTTTAGTGGAAATACAATACCCTGTATCTATCATAGGATCTTTGTTGCTAAAATCAATGTTTGAATTAAACAGTTTTTAGAACATGTTGACACAATTGAGTAGAGAAGCTAAAGGAAAAAAAAACCTAAGCGAGCAAATCTATTTCAAAAAATATTTAAATCTTTATATAACAAGAAACAACCCCTCTTGTCTGTAAAATAGGTTGGGATCCCTCTTCCACCCTAGTGCAATGAACACACAATAAATAATTCCAATGAGAATAAAATGAAAAAGAATAAAGGATAGAGGAATGAGAAAGGCTTCCTACACAAAGAGGTGATGCAAGCAACTTCGTCGAGGCTATGGATGCTCAATGGAAGTGAAACAATGCTTGTGATTTCTTGAGTGAATCTGTCAGGGCTATGGATGCTCGCTGGTAGAAAAGAAACACCAAGGATTCACATTAAAATTCTATACATTCTAAACTCACAAATACATATTATCCTTCTCCATATAGATATAATTGGATTCTAGCTAGTTTCTTATGAAATGTGTTTAAACCGATGAAAGTAATGGAAGAGACTATATCTATAACCAGGGTTAAGTAGTGAGGCTAAGGTAATTCATAAGATGGATAAATACTTCTTTAGGACTAGACTTTGATCCTAAGTAAGGCCTAAATAGAGAATTTGAGGTCCTACTATTTAATCTCCAAGTGTTGTAGCTACTACAATAATGCACCAAAATTTTCACCCTCTTCAAATTTTGGATCCCTATCAATTTCTCTAAGAATCAAGCACTAAATTTTTCCAAGTTTTTGTACTTGTCATAATCTTGGTTAATTCTTGAGCAAGAAAAATTGCAATCAAATCCTTTAGTCATAACACACTTTAGTTTTCAAGCATAGTCATATATTTTAGTTTTAGTCATGCCTTAGAGGCTTATCGCATCCTCTTACACCCAATTACAACCTAAATTGTGACTAGGTCACACATATGGAGCAAACTATATAAGGAGTTTGAAACCCAAATTTCATTTCATCATTTATTTCTTCCTTTAGGAGCTCCACACATAGAGATCTTTTCCTATCCTCGTGGAGTGCAATCGCGCTTGCACGTCAAGTCTAGGTAGGCCTCATTCGTCTCGTGCTTGAATTTTGTGTTATGAGTATGCCTCTTCATTTCTAAAATTTTGTCATTATAAGTCTTTTGGTATTTTGTAAATCTTGGTATTCTCATCGATGGTTAACACACCATATAAGGGGGTTTTCATTCTAAATTCTTTGTATGTGCACTCTTGATCCAAACCCTCACTATACTTAATCCTTTTTTGGATTCCTCATTTACCTACAATCCCGAATGCGATTTCCCTTTGTAAAATATGCCTAAGTCTTGACCTCATCACATTCGCCCAAATCAAACCTTCAACATTTCATGGCTATTACTGTAAAATTCAAATGCACTTAATCTGTTTTCCTGAACTCTTTGTAACACATCGGCACAATTTATATCCATAGTTGTGTACCCTTGCCATATAGAAGTGTGAGTGCAACATCATTAAACCTCTCATTTTTCTTGTCACGCTCACGCATGACAGATGCATAACATTGGGACCATTACCTCTATAAACCCTAATTGCACTAAAGCCTTGGATCACCTTTTTCCATTGTCACACTCACATATTACATTGTCACATCCTAAATCCCTTTGTATCTATGAATTTCAACTGTGGCTTATGCATGTTCCTAGCCTATGGTTAGTGCACTCATGCATCTTAGTCTCTTAACCTAAATTCCTCTATCACTATCAATCCCTACTATGACAAGCTTTAAACCTTCTCCCTATCTTGTATGACTACTCCTAGCAAACTATGTTTTTATATTAAAGAATATAAAAACATAGTAGAAGGTAGAATAAAAGTTCTTTTGGACCGATTGTATCTCTCTACAATGAATGAATGTAAATTTCTAGGGACAGTATATCTTCCATACATCAGTGTATCTTCATCCATGGAAAGAATGCCTCCAATGCCAACAAAACAACCAATAAATGAAGTAGTGGAAAGTAGCATTGAAGGAGTGGTAAACAATCCTAAGCCCAAGGTGTCTATCCTCAATGACACAACTTGTTTCATTGACATAGACTAAATATTAATTTCATGGCCTACAATATTAAAAGACTGCCAGAAAGAGATCCCAGAGATTGAGGAAGAAAAATAAGTTTACATCAATATTAGTAATTCCATATTTCACAAATTTTGTGCCTACTATCTTGTGTTGCCTTGTGCTAAGACCATAGGATGGATTCTATAGAAAATTGACCCTGAGAACATAGTTAAAAGCACCAAATGTGTACTCTTGGCTTCATATTAGTCACACAAACTTCATAAGTATTACAAGCTTACCAAGCCATAGGAATACTTAAATTCCAGAAGGTATGTCGGTTTCAAGAAGTCTACAATGGAGATCCTCAAGTGTTGGTGGCAAGAACTAATTAAATTTTGTCAAAATGTTGATGGTATATATAACACTAAGATGTTTAGGAAAGTATATTAGTACGTAATGGCTATGTATTTTCAAATTTATGGCAGAGAGAATGATAAATTATTTGAAGATAAATGGGTTTATATGATGTACCCTTGGGCCACCGAAGGGACTACCTTCAATTGTTCTGACCTCATACCCATTTCATTTCAAAAATGTGTTTCACGAGTAAATAACGTAGCAAAGGGTGAGCAATCAAAATTTTATATGTCTTCATATTTTTTGATGACATATGTGTTAAGTATGAATTTCCTAGAATGGATTGGAAATGGGCCTTTGATAAAAATATACTTTTGATACACATATATTGAAAAATACTTTTTGAAAAAAGTTATAGAGGGGTATATGCTAAGATAACCGAGTTCTTCATTTCAATGTTATATCAGATTTTATTTGGCACTGAAGCACCATGTATCTCATACAAAGAGAGGGAATATCTATCAGAAATTGAAAATTGGTTCACACCTCTTGATGGGACATTTATCAAGCTTTGGTGCATACATAAGTCCTCATCTTCTGCCTCTATTTGTGGCCGACAAGGTAGTGATGCAGGAAGTACACCATGGATCTGAGACAAAGAGCATGCATCTCTATCATAAATTGCGGAATTGTTCACAACTCTCAATGGGACATTTATCATAGTCTTTGGTGCATACATAAGTTCTCATCTTCTACCTCTATGTGTGACCGACAAGGTATTGATGCATGAAGTTGGTTATCAACTAGCAACAGGGTTATCTAGATCACTATAGAAGGGAAATAAATCATTGTGGTTGATCTTTACACTATTGATAGGATCATACAACTTAAATAACTTGAAGGAGGCGGAAGTGGAAACATTGAGAACTATAGCGCCTTAAGTTTGGTGAAATGGGATATCATTGATATGATCCTAGAGGCATTGCTGCTCAAAATTGTGCAAACTCGGGTATAGCTGGATGTATGCCTCAGTTTCTTAGGAAGAAGAAAATAAGGTCCAGAATTTTTATAATGCCATCAAAGAAAGCGAAGTGGGAAAATAAGAAGGCCCATATAAGGTAACAAGTGTCCCAGATGATTAAGAAGGAGGCTAGGAGGAGATGGATACTCAAGAAAATATTGAATTGAAAAAAGGTAAGAGAAAGAAGCCCCTAGGGAAAGAAATAAGAAGCTCAAAGCTGACATAGATGTTAAAAAGGTGGTTGAAGAAGAGAAGAAGAATAAAGAGAAAGAAGAGGCAAAAACAAGAAAAGAGGAAGAAGAAGAAAGACAGAGAGAAGAGAAGGAAAAACAAAAACAATAGGCAGTATAAAATAGGAAAGAAGCATTGAGAAAGAAGTAAGAACATGAAATTTTAAAGAAGCAGTGGGAAGAGGATGAAAAGAAAATGAAACAACATGAAGAGGAGGAGAGGAGGATAAAAGAGGAGGAAGATATGGAAAATAAATTAGAAGAAGAGTTAATTTCCAAAGAGTTGGTTGACAAGAAAGCAGCAGAGATCATATTAAAGAATTTGGAAGTCGAATCGGTAGTAGCCACCTTGAACATTCAAGCACCAACTCCTCTCATAGGAGGACATCTCCCACTCAGTGAGATGGGTATGATGCCTTTAGGAGAAGAAAGGATTTTGGACATCTCTAATTTCACTTTCAATTAGTTCAAGTATAAGATCACTCAAGAGAGGAGGAAATACTTTCCTAATGAGCCATATTGTCCCATCCCCATCTAAATCTAGAAAGGGAGATCATTGCAGATACGAGAGCCAATTCAAATGTAATAGCTTTAGTAGGTATGACCTTCACAATAGCTACAAAGAAGAATATTGATTATCTCACTCTCGAAGTCGAAAGGTTTCAAAAGAAAGAATTGGTTGATGCACGACAACAGAATGAACAAATTCTTATAGAAAATCAAAGTGTGTCTTCCATGATCTTGTAGAGAAGGTCTACAATCTGCAATCCTTGAAGAATTAAAGGAAGTGATGAAGAAGGTGTACAAATAAATGATAATATTGCATAAAGTAATAGCACCTTTGTTTGAGATACAAAATGAGTTGCAAGAAAGGGTGAGGATATTGATACTTTCTCACATGGCTATAGGTTCCATTCAAGAATGGGGCACTATATTCTCCAGTGCACCAACAGAATTTCCTAAGAAGGGCAAGGTAGAAGTTGATATAGACATAGTGGAAATGAAATTTCGTGTGAAATCCCACAAACAGTTAAGTAGTAGCATAACTAATACTATATCAACATATCTAAAGTTGCATATTGGATTAGAGGCCCTAGTCTGAGTACACAAGATACATTTCATTGGTGTAAGTGGAGAAGTGAGGCCAAGTGAATAAATCAAGTGGGAGCTACAAGAAGCATTGGATGTTATAAAGCGCGCTACTGTTCAAGAAGACTTAGAAGTGGCTAAGGAAACTATTCTTCAATAAGTTGCAAAGCCAGTCAAATTGCATACCAAACTAACAATGATTTGGAAAAAGTTACAAGTGGATTCAAACATAGCATTGCTAGATGCTTAGTGAAAAATAAAGTATGACCAGGAGCTAGTGCAGAAGATGAAAGGGCATAAAAATTGAGTACAAGGCATGGTAAGAGTATGTCACTAAAGAGATCCATATCGAAGTATCAGAGCTACTCATTACAAAAAATTTGCACATGAATCTATTTTGCTTTTCATAATTTTGGCCATAATTTTGTAAATGATAAATTTTATGATTAGAAAATAAAAAGGAAATGAAAAGACCAGTAGAAGTCAAAATCTCACAAGGAAGTTGAAGAGTCGTGAGGGAATTACAAGAATCACAGGGGAGGTGAAAGGCCACCTCATTTCTTATAAGTAGACCCTCATTGCTAAAGCAAAGTGGACTTTTAGCTTTAGTTTCTCCTTGTAAGCATAATGTAGAGAGATTTTTATTCTTTTGAGAAGCAACTAGTAGATTTCATGTTCCACTATTGGATTGAGTGCTTCTTTTAATTGTGCATTTCAATACTTTTACATAATCCTCAGATGCTCTTTGAGCGACGCAATTGTTTCACACATATCGTAAGGAATTGTAAGACTCTTCTTGTAATGGTTAGTGGTATGTATTTACATTCATCTATTTTGAAGAAAATGAACTATTTTGTTATCTCAAACACAAATCTTATTTGGAATTTCATGCCTACATGCTTCAATGATCTTGTTGATTGTAAACTATTTTCTAATCAATTAACTATTATTTACTTTATAAGATATTTATTTAGAGTAATGCTAACATTTTTCGGTGAAGGTTCATGTTATTCACTTTACTTGTAGTAGTTTTTTATGAATATTATCTCTAAGTAGTTCACAAGGCTATTGTAACTTATATTGATAAAAAATTATGTTGGTTTTCTCACATATTGTTGATTTGTGCCAAATGATATCATAAGTTAAATGAGATGGAAACTGAGCCAATATTCTAGATGGGACTCCTATTCCAAATAGTGTAGGGTCTAGTTGGAACTTTACAATGGGGAGATCCCCTATCATTGGTGGAATATTCAGGCTCATCAAAACAACCTAAGAAAACAAGGAGCAATAATGAAGTATTTGAAAATGTTGCAATATGGAGGTGATATTGATGTGAGTAAAAGAGATCAATCATAACTATAATGTTTGCAATTGCATCGTTATGAAAACATCTAGTGAGACATTAAAAACCATATGCATAAACAACCAAAAAGAAATTATTAAAAGAATGGGAACCCCTTCTATGGGATATATGGGGCCAAAAATAGTAGAAAAAGAGATGCGTGAGGATTTATTTAAGTGTCATGGTGGTATCTTAAGCCTACACAGAAACACAATATGGACACCAAGACATGAATCATGTGTTATTCTAGGGCCCCTGAGAAGGGAAGTTTCTACCACACAAGTTATGACATGCAAAAAGGAATGGTTAATGTTGCAACTTGACGAGGTAGGACCTAAGGCATAGTGAAATAGTATGGGGAAGGTAAAATATGTAATAGAAAGATTGATGTGAATCCTAACCATATATATATTTTCTAAGGCACACCTCAAGTCACTAGTGTATGGGTTGCAAAATCTGCATACCTATCCAAAATAAATTAAAATTTCCTTACAAAATAATTAGTAACATGAAAATATAATAAACATAATGAGAATACCCACAAAAATGGAATATATAGGAAGATGTATGGCCAATGTGAAAAGGGACATTTTTGAACTAGTTTCCTCCATATAAAAGGAGAAAATTTTGACTATTTTGTGCATTTTTTTTCCAAAAGGAGAAAAATTGTAGAGAAACCCTCTTCTTGCCAAGTTTTGTTTTCTAGATCTTGAGAGACTTAGGCCACTAATCACAATTTCATCACCATCGGATTATAGGCCTTGAGCTCTTCTTTTGTTTCATATCTATTTTTCTTGCATTCCCTTAAAATTTGAGTGTGTGGGAGTGCCTATTCAAGTCAACATGTGCTCTAATACTTTGTTATAGGAATGTTGAAGAGTAGAAAGGAGGTTGTGCACTCCCCAAAGAGGCATATAGGGCATTTCACTCTCCGACAAGCTAGAGGTAGATTGTTGGAGACAAAAAAAATTGCATATCTACACTGGATCAAGCAAGGTTTGACTCCTAAATTTTGACATATGGATAGTCTTTGATATTTCCATAATGGTTTTTTCAGGGTTTGCATCATGATTGACACGAGAGAGAGAGAGAAAACATGATGTTTTTGATGTGGTTTCCATGGCATACCTAGGGACACTTGCAAATTTATGAAATTATGTCCTTCTTAAGTTTTTTAAGACTCAAAGTATGAAGACTCAACTCACTAGTACAAATGGGGTGAAAATATGACGGATATTCCTCAGTTATTTGATTCATCGTCATCAGATATCCAACACTTTGGAGATATATATATATATATATATATATATATATATATATATATATATATATATATATATATATATATATATATATATATATATATTTTTCAGTGGATTTGTGTCGAATGGCCGACACTTTTTTTAGCATTGATTATTCGACGGGACATACGTTGAATATCTGATGCAAAGTTGACCAAATTTTCTTTTGAACATCCGACACTTTGTGGTTGGATTCGCAATGCCAATATACATCAAATTTGTGATGGGATAAATGTTGGATATCTACCACCATAAAGGCCAAAACATCCAATGCTTGGACGTCAGATATGCAATGCCATATTATTCTAGTTTGGCAGTGTCCAATGGTTTGTTCCATAGTAAAGGAGTCGAATGTCGATGGAGTGGTGTCGGATAAGTGAAATTGTAATAGTTTAATGTGATGGGAGTGTTGTGGAACTGACTCATTTGTTCTTCTGTACAAAGTCAGATATCCATCAATCTTTTCCGTCGGATAGTTGACACTTTAACTTAATGTTGAATATCTGATGGGTGCCTGAGCATTAAAAAAAATGATCATGGGACTGCTTGGTTGGGGAGGTGTTCACCTGTGTCTTATTGGCCATTCATTTCCTTTTGATTTGGCAGTGTGCATTACTACAAAGAGTGCTTCGAAATCAAAAGGTAGCGTTAATAAAATTTGATAGACTTTAAATTTTAGGACCCCACGAGAGCTAATTTCAATGAAATATCTCCATGTGATAACAAAGTGCAATTGTGATATAATAGTGTTAATCCATGCATGGGATGTGTTATAGCCACTTTTCATTTTTTATTTTATAAGGAAACATGAAAATATATATGTGTGTGTGTGTGTGAAGAAAAACGGTTGTATATGGGCTCATATAGCCAAAGTATGGTTAAAATCCTTCACAAAATGTTTATGTTATATATTCGGAGTAGCCTAACATTTAAGGCCTTGATGTAGGAGCATCCAGACTTAGCTAGTAATGTGAAAGTTTGTTCACATGTTGTGGCTAAACAAGTTGAATTTCATTGACCTGATTGGTCAACAGCCAATTTTACTGAGAGGGTTAGATCTCTCAAGAAATGAGTTGTATTTCATTATTGTAATAGTTAGAAATTGTCTTATTTTAGGTTCAAAGATAAGTTGTTAGCATAGATGTGTGGTAGAGCTAGGAATTAGAAATTTATTGTTAGATTGATTAAAAATAGAGGTTGAGTTGTTAAGCACAATTAGAGTAATCGTCGATTGGAAAAAGGAAGAAAGAAAATGTAATATAGGGAGAGACAAAAGAACCGAGGGGGAGAGGATTGAGTGGAGCGAGAACAACAATAGTGTGTGGATTGCATTTTGAAACAGAGGTCTTTGATTTGTTGTAATCGAGCCAAGGCCGAGACTCTGTAATCTCTTTTATTATGAATAATTGATATTGTGCGTGTGATTAATTATCAAGCCTGTGGAAACCCTTGTTGTGCTTTTGTTTTCTTTGTATTCAGGATAGAATTGATGATTTCTCTGTTTTCACGCTTCGTAATAGAAAACACAGAGTTAATAGAAAAATCGTGGGCCTTTGTACTTTTAACAGTGTTGAGTTGGATAAGATCTCAGTCGTTGATTCCAGTTTGAACCAACAGAGCGAACCTTTCCTGACTGTTGGATTACCATATATTTCATCGCAAGATTAATTAAGAGAAGAGTGGGTTTTAAGCAGTGAAAGTGGTATTTCGGGCAGACAAAAAGAGGTAATAGGTATTTCGAGGAAGGCCTCCGACTCCATTCACTACTAGACACGTAGCACTCGGGTGGAGATAGAAAACTACTTTTTTAGGCATTACTCTCCGTGTAAGTTGTGCCTCCGAAATTCTTGTGAACCGTTGGATTTAGTGCGGGTTGATCTACGGTGGAGGATCAGCAATTAGTTTCGTTGATCAGGTGTAACGTCAACCATTGGATCGGTGAATGAAATGGACGGCAGAGATTGATTTGATAGAGTTCGGGTGAAAAGAGCGGATCCGAGAAATTTATAGATGCGGGCATAATGCATTTGAAGTCCGGCCTTATGTGTTGAAGCGCGTTTTTCCTATGTTTCCCGTGTGGTTCCAATTTTATGTGTTGTCGGGGTTTAAAGCCAATAATGCTTCCGATAGGTTTTGTGGGCCCATAACCCATAGGTCCGTGCGTATTGATTTCAAATTGCAGTTTTGCTGCATCAAAGTGGTATCAGAGCACAGAGATTAAGGTTGATTGCAGAAAAAATGTCGTTGAGGAGAGGAGCTGGCATTGGTCGAGGAAGACCTGAAGCAAATGCAGTTCTACTAGAAGAGATCCAGATTCTGCGTACGAGAATGGAAACAATTGAGACTGCTCAGAGGAGAACACCTGATGTAGGAGCTAAAGTACTAAAGAATAATCTTCTGAGGAAGAAGAAGAGGAGGAAAATGAAACTACCATATTTATCAAGATGTTGGCAAAAGTAGGAGGAAAACCAAAGATGAAAATTCCTACGTAAGAAGGGAGTCTCATTGCAGAAGAGCTAATGGATTGGATCAGTTCATTGGACAAATATTTTGACTATGAAGAGGAATCTGATGACAAAAAGAAGGTGAAATTTGTAGTTACCATATTGAAGGGTCATGCAGCTATTTGGCAGGATGAATTACAAACATCCAGAACAAGAAAAGGAAAGTCCAAGATCAAGCAATGGGATAAAATGGTGAGTAAAATGAAAGCTAAATTTATGCCTAAAGATTATCAGTTAAATCTTTTCAAACAATTGCAGAATTTAAGGCAAAAAGGAATGTCTGTTAAAGAATATACAGAAGAGTTTTATATATTGAGCATTAGAGCAGGACATGCAGAAGATGACATGGAGAAGGTAGCTAGATATATCAATGGCTTAAGGTATGACATTCAGGATGAGATCAGCTTGTTGAGTCTAAAGACTATTGAAGATGCTTATCAAGCAGGTTTGGAGGCAGAAGAGAAGATGTTGGGAAAACAAAATCAAAGGAATAAAGGAAGAAGCTTAGTAAGAGGTAGAGGAACTACTAGACCAAGGGGACAATAGCATCAACATGAAGCAGGCAGCTCAAGTAGCAGACCACCACAAAGGGGAGATTTTAACAGAGGAAGGTTTGCACCCAGAGGAAGAGGTTGAGGAAGAGATATTCAGTGTTACACATGTGGAGAATGGGGACATGTGTCATGGGGTTGTCCTCATAATAAACCAGCAAGTCAGAGGAATGCGAATGTGGCTGAGGCAAAGCCAAAATCACCTAGACTTATGGAAAAGGAAGAATCCCCTAAAGTAGGAGAATCCATGTTATTGAGAAGGACCTTGCTTAAGATAGAGAAGGAGATTGAAGAACCAGCACAGAGGAAGAATTTATTTAGAACTACATGCAAATATAAAGGTAAATGTTGTAAAGTGATAATTGATATTGGAAGCATTGATAAACTTGTTTCTACAGAAATGGTGGATAAGCTAGGATTGGTAAAGACAATACACCCTACTCCTTAAAAAGTGTCATGGTTACAGAAAGGACATCAGATTATTGTGACAGAACAATGCAACGTTGAGATACAAATTGGTATGTATAAAGATGTGATATTATGTGATGTAATGCCCATGGATGTATGCCATGTATTACTGGGAAGTCTGTGGCAATTTGATCGAAAATTTATTCATGATGGTAGGAGAAACACTTATACTCTATGTTAGTGTCGGTCTTGAGCCCTCCATCGGTGATCAATAGCTCTTTGCATATGCATAGGTAGGTGTCTCATTAGTGTCAGTTTTGCATCCCGCTAGGCATGCCATAAAACTGAATGGAGGGCTGGTCTTTGTTCCCTTCTTGGCTTTGCTGGAATCAGGTCATACCATTTGAAAAAACCTTGTGTCACACTTGTTTCATTTTTGTCTTGAAATTCCAAGTCTAGGTATAGGGTTTCGGTCAAAATCATTGCCAGGTCATGAGTCAAAAGTCTGATGGTCTTCAGCAAGCCAGAAGGAGGTTTGTAATTACGTTTTATTGATAGTTTTCATCTGCTACAACTTATTTTTACCTTGGTTTTAAAAACTTTGTTTTTAAACCCAAGGTCATGTGAAAATGGCAACAATAAAGGAAATTTTCAAAAATCTTCAGAATGCCGGCAACAACCCTGGTTTCTTCCTCAGAATCCATTAGAGAATCAACCTGCAAAAAGAACCAAGTGAAAACACTCAAAAAATCAATTTCAGGCAAAGTGCAACTTAAAAAACAGTGTTAAATTAAATGCCAAAACATGCAACATTTGAAAGTGGGTTTGATGTTTTAATTTTTTTTAAATGTGGACCTATAAAGACCAAAAAGCCCTCTTCATGGCCTCATTATGCATTGACAAACTTGCAAGACACAAAGAGAAGCAAAGAAAGGCGATTTGGCTGCGATTTTAGTCATTTCTGGAGGAGCAACTAGTTGAGTTGGAGGTGCGACTAGTTGGGCAGGTGCGACGAGTCAGAGCTGCTCTCACAGTGTAATTTTTGAACTGGAGCGACGAGTCAGAGGGGTGCGACTAGTTGAGTGGGAGGTGCGACTAGTCGAGCTGGGTTTGCCAAGAAACGTGCCAAATCACCCAAATCGCCCTCCCAAATTGCTAAATCGACCAGGTAAGCTCCAAATTCATCTGTGATAACAAGGAATAAGTGAATGATGACATGTCTCATGGTTTTCTTCTTCAAAAATTTGCAAGATAAATGGTGAATTTAAATGTTGTCAATGTAGGCAAATCTGCTAGGGTTTTGTTTGTTTTTCAAGGTAAAAATCCCTCTTATCCCATCCTTGTTCCCTTGGCAATTAAATTCACAAATGTTGCTGCATGTTTATCTTATTATTTCATTTATATCGTTTGCCAGAAATACAAGGTTTCCATCCCATATTCCTTCAAAATCTTTCCCTTCCCAAATTTCTTCGCTAAACCCTAATATCCTTCATGTTCCCACAAACCCTAAATTGCCCTTCTCCTTCCCACAGCAAGCAAATTACATGGACCTGCAGCAAGAAAATAAAACAAAAAGAATAATATATATATATATATATATATATATAAAAATTGATATGAAAAGAAAAATAAAAATAAAATGCCAAAATGACCCAAATATGAAAAACAAAGATATTATTGGGTATAAAAAAGAGGCAAGCTGCTGTTATGAAATTTATAAAAAGAAAAATCAAAGATTGCAGCTGTGTATATATTCATAATGGACATATTGCTGTGTTTTTGGTCTATAAAATCGTGTTGCTGTGTTGCCCAAAATAAACTCTGTTTTCCCTTTTTTATCATTCCCTTGAAGTTGTCAAATCTCCTTTTGATAAAAATACAAGTGAAGCTCTCTTTCCCTTATCACTAAATGCATATGAATCCCATCCAGATAGCAGAGTTTGCTTCATTAAAGGATAAAAATCAAATGGATAATGCTGCCCCATACCCCCTGTCATATATGTTCTTTCCCTTGGTCCCTATCATACATGGTTTCGTTGCAAATGATTTCTTAAAAATGATAAGATGGTATGTGTTACATTTTGTGAATTTTCCCTAAAAATCCCTGTTTTTATTTCCCATTCCTTATTAAAAATCCCTCCCCTAACAGTTCCCTTATGATTTTTCCCCTTGAAAACAGCAGACTTCTCAGCATTTTGCAGGCAGAGGCAACAGTTCTATTTACCTTTCAGCTTGCTCATCTGGTTCCAAAACCATGTCAGACACCGAGAGTTATGAGCCTAGTGATGACCATTCATCAGCTACAGAAGTGGTGGTATAGCAGAGGGTTCCTAAGAGGGGTGGTCATCATAGGAGACAGGAACCTACTTCTTTGGCAGCATTGCAGGCTTGTCCTTTGGCAATGAACGGTTTTCGGTACATGTCATGTTTTCAGTTCTGTGAGAGGCTTGCTCACATTCAGCATCATAGTGAGTTGGCACATTTATTTGTTTTGCACCTTCATGATGGGCAGGTCACTCTTGCAGGGGTGAATTTTGTGTTATCTCCAGAGATGATTTCAGAGGCTACCGGGATACCGAATGTAGGGGAAGTGTGGCCCAAGCGCAAACTGCTGGACTTTATCTTTTTTGAGCCATATGTCAGGCCCTCATTTGTGAGCCACTTGTCAGGAATCTTTCCTTCCAGATTCCTCCGGGCGGAGTATGTTTCGATCATGAAGCTTATCATGCAATACTTTACATGTGATGGAAGATTTTCACTGGTCTCCACTTGTCATATTCGCATGTTGATGCACTTTACCAGGGTGAGGATGATGAACATCCCGGTTTTCTTCTGCCAGGACTTTCAGAGGATGTCATCCGTATTTCAGAGGCGGACCCCAGCCCAGCAGCATAGGAGTCTGTGCCATCATGGTCTCATTCAGCTCATTGTTTCCCATCAGTTGAGGCAGCAGGGCATTTCATGGGCAGACTTCATTTCTCATGAGGTTTTTACAGCGACATCACGGCCACAGCCAGAGCCACAGAGAGGTCAGCCAGAGCCACAGAGAGGTCAGCCAGAGCCACAGATCATTCATGAGGAGGGAGGTCCATCACGCCAGGCAGAGATTATTGTGCCTACACATGTTGTTTCCCCACTACAGTGTACATATCAGAGGGGTCATAGGACCTTGTTTGCAGCAGCTCGACGAGTATTTTCTCCACATCAGGTGGAAGGGGTCTCGTCGTCATCATCAGATCAGCGAGTGTTATCTCCACACCAGGTGGAAGGGGCCTCGTTGCCGACAGCAGCACAGGTAGCAGAGAGGGGCAAGCAGCCCATGATTGAGGATGAGAGAGCTGGCGATACACGTCATGATTCCATTGATTTTGATGCTCATTCTCCTCCTTCAGATTTTTATGAGCTTATCAGACAGAGAGAGGAGGAGAACCTCGTGTTGCAGCGGAAGCTCGAAATGGCTCAATGGACCATCACTTATCTAGAACAGCGCACCAAACAATTAGAAGAAGAAAAAGAACTTGATGAGCTATGGAGGATCCGCAATGATCGAACTTTGAACCGTAGGAGGCCCGGTGACCCATTGCCTGCTGACCGGGAGTCCATGCTTATCAGTGTGAATGCACACTTGGAGAGATTGTTGGAGAAGGCAAATCGGAACAACAAGTTGCTAAGAAACATGAAAAATCATTATTGGGCAAGAATGCATGTTTGCAAGGCGAAGATGAAAATTCTTCAAAAGAGGTTGACCAGGGCTCCCAAAGGAAGGAAGAAGACCAACCCGCTCAGTATCTTGGCCGAGGCCTCTCTCACTCACCATGGTACTCATTATCTTCCTCCAAGCAGCAAACCCAAGAAATTTTGAGGATTTTGAGGCATTTTTGGCATTTTTTGGAATTTTACAGGTTTTGGCCACTCGACTCGTCTCACCCCGTACGAGACGAGTCGTCGATACAGCTCAGAACGGGGAAAACTCTACATGGTTGGATTTTTCTTGTAAAAGTACACTTTCCTATGGAAGCGTTTCAAATTTTGTGAAGATTTGGGCAGCCAAAAGCTCAAAATACAGCCAAATTTTGACTTTCTGCCCCTTTTTTGAGTTGCAGAAAGCAGTCTTGGGAGATTTGATTTTTTAGGGGTCAAATCAACTCCAACTTCAGAAATTCTGGTTGGGTTGGAAAGTAGACTTCCAGACCTTTCCAACGAGCTATCCTGCACTTGATTTGGACTCCGAGAAGGCCCTCAAACAACGCTGCCAAAAGGTGCGACTAGTCAAGCCAGAGGTGCGACCAGTCAAGCAAAATTTGCCAGTTTTTGACGAGTTCGGCCAGCTAAGCACAGTTTTCACTTGGGTTGATTATTTAGGCATGTAATTTATGGATTCTTGTGTAAATTTCATGGCATTAGATACTTTTACTCTTCTTTTACCTCTTCTAGAAGCTTCTTTGATGTAAAAAGTTAATATTTAATGCATGGATAGGCTTCCTAACTTTTAGAGGCAGGTTGTTGTGCTGGCCTATTATCTAGTGACTGATTTAGAATTAGTTGTAACAGCTCCTAGGAAGCTGAGCTCGACCCCTAGAGGTGGGGGAAGAGGTTTGACCTTCTATATTATGCCTTCTCTTTCTCATTTTCAGGGTTGGACTCTAGAGGGAGAAGCTCTATTGTATTTTTGACTTGTATTTCTGCAATTTGAGGAAAAGGAAGGCCAGGGTTTTGCAGACATCATTGTGGATTGTTGTGTTGATGGTGTGTTCTCTACATGTTCTTGTAAGTTTGTTTATGTATTCCACATCTCTCTTTTGCTTCTAATTGGACAGATGAAGTGGTAAAGTTTGAATTCATGCTTTGACATGCTCAGCTTTTTAGTTTGTTCAATATTTATGTTTTCCACTGTCTAGAGAGGATTCAAAATGGTTGTTTGCCCTCTTTAGCTCCTTCTCTATCATCCCTGATCATCCATCTCAGATTAAGGCATCAGCGCTCACTCCTACCTTGCCCCAAAGATCCCCCTGCAAAAACTGTGCTCAATCCCCACACCCTGAATTGCACTCCCTCCAATTGCCACCAAAAAACCCCAAAAATCATTAAATCAACCCCCCTATCAATTTACTAGCCTAAAATCTTTATTCTTAATTGGTCAGCCTAATCATATTGAAAGATCTATCAAATCTGACCCGAGAGAGCCTTCTCATACCTCGTAGGGCTAGCTACGAGGTGAAATGGTTTGATGTAGCCTTGAGAGTTTGTCTATCTCAGCCTAGGTGAATTCCAAGCGCTAACACTCTAGAGAAGGATGGAACTAAACATACATTGCTGCCATTGAAGGACGATGCTGACAAAGGAACACCTGGGAGTAGTGTTATGCTGATGAGTGGGAAGGAGCTATTATAAGAGGTTGAAAAAGGTGAAGAAATGCATTTTGCTGTCATAGGGAGACCTAAGGTAATTTTGACTTCCTCAAACTTAGACAATTTACCTGAAGAAATCAAAACTTTGTTGAACGATTTTTCTGATAGTTGTGGATGAGTTTCCAAATGCATTGCCACAAATCAAGAGAATTAGTCATCATATTGATCTAATACCAAGAGCAAGTTTGCCAAACAAAGCAGCATACAGACTAACTCCTCAAGAGAATGCAGATGTTGGAAGACAAGTGCAAGAATTGATGGATAAGGGACTAATCAAAGAGAGTCTTAGTCCATGTGCTGTACCAACAGTACTCAATCCAAAGAAAGGAGGTGAATGGTGAATGTGTACAGATTCCAAAGCTATAAATAAGATCACTATCAGGTATATATTTCCTTTACCACGTATGGATGATTTGATGGATTGTTTGAGTGGATCCAAATATTTTAATAAAATAGATTTGAAGAGTGGATATCATCAAATAAGAATTCGAGAAGGTGATGAATGGAAGACTGCATTTAACACAAATAGTGGGTTCTATGAGTGGTTAGTGATGCCTTTTGGAAAATGCACCTAGCACATTCATGAGATTGATGAATGAAGTTTTTAAGGAATATGCAGGCACGTTTTTTTATTGTTTATCTTGATGATATTCTAGTCTTTAGTAGAAGTAAAGAAGAACATCTAGAGCATCTTAAGTTGGTTCTAAGAACTCTGCAGAAAGAGAAACTACTGATAAATCTGAAGAAATGTAGTTTCATGAAGGAAGAATTAATTTACTTGGGATTTGTAGTTTCTAAAGAAGGATTGAAAATGGATCCAGAGAAAGTCCAAGTAATTTGGAACTGGCCTATTCCTAGAAATATATTTGAGGTAAGGAGCTTCCATGGTCTTGCAAGTTTTTACAGAAATTTTATCAAAGGCTTTAGTCAGATTTGTGCACCAATTCTTGAAACAATCAAGGAGACTAATCAACCATTCAAGTGGATAGAAGCAGCAGACAAGAATTTTAAGTTGTTGAAGGAGAAAATCACAGAGAAACCAGTTTTGGCTTTACCTGATTTTGAAAAGGTATTTCAAGTTGAAACAGATGCTAGTGGAGTTGCAATTGGAGCAGTTTTGAGTTAGGAACAGAGACCAATAGCATACTTTAGTGAGAAACTAAATGAAGCTAAGAAGAAGTATTCTTCTTATGATAAAGAATTTTATGCTATTGTACAAGCCTTAAAGAAATGGAGACATTATTTGCTGCCAAAGGAATTCATATTGTATTCAGACAATCATGCCTTATAGTTCATCAATAACCAGCCAAAATTGAACCAGAAACATGCCAAGTGGGTAGAATTTTTGCAAAGCTTTACTTTTGTGATAAAACACAAGAGTGGTAAGTCAAATAAAGTCGTTGATGCATTGAGCAAGGTAAGTTTTATTGTGCAAGAATTCAAAGTGGGTGTTGTAGGATTTGAAGAAATGGTTGAAATGTGTATAGATGATGCAGATTTCAAAGATATCTATATAGCAGTTCAAAATACAATAGTTCATAACATAAGTCAGTGGTTAGATTATCTTATCCAAGGAGGGTTATTTTTTAAAGGTAACAAGTTGTCCACTCCCAAATGTTCTATGAGGGAAAACATAATAAAGGAGAAACATAGTGGGGGATTATCTGGTCACTTTGGACAAGACAAAACCTTTGCACAGGTAAATTATGTTTACTATTGGCCAAAGATGTAGACTGATGTTAAGAAATTTGTTGAGAAGTGCCGGATATGTCAGCATGCTAAAGGGAGAAGCCAAAATACAGGATTGTACCAGCCATTACCAATACCAAACCGACCATGGGATGAAATTAGCATGGATTTTGTTTTGGGCTTACCTAAAACTCAAAGGGGGAATAATTCTATTTATGTTGTGGTAGATATATTTTCTAAGATGGCACATTTCATTGCATGTAAGAAGACTACTGATGCAACACATATTGCTAATCTATTCTTTTCAGAAATTGTACAATTACATGGATTACCTATAAGCATTGTGTCTGATCTGTTAGAGCCTAGATTTGCCTCAAGCTGAAAAGACAAGGTTCTAGGTCCACATCAAACCACGCTCAGCCTCGTAGCTAGCCCTACGAGGACAGGTGAGGGCTCTCTCCGGGTCGATCTCGGCAAAAGACAAGCGATGGGGCTCGAGATGACTGAAATAAAAGCTAATTTTAGACTAGGTATGAAGTACAAGGGTCTGTTTTGAGTTTTTGGGGGGTTTTGTGTTGGAAACAGGGAAAGGCAAATTGGGCTCGGGGATGAGGCACAATTTCTGCAGAGTTCTGATTGGGGCAAGGAAGGCAATCGTTTTGATGCTTTAAATTGAGTGAATTAATAGATCAGACTGGTGAGGAGCTAAGGAGAGCAAGAGAGTCTCAAGAATTCTCCTTAAACAGATGAAAACATGGAAATTTAAACAAATTCAAATGCAGAGCATAACAATTAATGAATTCCACCTTAATCACTCATTTGTTCAAATTCAGATGAAAAGACAGGAAAATGATACACATAACACTAATGAACTTACAATTACTTAGAGAAGTACACCATCAAAAACATAAAGCCACATGGATCCCAAACAGTGCTGCAAAACTGTGGTCTTTCCATAGCTAAAAATGCAGAGATAGAATGTACAATGATATGCCAAAGCAATCCCAAGTGTCCAACCCTGAAAATGACTTAGGAATTACATGATATAGACTATCCCAACCCATTCCCTTGCCTCTAGGGGTCGATCTCATCATTCTAGGAGCTGTTTCAACCAATTCTAAAGAAAGCACTAAAATCTAGGCAATCAAAACAACTTGCCTCTATAAGGTAGGAAACTGATTCATTCATTAAATTTTCACTTTTTAGTGAATGAATCCTCTAGAACAAGTAAATAAGTGCCAAAATTACATAATTTTTATCCAATTACATCAATATAGATCAAAAATTACATCACAAAGCAAAACTAGTCAAACTGGCCAAATTTCTAAGCTAGAAGGTGAAAAATTGAGCAAAACTCCTCTATGCGCCGCGCCAAAATCTGTATGCATCACGCCACTTTGGAGCTGATTTTGAGGCACTTCCTGAAGTACAAATTGAGCCCAAGTGTGCTTGTTGGAAAGCCCTACCTATCTACGTTCCAACCCAAGAGTAATTTCGGAATTTGGATGTCATTGTCCCCTCCAAAACTTCAATCTCCCAAGACTGCTTCCTGTGTGTCAAAATAGGGGTAGTGAGGTCATTTTTTAGTGTTTTTGACCTCCTGGGGACTCAAAACTTGCCCAAAATTATTTTCCATGCACCAGCAGTCATGTTTTTTCATGCCAAATCCATAAATATAAACGTTTTGTAGTTTGGAGCTCCCTAGCAAAAGCGCGCGCCAGATGGCGTGGCGCACAGGGAGAGAAACCCTTTTTTTGTGCCAAAATTTGTCAAAATGCCAAAAATGCCCCAAATTTCTTGAAATTTGGGTTGTAGGTCCCCCATCGGGTGCCATGCTCAACCAAAGAATCTTCAGCCAAGATTCATAGTTGATCATGCATTTTGCGATGTTTCAGTGTTCTCCTGGTGCATGCAGTTTCAGTTGTAAAGTCACTGTCTTGGTCATATAATGTATCAGTGTCAGCCTTCATGGTGTTGAAAGTATATGCCAAGTGTATGTTTGGTTTGTTGAGAATGAGAAATGAGAACTTGGTGTCTTGTTTCAATGCCAAATGTGTGCCAAAGGGAAATGAGGGACTGTGGAAAAAATGGGACAGTGGGAACAATGAAGTCTTGCCAAGTGGTAGTATGCCCTTTGACGATTTGACAAACTTTGGAGGAGGGGATAGCTACTGAATGTTAGAGTAACTTGGGATTTTACAAATGAGATGGGGAAATAGGAACGATAGGGAATGATGTGACTTAGGGATAGGAAAAATGGGCTTAGGAGTGAATGAGGGAGCTTTAGGGATAACAGCTAGGGTTTGGGATAGTGGGAGTTAGGGATATAGGGTTAGTGAATTTAGGGATATGGGAATTATGGATATGGGGATGAAACTAGAAAATGAATGTGGGAAACAAAGAGTGTGGAAGTGAGGGAATGGAATTTGGAAACAAAAAACCAACTACAAACCCTAAGCACTTTTTTGTGAGCACAAATTGCAAGGTATTAGGGTTTGAATTTTCTTTTACACAACCACCATAAATTGCATGAAAAACTCCTTCACTAGTAAGGAAGAGGGCTTAAATTAATTTCACACTAGAAGAGTGGAGTGCTTTTGGAAATTTGAGGGAGTTTTTGAGAGAAATCAAGCTTTTTAGCCCAGTGTGTCGCGCCTTCCCAGTGCGCCGCGCCAGTGTAAATTTACACTGGAAATTACTGCCCAATGCGATGTGCCTTCCCAGTGTGCCGCACCTTTTTCCAGGTGACTTTTGGAGGCCTTCCTAGTGTCCAAATTGGGTACAGGATAGCGCGTTGGAAAGGTATTTGAGTCTACTTTCCAACCAAACTGGAATTTTTCAATTTGGAGTTCATTTTCCCTGTCAAAAATAAATCTCCCAAGACTAGTCAAAATGTGCCAAATGAGGCTGCCTCAAGGAAGAGTGTTGTTGCAGTCAACTTTTGAATGCCTTCCTCAACTCCAAATTGAGCTCATGATAGCTCATTGGAAATATATTTGTGTCTAGTTATCATTTGATTCATCAAGCAAGTCATTTGGCCAACCAAGCTAGGATAAAACTTGATTTTCCCAAGGTCACTTTAGAGGTGCATCAATTCTCCCGAGGCGATTGTATTTTTGACATTTCTCTAAAACCATGAGACTTGTGTAAAAATTGAAGGATTTTTTTCTTCCTTGGCCTGTTTTGGACAAAAACCTCTCTCAATTTTCAAAAATTAATTTTTTATTGCTCAGAAACATCATTTGAGTGAAACCTATCCCGATGTGTGGAACAGGGGATTTGTCGAAACGAAGCGAAATGAAGGGGATAGGGGGCTTCTAAATTCTTTAGGAAATGTTTCTAGGTGGGGAGGTATGTTAGGAAGCAGGGGAAAGTGGAATTTCAGAGATTAAGTGAGGGGAAGAGGTCCAAAAGGGAAAAACACAGGTCTAGCCTATAAAATTGCTAAGTTGTAGCAAGAAACTAGGGTTTGTGCGAAAATGAGGAAATTGGGGAATCTCAGTGATGTTTAATAAGGTACATTAAGGATAGGGGAAGGTGGATGAACATCAGGATACAAGTATTACTGATGACTTGACCATCCAAGAGAAATTTCCTTCAAAACCCTAGGAGAGGAAAATGAACCTTGCCTAGGCGCAACTGAAGCATGAACAAGGCGTAAAATGACCCATTGGAACCTGACATGATGATGAAAACCCTCCGAATGATGGTACACTCAGCTGAATGGTGACATGGACTAAAATTTGGACAAGTTTGAAAGGAGTGAAAACAAACCCTAGACCTAATAGCTAGTGACCAAATTTTACTTGAAGACTCACTGAAATGATAAAATTTGACCTTAACACCTTAAAATCACTTTGTAAGAGCATGTTTGATCACTGGAGGAAGGCTGGAAAGACTGACACTAACATGATTGAGATACAAAGTTTGTAGAGCATTTTTGGAGAACTCTTTGGAAGAAATTGGGAGCTAACCTTAGTTTCAGTTCAACATACCATCCTCAAATAGATGGACAACCGAGGTAGTAAACAGAAGCTTGGGGAACATATTGAGAATTTTAGTGTATCAAAGTCCAAAACAATGGGATTTAGCACTAACTCAGGCTAAGTTTGCTTATAATGACACTCCAAACCGAAGTACTGGGATGAGTCCATTTCAGATTGTTTTCGGGATGAATCCAAGAGGTGTATGAGCTCAAAGATTTGGGTAAATAGGAGATCAGAAGTGCAAAAGCTGAAGAGTTTGCAGAGCAGATGTAGAGACTACAAGAAGATGTCAAAGGCAGATTGCAAGAAAGCAGTGGAAAATACAAACAGAGAACAGATATGAAAAGAAGAGAGAAGGAATTCCAAGTGGGAGATTTAGTGATGGTGTATTTGAGAAAAGAAAGATTTCCTGCTAAGACTTACAATAAACTAAAAATGAAAAAGATAGGACCATGTAGAATTATAAGAAAGTTTTCAAGTAATGCTTATGAAATTGAATTGCCAGAAGGGATTGGGATATCACCTATATTCAATGTTGCATATTTGTATCCATACAAGGAGACAAAGACAGAGCTACAGGAGGAGACTATAGAAGATGAAGTCCAAACTTTGAACTAGGAAGAAAAAATTCCAAACACAGTTAAGAAAGAGGTGGAAGCTATTTTGGAAAAAAGGGTTACCAAAAGAACCAGAGGATAGGTTTATTTTCAATATCCAGTCAAATGGAAAGAACAACCAGTGGAGGATTCCAGTTGGTTGACAACAGTAGAGTTGCAGAAGTATGGAGTAAACCCTGAAAGTCTAAGGGATAATTCTTTTCTTCCCCAGAATTCTGATGCAAGAGCATCTAGACTTAGCCAACAATGTGAAAGTTTGTTCACATTTTGTGGCTAAACAAGTTGAATTTCATTGACCCGATTGGTTAAAAGTCAGTTTTACTGAGAGGGTTAGATCTCCCAAGAAATGAGTTGTATTTCATTATTGTAATAGTTAGAAATTGTCTTATTTTAGGTTCAAAGATAAGTTGTTAGCATAGGTGTGTGGTAGAGCTAGGAATTAGAGATTTACTGTTATATTGATTAAAAATAGAGATTGAGTTGTTAAGCACAGTTAGAGTAATCATCGGTTGGAAAAAGGAAGAAAAAAAAAATGTAATATAGCGAGAGACAGAAGAACCGAGGGGGAGAGGATTGAGTGGAGCGAGAGAAAGAATAGTGTGTGGATTGTATTTTGAAACAGAGGTCTTTTGTTTGTTGTAATCGGGCTAAGGCCGAGACTGTGTAATCTCTTTTATTATGAATAATTGATATTGTGCGTGTGATTAATTATCAAGCTTGTGGAAACACTCGTTGTGCTTTTGTTTGCTTTGTATTCGGGATAGAATTCATGATTTCTCTATTTTCACGCTTCGTAATAGAAAACACGTGGTTAATAGAAAAATCATGGGCCTTTGTACTTTTAACAGTGTTGAGTCGGATAAGATCTCAGTCGTTGATTCCAGTTTGAACCAATAGAGAGAACCTTTCCCAACCGTTGGATTACCATATATTGCATCACAAGATTAATTAAGAGAAGAGCGGGTTGTAAGTAGTGAAAGTGGTATATCGAGTGGACAAAAAGTGGTAAGCGGTATTTTGAGTAAGGCCTCCGATTCCACTCACTACCGGACACATAGCACTCAAGTGGAGAGAGAAAACCGCTTTTTCGAGTGCTTACTCTCCACGTAAGTTGTGCCTCCGAAATTCTTGTGAACCGTTGGATTTAGTGCGGGTTGATCTACGGTGGAGGATCAGTGATTAGTTTCTTTGATCGGGTGTAACGTCAACCATTGGATCGGCGAATGCAATGGATGGAAGAGATTGATTTGATAGAGTTCGGGTGAAAAGAGCGGATCCGAGAAATTTATAGATGCGGGCATAATGCATTTGAAGTCTGGCCTTATGTGTTGAAGCACGTTTTTCCTGTGTTTCCTGTGTGGTTCTTATTTTATGTGTTGCCAAGGTTTAAAGCTAATAACGCTTCCGATAGGTTTTGTGGGCCCATAACCCATAGGTCCGTGTGTATTAATTTAAGATTGCAGTTTTGTTACATCAGGCCTATAAAGTGGAGCATTGTTATATGAATAAATTGAAGGATGGGCCACCCCACATCAGCAAAGGATTAAAATGTGTTCATGTTTCAAGCGCATCACCATGATTTTGGACCGAGATGTGTCCATATCCAAACTAGATGGTATTAAGAAATTAGATTTTATGCAAGGAGAAGCCCCACGAGTTGATCTCCTAAAACAACTATTTGGGAGATTTATGGCTTAGATCTTCCTCGCTGCCACTCAAGGGAAAACCGCTTACCAGCATAGAAACCCCCAAGGGTGGAAAAGGGTTTCTATTGAAACCATTTGTGGCGAAAGGCAAGAGTTTCGCAAGCAATCCAACTCACCCACCTCATATCATCCTCTACTTCCAAATCACCTTCCACCATAATCCTTCTGTACTCTTTCATTCATATCCTCATCATTTTAATTATCTCTCTTTATCATTAAACAAAACTTATCTAGGTGTATATTGGTGGCCACCCACATATTCCACTTGGACCCTCGCCATTGTTTCTTTCAGCTTCCTTGATTGTAGCACAATTTACTATTTTTGGTTGTTTTTCGGGTCTTGAATTTCTGGAGTTGTTTTGAGGCCCTAAACGACATTTTTTTGGAAAACGGGAAAATCCAAATTCTATTATCGGATTTTTCAATTGAAATTTTTAGTCCTCGGATAGGTATTTCTAATGAGGTATTGTACACATCAAACAGAGATCATATGCCAAAGTTACAACCCCAAGAAGTTGATGTACCAATTTACCCCAACGAGGCTCATAGACTCTTGATGCTTCATCTCGTAGGGTTAGGTTTTTGGATGTTTAGGGTTTTCCACTGTTTCTCAAAAATAAATAGGCCTTTAAGCCTCATTGTAACATAGTTAAGAAGGCATGTAGATGCCCACATATCTTCTCAGAGATGAGCTACCATCGCTTGAGCTAGTTTATTTCCATTCTACATGTAAATAAATTTTAGTTCTTTATTATTAATAAATTGAAGTTATGTTTTTGTTGTATCTCTGTGTTTCTGTTCTTATTTGTATTTCATTTCTTTCCTTCATAAATCTGGATTAAAAAATTTACTCCACTCCATTCTATCCTTATCACTCCATACACACTTCACTCTTGCTCTCAGCTCAGAATTGCAATGTCTTCCTCCAAATCATCGAGGTAATAACATCCTAATATCCTCTACTTTTAATCAAAAGGAAAACTACTAAAATGGTCAGGAAATTTTCTATGTCTGTATCAACTAATCACATTCCTCTAATGGATATAGAGAGGGACATTTTTTGGCCCCGTCTGTTCACTAGACCACATGAAAATTCAACAAAACCTATTTGCTAGCAAAATTGAGCTAGAGAACCCCTTTCAAGTAGTTAAGTGTAGTATTGTTGTTGTCATTGTTCTCCATAGTTATCTCTTCCCATAAATTATCAGTTGGTTGTCTTCATCTCTTTACCCCCAACAAAATTTCATGATGAATTCTTCAAGGGAGAACATTTTACAGGTATTTTCTCAATTAATTCGTCAAGCCCTATGTTTTCCAGAGTTTGATAGCTATATAACTTTCACATACGATTCTCTTTTAACCACTTATCAATCTCTTTTGAGGATGATAAGAAGAATCTATTTGAACTCATTCCCCCCCCGCCCCTGTTGTAGGGAAAAGTATCCGACTCGGATGACCCTATCCCACTCTAAGGGTGATAGTACCTCAGCAACAACTGTAAAGAAAACTACTTAAGGTTTACTTCTTTACGAAAGCAAGAGAGAATGAAGAAATGCACTAACCGTTGCCTTGCGCTTAATGTCGAATCCAAACTCTTCTCTTTGCTGCTTGCTCCCAGCTCCTTGCTCTTTTGCTGGCCCAGCTACAATGAGATCCTGCAAAATAACGAAGAAGGAAACTACAAGAAGCATGCAATCATAACTGATTCAAGGATTAGCATAAATCAAATATACAATTATCACAATACATCATTGAAACAAGTGCATATAGAAGAACCTCAATAGCTTTTATTAATGGAAGAAGTAAAGTTCTGAGAGTGTTACAACCATTGAAGGTCCCAATCCAGCAACACCTCCCAGCAGAAAGAATTTCTCCTCTTCACCTCCTTCAAGCAATCACCCAATAGTTCTATAGTGAAACCAACAGCATATCATTACTTTGCACAAAATTCCAGCCTCCTGAGCTCATAGGAGAGAGCTCAATATATAGATGAATTGAGAAAGGATGAGTCAGCTTGCAACTGGTGTGTAGCTGCCTTGTGTCCTCTCTCTCTTCAGTTGATCTTCAGTTCTTGAGTCCACTTGGAGAACCTTGCTTCCACTTGGAGAAACAGAGCCTCTGACTCATCACAAGGCGAAATCCCTGATCCAAGTGTCATTTTTGGAAGATTCCAGAGCAATGACTCAGTGTGCCACTTGTCCCATCTCGCTGAGCGCAGGTGGTCTTTGTTCTACCTGCTTTGCAACGCAGGTACACCATGGAGGAGTTGAGTTTCAGCGCAGAAGCCTAGTGGAGCATCTGCTTTGATTTCAGGATTGCTTGTTTTTGAGTGTTTTCAGGTGGGGAACTGATCTGAGAGCTGTTGGTTTGCTGACCTTGTTCCTCTAGGGGTAGGAACATCATGTTTAGGGACTTTGGATCCCTTGGATTATTGACAATTCATGCCCGATGCTGCCAGGCACAAAATTGTCTATAACAGATGCCCCCTAAAGTATGAGGTCGTTTATCGGGTGAAATGCTTTATTAGGAGGATCCGAAGTTCATTCAATCTGCTGAGAAGTGTCCTGTAATAAGATACAATACAATACATTATTTTTCATTCTTTTTCATGATCTAGCCGAGGCGGGCATTCCCATGCTCAGCTTTATAAATTCATTTTGGTACATAGTACAGACGATCGTCTGATGATAGACTGATAATTCTCTGCTGAAATTATCATCCTTTGAGAAGGATGATCATCTGCTGCAATGATGTACATATCAAATGTCTTTATATCCTGAATATATATCGCAGCCCGGATGGATGAAACTAGATCCGGGGTCTTCAATCTCTTCCGATCTTCACTCGATGTACAAGTCGATCCATGTGAGAATTTCTTGAAGTCGAACATGGAAAGACATCGCTTGATTACCGGTCAATGATGTAAACCGTTAACAAGCGCGAGAGGAATCACCGATAAGGATGATGACCCTCAAGGTACGGCAGTACAATTCACATGGTGGGAATAAAGGACTTGGCGTCGACCACCATGCAAAATCTTCTGGTCGAAGGTCATTGATGTATACCTGTCGCCGGAAGTGAGAAACTTGCCATTGAGGCATGCAAGCTTCAAAGTACTGAAGGGGTTGTTCCTAGATCAACTCCTTGGATAATGAGCTGATGTCGACAAGGAGCGATCCGTCAAAGGAGGGCCTTAATGAATCCCACATCAGTGACACGGAACGGAGCTAGTGATTGTGATGAGGTGAAAACAAACTGTGATGTATGATACAGGGTGGCGGTCATGAAATGGATGAAGGAAAATGTATGGCAGTGGATGGGACACGGTTGACTCTTTGCAGAACAACATCTCTTGAACATATAACGACATTGATGTGATGGATCGGTAGCATTACCCCAAATGTGGATGGTGTGGCGAGGACCATGGTGATGAGACCGGTGAATGAAACAACCCAACCCGATGTGATACGGAGGACAAAGTGTCATGTTCAAGAGCGACTTGCTACCATTAAAGCTGTGAGGTTCTCCCAATTTTTCCCCAGTCATTGCTGACCAGTACCTCTTTATTTTTGTCAAGCTTGAGGAGGATAACATATGCTTGTTCTATAACCTGCCCTTCGGGCAAGCCCATCGCTATGTTTTAACGAGCCTAGCGATAGGGAAACTCGTTCTCGTCTAAAGACAAGTTTGTCGCTATTTAATGAATTTAACGAGTCTAACGACAAGGATGACTCGGTCCTTTTCATTTTTAGAGAGTCTGAAAAGGTACATAAAGTCAACTCCAGAATTCCTTTTTCGTCATCTAATCCCTTAAGTCCGAAAAAATATAAAACAATACAAAAGGGATGAATTTTCGATTGCTTTAACGAGCCGAACGAAACAAGCGCTCGATCTTTTTGTGCAATAATCCCTCAGGTCCAAAAAGATTAAAATCTAGAGGAGGGATAGCTCTTCCGGTTGCTTTAACGAGCTGGAAGGCCAAAACTCGGCAAACTTTTCATATTTTACGAGTCAGTGAAAAAGAGCTCAAAGAAGACTCGTCTCTTGAGGAACGAGTGATGAACAGGGCAGCAGCAGATTCCAGGTACAGGTTGGAATATTCCAATCACGGCAGTGTCACAAGGATGGCTTAGTGAAATCACTCTTCGCAGCTGTTCCTCAAAATGGGTAAACAAACATATGGAGATGAACGATTGGCCAAATGAACGGATGGAGGTGAGACTGCAAGAACATGACCAAGGGCTTTAATATGGCTGTCAAAGGTTACATTTACCAAGGTTATTTACGGTTCATTTTTTCTGGGTGAGCTTGAACTCTAGGGGAAGATTGCTCACAACTTATGTTTATTTTTTAACGAGCATGAACTATGTGCTAAAACTGCTCGGAGATAAGTTTGCATGCCCCCAGTATAATAATGCAAATCGAGGTGCATTCCCCCCAAGCTTCATTGCATCCAACTCGGTGGTTGGAATGAAGGTTTACCTCGGGGATTTGTTTCATTTTTTAATGAGGTTGATACAAGATAGGAACTATCCTCGACTCCTTGTTTCATTTTTTAACGAGGTTGACACAAGATAAGAACCGTCCTCGGAGCCCACTGTATTTACAGTATTTCTATTAGGGCGATGATCCATGCCGACAAAATATTTAGGAATCTTCCGAATCCAACCAAAAGATTGGATTAGATTTCATTTTGTAGGTTTCCACCGTGGCCACTCTCGCCAGATTATTTGGAGGCGGTAGGGCGAAAGTACCCATTAAGGCAGGGTCTTTTAGGAGGCCTACTCCGATATTTTGGAGCGAATGATTCCTTCCATGGATCATTGGAATGCTTCCCGTAACTTGTGGACTGCCGGGGAGAAAAGTTTGTTGGTCGACGATTGTAATTCCTCCTTGGAAGGGAAATGCAATCTTCCTGAAGTAGGTCGACACAACTGCGGCCATGGCATAGATCCATGGTCTTCCAAGTAGGATGTTGTAATCGAGGTTTCCATCAATTACTTCAACATCAATTCCTACTGTTTTGCCCCCCAGTTCAACTTGCAAGTTACTTAAAATCCCGTATGGAGTATATGATCGTCCATCAAATGCTTTTAACGTCGTTGACGATTTCGACAAGGGTGGTGAGCCTAAATCTTTCCAGCAACTCATCGACATAAGACATGTAGATGCCCCCTCATCAATAATTGTTCGATGAACAGTTTTGTTGAGGGCTTTCACTTGAATAAGGAAAGCTAGTTGAGCTGGTAACTGAGGGTCATATCCTTTATGATCAAAGGCCACAAGATTGGAATCCATTGGGCCAATCGCACCTATTGCTGATGATAAAGCTTGCTCTTGGGAGGGGCAATTTTGTGGTACCTCAAGTGTCGACATAGTGGATGGCGATTGGGCCAGGTCCTTTACTATATTATAATTCTGTGCTCCTTTGGCACGAGGATTAAATGTCGATTTGTGTACTACTCCCTTTGGTGACTTTATCATTGGCTCAGGAACGATGGGTGGCACAACTTCGGTCAAAGTTGTTGTTGAACTACTAGGTCGTTCATTAACCTTGTTGTTCGACAACTTTGGATTCCCGTAATCTTTATTCCTTGTCAAAGCATTATTCTGTTGCTTTGAGGTAGACAACATAAGCACTTGGGATCCGAAAGCATTTTGATTAGCAACCAGATTTTGACTTGGATTAGGAAACAGATCAGTCAATACTGCTGGGGTTTCTGAACTCTTGAAGAGTTTCTTAACTTCAGCTATATGTGGACAATATTTCTTCCAATGATCCTCATCGCATATATGACACCCTGCCGGGGGTTTCCTTTTTCTCCCTGTCTTTTTCTTCTTGCCCCCTGGTTGCTTCAGTTTTTTTCCCTTGTCAGTCGACATGGCATTTACTTCCGAGGCAAGAAGTTCTTCATTTGCATTTTGACTAGAAATTTTGTGCTTTCCAATCACGCCATTACCGGCGCGAGTGTCATTGTTTGATTTAGGAGGAGGAGGAATAGAGAATTCTGGTCTAGGGGCGTCAGGTATTTTGTCATAGAGCGTGCCAGACTGAGTATAGACCAAGTCTAGATATTGCGCACGAGCGATAACTTGCTCTTCCGTTACGACTCCTCCCTTTGCCACGTCTTCCGTTATAGCGGGAAGTAACGACTTGATAAACCATTCAGCTAATAGCTGATCAAGAATGTACGTTTTTACCATCCTACGACGACGTCGCCACTCATGTATATGATCAGATATGTGGGTGGCAGTCGTCTGTTTGAAATTGGTAAGGAGTTCTGTTCCCGTTTCATACCTTATCGGTAATTGAAAATGGGTTAAAAAGGTTGTGGCTAAGGTACTGAAGTTGTCGAACGAAGCTCTAGGCAATTCAATGTACCATTTTGCCGCTGGACCCATTAACGTCCTCTGAAAGAGGCGAAGTCTTATCGAATCATCATTTAGGGTGTTCGATGAACACCATAGATGGAATGTCATCACATGATTTGACGGATCTTCACCCAGATTTCCATTAAATTTAGGAATGTCTGATGGAAGTTTATGCGGAATCACTGGCCACCAAGGGGCATAAGCAATTGGATCATTCGTCAGCCGGTTTAGATCTGGTAATTCTAGAGTTGCTACAAAGGGCAACTGTTGATTCAGGGTAGGCGAAGCATATCCAGGATAAGATGGAATCGCCTGAGCAGTGGGTCTTTGCATACCAGCATAATGTTGGCAACTTTGACAAGGTTGATGGGCATAACCATTATAGTATGGTTGCCCATTACTTACAAAGAATTGTTGCTCAGGTCCTTGACATGATTGCTGGAATGGCGGTTGTTGAGTTTGAACCAGCTCTGGTTGTTGGACCATTTGCTGATGCCCAATACTAGATGATTGACCAAGATGAGGATTCACAGTACTTGTTTGATCCTGAGTCGCTCCGGATAAGGAGGCACTGACCTGAGGTTGCGATTGAGATGTCGAGACAAGAGGCTATTGTATGGCAACCTGAGAAACTTGGGGTTGACATACAGTAGGCAGCGCTTGTACTTGCGACGCAATCACCATACCAGGTATAGTGGCAACATTCGACACAGGGTGGACTGGTTGCATTGAATATGCAACTCTTGGTTGCTGAGGCAGTATTGGTACCCAACCGCTGGATGTAATTCCAGTTTGACCTGAATTTTGTTGTAAACTCCCATATGGTTGTTCTCCAGGGGGGAACAATGAAAAGGCATACTGTCCTCCATATGGTGGCAATCCAGTACTTAAAGGGTAGATTGGCCTTTGAAGACACGTTGGATTGATTTGTTGAGTTTCAACATAAGAAATACCAGATGATAATCCGGACGAAGAAATAGGAACTAACCATGTCATCGTCCCTGATGGGACTTCGGCTTGTTGTTGACAATTTGCCGGGACAGATGGTATACCAGCGAACATCGTTGGAGTAGCAGCAGGAGGCTCTGCTGCTGCTATGTCGGACGACACAGTCCTAGATGTTGACGGTTGTTCAGACATATATAGTCTATCCAAAAGATTTCTTAGAGATTCTACAGGAACTTCCACTTGTGGTGGACTAACTTCGAAGATCAACGAGGGAAGGGTGATGATTATTCCGCTTAAAATAAATTTTATAACGACGCTTTAGACACAACTTGATTTTTCAGTTTTAAAGAGTCGAGAAAAAGCTAAAGATGACTCTAGTCTCCTTCGATGTTTTAACGACCCCGAAGTGACAAATGCTCGGATGGACTTTTTCAGTTATAGAGTTTGAAAAAGGCCAAAAGAAACTGCTCTGGAGATCTAGGCAGAGGGTGTGCCAAACCTTTCGCAAAACCACAGAATACGTTTTACGGTACGGGTGGTCGATCTTCGTGAATGCTGTGTTCACTGCATTGCGATCAGTAGGGCGGCCGACACGGCTTCCTATGGATAAAAGATATATGCCTATAGGGGTCTCCCAATATATACGCGACGGTACGTCGGAGCACAAGTCCGTATTAGTTCCACCGACTCTCAGGAGGAATCACCCACCTTCGTCGAGATCGACAGTCACTATGTTTAACGACGCCGGAACACGTCTCTACCTAGACCTCTATGTGTTTGCGTTATGTTACAAAGCGTTGTTATGTAAATTGAATTTATTTTAATGTTGATCTTGTTTAACAGTTTGCCTTTAAGGATCACCACGAGATGTATGTAACAAATTCCTGAATGCAGTCTAAGATGAGAAGCAAACTTTTCAATCTTTCAACTTTGAAAATCTTAACTACTGAGGGAAAAGAAAGACAAATCTTTTCACACAGATCATAGAGCACACACTGATGCAATTTTTCCTAAATCAGTATGCAAATAGTCAAATGCAAAATGCACAATGCATGTATTTTCTTTTCCCTTTCTTAATGTTGATGTATTACAAAAAGAAAGTTGTTATATAACTTTGATTTCAATTTCAAGCGAAAGTAAACAAGCTGGTCCAAAATCAAAAGACACCTTAAGATTTACTTGTTTAAACACTGGAAATGCATGAAATCAAACCATAATGACGAAAGTAAAAAGACTAATCAGCTATGGACAGCAAACAAGCTAACTCTTTAGACCAGCAAAATGCCTAACACAGGTTCAGATCTAAGAGGCCAAAGCAAGACTAGTTCACTTTCGTTATGGGAAATTGTAAATGATGTAAGAAATACAAAAGAACAAGTACAATTTCGTTATATAACAGAGGCGGAATGATGGCAAGTAAGGTTGGTTTCAGAACAGGTACAAGACTGGTAACTGGCTGCAAAATCTATAGTGAAAGCAGGCAAGAAAAAGGGAGGAAACCCCAAATGCACAAGGCAAAATTGGGCCAACGCAGGTGCTGCACAGCCAGTCTGGCTCTCAGCGCAGGTAGCCCCTTCGGGACCTGCGTTGCAAAGCAGGTAGCCTGTGTACTACCTGCTTTGGAAAACGAAAGTTGCGTTTTCTCAGTTTCCGGGTCACAATTTTCTCAAAAATTCACAGTTTTTGCTCAAATCAGAAGCTATCAGTCAAGCACACACTAAGGGATGACAAGGAGGATGAAAATCTATCACTAAGAGCTTACAAGGATCCTTGTAGATCAGCTCTTCAAATCATGAACATGCTCAGAAATGAGCTAGAGTAGCTGCCCTCTACTTCGCTTTTGATATAGTCAAAAGCTTTTCGATTTGGTACTCTTTTGTTCAGGAAATGAATAGAAAAATACTACAAACAATCAAACAGATACGATCCCCAGTGGAGTCGCCAGTTTGTTGTAGGGAAAAGTATCCGACTCGGATGACCCTATCCCACTCTAAGGGTGATAGTACCTCAGCAACAACTGTAAAGAAAACTACTTAAGGTTTACTTCTTTACGAAAGCAAGAGAGAATGAAGAAATGCACTAACCGTTGCCTTGCGCTTAATGTCGAATCCAAACTCTTCTCTTTACTGCTTGCTCCCAGCTCCTTGCTCTTTTGCTAGCCCAGCTACAATGAGATCCTGCAAAATAACGAAGAAGGAAACTACAAGAAGCATGCAATCATAACTGATTCAAGGATTAGCATAAATCAAATATACAATTATCACAATACATCATTGAAACAAGTGCATATAGAAGAACCTCAATAGCTTTTATTAATGGAAGAAGTAAAGTTCTTAGAGTGTTACAACCATTGAAGGCCCCAATCCAGCAACACCTCCCAGCAGAAAGAATTTCTCCTCTTCACCTCCTTCAAGCAATCACCCAATAGTTCTATCGTGAAACCAACAGCATATCATTACTTTGCACAAAATTCCAGCCTCCTGAGCTCATAGGAGAGAGCTCAATATATAGATGAATTGAGAAAGGATGAGTCAGCTTGCAACTGGTGTGTAGCTGCCTTGTGTCCTCTCTCTCTTCAGTTGATCTTCAGTTCTTGAGTCCACTTGGAGAACCTTGCTTCCACTTGGAGAAACAGAGCCTCTGACTCATCACAAGGCGAAATCCCTGATCCAAGTGTCATTTTTGGAAGATTCCAGAGCAATGACTCAGTGTGCCACTTGTCCCATCTCGCTGAGCGCAGGTGGTCTTTGTTCTACCTGCTTTGCAACGCAGGTACACCATGGAGGAGTTGAGTTTCAGCGCAGAAGCCTAGTGGAGCATCTGCTTTGATTTCAGGATTGCTTGTTTTTGAGTGTTTTCAGGTGGGGAACTGATCTGAGAGCTGTTGGTTTGCTGACCTTGTTCCTCTGGGGGTAGGAACATCATGTTTAGGGACTTTGGATCCCTTGGATTATTGACAATTCATGCCCGATGCTGCCAGGCACAAAATTGTCTATAACAGCCCCCCAACTCTACTCTTTCTTCAACTATTATTGAGTTTCCCATAACCTTATTTTTTGAAACTGCTAAAACAATTATTTTAGTTATTATGGGAATATTGGTGAAGGATGATACAAATATCATAAATTTCTAGGCACTGGGGTTTTTCCATCTAATGGTACAATCAAACATTGTATTAGATATTCCATCTTACTAGGAGCAGTCCATCAAGCTTCATTTCCATAATTTCAACATCACTGGATGCTTCAAATTTCCATCTCTACTTGTCTATCTTTTCCTATACACCCATGTTGATCAATTTATTGATGTGGGGTTGAATATTTTCAATCCTAATAAACAGAAGAAGCTTGTAATTAATTGGACTGATATTGTTAGAAGGAGAGAGAAGAATGAAGGATTTTCCTACTATATGTCTTCTTTTATTTCAGTTGTATATAAGATCATAAATGGTCATCCTGCTCCCAGAATCCTTCCACACGCTAAGTCCGTGTTGCGGTTGAGTAAAGATTTTAGATTTGGTGATTGGTACATCTTGGAGGATTGTTTAGAAATAGGGTTATATGGTGCAAAAATTTCACCCTACAAGTGGTATGTATTTGCACCAATGATAATTTTTGCTTTAGAATTTATCAGACAGAGCCTAAATGTGGATCATCTTCATTTTGTCTCAGCTCAGAAGGGTTTCCTATTTAAATTACCTAGAACAGTGGGACCTTTTATTGTGAATAATAGACATGTCACAGAAGAAGTTGAAAATATGATGAAAGAATTGGGTTTTGTAAAAGGAGGAAAATGGAATTATGATCCTCATTAAGTAATTTCAAAAGATGAATGTAAATAAATTTCGCTCCATATACCCATGAAGCAAAACTAGAGTTGGAAAAGTTGGAAAATATTGGTATGGAGGATTCATAGTAGAAAATATATGTACAAACTCCTCTTCCTAAGGAAAAAGGCTTAAAGAGGAATGTCCCTGAAGTTATGGACGTTTATACTGAAGGCTCACAATCTTGAAAGAATGTTAAGGTTCAAGGAGGATAAATTGAAGCTTCACAATTGATTGAAAATACCTCAAGAGAACTAGGATTCCAAGTGTAATTTGGATATACAAGATGTTCACCTTCATCCCCAATTCCTATTGCAGAGGAGGTTTCTTCCCTCAATTAGTTGCATAAATATTTCTAGCAAATTGAGGACAAAAATGTAAAAGTAATGGGAAATGGTACAACACAATTGAAGACTCGATCAATCCTAAATTACCAAACTAGACTCCTATCAGTCATGGACCTGGAAAGGAATCCCCAGAATATCTCTTACTCGTCCAATTTATTAGACTTTTTTATCAAGCATAGATTTCAAGACAATAAATTTTTTTGTGGATACTGAAGGCATTCCTTTGCCTAACAATATCAGTCTACATAGGAAAATAAGTGAATTGATTTATAATGGTATTCACAAGTCTTCTTTGGCAGCTATTAAAGTAGAGGCACTCGTGGAAAAAGTGATATTCCAGCTTAAAAAGGAAAGGGAAAATTCCAGAGCCCTGCATACCCAAAATGAAGAATTCAAGAAGTCAATCATCAAACTGGGAGTAAATACTAAGGATAGAGCATCGATTCAAGCCTTGTTTCGAAGTAAAGAGTCAAAAGCTCAATCATTGAGGAAGAAATTAAATATGCCTACATCTGAACATGTATAGACACCTAAATTGGATTAGGTGGAGAAAGAAAAGGAAAATTCAACAAAAGAATTGTAGGGAACAAATCAAGAGTTGGTAGTCCTCAAGCAACAAAATGTAGAATTGCAGTAGAAAATAGATAAGCATGTATGTATTGTGGTAGTGTCAGCTTATTTAGAGAACCCTACAGAGAAACTAACCAGGGTTATGACCGAGTTAAAAATATCAAAAGATGAACTAAAGAAGTTGCAAAGGATCCTAGAGGATGCTAAAGGACAATCATGTATAAAAGAGATACAACTCTATTTAGAAAAGGAAAATTTTATTTGGGAAACCCTCAAGCTTAAAGGTAACATGTCCTTAATTCAAGCAAGGCATATTATTTGGGATGATATAATTCAATAAGTTCGAGCAACTTGGGACCATATGGATGTTATTGTAGAAGAAAAAGACATAGTAAAGGCCACCGAAGCAATTATTAATGCAAATAAAAATAAAGCACATGAGAGCACCCAAATGGCTAAGAAAAGCATTGACTACTTAAATGCTAAAACGTTACAGGAGCTAAGAATTGTAGACGTTATAGATAGAGCATATATGGTGATGGAAATCAACAAAATGGTGAAGAGGAATATGTATTGGAAATAGGCATCGAATAGATTGATAGAAGTCAAGGAACCAGTGGAACTTTTTAATTCCCACTTTGATCAAAGAGTTAGAGTAGGCCTGCCCAATTGCTGGGACCAATAGGGAAATATTCTAGCATGGGAGCAGTATCAATCACTTCTGGTGGAAGCCAAAAGCAAGGTTGATTCATCACATGAAAAGAATGCAACCTTGAAAGGTTCAATAATAGTGAACTATCCTTAGAGGGATTTTTCAATTGTTATGGCAGGTCAAGACTTTATTGACAGATAATCCTACCCATGCTAAGCTCACTAATTTGAAAATGGCTTACAATAGAATGGTCTGGTGTCTTATACCAAACTTGGAAATTTGGAAAAAATGGCATAACTTGATAGTTCCATTGAATGTTTGAGTTATATAACTTGGGGCTACATCAAAGGAAGGGGCTACATTAGAGGAAGGAGCTACATCAAAGGAGCAACAATCCCAAAAGTCTAAATGACTTTCATTTTTCAAAAATTGAAAAAAAAACATTTTTGTAATTTTTTAATAGCTCCTTAATGTTTTTAAAGAACTTGTTTATGTTGAAGAATCTAGGGAAGTTAGAGTTAATGTGATTCTTCTTAGCTTGATAATTGTTTGTGAGGTGTTTTTAACTTTTCATCTTATCATAATATTCACTTTTTATTATTAGAGTATGTCTTCTTAGTTCATCAAATAGCTACCAATAAAAAGATACAAGAACACAAAACGTTGGCATTCTGTCAGGGCCAAAACCTCTCCCTCTTGGAGAGGAAAACTCACACAAAATTATTCTTATAGAGATTCCAATTGACAAACACCAAGACCATGACCCTTGACCTACTATGCCACTCCAAGACCAAGACATCAATCCTCTTCTTTGTCACTGTTGAGATCATCATCATTTCTACACCACTAAGATCATCATTATTGCACTATCGAGATTTACATTGCTGCACCATTATTGTTGCACCTTCATGGAGGACTTCATCATAGCGACGATATCATTGTTTCTACACCATTCTTCCATATTCACATAGAGCATTGTTGTATCTTCTCAACAGCACCATCATTACTACCACAAAGATCTTCCTTAGAACATTACCGAGACTGTATCTAGAAGGTATGTTGAAGCTGTATAATCACCTTCATCATAGATACATGAGGACTAGGAGAACAAGACGGTGACTATGTTTATAATGCATATAAGCTGAGAGAGAGTATGACTGAGATCCTCTGTATAGAATGTATGCCAAGATTGTAACTTCCGAGGTAGATGAGACTATAGTAACTGAAATCGTGAAGAGAAGGTGGTCATGAGGCTATTATAATTCACTATAATCATCACTGAAGATAGGAGAGGCATCTGAAGTTCTTCATCGCATGGGAACCCGAGATTCTGTTTCACTGTGTTTGTCAGAGATCTATACTTATTGTGCCATCTGATATTTCAGAGTAATTTGAAGTTTTCTTCTTCTTATGGTGACCCCAAGGGGGTATTTATAGTTTTCACGTCTCCATAAATAAGACGACATTGTAGTGTGAAATGTTGTGTCTATTTATTGAGCCGACATGACAGTTATATATATATATATATATATATATATATATATATATATATATATATATATATATATAGATATATATATATATATATATATATATATATATATATATATATATATATATATATATGTATATATATATATATGTATATATATATATATATATATATATATATATATATATATATATATATAGATATATATATATTTTGAGGCTGACATGATTGTTCTCCTTATCATTTTTCTTGCAGACTTCTTTGTGCTTGTCTTGGAGGATTGTGCTTGGTCTTGGAGGGCTAATCTAGTCACTAGGTAGACTCATATACATTACATATATGCTCAAGAAGAGCTATTTGACTCTTTGACTTTCCTAGACCTATGAAATGAGCAAGAAACTCATTCTTATAATTTACAAAAATAATATTTCTTTTTCTTGACAAGTACAAATATCAAAATTACATTTGTAAATACCGAACCTAGTTAGACTTTCTTCAACATCTTAGTCATGAATAGTTAAGAAGAGTTAAAACATTTGACGATTACCCATAATTGTCTTTGTTATAATTTTTATTTAAAAGAAGATAGAGGAACCATTGTAGGGGTTCTGAATTTTCCCCTGGAGAGTGGATATTTTCTTATGTAATGTACTAAAAGTTTTCTTGGAGAATTAATAAAAGTTTTCAAGTGATTCATCATATGTGTTGACTATAGTATGTGTTTCCTATCTTTGTTATTTAATCATTGTATTTATTCTTCCATTGGAATATGTGTTATGAAGTAGCTAGTTTCTTTTTATAGGCAGACTTACAAATAATGTGATAATCGCAGAGGGTACCTATAAAATTTACTAAAAGAAGCCTTAATAAAGCACTCCACATTTTCATCACTTAATTTTCCTTCATCCGATAGTTTCTGCTAAGATTTGGTGTATCATATTCTTTACTACCATGTACATTGAATATTCATTCTCAATATTTCTCCCACTATGTTACAACTCCAAAAAAAAATTGTAGGCATAGATACAGAGGCCATTTGGAGAGTTGGATTATTTTTTCCAAGAGTTAAATTCACATTACACCAAAAGGGTTATCTCTGGGCACCATTATTTAAGAAAACTCTAAAATAAATATCTTTATTTATATTGAATAGATGTCCTAGGTGTTGAAGAATCTAGGGCAATTGGATATAGTAGGATTCTTCTAGACTTGATAGCAATTTGTGAAGCACTTTTAAAATTTGTCTTGTTAGCTTACTCTTATTCTCTTATTATTAGTGTATGTGTGTTTACTTCATCAAACTGCTACCAAAACACAAGGAACAAGAACACAAGATGTTGGCTCTCTGTCAGGGTAAAACCTCTATCTCTCAGAGAGGAAAACCCTTTCGTAAATTTCTCTTATTGAAGCTTATATTTATCAATGTCAAACCCTAGACCCTTGACAAGAATATCCTCCAAGCACAATTCAAATCCTTCCTTCTTCTTAAACTTCATTTCCTGGCACTTTGTCTCCCTTCTTCCTGCACTTCGTTCTTCTTCCGACAACTGATGGTAGCCCTTGTTATGTTATCTCTTAGAAAAGATACTTTATCTGTGATCCTTAGTGAGGTCCTTCATTAATGAGGATACCTTCCTTCTCTTGACCAACTGAGCTAATTCTTATGTGAGGTTGCAGACTTGATGTGACAATATTGCAGCCCTAGTTTCTCACACATGTGAGAGGTGTCCTTGTGTCTTTGAATATTTTCTCCTTCGCTTGAGAGAGCCTATTCTTCACTTGAGTAGGAGGCCTTATATACCTAATTTACTAGACCAAAAAATGAGAGATGAGCAATTGTGATGTTGTTATTGTAATGACTGCTGACAACCCTCCTTTCCTTGCACGTGTGACTTCAATTCACCCTAAAACAATCCTTTAAACTTTGGTTATGTCTCCTCTTTTTTCATTGCACTAGAGGCTCCTTATACTTGTCTTTATTCACCCTTTACTTGACTTCTCTAGCTCGCTGATTTTAGAGGTATGATTTATTTTCATTGGAGGAGTGGACAACCTCTATATATAGAGGTTTGTCCCTCCTTTAGGCTGACTTGATGCTGACTAGGAGACTATAGGCCGACTTGACTTTTCTTCTTCAGAATTGCTTCTTTTGGTGATGTCATTGCATGGAGGACTTGTGAATTTTCTTGGAGGGATATATTTGATTCTTATACATATATATACCTGGTGTAACATTCCCTTAAGGGTATTCAACATTTTCTTTTGACTCTCTGACTTACCTATAGCACTTTGACATGTGCTATACCTATTTCAATGAGCAAGAAACTCATTGATAAATATAACAAAAATAATATTTCTTTTCTTTTATAAATACAAAGATAAAAATTACATTTATGAAGACTAAACCTAGTTACACTTTCTTCAACACTCCCTCTTAACTAAGGAGGTATTCATAGATCATTACAAGGTGTTTGGTTATTTTTCAATCTTGAAGAATTCACATAAGAGAACTGAATTGGAAATCCATCTATTATAGAATCATATTAACCAACATTGTTTATAGCAAGGCCTTGACTAACATCTATATATCTCATAATATCAGAGCACAATGTTGGCGAGACCATTGATTTATAGACACTTTAATCATTGTCTCTCAAGATACATACCCACCCGGGTGTTCACTGAGTATGAACTTCTAGGAATATTCTTGTCTTGGGTTCCTAGCCCTCAAAGAATATCGGTCCTCTTGCCTACTCTTGTCTTGGATTCCCTACACATCCTCAAAGAGCATCGGATGCCAGATGATTACACAATCCTCCATTCTTTCTTCCAAAGTGAAGACAAGAATGTTGTGTCTATCTCTTCCTCTTAATTTAGGAAGACAATGTGCACAAGTTTCCTTTGACAAGGAACTTCATCAAGATCCTTTGTATTTAGGAGCTTGTTAGAACTCCCTCTAGCTAGGGACTTATCCATTCATCAAAAACTTCTTCTTCATGGGTCTTTTAGCTTGTTAGATCTCCTTATTTCTTTGATGTCATGAAGTCTTTGTGTTTGAACTTCTTCTTGGTAGGGCACCAGCCATTGATCACTTTCCTTCCTGGCTTGTCATGTCATTGCTTCCTTCATGGAAAGTGGTCTTCTTGATATATGTCAGGATCTTGTGTCATCTGGCTACTCCTTTTTCACTTGATTATGCTTCGGGATATTTATCACATAGATGCTTAGTTGTACTTTCTTGTTACCATACTTCAATCTAGTAGCCCTTCATGACTTCATCCTGATATTATTTCAACATAAAATAGTGCATTTGTTGCATGGCTCTTCATCATGACATCTTTGTAGAGTTGAATTTGTAATCTGGACCTTAATATCTCTAAGGCCTTCATAGGTTTCAAGGGTCCTTTGATCTTTTTATTCCTTTGTCAGAGTTGTCAAGCCTTCTTTCGGGAGATGTCTTTAATGTATCTTGTCAAATAGTGATTCTTTGTGACCATGGTGTTATTCACATGATTGATCTCTTTCTTCATTTGATTCTTCTTGGATTTATTATTCAACCACCTTATACTCCTTATGGGAGCACTTCTTCATGTTGTCCTTCTTTGTATTGTAGTACATGCTTTCGAGCATGCCATTGGTGAAAGAGATCCTTTTATGCTTGAGGATGTTTTAGAACTATTCCCATGACTCAATAATATATATGATGACATGACTTAAACTTTGATGTATACATACCTCATCTAGATTCTTCTTGATCACCTCGCCTTCATTTGATGGTTCTTCTTGATTGGTGTAGCCTTTCTTGGTTTATCTTTTCTTGCCTGCATATCATCCTTATTTGAGTCCCATGAATGGAACTCCCAATTAGACATCTGCTTTTATTTATGAACCTTATTTTGAATATCTTTACAGAGGATCTTGAAGACCCTCATCCTGCAAATGATTCTTCCTTTTGATGATGGAGGCCTTCTAAGATTTTAATCATGATCAATTATTCTTTCATCGTGGATGAGGTCCTATAATAGGCATGCTTCTTCTACATGAATATATTGAGCTATATCTACACCATGCTCCTATATTATAGAATATATCTTTAACCATGCATTCTATTCTATTTCTACATGCTCCTATACTACTCAAAACTTTGAAATAAGATTTTTAGGTAAAGAGGTTGACTTAGTCATAGTAGAGATATGGAGGATCTTCCTTCTACTTTTTATCTTCTTCTTTCACTTCTTGAGTTATGTGATCTTCTTATCTTTTTATCTTGTTGTTGTCATTATTAAGTTTGGGAAAATATCTTTTGTAGTGTCCATATACTTAACAACCATAACATTGAATTTTGGACATATCTCTATTGTTTGTTCTTCGTGGACAAAATTTGCCAAATTTTCCCTTTCTCTTGGCCATGGTAGCGAATGCTTGCTCCTTTGATCCCAAATCATCCTTTGCTTTAAGTGTTGTTTCCTCTATATTTCATAGAGACCATAGTTCACTTAGTAGGGTAGATTCCTTCTTGGCATATATGCTTGATGTGAAGTTGCCCCAATCCTCAGGTAGAGCATTGAGTACTACAGTTTTCATTTCTCTGTCAGACATGAATTCTCCTAGTTCTTGAAGTTGATCTCTCATCTCATAGATATCCATGAATTAGGGATCTATTCCTTCCTTTGATATCTTCATTTTGTATAAATCATTTCGTAGAGATATCACTTCTCTAGATGTGCTTACCGAGAATAGCTCTATTGGTTTACCATAGATTTATTTTGATGTCTCAAACTTGGAGGCATAAGGAATGAGAGAGTCCTTGATGGATTCTATTAGAATCCTTTGAGCTCTTGTCTCATCGTTATTGTATTTGGCTAAGTATTGAGTTTGTTCCTTAGTAGGGATAGTGGCATTCCCTTTGATGAGGTCTAGAAGTTCATTCTCCTTGAGAAGTAAATCAATCCTCTTCTTCCATGCAAGGAAGTTAGTGGTCCCAACCAATTTTTTGCTTTCCTTGAAAAAATACATTAATGTATGCTCAAGAGGGGACATATATACTTACTTGATAAAGTTTGTGATGTAGTTTGCTTGATTTATTCTTGAAGACTTGATGGCTTTCCTTCTTGGGTCTTAATGTTCTTCAAACTGCTTTCTTCAAGTGTACTTGTTTGATGATGAGATTTTCTTGGAGAGAGAAGACTTGACTTTTAGTGCTTCTTCCCTTGAAGATTGTGTAGCTTGATGTAGGTCCTTATTTTACTTGATCTTCTTGAAGGTGCCTTTGTATGAAAGGATTATCTTCTTGCTTTGTAGTCTTCCTTGATGGATAGTAGATGGTAGACCTTATTTTCCTTGATGTATTTGAGACAGCTTGGCTTGATGCTTCAACCTTGTAGTTGTTCTTGAGATGCACTTTCCTTGGTGTGTCACCTTATGAGTGTTATTGATATGCCCTTTCCTTGATGTGTCGCCTTATGAGTGTTCTTGAGATGCCCTTTCCTTGATGTGTCACCTTAGCTCTGATACCATGTTGAAGAATCTAGGGAAATTAGATATAGTAGGATTCTTCTAGACTTGATAAAAATTTGTGAATCACTTTTACAATTTATCTTGTTAGATTAATATTCTTATATTATTATTAGTATATGTGTGTTTACTACATCAAACTTCTACCAAAACACAAGAAACAAGAACAAAATATGTAGCTCTCTGCCAGGGAAAAACCTCTCTCTCTTAGAGAGGAAAACCCTTTCGTAAGTTTCTCTTATTGAAGCTTCTATTGATAAATTTCAAACCCTAGAACCTTGAAAAGAATATCCTCGAAGAACAACTCAAATCCTTCCTTCTACTTTCACTTTGTTTCCTGGCACTTCATCTCCTTTCTTCCAGCACTTCGTTCTTCTTCCGGCAACTGATGATAGTCCTTATTTTAGCTCTTTGAAGAGATACTTTATATTTGATTCTTAGTGAGGTCATTCACTAATGAGGATACCTTCCTTCTCTTTACCAACCGAGATCCTTCTTGATGTGACAGTATTGCAACCCTAATTTCTCGCACGTGTGAGAGGTTTCCTTGTGTATTTGACTATTTTCTCCTTCGCTTGAGAGAGCCTCTTCTTCACTTGAGTAGGAGGTCCTATAGGCATAATTTTCTAGCCCAAACAATGAGAGATGAGAAACTGTGATGTTGTTGTTGTAGTGACCATAGACAACCCTCCTTTCCTCGGACGTGTGACTTCAATTCACCCTAAAATAGTCCTTTAAACTTTGGTTATCTCTCCTCCTTTTTCGTTGCACTAGAGGCTCCTTATACTTGTATTTCTTCACCCTTTACTCAGCTTCTCTTGCTCGTTGATTTCAGATGTATGATTTCTTTTCATTGGAGGAGTGGCCGACTAGGATACTTTAGGCTGACTTGAATTTTCTCCTTTGGAATTGCTTATTTTGGTGATGTCGTTGCATGGATGACTTGTGACTTTTCTTGGAGAGATATATTTGACTCTTATACAAATATATACATGATGTAAGATTCCATTAAGGGTATTCAACATTTCCTTTTGACTCTTTGACTTACCTATAACACTTTGACATGTTCTAGACCATTTTCAATGAGCAAGAAACTCATTGATAAATATAAAAAGAAAATATTTCTTTTCTTTTATAAATACAAAGATAAAAATTACAATTATGAAGATCGAACCTAGTTACACTTTCTTCGACACTAGGTGTTATCCTCTACTTTGTCCTAGGCTGAGAAGGAGATCGAAAGAGGTAACCTCGAACCACTTTCAATTCAGTAGCTAGCCCTACTGAACCATAGAGGGATCTCTCTAAGGATTTGTCAATGAATAACCAAAAAGAAATGGATTTTAGGCTATATATATAAGTCTTGTTTGAGTATTTGATAATTTATAGTTTTTTAGTTTGCTTGACTAGGGATGAGAGCAGGAAATTAGGTCAAGGTATCAAGTGTGCAGTAACAGACATAAAGAGGAGCTAGATAACAGTGTGTTATGGTGAACTTAAGATTTAGTAAATGTAGTATAGTTTTGAGAGTTGAAGAAATCATAATGAACATGTATAAGCATGAATTCATTAATCTTAGAAGAAGAGAAATACAAGCATGATTTTCCACATAAACATAGCTTAAATCTAAGAATTTCGCATATATGAATGTAAGGAAAACCATAAGAAGAAGGAAAAGCATGTAAAGATAGATGATTTCATCAATTAGAAACTGACATGAAAGGAAAATAACACCATAGACTCATTGAACATGTAGAAATTTTGAATAATTTAACACATATTCAACGGAGATTATCCTGATCATGTACTATTGCGGAATACATACACAATACATAAGCTCCTCTACGTTGATAATCAATATAGAAGCATCAATAACAATAAAACATCAAGAGCATTCACACATTAACACAGTATGTAACCCGGGGAAAGCATCTCGCTAAAAACCCCAACTATCTGTATATTAATGATTGAGACCATGTAACATTACAAAGTAAAATGCTTATCACAAGCAATCCAGTACCAGCTCCACCTGTTACACACAATACAGCTAAGATTTGATCTCCAAATCTATTCCACTGCTTGCCTGCCTCCATTGCTCAATACCTGCTCAAGAATTGATGAGAATGGTTTACCAAACTCGTATTTCACCTCCAAAGAATCACTCACACTGTTTAAGACGTGAGCAGAGGCTATAATACTGGGAAAATACATGAGCAAACTCATTGGCATACTCAATCCCTTGATTGTGCAAGATCTGAAGCACAACTATAGTCACAACTGATAGCAATCTGATTCTCTAACACCTGTCCCTGCTGAATTGAACATGCACTGACATGAAACTAAGTTAACTGATGTATTCTATAGTTGTATTATGATTTAATAATTAGTTTAACAACTCATCATTAGTCTATTTGTAGTTAGACTAACTACAACTAGTTTAATCAAGTCAAACTCAACACAACTCCATCAACTCCACAACCAACTCCACCAAACTCAACTGATTAAGTTCTAACTGAAGTCATGCATGCAACAACTCAACTGACTCATAAGAAAAGCGTACTTCCTTCTGACAGCTACATGGGCCACATCTGTAGCTCAAACTGAAGTGCTCCAAGAGAATAAGATCAAGTTTATAGTCCAAATATTATTATGAGACAATAATATTTGACTTTTCTATTTTTGACAACCAGTCTAAAAATAGACTTTGATCACTCATACTGTCATCACCCACACTGTGGTCACCCACACTGTGGTCACCCACACTGTGATCACTCACACTGTGATCACTCACATTGTGGTCACCCACACTGTGATCATCCACACTGTGATCATCCCTGCTGGGATCAAAAATAGAACTTGTGCCATAATTTTCCTGCGGGCCCACTTAGTGAAGGCGACTCTTTTCACTAAGCTCCATCATCTTGTTGCAATCTCAACACTCCCTCTCGACAAGATATGGATTATCAACAACGCCTATCCTGCCTCGGTGGTACTCGAATCTTCTCCTGGTGAGAGCCTTCGTCAGAATATCAACATCCTGATCCTCCGTTGGAATGTATGAAAGCAACATGATCCTCTGCTGCACAAAATCTCTGATATGATGGTACCTGATGTCAATATTCTTAGATCTATCATGAAATACAGGATTATCCAAGAGTTTAATGCAACTCTGGTTATCACAGTAAATCACAGTAGGATCCAAATGAGAACCGAACAAACCAACCAGGATCTTCCTCATCCATATGGCCTCGCATGCAGCCAAACTTGTTGCCATATACTCGGCCTCCGCTGAACTGAGTGCCATGGATCTCTGCTTCCTGATGTACCAAGAAACTGTTGTCGATCCAATACTGAAGACCCCTCCTGATGTGCTCTTTTTGTCCGTTGGGCTCCCTGCCCAATCTACATCCATGAAGCCACATAGCTTCACCTCATCCTCCTATCTGTACCACAAACCATATCCCGATGTGCCTCTCAAGTAGCGCAATACATGCTTGCCCACCTTCCAGAAGAGCTTGGTAGGCTTAACCATAGCTTGTGAAAGCTGGTTAACTGCATAGCATATATTGGGTCGTGTATTGACCAAATACATCAACGACCCCACCAACTGTCGATAAACAATGGCATCCACTTCTTCTCCCGAAGTAGCATCCTCCTTCCTCCAACCTCCAGGAAGAGGAGTATCAACAGGCTTGCAGCCATGCATGTTGAACTTCTCCAGTATCTCCCGAGCATACTTGCCCTGAGAAACAAACAGTCCACCACTGCACTGCCATATTTCAAATCCTAGGAAATAGTGAAGGAGGACCAAATCCTTCATCTCAAACTTTGTAGCAAGATCCTTCTTGCATGACAGTATCAACAGCTCATCACCCGTTAGAATCAAATCATCAACATACAGTACAATGATAAGCAACTTACCCTCTACCACAATCTGGTATAGGTTAGGATCCGCCTCGCTCTTGGAGAATCCAAGTCCTGTGAAATAGCTGTCTATCCGTGTGTACCAAGCACGTGATGCTTGCTTCAACCCATACAGTGCTCTCTTGAGCCTGCACACATGCGACTCGCTGTTGAAGACCTCAAAGCCTTTGGGCTGCTCAATGTACACCTCCTCCTCAATGACTCCATTGAGGAACGCAGTCTTCACATCCATCTGATGAATGTGCCATCCCATCTGCGCTGAGAGAGCAAGAATCGTCCATATGGAAGAATACCTTGCGATAGGTGCAAAGGTCTCCTCATAATCGATCCCCTCTATCTGTGAAAAGCCTCGGGCAACAAATCTTGCCTTGTACTTCTCCACACTCCCGTCAGCTGCCTGCTTGACCTTGTAGATCCATCTCGAACCCACCACTGATTTCCCTTCCGGTCTAGGAACAATCTCCCATGCACTGTTTCTGACAATAGAATCATACTCTTCCACCATGGCGTATACCCATGCGGGATCCTCCACAGCTTCCTCGAAAGAGGATGGCTCAGTCACAACACACTTGCTCATAAGAGCCATGTATCCAGTGTACCGATCAGGTGACTGTCTCTGCCTGCGTTGGGTTGTAGGTGATCCTACAACTTTCTCTGCATCTTGAGCCAGTCGCTCAACTTCTATCAAGCGCTTTCGCCCTCTGATGGTTGGCACTGCATGAGTGGTCTCTTCCACTCCATGAACCTCATCCCGTGGCTGATCAACGTCCTAAAGCTCATCCTTAGGAACTAATAGCTCCTCATCTGCATGCAAGTGTAGCTCCCTCTCAAGCGAACACTTCATGGCTTTCTCCTCCTGAAATTTTATATCCCATCGCACAACAGTTTTACCATTGTCTGGAAAATACACACGATAGTTGTGGGGCGTATCAGTGTACCCAACAAATATCCCAACCTCTGCAGTCGGTTATAACTTCTTCCTGGCATCCTTCGTCACATGCATGTAAATGTTAGCACCAAAAATCCTCAGATGAGAAAGATCAGGCTTCTTACCAGAATAAGTCTCCTCGGGTGTACTCATGCCAAGTATCCTATGAGGACAACGGTTCTGTACATAACAGTTGTATTGCATGCTTCTGCCCACAAGTGAAAGGGTAGGCCCTGATCATGCAACATTGCCCGTGCAGCATCCATAATCATTCTATTCTTCCGCTCAGCTACCCCATTCTGTTGTGGGTTATGGGGACCTATGAGCTCTCTACGAATCCCTTCTGCCTTGCAGAAATCCTTGAACTCGTCCGAGATGTATTCAACACCATTATCGCTCCTAAGAGCCTTCACCTTCTTCCCCGACTCCTTCTCGACCAGTGCTTTGAATTCATAGAACTTTGAATATGTCTCGCTCTTCTTCTGCATGAAGAAGATCCAACACTTACGAGAGAAATCATCAACAAAAATCACATAATACCTGTGTTTTGTTGTCGAAGCAACTGAGAAAGGTCCACACACGTCTGTGTGAATTCTCTCAAGAATCTTCATGGCGCATCCATCTACATGCAACTTATAAAGGTTCCTCACTCGAACCCCTATCTTCCGGGTCTCACCAGTTGTCTTGCTGCGCAGGAAAGCCTTTCCCTCGTTGAAAACAACATCATACCCCTTGTCTTCTAACATCACCACTGAGATGAGATTCTTCGTCAATCCTGGACATCCATGACTTCCTTCAATACGAAGGGTTTACTAGACTCCCTCTCAAAGGAAATGGTACCGATACCGGTCGCACTGTATCTACCATCATTGCCCATCTCGATGTGCACTCCAAGATCTTTGTCCTCCAGATCAGAGAACAAATCTCTATCTCCCGTCATGTGAAAAAACGCACCACTATCCAAGAACCACACCGATCCCATCACACTTGAAACCAAGCATGCGATCAATGAAAAATCAAGCTCAAATTGTGAGGCTAGAGCCTCTCCTGCTGAAGATCCAGCAGCCTGCTTGTTCTTCTTCTTCTGCGGACAATTAGTGGCATAGTGTCCGTGTTGGTGACAGTGAAAACACTTCACCTTGGACATATCCTACTTCTTACCTTTCGCACCAGACTGAGAAGCTTTCTTGCTCTTCCCTTTCTTTGCTTTGGCAGCCAAAGCACAATTCTCTTCATCAGCTCCCTTTGACGAAGATCCGTCCCTGTCACTCCGCCTGATCTCCTCCTGCACAAGATCTGACCATAGTCTTTCCCATCCTGGCAATTTCTCCCGACCATTGACAGAGTCCTGATAGGAATGCCAACTCTTCGGAAGACCAAGGAGAGCCGAGCTCACCAAGTCCTCATCATCGACAGTAACCCCCACACTTCCCAGCTCATCTCGACACTAAGTGAACTTCGTGAGATACTTGGGTATACTGTCACCCTTCTCGCATTTGATGTTTCTAAGTTTATCTTTGAACACTAGCTTCCTCTGATCGCTCTTTCTTTGGAATAATTCTGTTAATGATTTCCACATCAAATATGGAGTAGCCTTTCCATGGAGGCTGGACACAATGTGATCCTTCACGCCCTCCAACAGAATCCTTCGACATTTTGCAGTCTTCTTTTGCCAAGCATCAGCTTGAGTAGCATCAGTAGGCTTTGGGATATCCATATCTATGAACTCCTTCAGCCCGTTATCATCCAATACTGCCTCCATCCTGTCCTTCCATGCAATACAGTTTGAGCTTCCCTCAAGAGCATACTCCAATCGCAATCCATTGAAAGACATTGTTGCGTTGTCACCAAGAAAACACTGCTGCAAAATTCCAATTCCACGAGCAACCAACTCAACCACCTCGGATCTAAGATTCGTGAGAACACAATATTTCTCGTACAGAGATTGATTGTATGGGCATTCACCGGATATCTCACCTTCCAAAGGAAGGATGAATCCAGAGGCTACCTGGCCCGATTACAGACTCTGCTTGAAGAAATAGAATGTAAACACTTCCTGAATAGTAGATCTGATGATCAACAACTCCGATACCATGTAGAAATTTTGAATAATTTAACACATATTCAACAAAGATTATCTTGATCATGTACTATTGCGGAATACATACACAATACATAAGCTCCTCTACGTTGATCATCAATATAGCAGCATCAATAACAATAAAACATCAAGAGCATTCACACATTAACACAATATGTAACCCGGGGAAAGCATCTCGCTAAAAACCCAACTATCTGTATATTAATGATTGATACCATGTAACATTACAAAGTACAATGCTTATCACAAGCAATCCAGTACCAGCTCCACCTGTTACACACAATACAACTAAGATCTAATCTCCAAATCTATTCCACATCTTGCATGCCTCCACTGCTCAATACCTGCTCAAGAATTGATGAGAATGGTTTACCAAACTCGTATTTCACCTCCAAAGAATCACTCACACTGTGTAAGACGTGAGCAGAGGCTATAATATTGGGCAAATACATGAGCAAACTCATTGGCATACTCAATCCCTTGATTGTGCAAGATTTGATGCACAACTGATAGTAATCTGATTCTCTAACACCTGTCCCTGCTGAACTGAACATGCACTGACATGCAACTGAGTTAACTGATGTATTCTATAGTTGTATTATGAGTTAATAATTAGTTTAACAACTCATCATTAGTCTATTTGCAGTTAGACTAACTACAACTAGTTTAATCAAGTCATACTGAACACAACTCCATCAACTCCACAATCAACTCCACCAAACTCAACTGATTGAGTTCTAACTGAAGTGATGCATGCAACAACTCAACTGACTCATAAGAAAAGCGTACTTCCTTCTTACATCTGCATGGGCCACATCTGTAGCTCAAACTGAAGTGCTCCAAGAGAATAAGATCAAGTTTATAGTCCAAATATTATTATGAGACAATAATATTTAACTTTTCTATTTTTGACAGCCAGTCTAAAAATAGACTTTGATCACTCATACTGTGGTCACTCACACTGTGGTCACCCACACTGTGGTCACCCACACTGTGGTCACCCACACTGTGGTCACCCACACTGTGATCACTCACACTGTGATAACTCACACTGTGGTCACCCACACTGTGATCATCCACACTGTGATCATCCCTGTTGGGATCAAAAATAGAACTTGCGCCATAATTTTCCTGCGGGCCCACTTAGTGAAGGCGACTCTTTTCACTAAGCTCCATCATCTTGTTGAAATCTCAACAGAACAAGTATTCCTAAAAAATAGTTACAACTGCTCCTCGATTAGCTGTAAAAAAACATAAGGTACAAGTCTCTCCATAAAATTCCAACCCTTCTCACTGAATGAGAAATCATACATATAGACTCAAACCAACCATTTCCCTACCTTCAGGGACCGAATCCCTAAGTGGTGGAACATTTCCCAAGAATCTCTCAACCAACAAGAGAGAGTGATAAGGTCAAACACAAACTCTTCTCTTAGACTTTGATTTGAGTTTTGCTTCATTTATGAGGCTTAATTAAACACAAAAACAACCTATCATGCCTATTAATTCAATAATTACATCATCAAGTCTTTCAAATATCCAAATTACATCATAAAGCAAAATCTGGAGAAATTGAAGTGAAAAAGATAGCTACAGGTACAAGTGTAGTGCATTTGGCTATAAGCATAGTGCCACCTTGCAGGTAGATTTTGGAGGTCTTCTGGAAGTCAAATTTCAAAAGTAATAGAACGGTAAACTAGAAATGTTTGTCAAGTTTCCATATCAACTTTAATTTTTGGAAATGGAGCATGGGAAAGCCTTCAAAATGAAATTCTCTCGAGGTGACTCTATAAGCGCAGCACCTGCTCGAGAATAGTGGTAGAAAGTGTCTTTTTCACCCCTTTTTTTACTTTTTCTCCTCACCAATTTGTTGGTCTACTTCAAAAAGTGGATATTTGATATCATTAGGGAAAAATATATCCAGGGATATAAATTTTTGGCTTTTGGAGTTTTGAGATGAAAGCGTAGTGCCAAGGCGTTGCACTTATAGCAAGGTCAAACTTCTGGGTTTTTCTGCGAAAATGGGCCTCACATATGGAGAGATATATTTGTAACCATAAATAATTTTGGAAAATTGAGAGAGGTTGTTGTATATAAGTATGTTTTGAAGAACCACCTCTCTAATTTTTAGGAAATACATTTTAATGTGCTCAACATCCATGCCAAAAAATCATGACTAAAACAGGAAATTAACTTCAAAACTTTTTATTATCTAACATAGGTCTCCAAGAAAGTTTCATATCTCCCAGTATATGATACCTTTGTAAAAACTAAAGGAGGTTGTTGTCCCTTGGTATATTATTGACAAAAAATCTTTTGTAGGTTTTAACCCCGTGCAGAAATTACCTGCATACGAATTCTAAAACACAGAAAATAAACAATGCGAGAGCATAACACATAAAACACATATACACAGAGATTTTCCCCTGGATCCCAAAACCGGGACTACCAGATTGATTTTTTTCATTATGTTCCTTTCAATGTTACAATAAATATTTATACATGCTAAAGCATCCAACACCATGGACCTAAAACCATCGCGTCCAAAACCATGGACCGAAAACCATCGCATCCAAAACCATGTGCGAAAAACATGCACAAAACCATAGGTAGGTCCGCCTAACCTAATATAGGGTCCAAAAAATAAAATTTTCCGGGGCGCTGCCCTGAACCCCATAGAGGGGGGTTACCTGCACCCCTCAAACCCCCTGTGACCCCCCCCCCCATGCAATCGACGCAACGAAGTGGGCTAGTCGTGGAAAGAATATAACACAACCCAACATTCTCCCAATCGTTGTTTTCTTTCCACAGGGGACCACAAGGGATCTTAGTCATTTATCCAACCCTATAACGCCCATTGCTTCTCTACACCAAGAGAACTTCTCAGAGATCACAGATTTTGTCAATGCATCTGCAGTATTCTTCAAAGTGTCCACCTTTACCAGCAACACCTTTTTGTATTCTATCATATCCCTCACAAAGTGATACTGAACACCAATGTGCTTTGTCTTTGAATGATATGCACAGTTCTTTGCCAAGAAAATTGCACTTTGGCTGTCACATTCTATCCTTATAGCTCCCTGTACTAACCCCATATTTGAACACAATCTCTGCAACCAAATTGCTTCCTTGATTGCATGAGTGGCTACCATGTATTCTGCCTCTGTAGTTGATAGTGCCACTATAGATTGTTTCTTACTCATCCAACTGACTGCACCTCCAAATAGGTTAAACACATACCCACTTGTAGATCTTCTCTGATCTAGATCTCCAACCCAATCTGCATCAACAAAGCCATGAATATCCAACACTCTGTCCAATCCTAGTCTTCCTTGGTAGCACAAACCATAATCATTAATGCCATGCAAATACCTAAAAACCTGCTTCACTATTGTCCAGTGCTCCTTCCCTGGTTTTGACATAAACCTGCTCAATACTCCCACTGCATGTGCAATGTCTGGTCTAGTACAGACCATTGCATACATCAGCTACCGACTGCACTTGCATATGGAACACGGGACATCTCCTCTTCCTTTTCTTGTGTCTTGGGACATTGTTCAACAGATAACCTCACACCTATAGGAATAGTAACCTTCACTAGTTTACAATCCTGTATATTAAACCTCTGCAGTATAGTTTGTAGCACCAAGATCTTTCATGTTGAATTTGGAGGGAAATTGGGTCTTCAAATCATGGATAATTTCTTTGTCATTTCCAACCAGCAACATATCATCCACATACAAGACCATATAAATAACACGGTCACCAATTAATTTAAAATACAAACAGTGATCTGCTTTGGTTCTAGTGATGCCATGTCCCCGTATAAATGTATCAAATTTCTGATACCACATTCTTGGTGACTGTTTTAACCCATACAAATACTTCTTTAACTTGCATACCATTTCTTTCTTACCCTTCACCACAAAACCTTCAGGTTTCTTCATGTAGATATCCTCTTCCAGATTCCCGTGAAGAAATGTTGTCTTCACATCCATCTATTCTACCTCAAAATCAAAAGCAGTAGCAACAGATAAATGTAATCTAATAGAAGCTACCTTGGCAACAGGAGAAAAAATATCACGAAAATCAATTCCTGGCACCTGGGAATAACCTTTTGCTACCAACCGAGCTTTGTATTTCTCCGCCTTTCCTTCTGCATTTGTCTTCTTCTTAAACACCCATTTGTTGCCAATGGGTTTCCTTCCAGCTGGCAACTCCACCAGATCCCAAACCTCATTTTTGTGCAAAGATGTCATTTCATCAACCATGGCCTTTTTCCAGAGATTTCCATCCTTTGAATCTACTGCTTCCTTCACAGTTCTGGGATCATCATCAGTAACAGATAAAGCAAAATTTGAACAGAGAGAAGATGGACTATACTTTTCCAGCTGCCTTCTTTCTCGAACTGATCTTCTCACACCCGGAGTTTGTGGCTCTTCAGCTTCTGATTCCTCCTCTGCTATAGAGTATGATTCTTCCTCCTTAAGCTCAAACCCCATCTTCTCAGGTTCCTTTGGTTGGACTTCATGTTTAATAATATATTTCACCTCTCTGAACACCACATCTCGGTTGTACACAACCTTCCTTGTTACTAGGTTCCAAAGCTTATAACCCTTTAAACCATCCTTATACCCAATAAAGTTGCACTTTTCAGCGTTACTATCCAACTTGGTTCTTTTCTCATTTGGAACATGTACATATGCATCACATCCAAATACCTTCAGATGTGAAAGACAAGGTTTCTTACCAGTCCATACCTCTTGTGAAGTCTTATCCTCCAACGTTGATGAAGGTGATCCGTTGACCAGGTAACATGCTGTCTCCACTTCCTCTGCCTAGAATTCCTGTCCTAACCTGGCACCACTGAGCATGCTTCTTGCCCTTTCCATCAATGTCTTGTTCATTCTTTCTGCAACTCCATTTTTCTCAGGTGTGGATGGAGTAGTCTTCTACTGTGCTATACCACACTTCTTACAGAATTCTTCAAATTCCTTGTTGTAAAACTCTCCACCGTTATCTGTCCTCATCACCTTTATCTTCTTCTCTGTTTGGTTTTCCACCAGAGCCTTAAATTCTTTAAACCTGTCAAAGACTTCAAATTTCTTCTTAAGGAAATATATCCATGTATTCCTTGAGAAGTCATCTATAAATGATACATAGTACACAGACTTACCCATTGATGGAACCTTCATAGGTCCAAACACATCACTGTGCACAAGTTCTAATATTTGTTTCACCCTCTTACCACCAGAAGGGAAACTCACCCGATTCTGCTTCCCATATACACAATTTTCACAAAAATCAAAATCCAGAGAACTATTACTCATACCTTCTACCATACCTTTACCATGAAGTATTCGAAGGCCCTTCTATCCAATATGTCCAAGCCTTTGATGCCACAGCATGGTCTTCTCTCCAAAGACCATTAGATTTTTTGCTCCACTTTTAGGAACCACAGAGTTGTTGCACCCAACAACAATAGTGCTACCTTGCAGCTTGTACAGAGTTCCAATCTGAACTCCCCGCATTAATACCAGTGCTCCACAAACCATCTTGTAGGTATCCTTCTCGAACATTGTTTTTACATCTGCATCATCCAGCTTGCTTATAGAAAACAGATTTTTGGCCAATGCAGGAATATGCAAAGCACTCGGAAGTGTTCTAACCGTTCCACCTTGCAACTTCAACTTTACTTTTCTGCAACCAATGATTCTATCCTTCCTGTCATTCCCTAAGAAGACATCACCACCATCATATTTCTCATACTTGCAAAACCACTCTCTATGGGGAGTGAAATTAAAGGATGCAACTGAGTCAATCAACCATGCCTCATGATCTACTTGTGTACTTGAAGAAGCAAAGTACACATCCCCACCTTCATCTGAGGTGGTTTTTTGCCTCTGCAGAAGGAGCATCATGAGATCCCTTTCCTTTATCAGGAGCTTTAGATTTACAGTCCCTTTTGTAGTGCCCTTCCTTTCCGCATTTCCAGCACACCACCTTACAGGTTTTCCTAGAGATTTAGATCTCCCTCTAGATTTAGACCTCCCACTCGATGACTTATTTTTGTTTTTGTTCTGGGACCGTCCTCGTACAGATGAGGCATCACCATTCTGGCTCTCCATATTTTTCCATCTCATTTCCTCCGTCAACAAGGATGAGATTATTTCATCAAACTACAAGGCAGTTGCATTGCTAGCTATTGAAATAACCAGACTATCCCACAAATCTTGTAGAGAACACAAAAAACTGATGCACTTATCTTCATCTAAAATTTTAATATCAACAGATAATAACTAACTTACCACAATATTAAATGCGTTCAGATTCTCTGTCACCAAGTCTCCATCTTTCATCCTTAGGTTATACATCTTTTTCCGTAGGAACAGTTTATTCACTAGAGACTTAGATTGGTACAAAGTCCCTAACTTTTCCCACAAAGCCTTCACCGTAGCTTCCCCTAATACATTCAGCAACACTGAATCTGAGACACACAATCATATTATGCTCTTTGCCTTCCGATCCAACTTTTTCCATTCTTCATCGGACACTCCGGTTGGTTTAGTACCTGGATCTACCATGATCCACTGATCTTTATCCACCAACAGATCCTCCATCTTGAGTTTCCATAACTCAAAACTCTGACCATTAAATTTCTCGATCTCTATCTTTCCACTGCTCGCCATATTCTTTCACCACCAGAATCGATCCTGCAGATCTCCCACTGAACAGGGTCTACCACAGGCCTGAGCGAAACCCCTCAGCAAAAAAGGTGTCCCCTCGAAGCCAAAACAGCTCTGGTACCAAATTTAGACTTTAACCCCGTACAGAAATTACCTACATAGGAATTCTAAAACACAGAAAATAAACAATGCAAGAGCATAACACCCAAAACACATATACACAGATATTTTCCCCTGGATCCCAAAACCGGGACTACCAGCTTGATTTTTTTTCATTATGTTCCTTTCAATGTTACAATACATATTTATACATGTCGAAGCATCCAATACCATGGACCAAAAACCATCGCATCCAAAACCATGGACCGAAAACCATCGCGTCCAAAACCATGGACCGAAAACCATCGCGTCCAAAACCATGTGCGAAAAATATGCACAAAACCATAGGTAGGTCCGCCCAATCTAATATAGGATCCAAAAAACAAAATTTCTCGAGGCGTTTCCCCAGACCCCATAGAGGGGGGTTACCTGCACCCCTTAAACCCCCTGTGACCCCCGCACTACGCAATCGGCACAACGAAGGGGGGGCTCTGTCCCTCCTCTAACCCCCCGGTTAACTATGTGGGCTAGTCGTGGAAAGAATATAACACAACCCAACATCTTCCACTTTTGTCAAGTTCATCTCCATGTGGTCAGAAACACACTTTGAAGCAAAATTCGTCCCTGTGTACTGCAAATGACCTTTTGATGAGTTTGTGAGGCACTGATCTCTTTGATGTTAGATGGCTAAAATCTTCAGACATTTCCTCCATTATTGTACTTATTATTTTCAATGTGTGTGGCCTCTTCTTCCGAGGTGAAACCCTAGCTCACTAGGAGGAAGAATTAGGGTTTAGTTTTGGGAAAACAGAGGATTTTTTATAACTATGAGGAAATTTAGGGAAATGAGGGGGATAGGGAAATGGAAAAATTCTAGGAAAATTTGGAGGGATAGTGAGGGAGTTTAGGGAGCTAGGGAAAGTGGAAATTTAGAATTTGGGTGAGTGGAAGGGGTAGTAAAGTGCAAAACACAACCCTAGCCTAGGAAAGTTGCAAAAACGCAACATTGAGCTAGGGTTTAGGGAAAATGAGGGGAAATGAAGGGAATGGGTATGGGAAATTGTTGGGAGGGGTATATAAGGTATGTTTGGGGGTTATGGAACATAAAAACTAAGACTTTTCTCACTGCAATGAAGAAAAATCATTTGGAGACCAAAAGCACAGTGGAACCCTAGGAGAGGGTGATTCACTAGCTCTCACTGAGCATACTGATGAAAGAAAGGATGAAGGAGGAGTTAATGAAGTTCACTTACTTGTTGATGATGTGCTGGACCTATAAATTGATGGATAAAACCTCTGCAATGAATTATTTTGCTCCCTTTTCAAAAGCACAGCAAGGATGCCAAAAACGTAGCGAGGGAGAAAGAATGATACTCTAGAGGCAAGAATTTGATCTTCTGAGGGATGGAATGCACTTTGGATATCATTATAGAACACTTTTCCCTATTACTACTCCCATAATGATGACCTAGATGATGTCATGACTCTTTTTTTACCTTTTTGATGACTTTACCTAATGATGACATCTAATGGAGTATGAAAGTGATGATTTGGACTTTGAAACATGAATGACCATGAGATGATGACTGAGATGGTGATCAAGACACTTCATTGATGACTCATCACAATGAGTGATGGCATGACTCAGATGACAATTTGACCATGAAATGGAGTAGTAACATACCTAGAAACACTAACCAGTGACCAGATTTTTATTTGAAATCCTATTGAAACCATAAAAATTTGACCTAGGACCCTATCAAAAAAATTTGAAAGAGCACATTTGATCACTGGTGACCGGTAGGCTAACAAATGCTAACACTAGGCATTGGCCTCCTTTCAGCCATAGGTTGTCCCTATGGTTACAATAGGATGAAATAGATACAAGGGATTCTCCCTCCCTAATTGTGGGAACTCAAAATGGCTACTAGTAGTTGGTTTACAAAAATTTTGATACAAATACAAGTATTCTCATTGTTATATCTGATTTGTGTACCAATGAAGGCAAAGGGGTATCACACAAAAAAAATAGTATTATGTTAGGTTAACCTTCCAAAATATGTGAGCTACAAGAAGAGCAAACTTATTTTTATTGGATGATATTTGGCATGAGTGCATACTCCATGGTCATCTTAAAGAATACCCTTACGCTGCAAAAAATCGAAAGGGTATTTAATACTCTTGCATTGTCATCTTTAGGCATCCAAAACTGGAAGATGCATTCCTTAAGAGGAAATTCAATCTCCCATATAGATTAGATAAATTCTACCTCAATGGGGGGCACCAAAATTAGTAAAGATGATAGTGTAAGTGTGTCACCCAACAATGACATGGAATGTGATGGTACTCAGGTGATGTCAAGTTTTCATATTTGTAAAAAAATGGTGGAAAACCTCTATTCACATTGTCTCCAAATATAATGTAAACATTGATGTTTGTGGTCCAATTTATATATCTCATGCATATCTAAGGATACATGTCAGTACTGATCAACTAATCTTAGTTATATTTGTATCCTTATCTATGCTTCCCTTTGGTGTATCTTCTTTTCACAACATAAGGGATGATAGAGCATGTTCGTGGTTTTCATTATGATGGTGTATGCCCATAATTTTTCCAAATAGAACATGGTAGTCATAAAAACAAAAAACAAAAAAAAAAATCCAAAATGAGGAATATCCCCTATATAGTTGTTGTAGCGGCTACAACCACCCTCCAAATTTTTTCCTATGCCTCAATTTTGGAGCCTCCCTTCTTATCCAAAGGAGATCATCTTGTACTAATCCAGGTATTCATGCTTCGACTGAAAATTATATTTTTCATTTGTGTTTGTGCTTGCTTGTTTTCACTCTTATCTTATCTATGTAAGTCACGAGAAACACAGTTGTCCATTTTCATTTCTTACAATGGAAAAGAAAAGAGTTTGTTAAAACTCTCAAAAACATACAAGTTGTCACTACCTATGTGCAAGAGTGGACAATGTGGTACAAAGGGGCCCTGCTTGACTTAGTGAAGAAAATGAAGCCACAAGCAGAGCTAGAGAAATCGAAGGTTTGAATGTTGATTCAGAACAATAAATAACTCGCCTCATTCATTGGCAACATCCAGCCTCATATGTATAGTAGTTTGGATGTCTTGGTGAGAACACACTAGATCCCATCAATCGGTTCCCTCACCAAAGCTATAAACTGAGAAGCAGCAAGTGGAGGTTATTGAGCTAGAATTCTCCTAAACTCTAGCATCATAGTGTTGTGTCTTGTTAGGTTTTCAAGTTTTCTCTAACCTATTTTGTCTTATATGGGTACAAGTGTGAAATTCAATATTATTTGTAATCGTGTTGTAAATGAAATTCAAAGTGTCAGTATTGGAATATGAAAATTCGTCATGTAATTTAATGTGTTATTTTGTGAAGAAGTTGAAGAGTCATGAGGGTAGTCCAAAGGTCACAAAGGGGAGTTGAATATTCACCCCCTCTTGTTATAAATAGAACCTCATAACTCATGTAAAGGGCTTTTGGGATCCAAGTGTTTGGCTAGGATTAGGCTTAGAAAGATCTTGGGAGTATTGTGAAGAGCCTTGGTTTCTCTGTAGCATACATCGAGCATACTTCTTTGGAGGAGCAGGTGTTCATGACTGTAATGTTCCACTATTGGGGCTAGTGGTCATCAAAGGTGTATGTATGAATGAAACTTTCACTTATAAGAATAAAATCAGAGTTAGCATGCTTTCATGCATATGTTGTGAATATAGTAGCACTATTCTTGGTGTATTTGCAATGTATGTTATTTAACTTACGCATATGCTTATGAACTATTTCATTTTCATTTGTATGAATCTTATTGAATGTGTGTTGTTGTATTAACTCATCACTTTAACTTGTGGACTAGTCCGCATCCTAGCTTGTGATGTCATTTCACTCATGTGTTCCTTTAGAGTTGCGTACTATTACAGGATTCCAAGGGGCACACTTCCTTTTCCCTTCATGTGTTGGAACCTTCATGCATCACACTTGAATCTCCACAAGGTCACACATTTTCTCTCACCCAAAGTTATCATACTTCCCTTTGAACATTTCAGCGGTTAAGGCATAACATTACCACCCACTGCTGGGACTCCTACTCCAAATGATGTGAGGTCTAGTTGGGACTTCATATCGGGGAGATCCCCTGAATGTTGGCAGGTCTAACACCATCTACATTTCTTGCACTAGAAGGAGGTCCAGATGAAAAGCTAAGCCCTTGAATCCTGCTTTGAATCTATGCACTCATTTAATGACTTCTCACCAAATCATAACTCTAACATATTTTTCTAGACACGCAAATCTCAAAGTTTCGGTGAGAATTATTGATGACTTATCCAATTTGAAATTTTATGGTGAGGGTTAAACAACCTTATTTGACCACACCGCATGGTATCTTGATTTTTTCACAAAGCACAACATCCACTATGAGGATGTTGATTGTAGGTTGTTCATTCTCACATTTGAAGGGCGTGTGTGAGACTGGTGTAACATATTGCCTAACAAATCCATTCACTCTTTTGAACAAATTTTCATAGATTCATGTCGTGATTTCGTTCTCTATGATCGTAAAGATATTAATAAGAAAATTTTGAAATTGTGAAAAGCACCAGATGAATCTGTTTAGGATTTTCACGATCATTTCATCCATTACTATTTTGAATTTCCTGAGCATGAAGTTGATTGGTCTTTCTTGGTAGATAGATTTCTATATCTTGTTCACATTTCAGAAAATCCACACGATTTAGAATATTTTGAACCTCTCCCAACATACCTCAGTGTTAGAGCTTCTAAATATGAGACAGACAAGGTTGTTGTTTCAAGTGACCCTCCATCCCCTTCTCATCAAACAACTCTAGCTCCACAGGTTGAGGTGGGAGAAGTTGATAATTCATCTTTTGATCTACCACCATCTTCTCCTACCCTACTTACTTAGAATTTCAGTGCAGATTTGGATTGTGACTCTAATGGTTGTGATGATGTTTTATCGCCTTGACCTCCATCCCTTGGTCCTTCTCATCCTCTGGATTTTGATGTTTTGTGTTCACATGTTTCAAATTTCTCATATGATGTTCACAAGGATCAAATTCTATATGGATTTGGTGTTGAACACACAACCTGCAATATCGTTCATGATGATCATATGGGGGAGCCCATAGTTGAACAAGAATTTGCTAAAAAGGATGATTCTCTTCCTTCCACACCTCTCCTTCATCATCCTGAAATTTCCCACAATTTTTTCATCTCCATTATATCTTGTGAAAATTTAGTTCCTAATGATGTTACTACTTTCGATCATTCATAGAACACGTGGGATGTTAGATTTTCATCAAGATGTGGAGAGTATGAATCTTCTACTCTTGATATTCCTGATATCTCATCTCATCTTTTTGAAAACTTAGAGGGTGAAATTTATCTTTTTTTATCTTCCCCTCTTTGTGATTCATCAAATCATGAGGATGCTTCCATCTGTGATCTTGAGCTATCTGATTGTGGCTATTGCAGCCTCTTATTGATTCATTCAGTCACAATTCTAGTTTTTCCATTATTAATCTTTCCCAGCCACCAATTTGTGATGATCTACCTACTAATGAGTTGGAAATTTTCTAAGCTGTGGAGGCACTTCAGCCCAAGTTGATGGTTATGTCGGGTTCTTATAGTCTTGAGGTCATTTCTGCTTCCAATCAGAATAGTGTTGAATCTTCTAAGGATCCTCATCACTCTATCGAATATATTGAAAATCAATTTGTCTCACAATTTTCAGACCCTCCCTCTATATTACACAATCCTATCACTTAGTCATTGGAGGAGTCGTATATGGCAAGCACTATTGCAAGACAAAAATTTTCTTGTTTCTCCATGTTTGATCGCCTTCGCATTTTGAAAGCGTGTGTTTGCATCTCTTCTACTTGTAATGTGTTTGGACACCATGGTACATATGTAGAGTTCCTTTTATGCACTTTCCGTTTTTACTTTTCTGTGGGTGCATTCAAACTTTGCACTTTTTAGTTTTTATTGACTTATATCTCTTGCTTGTTGGTATTTTGTATATCTTTCTTGGCATGCATTCCCTCACCTATATAGACTAGCCAATGCACTAGTGGTTGCATTGGAAGTATCACCTTACATAAGTCTGCCATATTTTTTGTTTAGATTAGGAGTACGAGTAGTTTTTATTTTCTTTGTTGTTTCTTTGATTTTCTTCGCTTTTCTTTATTTCCTTTGCTTCATTATTTCCTTTAGTTTTTTTTCTTTTTAACTGTAGGTTAGTTTTTTCATGAAACCATGTTTGGCTTCTAGGAAAGTTGGGTCAAGTCCAAGAGGAAGTTGTATTGCTATCAACGCTTTCCTATCTGTCTATTCCCTCTCTTTATGTGAATCTTACATTTCTTCTAGTCGATGATACCCTAATGGAAAATATGTTCCTTTCAGAGAAAGTCAAGGAAAATCACAATGCTTGCGCTTTTAACTAGTACTGCCTACTCTAATGGATCTTCTATTTTCAGTTAACCCTTGTTAACTAAGTCGAGTAGAGTAAGGAGAGGGGGGAAACCTTAATAAGTATGTCACAGGTATATATAAATATCCTTCTTTAAAGGTACAACCTCTTATGCTCTCAATAAGTCAGGATCCCTCTTCTGCCTCATGAAATAAATAAGTGCCTATGCACAGTTCTTTGAAAATGAAAAATGAAATAAAGGGCGAAAGAAGAGAAAGGCTTCCTGTGCAGAGAGGTGAAACAAGTAACTTTTTCAGGGTACTGTCCAGGTTTGCTGGCAGCGGAGAAATGCTTGTGTTCTTGAAGTGACTCCTTCGAGGTGTTGTCTAGGCCTACTGGTAGTGGAGCAACACCATAGATGAAACTAAAACTATGACAATCTATTTTACTTGTGCATCTATATACTCCTCATCCCCAAACGAAACAACTCAGTTTGACTTGGCTTGGTATGAGTGTTGACGATGAAGAGAATGGTAGGGACTACATCTTTAACTCAAGCTAATCGAAGAAGCTATGATAATCAAAGAATTGAACAATATTTCTAGAAGAGTTAGACTCTCTTTGCATGAGACAAGATCCATATATAGAGCTGGAGTTCTACCAGTGTGTTGCCAATGTTGTATCGGCTACAACCACCCTCCAAAATCTTTCCTATGATTTGATTATGGAGCCTCCCTTCTTATCCATGGGAGCTCATCATGCACCGATCCAGGTATTCATTCTTCGACTGAGACTTATATTTTTCATTTGTTCTTTTGCTTTCTTGTTTTTGCACTTAGCAAGCAGCCTTGATGATAGTAACTGCACAGTCTTGACTAGTAGTCATCATTGAGCTAAGAAACTATGTATTCATGGGAGGCAACCCAACAACGAGCCTAGAAATTGTGCAACCCTCACTGGGGTCATAAACTGTGTAGTCCATTGAGTTGGAAAGTTGCCCAGTTCCCAAGAACTGCGTAGTTTTTCCCGACAGTGTGCATGGAATGTTTCCCTTGAAAAAGAAAAAAAGTGAGAAGGAAAAAAGAATCCCCAAAAAGTAAGGATCCATTATTAATATCCTGAAGGTGGCACACTCGCTATTTTTAGAAGTTTCCGCCAAGCGTCACTTTTTCCTTGAGTTTAGGCATCTGCATAATAAAACCTCATTTGATCAAATCTAGTCAACAAATGCATCTAGAGCTCATTTTAGCATTCAATCTTGGATCTCTAGCATTCCCAAATATATCAAGGAACCTTTGGTGGGGTCATCATCACTTTTTTGGGTGAGTTTTGCTTTTATCACCTGTTGTCCCCTTTTTTGTCGCTTTTTGTCATTTCTCTTTTATGAGTGTTGTTTTTCTTGTTTCTCTTCATGGTTCTAGTGTTTCAACTTGTTTTAGCTTGTAGAAATTTTTTTCAAGTTATCACTTGCCTTTCACAAGTGTTGCATTAGTTTTCCTATTTTTGCACCAATGGCCATCATTGCAGTGACTCTCCTCACTTCATTTTCCTTCCGTTTGATTAATTGTTGCACTTCATTCACATGAATTTACTTTCACTTAGTTGAATCTGCACTCAGCTTCACACCATCTCTCATATCCTCGCATTTTCACACTTCCCTTGGGAAGATATGTGTTTCACTTGGCTGGTTTTCATTTTGTGCAGCTGGCACTGTGCAATCCTTAGGCTCAATCCACAAGCTTGGCCTCTGGAATTGTGCAGTGCGCAATCCAAGATGGCTCCAACTATGCACTGTGCAGTTCTAGGATCCATCCTACCATCCTTGGCCACTAAGACTATGGAATGTGCAGTCTCTCCCAAGCCTTTTACCAAGTTGAATTGCACATTGTGAAGTTTCAACCATCAAGCTTCCATCTTGGTTGTTGGAACTACGCAATGAAAATTTCCCACTCTTTCTAGAGAAAAATGTACAATCCTCCTCATCTAGTGCTTAGTTTGTTGCTTGATCTGGCCTTGTAATTTGATTTGCTTAAGACTGGCATTTTCTTTCCTTGAGTGTCATTTTTGTCCCACAGGTATAGAAGTTGTTGATTACCTCTCTAGCAGTCACTGGTACTATGGCATCTAAGAGAGTTGCATCAAAGGTAACCACTAAGAGCAGTACTGGGGAAGCAGTTGACTAAACATCAGTTGATTTTCCAGTGTATGCATATACTCAGTTGTTTATAGAGAAGGGATCATCACTAACATGGCAGCAGATTAAAGATGCTTTTGCAAAGTACTTTGAGGCAAACTTAAAGGACCAACAGGTTTATCTCAACATCCAATAGTCAGGGTTATATAAGGTTGCATGCAGGTATCCATCCTTCCTATGTGCAGATGTCATCGGTTGGGTTATCTCACACATCGATGAGAAGACCATGACATTGAGCAGTGCTAGCGAGCAGAAGCTTGCTACCTTCCAGGCATAAGAATTTCAGCAAATGTATCACTTGCCCGAACTAGTAGATCACATGGACTCACTCTTCTATGCCACCCACAGCTATGTGAACATAAGAGACATTGTCAAATGCTGGGTGAAAGAGCCATCGAAGTTTCGACAGACACCCACCCATGTGTACAAGACAAAGTCCCTCAGGAAGGCTTACCAGCTCTTGGTTATCTTTTCTTGTAGAATCCATGGTCAAGAGAGCACTAAAACCTTTCCTGAAGGGTGGGAAGTCTTATTGGACCAGTTGGTGAACGATGGGAGGTCGTTCAACTGGTCAGATCTGTTGGCTCAAAAATTGAAGGCCCATGTAGCACAGGATTGGAATCCACCCAAGGGTGAGCGAGCAAGGTTCTATATGTTTGCATACTTACTGGATGCAATCTATGCACAACAACGGTTCCCTAGCATGAACTGGACATGGACACCCCAAGAACTTGTCATGCACATCTATTACAAGTTTCTTTCGGAATGCAGCTATCGAGGATTAATGGCACAATTAACTGACCATTTCATCATCCCACTACACAAGATTATCTTTGAAGAAGATCCACCTTGCATGTCACAAGAAGCAAAGGAGGGGATAGTATACATCACAGATTGGTATGCCACACCAGGTGTCACCTTCATTAGAGTGTTTGGTAGAGAGAAGCCTCTACATGTCTTACCAAGGTATGCCACTGAGAAACTAATCATGCAAGAATTATCATACCATCTCACTAGAGGGTTGTAAGCAACATTTCACATGAAGATGAAAGTACCATGGCCCACTCTTCCTTTTTATTTTGGATTATATGAGATAAATAAATTTTAAGTCACAAATGTCGAGGCTAAGGAGATAGCGAAATTTGAATTCGGCACTAAGGACTTTAATCTGTATGATCCCCTCAATATTTGCAAGGACCATTGTACAAGAGTTTACTTTCCATATATATGTGGGGAATTTCATTGGCCAGAGAAGGATGCTTGGAGGTACTGCTACAATTCCTCCAGACTCAATGAGTCAGTCAGTTTAGCAAAAACTTCACAGGCTGCTCCATAGACAACAACAACTTTTGAAGTAGCAGCAGCAGAAGGCAACAATCTTGTGCATGACAAGGGAAAGAGGAATATTTCTAACATTCTAGAGGGGGAAAAATGCTGCAAAATGAAATAATATCCTCTTCTCATGAAGGTATCTTTGGCAACAGAAGAAAAGAGGAATAAAAGGATGCAGAGAGTAGACTAGAGAAAGAGATAAAAGTAGAGGTTGCGGGAAGCATAACTGAAGTTGTAGGAGACAGAGAAGAAGCTAAAGGAAGAACAAGAGTTGAGGCAGAAGGAATAAGAAGAGAAGCCAAAGAAAGAATAATAACAAAGGTAAGGCTTGATGACAGAGGAAACAGTGTCGATACAGGTTGAAGAACAGGAACAGGAACAACCAGCAACTGAGGAGGAAGTTGAACAAATGCAGGATCAAGAGCTTTCTCAGCAGATTGAGCAATTAATTGAAGTGATGAACATGGACATGGAATAGGAACCACTACATGAATATTTTGACTTGATGCTAAGAGCACCACAGGTTATCCCTTAGTCTCCACCACCTCCAACAGTAAAGTCAGCCCTGAGCGAGCAAGGAGATATTGTTCTCCTTAATGATGATCTGGTAATGGATGTGTACAATCTATCATTCAATGAAGTCCAAAAGAGTATTTTAAAAGCATAAAGAAAGAACTTTCCAAATTATTATGCATCACCTACATTCATTAGAGAAAGGGTGATAGTGTCAAACACCAGGAAACATCCAAATTCCATTACCAAAGCCAACTTAGCCTATGCAGGAGAAACAAGAGAAAATGTTCAGTATTTGATGGTCGGGAATGAGAAACTAGCACACAACTTGGAGGTTGCCGGGAAAGAGGCAGAACAACTCTGAGCAGCATCGCAGAATGTAGTTCCTGCATTGGAGGAGATGAGAGCAGCAATACTTTTTGAAGTATCGACACTTGGAGAAACTATGTGGAATCTCTATTATGGGTTTGTCACTGTACATAAAGTAGTTTTATGTTTGCATCGCTTATAGCAACAAAGAAGAGAGTTGATTAAAAATCTTAAAAACATACAAGTTTTCATTGCTTATGTGCAATAGTGGACAATGCGATACAATGGGGCCCTGCTTGACTTGGTGAAGAAAATGTGACCATGAGAAGAGTTGGAGAAAGCGAAGGTTCGAATGTTGATTCAGAACAACAAGAAACATGCCATATTCATTGGCAGCATTTAGGCCTCATGTGTACAATTGTACAATAGTTTGGATGTCTTGATGAGAACACACCATATCCCATTAGTTGGTTCCATCACCAAAGCTAAACCCAAGAACCAAGTCTGGCAGGAGGTCAAAAAGTACTTGGATAAGCTAAGATAGAATTCCACCAGGGAAGGCTTGGAGCTGAACACACAGTGACATGCAAACTTTCATTAGTGGTCCAGTCAAGGTCAGAACAATGTTGCTCATACTTCAGAATGAATTGGACATAGGTTCCAAGATAGTGTACTTGGATTCCATGGATGCTAGAGTTTTCTTCCAGCAAGATATCATTAAGCAGTTTGGGGACACCATCACACAGTGCTAAGCTTGGCACCAATGTGTGACTGAGAAGCAGTAAGTGGAGGTTGTTGACCTAGAATTCTCCCAAACTCCAACATCATAGTGTTGTGTATTTTCAGGGTGTCAAGTTGTCTCTACCCTATTTTGTATTATATGGGTACAATTGTAAAATGCAATATTATTTGTAATTATTTTTTAAGTGAAAATTCCAGGTTTCAATATTGGAATATGAAAAGTCATCATGTAATTTAATGTGTTATTTTGTGAAGAAGTTGAAGAGTCATGAGGGTAGTCCAAAGGTCACAAAGGGGAGTTGAATATTCACTCCCTCTTGTTATAAATAGAACCTCATAACTCATGTAAAGGGCTTTTGGGATCCAAGCAGTTGGCTAGGCTTAGGCTTAGAAACAGCTTGGGAGTATTGTGAAGAGCCTTGGCTTCTCTGTAGCATAGATCGAGTATACTTCTTTGGAGGAGAAGATGTTCATGACTGTAATGTTCCACTAATAGGGCTAGTGGTCATAAAAGGTGTATGTATGAATGGAACTTTCACTTATAATAATAAAATCAGAGTTAGCACGCTTTCATGCATATGTTATTTAACTTACGCATATGCTTATGAACTATTTTGTTTTCATTTGTATGAATCTTGTTGAATGTGTGTTGTTAGGTTGTGTGTTGTTGAATGTGTGTTGTTAGATATTGTTGCATATGCATCATAATGTTGTGGCTTGTTAGGTTTTCAAGTTTTCTCTACCCTATTTTGTCTTATATGGGTACAAGTGTAAAATTCAATATTATTTGTAATCATGTTGTAAGTGAAATTCCAAGTGTCAATATTGGAATATGAAAAGTCATCATGTAATGTAATGTGTTATCTTGCAAAGAAGTTGAAGAGTCATGAGGGTAGTCCAAAGGTCACAAATGGGAGTTGAAGAGTCACCCCCTCGTGTTATAAATAGAACCTCATATCTCGTGTAAAGGGCGTTGGGGATCCAAGCTTTTGGCTAGGCTTAGGCTTAGAAAGAGCTTGGGAGTATTGTGAAGAGCCTTATCTTCTTTGTAGTGTAGACTGAGCATACTTCTTTAGAGGAGCAGGTGTTTTTGACTATAATATTCCACTATTAGGGCTTGTGGTCATCAAAGGTGTATGTATGAATGGAAATTTCACTTGTAATAATAAAATCAGAGCCAACATGCTTTCATGCATATGTTGTGAATAAAGTAAGACTATTCTTTTTGTATTTGAAATGTATGTCATTTAACTTATGCATATGCTTATGAACTATTTAATTTTCATTTGTATGAATCTTTTTAAATGTGTGCTGTCGTATGAACTCATCACTTTAACTTGTGGACTATTCCACATATTAGCTTGTGATGTCATTTCGCTCATGTGTTCCTTTAAAGCTGCATACTATTACAGGCCTCCAAGGAGCACACTTTCTTTTCCCTTCATGTGTTTGAACCTTCATGCATCACACTTAACTCTTCGCAGGGTCACACACTTGCTCTCACCCAAAGTTATAATACTTCCCTATGCATGTTTCTGAGGTCAAGGCATAACATTACCACTCACTTTTGGGACTCCTACTCCAAATGTTGTGAGGTCTAGTTGGGACTTCATATCAGGGAGATCCCCCGAATGTTGGTGGGTCCAGAACTGTCAACAATAGTATAACAACAATGGTGACAACCTATACAAGGAAAGAGACCAAAAACTAGGCATTTTTTGACAACCTCTCAAAGATCATGGGTTGTTTCCTTCCATCACAAAAAATATTGCAATAGTGTTCAGTGTCATTGTATAGGAACCCTCTTTAAGAATACATATATGAAGCATGTAGAAATCAGTCTAGGAACCCGTCTAAGGATGTCATTGAGGTGAATATACACAATTTTATTTTCATATTTAACCTAGCAATAGTGGGCACTATCCTACAATCATCCATATTTTGGCATTACTCTATTTGGAGCATTATATTGAAAAATTTATGGAGTTGGTTTCATGGAGTCAGCCTAGAATGTGCCTGGATCTATGTGTTATAATGACACGGACTTAAAACATGCTTACCATATTTCTTTTTCCCAACATGAACAATGCCAAAAGTGCTGAAAAATGCAACAAGAAATTCTCAATTTGATTTTTCCTTGATTAAATTGAGAAAAATTGAATTTCCACATCAATAGACAACTTGGATGCAATTAACTTGTGTGACATGGCTTGTGTCACCCAGTTTACTCAGTAAATTCAATTTGGAGGAGTTAGAGTTCAGTTAAGCATGTGTGATTGCTAATTTGTAGCAATCAAGGTCAGTTATCTCAAGTTGTTTTCAGTTAAACTAGTTCCAACTATTGGAGGAACTAGTGGAAGGTCAGTTGTGCAATGGGACTTCAGTCAAACTTAGTGGTCATCCCGTTAAATTATGAATTAGACCAAAATATCTATTGCATGTAGACAATTTAAGTTCGCCATTTGTGGTGGAGATTCCAAGTCAGTGTAACATCAGTTGTATACTAGTCTTGAGTGTACAAGTGTTTCATGCAGTCAAATGGTTAACCTTGGGAATTGCGCAATCCATTTTGGAAAAATTCCTAAATAATAGGGGCCTAATTTCTCAAGGAATTGCACAAGGAAATAGGGGCTCAAGCAAAGGTAGAAATTGACTAAGTCTAGGTCAAAACTTCTCAGTGAACAAAGAGATAGGTTATTCACTTGCAAGTTGTGCTCATTTGAGCAAAGAAATTGTAATACATTTCTATTCATCATATTAATGCAAGTAGACAAAGGGGTTTTTAGCATATTTATTTTCCATAGAAAAATATTATTCGCATGTGTGTTATTTCTTATTGCATTGCTAATATTTTTGTTCTAAATTTTGAATTGAATTATGCAAAGAAGTAGAGTAGGTTTGTGTCTTATGATTTTGATTAAAAGTTCATGAGAAGTTGCAAATCTACACCATAATTTCTACATGGTATTAGAGGAGGAATTTCAAAGTTGTTTCTCAAGAGGTTCGAATTTGTAGTTCAGTGTAGAAGGATCTCTTTAGAGATGATAAGATGGCCTTTAATAGGCTAAGAAGTATGCCTTGGAAGGTAGCTCTAATTTCATCACATGGAAGGATCACATGGAGGCAGTATTCGATGACAATGGATTGCTAGAATACATAAAGAGAGATGTTGTAAAACCAGTAGAATATGATCCCCATAACCATGCTCAATGGAAGAAATATGTAGCCAAGGAAAGGAGAATAATATTGGAGGGAGTACGGGACCACATCATCACCAATATACATGAGAAAGAAACTCCTTATGCAATGTGGTAGGCACTGACAGATCTGTTCCAGAATAGTAGTGACCACCGGAAGCTGACACCCAAGGATAAGCTTTGAAATATCAAGATGGAAAAGAATGACATATCCCATAGTATCTAAGAAGTTTCACACAAGTTCGTTATGAGCTTGCAAGAGTTGGTGTTACTATTTCAAAGGATGACTTGGTAAACCTAGCCCTTATGGGCCTTTCCAAACGCTAGCATAACTATCAAGATTCAGTGAACGGGAGGGAGAAACTATCAAATTGGGAATGATTATGGTCTGATTTAGTATAGGAGGAAATATGGTGGAATACCATATATAGAACTTCATCCAAGGGTGAGGATGAAGAAAAATTTGCATTGGTTGGAAAGAGAAAGAAAGGAAAAGGGAAGAAATCTCAAACCAAACCAGAGTCTAGCCAATGGGGCAAGAAGAAATATTTGTTCAAAATTAAATACTTCCATTGTCATGAGTTTTGGAACTATTCCATGTATTTTCCATGCAAAAAGGCAAGCAAGAAGACCCCAGGAGTAGCAACAGGTGAATCCTTGGCTTCAAAGTTTGATCTTGACTTTACCCTTATTGCATGCATGGCTAGCATAGTGATGGGGAGCATGTGGTACTTGGACTCAGGTGCCTCATGTCACATGACATGGTGTAGAGATTTTTTCAGTGGCCTAGAGGAGAACAATATCCAGATGCACATCTAGCTAGGGGATGATGAAAGGTACAACACAAACGATATTGGTACAGTCACCTTTTAGAGGGAGTTGAGCTCCCCTCTCAGGCTTAAGGATGTCATGTTTGTTTCGGGCATAAAGAAAAATATCATCTTTATTGCTGTTTTGAAAAATTGTGGTTATGATTTGATCTTCAAAAAAAGAAAATAATTCCTAAGACACATAGCCACAAGACAAGTGAAGCAGATCGGGTTCATGTGAAGAACCTTTATAAGCTATATGTGGAAGGCTATGTTGCATTAGGAACTAAGGTGGAGAAAGTTCAAGGTCGTGATGTCGATGAACTTTGGCATAGAAGACTTGTCCATTTGCATCATGGTACCTTGAAGATTATGCAACAAATAACCATTAGCCTCCCTAAAGGAGGACTTGAGTAGTAGGATGTACCTTAGGGAAGTACACAAAATCCACATTTTGTGATCAGGATAGCGAAGCACATCAAACTTGGAAAGGATCCACTCTAATGTCTATGGACCTTTCTTGATAGCCTCCACTACTAGACAAAAATAATTTGTCATTTTTATTGATGACTTCTCAAGGAAGTGTTGGATCTTCTTCGTGTAGAAGAAATATGATACATTCTCCAAGTTCGTAGAATTCAAGGCACTGGTTGAGAAATAAATCGGCAAGAAGGTGAATGCTCTCAGGAGCAATAATGGAGGTGAGTATGTGTTGAATGAATTCAAAATTTTATGTGCAATAGAAGGCATTCGACAAGAGTTGATAGCACCCCACAGCCCACATCAGAATGGGTTGGCTAAGAGAAAGAACTATAGCGTTATGGGATCAGTAAGGGAAATGTTGCATGACCAAGGCCTACCTTTGCATTTGCGGGTTAAGGCATGCAACACAAAAGTATACTTACAGAACCGAAGTCCTCATTAAATTATTGGTATGATTACACTGGAGGAATATTTCTCGGGGAGAAAGCCGGATATGTCGCACTTCATGTTTTTTGGAGCCTCAGTTTACTACCATGTCTCCAAAGAATCAAGGAAGAAGCTTGAGCCTATAGAAGAGTTGTGGATATTTGTGGGTTACACAAAAAATCCACACAACTACCGTGTGTACTTGCCATCACTCAGAATGACAACTGTGTGAAGGGATATAAAGTTTGATGAGGAGAAAGCGATGTGGTGCTCACTTGAGAGGGAGCTTAAGATCCCACACGAAGAGGATATTTTACCTCCAAATGAGGAGCCTCATGAAGTTGTGGAGTAGCCACAAATTAAGGAGCAGAGAGTGCATACATCCACTCAAGCAGAACCATCCAGAGAAAGTAGGAAAAGGACCATAGAAGTTGATATACTTGTCCATGATGTGAGGGAGAATGTGGAAGCTCCTTCAAATTTGTGTAGACAGAGAAGGTCACCTAAGAGGTACACCAACTACATGGCTCTAATGACTGAGCTTGTAGAGATTGATCCATCCTCTTTTGAGGAATCGGTAGAGAAACCTGTATAGTTTGATGCAATCATGAAGGAATATGAATCCATTGTAAAGAACAGTGTTTGGGAAGTGGTCCCAAGCCTGACAGATAAATCAATTGTGGGTTCGAGATGGATCTTCAAGGTTAAGTATGTAGTAGAAGGAAGCATAGAGAAGTATAAGGCCATATTTGTGGCCAAGGGATACTCTAAAGTTGAGGGGATTTACTATAAGGAGATGTTTTCTACTATAGCAAGGTAATCATACATTCGATTAATTCTTGCACTGGCTGCACAGATGGGGTGTAATATCCACCAAATGGATGTAAAAATGACATTTCTCAATGGGGTTATTGAAGAGGAGGTGTACATCGAGCAACCAGAAGGCCTTGAGACATTTGATTTGAAATATCATGTGCACAAACTCAAGCGAGCATTATATGGCCTCAAATAAGCACCTCATTCTTGGTACACCAGGATCGATAGTTATCTCACCAGTTTAGGCTTCACCAAAAGTGAAGTGGATGCAAGTTGTTATGCAACCAACTCACAAAATAGAAGAAAATATAGATTGACGACTTCAAAATCATCCTCTTTGAGGGGGCAACCTCCTTTACATTACACAAATGAATAATTATTGGATGATATAAATGACAAGACCTTTTTTCTGTATATAGGAGTCTAAGGGGTCACAATATAATCAGAGCCAACATAACAACAATAATGTAAGGTCATAACAATAATAATAGTGGGCTTCTATGGGGCACAATAATAACAATATGGGGACAACATGGGCACAACAATAACAATAAGGGGATACAATGACAATAATAATAAGGGAATACGCTAGTATTATAGGGACCTAACATGCCCCTCTCCTTCATAAAAGTGTTGTTCTCAAAGCTTGAGTAGTTATGGATGCTTATGTATAAAATTCTCATCCTCCCATGTGGAATATTCAGCGGGTAAGTTCTTCCACTTGATGAGAAACTCTGAAATTGATCAATTTCGTAGCTGTCGAGTTCTTGTTTCAGTGACTGCTTTAGGTTCCAATATGATTTTTCCTTCTTCGTCAAGTTCTGGAAATATTGTTTGAACTTAGAGCTTTTCACCTATAACCTTCTTTAAGCATGAAACATGGAAAATTAGATGCACTCGGGAAGATGCAGAACGTTCCAACTTGTATGCCATAGTACCAATATTTTGCAACACCTTGTACAGACCATAATAATTTGGTGATAATTTATTAAACTTCTTAGCTTGCGATTGATCTGCCTGTAGTTTCATTCTACTCTATGCCAAAGTTAGGTTATCCTTTAAGAGTTGGAGAACTTTTTGTTGATGCTCGATGTGAGCTTCCACTGCTTGAACCTTATAATTTTCTCTTAAATATGATGTGATGGACAGTGGATGATATCCATAAAGTGCCATAAATGGGGTCATTTTTGCTGCAGTATGGAAGGAAGTGTTATATCACCATTTAGCCAGAGGCAACCATTTGACCCATTGTGTATGTTTATCAGATACAAATAAATGAAGATATCCTTCCAAACATTTGTTCACTATCTCAGTTTTCCCATCAAATTGGGGATGATAAGATGAGCTTGAGCTAACTGAGTACCAAGACAAGAAAATAATTTTTTCCAAAAATTTCCAGTGAAAATAGTATCTCTGTCGCTTACAATAATCTTTGGGTTTCTATGTAGCTTTTGAATTGTTTCCATAAATGCAGTAGCAACTGTACTAGCTTTAAATGGATGAGATAATGCACAAAAGTGTGCATACTTGGTAAGTATATCAACTACCACCATGATGACACTCTTTCCTTCGGACTTCAGTAAACTTGTGATAAAATCCATTGAAACCTCCTCCCAATGTTGACTTGGAATGGATAAAGGTTGTAATAGACCTGGGGTCTTAATTGTCTCAACTTTATTTTGTTGGAAAACCAAACATTCTGCCACAAACTTTTGAATATCATATTTAAGGCCATCCCAAAAAAATTCCTTCTTAACCCTCTGGTAATTTTATAAAAATCCTGAATACCCTCCTAAGGGATAGGTGTGCAATTCAAGAAGAATATTTTGTTTGAGTTGGGAATTCTTACAGAGGTATAAGCAATCTTTGTACCATAACGAATCATTTTCCCATCTAAATGTATCAGATGTATTAGGATGTTGTTGCAACTTTTGAATGAGTTCCCACACTTCTTCATCATTCTTCCATTAATCCCTTGCTTCATTTATCCAATCTGGTTGGATAATAGAAATGGTACAAAGAAATGCTTCCACATCCTCATCCTTTCTTGAGAGTGAATCTACAAAAACATTTAGCTTCCCTTTTTTGTAGATGATTTCAAAGTCATAACCCAACATCTTTGTGACCCATTTTTACTTTTCTTTTGAAGATAATCTTTGTTCTAAAAATTATTTGAGGCTATCATGATCCATTTTCACCTTGAAGTGTCTTCCCATTAGGGAAGGTCACCATTTCTTAAGTGCATGTAGTATTGCCAACATTTCCTTCTCATAAATAGATTTCGTAAATACTTTCCTTTGGTTGGACGACTTTCAAAAGCAATGGATCTTTCTTCTTGCATTAAAATAGCCCCAATTCCATTTCCTGAGGCATCACATTCCATAATAAATGTTTTTGTCAAGTTTGGCGTAGCTAAGACCGGTGCTTGGCACATTGCCTCTTTAAGATGTTCAAAGGCTTTCGTTGCTTCTGGATTCCAAGAAAATGCATCTTTCTTCAGTAATGTTGTTATAGGTGTTTCTATTCTCCCATAATTCTTAACAAACTTGCAATAATACCCTATCAACCCAAGAAATCCTCGCAGATGCTTTATGGATGTGGGGATTTTCCATTCCTTAATGGCTTTAATTTTGCTAGGGTCTACCTTAACACCTTCATGAGATACAATATGACCCAAATATTCCACCTCTTGTACTCCAAAGAAACATTTGGAGGTTTTTGCATATAATTTTTTCTCCTCCAATAGTTTGAGCACTCTATCAACATGTTGAACATGATCCTTCCAAGACTTGTTGTAGATTAGTATATCATCAAAAAATACTAACACAATTTTTCTAAGGGTTTGAAAATGGAATTCTTAAAACCTTGAAATGTAGGTGCATTGGTAAGGCCAAAAGGAATGACCAAAAATTCATAATAACCCTCATGAGTTCTAAATGTTATTATGAGAATGTCTTCAATCTTCATTCTTATTTGATGATATCCTGAACGAAGGTCCGACTTGGTGGAGTAAATTGCTCCATGCAATTCATCCAATAATTCATCAATGATAAGAATGGGAAATTTATCTTTAATAGTGAGCTTGTTGAGCTCCCTATAATCCGGACACATGTGCCATGATCCATCCTTCTTGTGCACCAATACTACTAGAGCAGAGAGAGAACTTTGAATAGGTTGAATTGTACCAGGCTCTAAAATTTCTGCAACCATACGTTCAATTCACTCTTTTGGGCATAGGGATATCTATAAGGCCTGATGTTTGCAGGAACACTTCCTGGAATCAAATGAATATCATGATCATGATCACAAATAGGTGGGAGGCCTTTGGGAGTCTCAAATACCTTGAAATGATTGTCCAATACTTTTTGGAGATCTGGAAAAATAGATGATTTCGATGTGGGAACCTATAGTGAACATAATTGTGCAGTTACGCCACGTTGTTCTTTCTTTAGAAGCTTTGTCATTCTGTTAGAGTTTATTATCTTTCCTGGTTTCCTTGTGATACCCCCTAATTCAACTTCCTTTCCTTATAAAAAAAACTCAAGAAAAGTTCTTGAAAATTAAAAGCTATCGTACCCAAAGATTGTAGCCATTGGACTCCTAGTACAACATCAGCACCACCCATTGGAATGGAAAGAATTGGACTATTCAACACATATTCTCCCATGGATAGCTTGATATTATGGCACTTTCCAGAGAAATTTATGGTTCCTCCATTTGCAACCATCACTTGACACTTTGGTGCTGGATATAGGAAGCAATTCAATTACTTTGCTATCTTACAATGAATAAAATTATGGGTACTTCCTGAATCAATCAACACTATTACATTTTTCTTCTTGATATGTCCTTCTATCTTGATAGTTTGAGGAGTGGTAATTTTGGCCAATGCATTACAAGATATGGTCATATTCATTTCTTCTTTCTCTAGGGTTTGTTCGTAGTGTGTATCCTCTTCTTTTGATGTTTCTTGTTCCTTTTCTTCTTCATCTTCACAATCTATGTAAAATAATTTCTTCTCAGCACACTTATGACATTTAGTGTATTTTCTATCACAATTGTAACAAAGCCTTTTTTCTCTTTTTTCTTCCAATTGTTGTGGTGTCAACCTTTTAGGTTTTGGAAGGCTAGGGGCAACAACACTTCCATATTTATAGTTGTGATTAGTAGGCTTCCTTGTTGCCATAATTTTGCTTTCAATTTTTCTTGCTAACCTGAATGCCTTCTCCAATGAATCAGGTTCCCAAAGGTGCACCTCATGTTGGATGCTATCCTTTAAAGTCCCTATGAACAGATCAATCCTATGCTCCTCTGGAATATTTTTTACCCTTATATTCAATTTTTGGAAGTCCTCAATGTGCTCCACCATTGAACCCTTTTTTTGAGATTTATCAATTGGCTAAAAAAGGTGTTTATTTTTGTATCCTCACAATGTGCTATCATTTCTTCCATAAAAATTTCCCAAGTGACAATTTGTTTATGAGAGCAAAGCCATCAATACCATACAAATTGATTGGGTTCTAAATATAAAGTCGCAATGCGTACCTTTTGTGTGTTTTTCACATTATGGAGATCGAAATATTGCTCCATCTGTAGTATCCATGTTACGGGATCCTTGCCATCAAACTTCCTCATATCAATCTTTGGAACATGGTGGGTCTTCAATCCAATGTTAGAGTCTATGAAATCATGACTAAAATTTATTTTATTCTCACTATGAGCTTCCTCTACTACCTTTTCACCATTAGGAAGCATTTCATGTAGCAACTTTGCCAAACCTCCTTTCAAACCTTCCATGTCTTTTTTCAAATCTTCAATGTTTACTTCTAAGCCATCCAACTTAGCTTCTATGCCATCCATCTTAGCTTCCACACCATTCATCTTAGCTTCCACACCTTTCTTTAAACCATGCCTCACACAATCCATCTTAGCTTCCACACCTTTCTTTAAACCATGCATCACACAATCCATCTTAGCTTCCACACCTTTCTTTAAACCATCCATCTTAGCTTCTATTACCTTTTGTGAGAGTGAAATTTGTTGCACTAGGTCTCGTAATTTTGATATATCATGTTGAATTTCTTCCTCTTCTTCATGAGTCATGCTAGAGCTTTCAAGTTTCTTACTAGGTGTTTCCATTTTCTTTCTTCAGGGCATCAATTAATGATAATTATGCTTCACTATGCCCTTTGAATTCATTCAAACTAATTTTTCAAACCAAACTTATGCAAAATTTTAAAAAGGCTACACACCTTTTTTCGCTTTGTAGGATCTTGATATTAAATCTATTGTATCTCTATAATTTCAGATCTCAGAGGTCTGAAATTTGGTCTCGAGGTATCCCTCTGAGTCCTCTTTCCAAAATATTTGATTCTCCAAGAAAGAGTTATTCCAAATCTCCCATGATGACCTGATTATAGACTGGTTCAGTAGATAGAACTTGTACGAAGTGCCATGTGTCACTGTTTTGACCTTTAGACCTGGAAACGACACAAAACAACCTATAGTTCGTCTTCTTTCTGTACCTTTTTTGAAATTTCAATTTGATTCTCAGAGAGAAAGTTATGACAATTTTCCCCAGGTCACCTATTAGAGATATAATTCAGGAGCCTACAACAACCCTAACTTCCTTGGATCATATATCCGCAAATATAGCGATACAAGATCTAAAATCGATACCCTAGGTTCATCAAGATTTCAGCTCAAATGGGTTTTAATCTCAACTTCTGAAACTTCCTAGAAAAATATTTATAGCACCTTGACTTTAGTAGATTATACTCTTGATACTTGTCATGCATAATATATGATGGATTTCACATAGAAGGTTAGCCCATTAATTCTTATACATGATAATTCTTGTCATAAGCATACTAAAAGCTAATGGAAAGATAGATTGACACTCTTGTTGTTTTTGGTAAAGTTTTATTGAACGACCTAACTTGATCCTATTGATCATGATAAGCTTGGTAACCTTGATGGTAGAAGTATAACTATGAGATTGATATTCTAGATCTCTTATTACCTGTGGTCATGTCTTGATCGCATATGGTTAAACTGAATTTCCTAACTTGATGGAGTGACTTGATCAAAAAGTGTTATTATGTTCATGATATGATATCACATATGTCTATTTCCCTAATCTTTCAAGTCTAATCACTTGATGAAAGATTGATAACCTTATGTTGATTCCCATGATAGATACATGTGTATGATCTAACAGATCTGCTATTGTCAGACTCTAGTAGAGACATGTTGATGACATGAATGAAGATGAATGAAGAAGATTCGCAATCAGAGGGAGAATATATTCTCAAGATTCTTACTCATATTACTATTTGCATTTTGTGCTGCTGAAATGTAATTTATGTGCATCTAACATTATTGAATTTCAGCAAAGTCTCAGGTATGAAGCATGTACAAATTAGGGTTTTTGTTTTGGTCATAGACACAGAACTGAGAGATTTTTTCCCTAGACGCACTCATGTTAAGGCTAAGATAGCATCCAGGAAATATGCTCACATGCTAACATGAAGGGACCATCCAGCAGTTTGACTACAGTTGACCATCATCTAAATTTTTTTGAAGTTGTCTAAACTCTGAATCAAGGTGTCTCTGACATATTTTTCCACTGTAAACTGATTTCTGAAGTTTTTGGGTTAAATGGTTGATCACAGAAAATGAATTATTATGCATGAAATCAAATGCTCACCTGAAGCATGTCAATCCCATAGGCATGAAGCAGACAATAGTAAGATATGAAAGAAGGAAAAACTTGAATGTTTTCCATAATATGGACATGAAGACAGAACTTGTGTTTGCAGGTGACTAGGAAATACATATAGATATTTCATTATGTTTTTGCTACAAGATTTTTGCATGATTTGGCTGATTGATATAGATGAAAGTGTTTGGATTTTTTTCATGATACTTCACTATGAATTAGAACTTTTAATTGATGATTGAGATATGTCTTGGACTATAGATCTCTCTACGATAGCAAATTTGGACTTGAACTTATGTCTAATGATTTGATCTGACGATTATTGATTTTCCTGGATGTCAATGCTATGTGGGCATAGTGACCTTTAATGAATTATGTGGGTATTTATAAAAATGGTTTTTTATTTTCCTCCTTGTTCCTATAACAATGGCTAAAGTATTGATAGTTGTGATTCAATATGAAAATGGAACTTGCATGACTCATCCTTGGTGTATGCATTTGCGCCTAGTGACATAAATTACTTGTATTATGATTATGAGAATGATTTGATGGATTTTTGAATTGATATTGCATGGTTGATTACAACTTTTTGGCATGATAATAAATGAATTCGATACTTGATATGAGCTCTACCTGTCACTCAGTTGAAAAAATTGATATTGTGATATAGATGACTTTGATAATAGTTTCGATCTGGATTCTAAACTTTGATAAGCTAACTTGGTTAATGTGATGGTACACCATTGATTTATGTAAGGCTAATTATATTGGCTTAGCAAGGCATTATGCTTAGAGAATTTCTTAAAGCAAGCTCCCTGATCCAGATATGTCCATATTTTCCAGTTGTCTAATGAACTCAGTATAATGAGTTCCAAGGTATGGCTTTGCTTTTTATTTTGGTTTTACATACTGATGGTCTACTCTTGACAGGTGATGAGCCTTTGATGATCTAAGTAAGAGGGATAAGGCTTCTGAAGCTTGAAATTATGTATCATGGCATGATGAATCAATTTCTGGAATTTGGGAAAGAAATTCTATATTCAAAGCTACTGAAAAAGGTTTTTGAATAATGGAATGCAAATCCTTGGATACTCTGATTTGAGGTTCAAGATGTTGTTGAACTAGACATGGCATCTGACAATTTATTGAAGCATTTATGTTCCATTTTGAAAATCCATATGTATATGTATGATGTGAATAAAACCTGAATAAATTTATGATTGAGATGCCTCATTCACAAGGAGTTACCATCAAACATCCTTTGAAATATTTGAATGACACACTGTATTTTTTAGACTGAGATATTTCTCCTATGATATGTTACTGCATGGATGTATTGTTGTTAATAGATATTATTGTTAATCACATATGAATGTTGCCTTTGAGATATGCCATGATATCTTAGATGAGAGGTCCATAGCATGAACGAGGATGAATATGATGTTGCTAGCATGGCTAGTTGTGAGATCGGATGTAGAAGCTCCTTAGAGATCTGTCTTATCGAGATCTAAATATGACATGCCTACATTGCGATGAGAGAATCCCATATATATAGTTGGGATTGAGATACTTCCATATTTTTGACAGTGCAGTTGTTCGAAAAGAGCTTATGTAGAATTTTCTCTACAAATCAGCTAGCTCACTGATATCATGTAGAAATTTCACCTGCAAATCAAACTGATATATGCAATGTACTAAAGCATAATACTAGATCTACATCTACCATAAACTTTGCAGAAGCTTCATTGAACATGAGCAACATCAAGCATGAATAGATATAACTGAGAATGAGAAGTAATCAACCATAACACAGAAGATATAGCCTGGGAAAGCACCAGCCTAAAACCCCATCTCTGTATTATCAATCAAGTGGAAATCCTCAACAACATACACAAAGAATCAGCTCAAAAGCTATCCTGCCCTCTCTGTACTCTGATGATGTAGCTCATAGACTACCTAGGCCTCAATATATAGGCCACAAGTCCTCCAAGCCCCTATTTCTTTGCGCAATTTTGATTGGGGTCCAATTACATAACATGTGTGAATTGGCCCCAGTCATACCTACTGTCAACCTCAGGTCCAACTACGCAATCCTTGAGGACTAATATTCCTCCTGCATGCAAGGAATATTCACAAGGAATATCCTAGCAACTGATAATACACTATCCCTCATCTGATCTCAACTAGGTCTCTATCTGAACTTCCATGCATCAGTTATCCATGAGTGATTACTCAGTTATCTGAAAATACCAGTTGTCACATGCATGCAAGCATCAACAAACTGAATCCCATTAATTTAACAACTTGTTAAATTAATATAACTGAACTTGAATAAGTTAAACTAAGTCAACTGATCCTCTCAATATAGAACTCATCCTTAATTCCTCAATCAGTGGAGCAAATCAAGGACACATTCCCCAATCAGTAGAGAAATTATTGCATGTTCTCACAAAGACTTCAAGTTTGATTTTCCTTAACTAATTAACTCAAACTGAATTAAATAATTAATATTCAAACTGTTGGTAAGACCAAATTCAAATTTTACTTCCTATTTCTTGTCCAGGGACTGACTAAAATAGGAATCCACACAAAACTACTAAAAATAGAACTTCTATTTTTAGCACTTCCATTTTTCATTCCCTGTTGCCCAATCCAGCACTGATGCCCAAACTGCTATTTTTAGCACTTCTATTTTTAGCAATTTCTTGTTGCCAATTTTCAACAGCTTAGGCTTGTGGTTGGCACCTCCTTGAGAGGGAGGATCAATATGGTATATTTTTGTGATTTATATGATTATTTATGTTATAATAAATATTTGATATGATGTGCTATATGAATAGGAAACATCTTTTATTGAGACAAGCAGATACCATATTTGAATATGATGAGAGCAATGCTAATCGAGGACACTGAGCCAACTCTTCCTCCCTATCTGAGCTCCCAGGGTGAGGAATTGAGATAGAGGGATCCTAGGGTTGAGGGAACTCTAGAGAATAGGGTATGACCCCCTATCTGTTACCCATAGGGTTAGATATGTTTCTCCCCTATATCCATAGGGTTGGAGAAAGTTGCTCCCCTGTCTGGTCTTTGCAGAGTATACCCCAGTTGGCGTCAAATCCACAAGTAGGGCTTGTTGGGAATACCGCTCCACGTTTGGCCAACGAGTTGAGAGTGTACTCGAGGTGTACAACCCAATTTGATTATGATGCATGTGTTCTACCACATGGCCATTCAGGGTCATCAATGGGAATATTAGTAGGCAATAGGATGAGTTGAGATAACCCCATGTGGTTCTAGGTTGAGATTGAGCTCGCTGACGTGATCCCAGGGTCGAGATGTGCTCCCCTGTCTGTTTGGATATCCTATTTATCAATATGGGTTTGTATGTGTATAGCTCCCCCATGTGATTTTGGGTCGATATGTGCTCCCCCATGTGGTTCCAAGTTGAGATATGCTCCTTTATGATATGCTCTTTGATAATGATTGATGATGATATTCTGGGTAGTAGCCCACTGACAGAGATTCTGGGAAGAAGCCTGATGGATAGAGGGCGGTAGCTTAAGATACCCTCTGGTAACAAATTCTTCTTCTTCTAGATTCGAGAATTTTCAACATGGGAGAAGGAACAGTCAAGAGATAAGTAGGAATAAGCAAGGGATAGATCAAGATGTACATTGATGATTTGTGATGATCATCACAGGGATGATCAGTGATGATACAAGATGACTTGGACAGATGTTGGTAGGTGGAATTCTCCCTAGTTGAGAGGGAGCATTAATTTTTGCAGCCATGGTAAAATTCCACTTTGTACAGATCATATGATGAAGATAATAATTGCAATAGATTCCTCTTTTCGAGAGGACCAAATTCGACCTAAATATCACCTTATTTGGATAGGAAGAAGTTGGTTTTTGAATTTATTTATTTATTCATGAATATTGTATTGGGTTGGCCCTAAGAACATGTGTAGTTGGATAGGTTGGCCTCAACCCCAAGTCGAACCTCATGAAAGCTTATAAATAGGAGAGACCTCAAGCTCATTTGGACACATTGATTAAGCCATCTTCTCTTCTCTTATTATCTTGGTTCGCACAAGTCTGACAGAGGAAAGCTCGTGCAAAGGCTCAGAATCTATAGGGTTGAAGCTCGCACATGTCTGGGGTTTCTAGATCTCGGATGTTGGCTTGTAACTATGTATTTTCTTCCCTAGATGTTGGCATAGTATGGTCTAGAGAGTGTCTGGGAAGTCTTGGACGTTGGCACAGAGTGTCTAAGGGAGTGTCCAGGAGGTTAGGTTTCTACAGTTCAGTTTGGATCCAGGATGCATGAACAACATGGTCTAGGTAGAGTCTGGGCTGTCATAGACACTCACACAGAAGCCTGAAGAGAGAATCCATGATTTGAGGCAGATCTGAGTATGGTTGGTCCCCAGACACCCACACACAGTTCACCTAGGAGTGTCCAGATTTGTCCCAAACATTGTCATCCAGTTCTGCAAAGAGCACACAGATCTATCTTGGATGCTCGCACGGCTCCTTCTCCATGCATCTGGTACTAAAAGATGAGTTATCAGTATGCAGCTATGTTCAACAGTGTTCACGTTAGTGACAGTAGTATCCATCATTTGACTACAGTTAGTGACAACACATTACAGTCCTCAGAATCAAGGTTTTGATTATAAGTATGATTAGATTAATTTCATGGATATCATAGGTTTTTTGTTGCATAGATAAAGTTATGGATCATTGTACTCTCTGTTTTTGAATCATTTGATGATAATCTAAGAAGAAGAATATTTTCAAGAGTTTTCCCCATAGTGGGTTTTGCCCTGGTCTCAGACCAATCCTGGTGTCTCTATGTATGTGCATGCTTCTATTCTATTGTTTTGTTATGTTTCATTGTATTGATGATGATGATGTTGTTCTTTCTACATAATTACATATGCTGATGAATAATGGTGTAGAACTGAATAATGTAATGATGATATGGAGTGAACTTAATGTATTAATGAAGAAATGTAATTAACAAAGCAAAGTACAATGTAGCCCTATGAAAAATTAACATGTTCAACCATGACTTGATGGTCGTGCTTGTAAGTAAGCTTGAAATCTTCCTATGTGGAAACATCATTGAATTGTGACCCCTGAAATTTTTCATGAGAACATGGATATTTCGTCTTCTGTGATATTGAATTAAAATTTCTAAGAATTTATAATTTAGATGCAAATTAATTTTTTTTATACTTACAATTTTTGCGGCCAATTTTGAGTAACCACCTAGGCCAAGATGATGCTGCCCATGTTTATCTATTCTAGCCATCGTGGATTTGGATGTATCTAGGATCCTATATTGACAATATTGAAAAACTTAATTAGATGTTGCAATGATGATAAAGCATCATAATTACATTATTAAAAGTGCCTCATACCTTCCTGGTCTGGGTGGTGTCTTCCCTTCATTTTGAAGCGCCTTTTCATTTGCATTTCCCACTAGGGTTGTCCACTCCCTCTATGGAATCACTAGAGGGCACTCATATGACTTGGTCCTTTCCAAATGACACATATACTAGTCCTACATATGTTTTAAATGTAAGTCTGCCTTTGAGGTAACTCCAGTTTTGTTGAAGGTACCCTCACCAAACAGGCCAACCATCATGTTCATAAGTTCATCCTTCAACTTGGAACTTTGGGATTTCTAGTTTCTGTGAATGGTGGGCCCAAATACTTCCAAGGTTATATCATACAAATGCCTATAGAATATATTTCTCCTGCAAAACGATATTATCATTAGTTTAAAATAAACACAGACTATACGTTAATTTCAATTAGATTGTACTTAATATTTAAAACACTTCATAAATACCTGGAAGTTTCTTTAATTTTATGGGGACATGGTCATCATCTATGGATAGTAGCATGTTTAAAATTCTACTTGGTTGAGTTGCTTGAAATCATCTATTATTTTAAGAATAAAAATCTTGGGGACCATTATTTTGCATAAATATTCATCCATTCATTGTCTAACATTATCTTAGAGGAAGTCCTTTTGCCAATATGGATCATCACGATCTTGCAAGAGTCATCATCTTGGAAGGATCTGGGAAGAGGAATTATGACATGATCATTATATATTCCATATTGTATAGAAACAATACTTTGAAACCATACTATTCATGAGGTTATATGATGCCTAAAAATCATACTATTCATGAGCTAAAGGACATGAGAGCAAGAGCCAAAATAAGTGTGAACCATACTGTTCACATATAAACAATACACCAATAATGGAAATTAGAGAATAAACACTTCAATAAAGCTCTGAGTTGATCAAGAGGTCCCTAGGATCTTGTATTTTATGATTATTTTAACGAGATCAAAAAAAGCCAAAAATAACTTCACATAGATAAGTTGATTCATTCAAGTGAAATGGATACAAGTCTTGGACATCGAATGATCATAAATGTTTGAATACCATGTGAAATGTAGCACATAAAGGTACCAGAAATGCAACACATAGACTAACCTTATATATAATTATTAGGTATTTTACCATTAGCATGGGAATTTTTCCCTAGTTTGTGGTCTTATACACTTTTCCTCTCTCTTTCTTATCGGCATCAAAGGACTAACTAATGGTCTGGTTCTGGGTAAACTCCAATTGACTCTATGTCTATATCTAGCCATATCTTTTTCCCTACATGGCCCGTAGGAGCATGTACTTATGCTAGATACTTATTTTGAGGTTGTTGATTCACATTTCATTCATGGTACCCCAGGGGTGGTTCCAATCAATCCAATAAGAATTCATTCATGCAAAGGAATTCCACATGATAACATTCTAAGATATATATGGTCATCATATAAATATCTATATTTCTTTACAACTTTCCAAGATTTTGTTTCATCTTTAAGTTCATTTTAAATTTTTCTATATCATTGATTACAAGCTCAATGAAGAAATGTTTTGGAACCCCTGCATAAGTAAACAATGTGGTCAAACGTCTTGAAAGGGATGTTGTGCTCGGCTTATAGCTACTTCCACATATTTCCAAGGAGTTGATATTTGGTTAACAAACATAATTTTCATCTCTCTTAACTTTGATCATCGACTCTCGAAAATGGATCATTTTACATGGAAATTTTTTGTTAACAAAAAATGTTCTTTTGACTACATATCAATTATAGAAAAGATGACATTGAATGAGCAAGGGGTGGGCCTCCGAAATATGATTACTTAAATGTTTACCTTCAAATACATTTTTTGGGCATTGCGAAGCCAAATATTCATATATAAATCTAGTGCCATCAATATGTATTAGAAACTCTCCATTCAAGTCATAAACTTGCCACATGGATAAAATTTACATTTGAGATATCACCTCCAAAGGGAATTGATTTTGAAAGAATCAATGTAAATCGAGTTATCTACTTCTTCAAACTAGCAATAGTATGTACATGCATAAACATGAATTGTGCCTCATGGATAGATCTGTTAAACAAAATGTATGTACTTTTTTCATCTACTTTTGTAAATGGTTTGGTGCAAACAAAGTAACATTTAAATAATGATGACGTGGGATTTTTCCTTACCACCATCCTTGATTAAGTGCTATAGGTAGAGGACAGATCTTGGTCTTAATGTAGGTGTGACCATTGGTGTAGTTGGGTTTGTGTGATAAGAAACAAGGGCATCTCAGAAATGAGGGAGCATAGGATAGTGGTGTGAGTGATGGCCATAGCCCCACCAAGATAACCCATTGATTATTGCTTTACCATTTAGAGAGATCTTACTTATGCTCAATAACAATAATTTTGTCTATGTTTGTTCTAAAGCAACTTTATTGCCTATATTTCTTCAAGTGAAGGTACCTACAGTTGTCTAAAGGTGAGATCTAGTATGGTGACAAAGTGGGTATAAGCCATGAATCATTCTTTTCCTATGGATGTAGAAAGGAGAAGGCATCGAAAGGGATGAGGGGTATGAGAGGCTCTTTATAATTCCATCCAAGGTCAGTGAAACCAGGAATGGTTTTTTTTTTTTTAAACAACAAATCACAGTAAATAAATGCGCTATATCTCACAAATGCAACATCTTTTTACCTTTTACAAAGATGTTCAACCAGTTTGGAGCTTGTTGGACTAGACTCGACCTTCTAAACATACAAATTAATCATTATTAACCATTTTTGCATTAAATTCTAACTAGATTTGTTATCAGTCACTAAAAATTCCACATTTCTCGAACATAACTTACAACAATTCGAACCGACCCTCTTGAGGTCCAAATTTTCAGCTCAAGAGAAGAAATAAACAATGAGCAGAAGATACAAATCTAGGAAGGAAACCAACAAATGGATAGTTCCAACAAAGGGTGTCACCACTGAATCCAAGCTTCTAGTAAATCCTTTTGGTCATAAAATCACCATCAACCCAAACATTCTGTGAGAGAAGTGCTTAATTGCACTACTAGATTAACTATTGGTTCATTGGCTGAAATTTGTGGGAGGAATTTGTAGTTTTCATGGATGACGAGACTTTGTGGGAGGAGAATGATAGTTTCATGGATGAAAAAAATCTCTTTGCCCCCTCCTCCATCTTATTGAAGACTTTAACATCAAATCAAAGCTCACAACTTAAACTCTTCAAATCCAAGCCAACAACCTATTGCATTTCACTGTACCTCAAACCAAGATAGATGAAAATGGAATGCTACGGTATCAATATATGTTTTTTTGTGTGAAACAATGAATGGTTAGAAGAATGAATAGTTTTGTTTTTCCTAATAAATTTCCCATGTTGAGAGAAGAATCTAGGGCATCATAGAGGTTAAATATTTATATGGGACCAAGCTAGCATATATGGTCAATGAGTCTAGGAAATCCCTAAATTTTGTCTGAATCTATAAAATAGTAAGAGGGAGCCTTCATTGATAAAAAGATAAGACCTTACCACCATATTGTCGGTGCATCTGTGTCTCTATGCCACCACCTACCCACACCTACCCCCATGCTATTGAATTCCCTCTATTGTCGAATTCCCCCATGCTATTGAATGCCCTCTATTGTCGAATTCCCTTATGCCTTGTGCCCCACTTGAATGTCTATGCTTGGTTAATGCTATGTTCCGTGATGGGTTTATGTTTGATGTAGGGTTTATAATGTTTTTTGGTTTTTTGAATCATCCTCTAATACCAAATTACTCATATAATTATTATATTATTACATTTTGATTTAAAATCTTGATGGTCATTGGATATTTGTGAGAATTCCTTAACCATCGGATATTAGATAGTAAAGGACTACCGTCAGATATCTGACAATTAATAAATCCCATCGGATATCCGAAGATAAAGGAACTCCCATTGGATATCCAATGACCATTGGGATTTAAAAAACAAAAACAAAAAAGTACATTTAACTTCTCACAAATTTTCTGAAATTATCTGTTCCATCGATTTTTGTCGTCGAATTTTTCGCTCATGTTGATTAGTGACTTTTACTCTTGGAGAGGATCATCCAGTGATGGGATTCCATGAAGAAGAACTTCAAAGTGCAGAATCTAGTGGTGAGCCTAGATGCAAGAGACATATACTTTCTCACAGGAATTTCGAGACCAAGGGGGGCCAATGGTGGTTTCCATAGGACTGATGTGGGAGAGGTCAGTAGATAATATCATTGCTTAGTAATGTGTTCCCACTACTCAAAAGGAGGGTGGGAAGATCCCAATTAAGGATATTATGGACCTCCTCTTCACACAATCTTATTCACTATGACCCTAGTTGTAGGTTCTTTGAGTCTACACTTAGCTTCCAAGAGCCAAGTTGACATCATTGTATGGTATATGGCCCTTACTATGTTCAACTGGTGTGAGCATCTTCTAGAAAACCTAAAGGATCAATTGACCAAATTTAGGATGGGGAAACAAATTTTGTTCGAACATGGAAACATCATAGTGTTATTATTATTTGAGCAAGTTACAGTGTTATGACCATAGATATCAACACCATAGGTACAGAGTATTGAGCCATAGATGAAACAATGTATTGATTTTATGGCTAGGTTGGGAGGAGGTGCGCATACATGAGCATAAAACCTAGATTAATTTGACTAGTTTGATGAGAAGTTGGTAGTAATTAATGATTATTCATATGCATGAATTGATTTCTAGGTTAGGAGGAGGTGCATAGACATGATCTTATGACTTCAATTACTTCAACTAGTTTGATGAGTAGTTGATAGTGATAAATTATTATGCATATGAAAGAATTAATTTCTTTTGTGATCTTGACTTAATATTTCCCATTTGTGAGTAGTGGGGATATTTAGGTGAGTACATGTGTTTTTGTATTTTTATATATTTACTCATTTTTGAAATTTTTTTAATGCTTTTGGTGGTAAAATGCACTAATCATGAACTTATTTCTTGACATATATGTCACACCTCATATTCCTGAGGGAGAATCTTCTTACATATGTTGGAGAGTAGAGAGAGGTTGAGCCAATGGCAGAGTGTGGGGATCTAGAGCATGATGAGGATGATGAATACAACAATATGAGGCATGTGTAGCATAATATTGAGGGTCTTACCATAGGTTTAACCCTCATTAGATTGAAGGATGTTATGTGACACATGCAATGCCACACCATGGGTGTGCTCAATAGGATGGGCCACCTTCTTCTCCATGTGGCCGGGATGGTCGTCTGTTACCAGGATCCAAATGAGGATTAGTCATAAAATAGATTTACTTATTGGATGTATTCCATTTGGGGAAATTTTGGACATTAGTTTTTAGTCATGGGCTTATGAGCTTGGGCCTATGAGCCTACTTTTTCCATTATACTAGTTTTATATATTTTATGATGATGTATGTCAACTAAGTTTTAAATGTATATACATATGTTTTGTCTTGTTATTGTTGGAAATACTGAGGGGGGGGGGGGGGTGAATCAATATTCCTTGGCAATTAGCACTTTTGAATCTTTTCAGAGCATTAGTTAATCTTCAATTATTATTAAACTTTATGCAATAATAACAGTAAATAAAAGAACACAATAGACACAAGAATTTTAGGTGGAAAACCTCCTCCGGGTCAAAAACCACCAAACGATTTTCTAATAAATTCTTTAATCTTTAGCCCCAACTGAAATGAAAGAAAAAACTTCCTAGAATTCTAGAAAAGCATTCTTCTCCATATCCCACTGGAAGGACGCCCCAATGCCCTGGTTTCTTCAGTAGTCAACTAAATGGATTCCCCAACATCCTAGACCAACCTACCACCCTAAAGTGTTCACATGCTCCAACCTATAGGCGAATTCATGCACCAGCCTAGCACCTCCCTGCCACCCTATAATGACTGAAATGAGACCAGGGAAAATTTTAAGAACCCCCCCCCTAAATTTATAAATATAATAAATGGGCGAATCTCCATGGTATATAGGAAAAATGGAAAGCGATTTTATCAATAATATAATATGTATATATAATTTTTTGGCGAATCTCTCACCAAGCATGGCGAATATTTTACTCAATTATAAAATCTTGTAAGATCTTTAAAATTATGTTCTTCTCCCTTCTTTTTCCCTTCCCCGAAGGAGACATTTTATAATCCTTACGTACGTTACTTTTATCCGCGATACTTTTTTTTTTATTGCTTCTTAAAATAGTCTTTACTTTTCCCATACCACGAACCGATGTTCGTTCTATTTTCTCTATTACAAATAGAGGTAGATTGATCCTCGAATTAGGAAATAGTCCTATTGGGATTCAATAGATTGGAAAAATGGAGTCTTTCACTAAATAATAAAACTTTGTAGAGTCCTAGTGAATCTTAGCATAGGCTACATGCTGGTTTAATTCCCCCATTTAAATAGGCTACATTCCAGGTGAATACCATGGGTCAATACCATGTGCCATTTTGGTGAATACCATGGGTCAATACCATGTGCCATTTTTATTTTTATTAATTCTAATATTAGGGTTAATAATGGTTTTTTGCATGGTATTAATAACAATCTAGTCCATGGTATTTGTCCCATAGTATTTTGGCCATAGGTTTCACCTAAATATAACCCATTTTTTGAGTGTTCGATAAATATAAGGTGACTTATGGAGTAAATATAAAAAAATGTTTTATTTGTTTACCATACCTCTCGTTTATTTATATTTTTATTAATTTACCATACCTCTTATACAAATATGGTATTTGGCCCATAGGATTCACTTAAATAAAACCTCTTTCTTGAGCCTTCATAAATTGAACGAGGGTTATGGACTAAATGTAAAAAGAGGTTTTATTTATTTACGATACGTCTAGTTTATTTATATTTTTATTTATTTACCATACCTTTTGAGTAAGTATAAAAAGACATTTTATTTATTTACCATACCTCCACTTTACTTATATTTTTATTTGTTTACACCCTTACATGTATATAAGGTGACTTATGGAGTAAATATAAAAAATGTTTTATTTATTTACCATACCTCTCATTTATTTATATTTTTATTAATTTACCATACCTCTTTTATAAATATGGTATTTGGCCTATAGGGTTCACTTAAATAAAACCTATTCTTGAAAATGGGCTAATGGAAGGTTGTAAGTCCTAATTTCAAGGGCTAAATTTACCTTTTTTACCCTCTCCCTTTAAATAAGGTGGGCTATTTGAGGTGATTTGTAAAAATGTATTATGATACAAAATATTCGCCAACTAAAAATTTAAAACCCCTTAATTTCACCAAAGGGCGAACATTCGCCCCTAAAATTATCCTTGAATGAGACAAGAGTGTGGATTCCCATACCAAGGACACCGATCCACGATATAATATGATTTACAATGATTTTGACCGAACACCCAATCACACTATGACCTACAACCCAGCCATGACATTATCCCAACAGAGACTCCTATACCTCCCAATAATGCCTTTTTGACTCTAGGCAGATTGACTCTTTTACAATAATGACCCTTCCAATGATGACACTTTTACAAATGACACTTTTACAACTTTACAATGATGACTCTTGGCCTTGCACTTCTTCACAATATACGAATGGTTGTCATGTCTTCAATGGATGTCCTGCTGCAATGCTTCCTTTGATTTGATACTTCTGCTCTTGAATTCTTACTTGAAATTGTACTTGAATCTTCTTCTGCCGGAATGCAAAATTTTCCCGGCGAAACCAAACCCAAAAAAAAACAAAATACCCTTCAACCTACCTCTGCCTGCAAAACACATGTAAGTGCATAATAATGAATAAATACAAATTAAAATTACAGTGCGTACCTGAAGTGTTATTTTCACTTTTGTTGTTAACTTGTTGCAACAGTAGACAAAGAATCTCACTCTTGATACAAGTTTGGAATCTATGCAAGACTATATCCAAAACTAACCTAAATATATATACAATAAAAAGTGATGACAGACCCTAGACTTACGATGAACCAAGTTCTACGTACAATAAAAGAGACCATTCTATCAATTATGACAAGACAAGTAACATGAACTTACAACATCATATAGATTTAGCAGACTTGGTGTAGCATCAAATGCGTAGTATCAAGAATCGGACATCTGAAATGTGGTATCAAAACTAACTATGACATATAGAGACATAGAGATATAATCGAGACCCTGTATGTACTTACGTTGTCCTGCAAAAACATATGTCAGAGATGATACTCATATTTCAAATTTAAACACTAATCATACATACCTTGTTGTAGGAGACTTACCCTTGACTGTTGATGTGTGGTCCTTATTGCAGTGATCCTTGAATGCATGATTTTTCTTGCCTTCTAGGAGCTCGATATTTAATCTGTTGTATCTATGTAATTTCGGATCTCCAGGATCTGAAATTTAGCCTTGTGGTAGTCCTCTAAGTCCTCTTTCCAACCCCACAGGTATGATCAAGATTTGATTCTTCAAGAAAGAGTTATTCTCAATCTCCCACTATGACCTTATTATACACTGGTTCAGTAGATCAGAATTGTACAAATTTCCATGTATCATTGTTGCCACCTTAGGCCCTGAAAAAGATACTCAACAAACTAAATTTCATCCTATTTATGTGACTATTTATGAAATTTTAATCCAATGCTCAGAGAAAAAGTTATGATTATTTTCCCAACGTCACCTATTTGACATGGAATTCAGGAGCCTGCAAAAACCCTAACTTCCTCAGATCATATCTTCGAAAATATAGCGAACAAAGATCTGAAATTTGGTCACGAGGTTCATCAAGATTTTGGCTCAAAATTGGTTTTAATTTAAGATTCTGAAGCTTCAAAGAACAAAAGTTATAGCGAAAATTCCACGATGACCTGTTTGAAGCCACAAAATCCCTACTAGAGGAGGATATGAGGATCATTATTTATATGAATGTCTTGATTTGAGAGGGTCCTCAACAAGTGAATGTTGGAAGGATTTTAGGAGAAAAAAATATTAATTATTTACTATTCAATGACCACAATCAATTATGAGTAGAATCCATATAGAAGATCCTTGACTCGGACTAGAGTAAGTTGTGAAGTCAAAATTCCCATGCAAGATCGGGGTAGCTCCTGATGTTGCTTGGGTTGACATCAATGACAACCACTGATCAACAGTTACTTATGGATGTTTTCAATGACAATGAAAATGTTTCCATGTTTCTATCTACATGCATGATTGGTTTATTTGATTTTATAAATGTGATAGATATCATTCTAACACATAATTATCCAACAAATCATCCAATGCATTAGAACTCCTAGGGACATGTTGGTATATAATGTATTCAAATAATAGTCAATAAGACATAATTTTAGGTAATGTTGAAAGAACATAGGATGCCTAACATGGTAGGTGAGATTCAAATGCACTGCATGACTCTGCTCTCCTGAACTATGAAGAAGAATAGATGATCGAGAATGTATCATACCTTCCTCTATTGACTCGGAGTCAGTCCCAAATAAAAGAGAGTTCCCAATAGCGCTCTTACTGACCCGAAGTGATTCCCAATGAAGAGTGTGTCATACCACTCTTACTGATCCTAGATCATCCAAAAGAGAGTGAGTTATATCACTCTTACTAACCCGAAGTCATTTCCAATTTATCCCAAATCAATATCATCCTAACATAGGGAGCACGGTAGATACACAATGCGTCCATCGATACTACTGTGGTCCCTATCCTCATTTCCCTACTCATTGGCCAAATGAGAGATACTTCCCATGAGTCCCAGACTGCATGAGTAGGATGTCTCAGCAGGAGAAGCATGAAACACTCATCCTGCCTACATGTCGCCGCGAGGTATTACAAAGGAAGGATTACGAGTTAAATGATGGCACTATTGTAGAAATGTCAAGAAATTTACAATTGCTAATGAATTTGAACAGAAAACAAGATACACAAATTTCTTCTACTACTCTGCAAAAAGGAAACCACATGATAGAAACACATGCAATAACATGTAACCATCAAAACACAAGGAACACAATGATTTTATATGGGAACCCAACCGGGAAAAAACCCTCTCCTGCTTTGCATCAATTCATATGAGAATATGGATCAATTATAATGACTACTTCACTCATGAAGCACACCCTGCACTATAATTCTGATCTCTTGCACTTTGGCCTACTCTAACCAACACTTAGCCAAAATAGGCCTCATATTTCCTCCTATTTCCTTCCATAATCCTTGAGGAAATTAGCCCCTTAAAAATAGGATAATTCCCTATTTCCTTACACAAATCTTAAAGGAAATGACCACCTACTCCAATGAAAAACCTGTATACTCAACTAGTATACAATAATAAATATATTGATGCCTTTTTCCTCCACTCAACTAGGAAATTCGAATTCCATGCATGAATAGGGCTATTTTTAGTAAATAACTGAGTTGACTGAGATATCAATGAGTTAACAACAATAGTTATACTACTCAATTGAACTCCTATTGACTCTATTCTAGACTAGAGCTTAGATAATTGAGTTTAACTAACTATAACTCTACTAGATTGCTAGGTTTTAGCAATCAACTCATGCACAACTCTACTTGTACCCTACAAACTTGAATTGACTAACTTAACTAAGTGATTTGTCCATGTCACTCCTGCTAAATGCGACTCAAGACATCATGCTGATGTGGAAAGTCAAATTTCTCCATTTGACTAAGGCATAAGTCAAATGAAGCCTTTTCTTTCTACAATTTAACACTCCCTCTTAGAAAGAAAATTATTATGCACAACCCTAATCCTACTCCAGTGGAATGTAATATAACATAATTAAAAATCCCTCTCATTGTTGTTGTCTCTATTGCAACAACTACAATTGAGAAGCATCCAAAATACCGAATCAACCATGTCTTTGTGTTGCAACTATCTCCTGAGTCTATGACCGCTATTGTCACTCAAGATCTAACTGCATCAGTTGACATTGATCCTTCTACTATTGAATATTATGGGACCCTGAGGCAAGGGTAATGATCCATGAGAAGAGTATACTGCAATTGTTGTTGCTCCCTTATGGACCTTGTTCAAATCTTTGCAACTTTGGGGTTAAGGCTCTAAATTTTTCCACCTCACTCATGGAGGTATGGTTGCATGCATGGTGAAATCTACCTCTAACTTGTATAAATTTTTAACTCGAACACCAATTTGTTTACTTGTCTAGTAACAACATGCTTCAGAAAATCTTTCCCCTTATAGAACAGCACAACATATCCACGGTCTTCAAGTACATCTACAGAAACTAGATTTTTCTTCAGACTAGCCACATACATTACATCCTTTAGGTGAAGATGGGATAGATGGGATTTTGAATTCCTCTTAAAGGTGATAGTTCTAATCCCTTTATTACTATACCTACCATAATCTTCAAGTTGTATGTGTAATTGTAGGTCCTTCTCCTCTAGATTGTTGAAAAACTCCTTACTTTGTGTCATATGATATGAGGCACCAAAGTCTAGGTACCACTCACTACCTCTTATTGTGATTTACATGCAAGCAATGAGTGTGAAATCCAACTCGAATTGTGATGCAAGAGCATCTCCTCCTGCTCTTGCTACAAGCTCCTTAATGGGATTTCATGTGTGGACACTTGGTTTCATAGTGTCCATACTCATGGAAATGAAAGCATTTAATTTTACTACGGTCCTTCTTCTTTCCATGGTTATAGTTGGATTTTGTCTCGCCTTGGGCATTCTTGCCTTTGGAATTCTTTCCCTTGCCAACTAGAGAAAAATTTTCTTCCTCATCATATTAAGATGTGACACCATCTTTAGTCTTTCTTTTGATCTCCTCCTATAACAAATCATACCAAAGTCTCTCCCAATCCAGTCGCTTGTATCCTCCATTAACCAAATCCCGATAGTTGTGCCAAGATTTTGGAAGGACAAGGAGTGTTAAGCTCACAATTTCAGATGATGGAACATTTTCTCCTAATCCTCCAAGTTCATCTCAAACCTGAGTTAATCTGGATGGCTATTGAGGAATGGTTTCATTTTTCTGCATTTGAATGCTCCTGAGTTTATCTCTCAATGCCAATTTCATGGCATCACTGTTGCTCTGAAATAGATTTGTGAGAATTTTACACATTGAAAAAGGAGTCTCCTTTCCATGCAAGTTCGAAACCACGTGATCTGTGACACCCTCTAGAATAATTCTCCTGGATTTTGTTGTCTTTGTTCTACTGAGAAAGTCTTGTGCATCTGATGTTGTTGGTTTTGGAATATTAGTTTGTGTGTATTACCATACTCCATTTTCATCCAGGACAACTTCCATCTTGTCTTTCCAAGCACAAAATTTGAGGTGCCCTCCAATGCATACTCAAGCTTCAATCCATTGAAATACATTTTTCCTACACTAAAGATAATCTGCACCAAAAACTCTACAAATCAAAATTTCTCTGAGAAGATATGGAACAAGTTTCTATGTAGTCTTTCATAGCTCTAATACCATGTAGAAATGTTAAGAAATTTTCAATTTCTAATGAATTCGAACTGAAAACAAGAGATGAAAATTTCTTCTACTATTCTGTAGAAAGGAAAACACACAATAGAAACACATCCAATAACATGCAACCATAAAAACACAAGTAACACAACAATTTTATAGGGGAACCCAACTGGGGAAAACCCCTCTGTTGCTTTGCAATAATTCAAATGAGAATATGGATCAATTACAATGATTGGCTCACACATGAAGCACACCCTGCACTGCAATTCTGATCTCCTGCACTCTGACATGCTCTGACCAACACTTAGCCAAACTAGGCCTCAACTTTCCTCCTATTTCCTTTCGCAATCCTTGAGGAAATTATCCCCTAAAAATAGGATAATTTCCTAATTCCTTATGCAAGTCCTGAAGGAGTTGACCACCTTCTCCAATGAAATACATGTACACTCAACTAGTATACAATAATAAATACATTGATGCCTTTTTCCTGCACTCAACTAGGCAATTCGAATTCCATATATGACTAGGGATATTTTTAGTAAATTGATCAGTTAACTGAGAGATCGGTGAGTTAATAATAGTTATACTACTCAATTGAACTCCTATTAAGTCTATTCTAGACTAGATCTCAGATAATTGAGTTTAACTAACTATAAATCTACTAAATTGCTAGATTTTAGAAATCAACTCATGCACAACTCTACTTCTTGCCTACAAACTTGAATTGACTGACTTAACTGAGTGATTTGGACATATCACTCTTGCTAACTACAACTCAAGTCATCCTGCTAATGTGGAAAATCGACTTTCTCCATTTGACTAAGTCACAAGTCAAATGAAGCCTTTTCTTGCTACAATTTAATAACTATATATTGTAAAATTGTTGGTAGAAGGGACAAAAAAGATTCCCCTTGAAATCACAAGTTCATCAATGGGTGAAAATATTACCCAAGTAGTGGAAGAAATGTTTCAGGAATTATGGATGGTGCCATCGGCATATTCTATGTAGATTGAGGAGGATATAAACATCTTCAAACCAAGTACCAAACATGTTAAGGAATGAACCAAAATGTATCACACATGTAGAAAACAAAAACATCAAACCCTAAATACATATGTATAGGGTACCACACCAAGTTACATAGGCATCATACTTCTTGATATATAGCTTTTTGTAGGGCTCAGGGAGGATGTTTCCATCATATTTGGCTAACACATATGCCACCCTTTTAAAAAAATGTTTAACAATGTAGGGACCACGCCAAAGGGATTCTAATTCTTCCACACCTAGTTTGTCATGATCCTAATCATATATAAAGACCAAGTCACCTTCAAAAAACACAGGAGGTTGAAAAAACTTGTCATATTGAAGTTTGAATCATTTTTATGAGCCTCGTTGGCTAGCGTAGTGTTGCAACAATGTTCATAAACTTGGGCCAAATAAAGGATTTGTTTTTCCTCAGTATAAGTATTGGGTAGAAGTTCAACAACTAGATTTAATGATGGAATTCACATTCAATTGGAAACACCACTTCCATGCCAAAAACAAGTTGGAAAAGAGTAAATCCCATTAATGTCTTATCCAAGGTTCAATAAGCCTTAGAGTTTTGAAAAGAGAATTAGGTTGCAATTACACTTGTGGCCCTTATCATGCATTGGATCATGGTTTTAAAGACATGTTTGATGGAATAAACCTAATGCTTAGCTTGAGTGGATTAGGGAGTAGAGTTATCATAATGGAACCCCAACTTGGATGCTAATTCAGTCATCATTTTGTTGTGAAAGTGAGAACCATGATCAATCACAATCTGCTTGGGAACATTGAATCTAGAGATTATGTGGTTAAATATGAAAAGCACCATGGTGGTGCCATTATTTTATAAGGTAGGCATAGCCTCAACCACTTAGTGAAGAAGTCAACGATCATAATTATGTAGTTATGGTCATTTATTAAGATAGGCTTATATTGCATTAAATCGATCCACTCCCTTAAGGGAGGAAAATCTAAAGAATGATAGAAATAGGAGGATAATGATGGAAATCCTATAAAAGCCACAATTTTGTAATATATGGTAATCATGATCTTCATGGTGGGGAGGCAAGGAAAAGGATATGGCCATAAATCTTTGCATGTGAATAATTACCTCAAATGGAGCTTCCACTTGAAGTATTGGTCTCATAGCAATCAATCACTGGATACAAAAGGAGACAAAAGAGGGGAATGTGACTAAGAGTGTAAGGGTCTTTGTGATATCCTATAGGATAACTTATGATACAATAAGGAAGGATGTTAGCAAAAAGGGATGCATAATAAACAAGGAGTAGATTGGGCCTGCCCAAGGAAGGAAAAAAATGATGGGTTTTCCTCAAAGGAAGGGGAAAAGGGGAAGAGGGTACTTTCATCAACAAGATAAAATGAGAGAAAATATGTATGCTTACACTTTGAGGGGCAAGAAGATGAGAAGGCACCAACCTGAAGTGGAGCAAGGGTTCAAAGAGGGTACAAGTAGAACATAAGTTGAGAAAAAGAGGTAGATACACATGTATTTATACATTATGGGGAAGGTTGTTCGAAAATTTGTTATCATTGATGTCGAAGACAGGAAGAGACTACTTATGTCAAAGATAAATATTGGAAAATGAAGATTGTTGGAAATATTGTTTTTGGACTTTTGATCCCCCAATTGGATGCTCTATATTTGAAGGAATTACTTTTCCAATTATCTATCTCAAATGGGAGAATATGATAAATTCTTGGAAAGCTTATTTCATGACCCTTCCAATGGTATATGGCATTCCCTATAATTCCATAGAAATCGGGATATACGAAATATTTTTTCAAGATGGCCCAACCAATGTACAAGCAAACCCCATTTGAATACCCTATCTTTTAAGCAATTTTTACTCCAATTACCTAGCTCAAATGGGAGCATAGAATATATGGTTGGAAATATTACTCTAATATATTTCCAATGGTTTAGAGTACAAGTAGAACCTAAGTTGAGCAAAACAGGAAGATACACATGTATTTATACATGATGGGGAAGATTGTTGGAAAATTCGTTATCATTGATGTCGAAGACAGAGGGAGACTACTTATGTCAAAGATAAATATTGGAAAATGAAGATTGTTGGAAATATTGCTTTTGGACTTTTGATGCCCCAATTGGATACCCTATATTTGAAGGAATTACTATTCCAATTATCTATATCAAATGGGATAATATGATAAATGGTTGGAAAGCTTATTTCATGACCCTTCCAATGGTATATGGTATTCCCTCTAATTCCATAGTAATGGGGATATATGAAATATTTTTTCAAGATGACCCAACCAATGTACAAGCAGACCCCATTTGAATACCCTATCTTTTAAGGAATTTTTACTCCAATTACCTAGCTCAAATGGGAGCATCGAACATATGGTTGGAAATATTACTCTAATATATTTCCAATGGTTTTAGGAATGAAGAGATATGAAATGTTTTGTCAAGATGACCCAACCAAAGTACGAGTAGGTTGACGTGACCAATTTTACAATTCATTTGCATAAGTGACCGTGAAAACACTAAATAAAGGTCAGGTGAGTTCCTTTTATCATAAATTAATCAAAGAATATATCTGAGGTTGAAAAATAAGCTAAGAAATAACTTTTGGGGTGATTCTTAGAGTTTAAAGGCGGAAGCAAAATTGTGATTTATGTAGTGAATGGGTAATCTTGGAAATTTCGATATATATTTCCGTTTGTGATGTTTCAAACCATGAAACTTGGAGGAGCTATAGAGAAGGTATTCATCTAACTATATTTCAAGTTTCAAACCTTGATTCGATAAAATTTTGGAAATATGACCAAATGAATTTATGCTTCCTAAATGCTTCTGGAATCCTCTTCAAATAGGTTAGCTCAGAAGTTTCGCTATAACTTTTTTTCTAGGATGTTTCAAACCATGAAAAATGGACGATATAGATATAATATCTTCATGTACCTATGGTTCAATATTTAATTTCGAGGATATGGCTGAAATAATTTAGGCTTCCTAAATGATCCTAAAATCTTCTTCAAACAGTTCAGTTGAGCATTTTCACTATAACTTTTATTTTGCAATGTTTCAAATCATGAAAATTGGAGGATACAAATATAATATCTTCATGTAACTATGATTCAAGTTTTAAACCTTGATGCACAATAATTTCATATATTGTTGAATAAATACTTACCATATGGTCCTAAAACATTCTTCAAACAGCCAAAAGCAACAAGTTTTGGGAGAAGTAGATTTGGTGAAGGAAGAAGCAGTAGGAAGACCCAGTGAAGGAAAAATCAAGTAATAGAGCTAGTGAAGATAGAAGAAGCAAGCAGAATTCGTGAAAGTATAAGAAACTAACAAACATTGTTAAAAATCAAGCAAGTAGGTTGGTTCCTATTGTAGCTCAAAATCACCCAATCAAAATTAAAATTTTGATCCAGTGTTATCAAGGCTGGAACGAACCGGTCCGAATTGGTCGCTCTAGCCATTTTGAGGAAAAAATTGGTTCAGGCCAGTGACTTGAACCGGTTTTGGCCAGTTCAGTATAGTAAATCCATGTAGAACATAGAAAATGGGGCACATTTTTCTTTTTTGTCTTAGTTGGGCCTAGGCCAATATATGTTCCTAATATTCAAGAATGTGTCCCTACTATTACTATGAAATTCATGGTAATGTTAAATTCTTAAATTAAAAGTGAAATTCTCCTTTGTCTTTCATTTCATCCTTTTACTTAAAGTTTTAACATTACCATGAAATGACTCATCATGTTTGAGAGTGGTTCCGACCTCATTGGATTTAATATGGAGAAAGAAAAATTTTGGATCTCACTCAAAATCCAACAAACTTAACAGCTTTTTAGAATTTTAGAATTTGGGGGTTACAATGTTTCCATTGGATTTTGTGATGTATGAAGATATTGAACTAGAATTTAATCAAGAGAACCAATCCCTCTATGTACCTTGATGTTAGTGCCATTGATTGTTGAACTCCTCTATCATGATCCTACTAAAATGTACACATCACTCAAAAAAATCTTGAACTGGCATGCTAAGTTTATTTTTATCTTATTTTAATTGTTAGAGGGTGATATTCATGACAAATATCCCAATATAGGCAAATATTTTGATGATATGTAGGTATTTGTTGTAGCATGATTTTTTTGGATGTTAGAGGCCATATAGGTCTTGTTTTTTGATGTTCTTTTGGTTCAAAGATGGATTGCACTCGGTGTTATTTTGGTTATGTGCAACCTTACATGCTCTATAAATGAGAAATTTTTCTTATTTGTGTATAATTGATTTTGATACATATGGATGCACATGAAAGTATGTGGTTTTCCTTAAAATTTGAATAGTCTATGTGTTTTTGGTTGGCTGATTTTTTGATCTGGTTTTTTTACTAGTTCTAGTCTGGTTCTAACCAGTTCTCAATCTGGGGGTGTTACCAGTTCGATGACCAGTCTGGTTTTAATAACATTGTTTTGATCTCTTTATATGGGCTCAAATAGTTTCCAATTTTGTCTTTCCAAATTGGGTGTTGTAATATCCTTGGTATATTTTTTGATCGACTCTATCTTATAGTCATGTTAGTTAAAAGCATTACAATTGTTGGCTTTGTATCATATAATATTGACATGCTCTAACCATATTAAAGAATCTTTTGGAAATTATGATGAAGGGATTATGAACTAATGTGCTTCATGTCTTCACCAATATTACAAATGATTTATTCAGTTTTGATCGATGGTTTTATTTGTTGCCAAGTTTTACTCATCTCGACAGTTTCCATGGATTTCAATGTAGTTATAGATCCATGGTTTGTATGTAACCATTTCTCTCTATGCAATTGCCTCCACAGACACAGATTGGAAGCATTTTTCAGGGTCTACAACCAAAGGGCCTCAACATCTATGTTATAACATGCATGATGGATTGCACATGAAACCCTTGCAAGCAACTGAAATGGACCATGTAGCATGTGGGTCAAGACCAAAATGGACCAAAATTTTGAAGTCGTATCAGATGGATGCATTCATAATTCGATTTTATCCTATTGTTTGGCATTCACGAAGCGAATTTTTACTATAGGTTGCAACAACACAAGCAGATTGGACTTGCCTCAGTGATTTTCGATAAAGGTGGTTCATTTTAAAATTCTCATGGGAAGTCACTTTCATATAAATAAAGCAAGCAATCAAATAAGATATTGGCATGGAGAAACCAGATTTTTTGTAGAGATTGTTTACTTAGGCCTTGATCAGAGGGTTCATTCCAACAAGAAACATCATTATCTATTTTTTGAACCTGATCTTAAATGATACACTCCCTCATTTTGAACAAGATGACTCGGTGATGGAGTTACACTAACGCTGATAAAGGAAGGTTTTCATCACTATGAATTTAACCTACATTTTAAAATAGACAATGATTTCTTCAAACAAGAGTTTCTTTCAAAAAATTGTAAATCGTAAAATGAGGGCCCTTCCATTGGAAATTCTACATTTTTAAAACTAAATAGCACTCATTTTCTTCCTCTCTCAATGCAAAACCTTTACACAATCTTATCTCAGATTTATTCCTCAGCAATACTTCAGACAAAACATAACTAGTTCCAACCTGTTGAACATTGGGAGGATAAAGCTAATGTGTTAAAATTGGAAACTAGGGCCAAATTCCACCATGTGACATCTCATTTGATGGAGATTATGCTTGCATTGGATTCCTCTTTTCGAGAGGTCCAATATTGATATAAAGATCATCTCAGCCGAGAAAGAAGAAGTGTGATTTTGAATTTATTCCCACACATGTGCAAATTGTTCACGTTGGCTTCATCATTATGTAGGCTCAAGAAGCCCAATGGATGTGTCTCCTCACCCACAACAAAGTGTATAAATAGAAGAGATCTCACACCTCGTTTAGACATGTTGACACCTAATCATAGGGATTGGGTGAACAACTGTAATTAGTGTAAATAAATAATATAGAAAATGGAGAGTCATCAGGAGATGAACTGAACAACCACTCCCTCTTGTATATAATAATAAACAACCTAAATTCATAATACGATTACATTTTGAGGAGTTACCTCCTGGTATGACAATGTATCAGAGCCAACGCCATTTTTGGCTTCCCTCTCTGCTCTGTAACTCCCTTCTGCCTATGTTCTGCCTATTTTGTGGAACTGGCCTCTTGCAACCACTCCACGGGTGTGCCTTTCTCAAGAATTTGATAACCATTCTACAGGTTTTCCCCTCTCTCGCAACTGTTTCCCCTCTCTGGCAACTGCTATAGACATTCGGTTGGTTATGCGAGGTATTTTTCTCTGTTCATACATTTTATTTATAAATCACAGTCAATTAGTGTTGAGTGTTAATACTGAGTTTTAGCGCTAAACCTTACCTTAAGAGCCTTTATTAAAAGTATGAATTAAGCATGTGGGTGGTATTGACAAGTGGGAAGTGGTATCTCGCGCGCCCTAAAGGCTTTAAATGGTATTCCTAAAATTCACGTAATTAACCTTAGCGGGCGACACGTAGCACGGGAAAAGCACTTTTCTAGTGTGCTCTCAACCTGATATCAATCGTGCAAGATTTCACACGAGATTGCACGATAGTCATTTGATTGGACGGGTCACATCGATAGTGGAGATTGTCTGGGTTAGTTGGTGAGTGGATGACGCGATATCCATTGGATCTGTAGAAGTGGGATCAACGGCGCAGATTGAAGCACTTGATAAAAGGAGAAGTCAACGAGGGACCAACAGTAATTGGTCAGATAAGCGGGACGCTTGGGGGGAAAATCCGCGTACAGAACTAGATTTAAGAATATCCATGATGATCGCGTGGGAACTTGCAAGCAAGTTACCTCGACTAGCGAACCCGACAAAATCATTAAAAAGAGTTTAAGGTTCATAGTGATTAGAACATCCGTTTAATGGGTAATCGGACGCATATCGTGTCGGAAGATGCATGTGAGTTAATTTAAATTTCGAACATGATAAGGTTTTATACAACGGGATTAAAACCTCGTTGAGTTCTGGCCATCATGACCATTCGTTGGTTGATTGATCAGACGATAATCGCATCACAACATGCGTATAGGTTAACATTTCTGGCGGATGCAAAATGATCATAAAGGAGATTAAATTTATTTGGGTTCCAGTCATAAACGTTAAAGAAATCATGTTCATTCCGGCTGTGATAAATAAATTAATAAAAAGTTGAGGGCCCATAACCCACAAGTCTGTAAATTGTGTAAAGATGTATATTTGCTAATGAGATTACAAAGTTAACCAGTAGTCGAATTATAGACTACCACCTCATTTTCGTACACAGCAGAAGAGTGGTTTCTTTTACACAGTACATATTTTTAAAAATGCACTCATTGATATCTATTGTGGGAGTGGTTCTCAATGGGAAGGAGAACTATCCTGAGTGGTCTCGGAAAGTCCAACACACTCTCATTTTTAATGAGTTTTTGGAAAGGAGCGTGTGTTGGAAACAGAGACAAAGATCTAGAACAGCCTACCTCATACAAGGACTTCGCCATTTGGGACAATAAGAATAGCAAGGCTTATGCATTGATTGCAGCAATAGTAAATGAAGAGGTGAGTCGCCATATTTCGCCATTTTCAAATGCTTTTTAAGCCTTACAAAAACTGAAGGAACTCTATGACTCACTTTGCACTTGAAGTTGTTCAACTCATGATTAAATTGTTCACCCTTGAATTACAAAATAATGATCTTTTTTCTCTTGCATCAGAAGTGTAATCTATTATGCATGATATCAAAATCACTAATGTTGAACTGGACATTCCTCTGATATATTTTCTCAAGGAACTTTATCCCACTTACTCAAATTATCTTGAATCATTGCAAGCAAATGGAAATCTCAAAGATATTACCTTTGACTGCCTTGTGAAAAAAATTTCTGAAAGAGAGAAAGATTTTGGGATTAAGACAGATCCTCAGTCTTCTGAAGAGGTTGTGTGCCTTGCACATAGAGAGAATAATCTTGCTCAAATTTCTTCGAGAGGAAGAGGTGGTCGAAGAGGAAGAGGAAGAAATTTTAGAGGCAGGGGGGGCAGACGCTCTCAAGGAGAAAAGTCAAATTTTCACTACATATGCTACAAAAGAGATGGATCACATGATGCATCCACATGAAAGTTGCCTTGGGATAGAATTAAGCATAAAAGAAACCAACCCAAAGGTAAAAATAATGACAAAGAGAAATGTATAGCACCTGAATCTGCTCACTATGTTTTGGCACACTGTAATATTGGAGTAAATGAAGACTTATGTAATGCTTCACTCGCTTCTTGGAAAAATGATCGGTTTCTTGATTCAGGAGCAACTTGCCACATGACTTCTAGAAGATATTTTTTTGAAGAATTTACTGACAATGTTGATGGAGCAATATAGTTTGCAGACCAATCAAAATTCAAGCCATCGGGGCTTGGTACAATCAGGCTTAAATTGCCTGGTCTTCCAGACTTTCTTTTGCATCATGTTTTATATCTCCCACAGCTGAGGAGAAACTTGTCCTTAGTCCACATCCACCAGCAACAACACTCCATTCATATGTTTGATGGCAAGCTTGAGGTGAGAAAAGCATCATACCGCTCACTTGTCATGACAGGGATAGAAGAAGAAAGGCTTCTCAAGCTGTAGGGTACCTCTGCTAATGCACAAAATTTCTCATACAATTCTCATCATGAAGAAGGTACATTTCCATCAAGTTTATTATGGCATGCTAGATTTGGACACTTGAACTATGAAAGCCTTCACTTGTTGAAGAAAAATGGTGTTATTGGTTTGCCTACAATTCCTAGGAAACTTAAGCAATGTGATGCTTGTATTCTAGGAAAGCATAAAAAACAGTCTTTTCATGATTCACATTCCAGAGCACATAGAAAACTTGAACTCATTCATTCAGATTTATGTGGTCCAATCCATGTTCCTTCTGCAAATGGAAATAAATATATGATGACATTTATTGATGACTACACCAGACTGTGTTGGGTTTATTTATTGAAGATTAAATTTGATTCTTTTCAAACATTCAAGAACTTTCATACATGGATTGAAAATGATGCACAATCTCATATTGGCTCTATTCACATTGATAATGGAAAAAAATACACTTCAAATGAATTTCAAAACTATCTTCACCAACATGGGATCAAACATCAAACAATTGTGCCTTATAATCCCCAACAGAATGGAGTAGCTGAAAGAATGAATAGGACAATCTTAAATATGGTGCGCTCCATGATGTTTTTAAAAAATGTAAAAATGATGTTTTGGGCTGATGCAGTTCTATGTGTTGTATATGTAAAGAATAGATGTCCACCTAATGCTATTAGAAACAAGACTCCTTATGAAATGTGGTATGGGCACATTCCTTCGCTAAAGCATCTCAGGGTCTTTGGTTCCACATGTTATGCCTTGATACCAAAGGTACATAGAAATAAACTTGGTGCAAGAAGTTGTAAATGTATCTTCCTGGGGTATTCAAACACCTCCAAAGCATACCATCTCTACGATGAAGTCAATAAAGAGTTTGTTGTATCTAGAGATGTAATCTTTCTTGAATCATCCAAAACTGACAATGTTGTTGAGCAGCAACTTGATCGCTTGGATAGATTCACAAATGCAAAATAATTTCAAGAATTTGATAATCAGATTCCACATATTGAAGGGGGGATTCTTATACTAGATCAACCTTTGGACTCTTCTTCTTAAGCACTCTCTCCCCTGCATGAAACTCCAACAACGGATGATACTTTGAGTGATGTGATTGACAAAATTGGGATACTCAATCTTGATTCAGTCCCAACTCAATCAACAGAGCATCCTGGACAATCTCAGAAAGGTCCCCCAAAGTGGTTGACAAAGACACTTGAAGGTGTTCATCCTGATGAGGTTGGAAAGACAGGAACTAGAAATTCAACCCGGCAAAATGGAGGTGATGTAGATGACTCTGATTCACCTGTTGATATGGATGTTTCTTATGATTGTGAATTGAATTTGTCTACAGATTTTGAACCAAATTCCTTCAAAGAAGTTGCTTCTCATGATGAATGGAAAGAAGAAATGCAAAAGGAGTATGATGCCTTGATAAAGAATGGCACTTGGAAGCTGGTTGATCCTCCATTGGGAACCAAACCAATTGGCTGCAAGTGGGTCTACAAGAACAAGTATAAATTTGATGGCTCACTTGACAAGCACAAAGCTAGGCTTGTGGAAAAAGGTTTTGCACAGAAGGAAGGGGTCAATTATGAGGATACTTTTTCCCCCACAGCAAAATGGGCTACCATCCAGACACTCTTTGCCCTAGCAGCTCAGAACGGTTGGAAAGTCCATCAAATGGATGTAAAAACTGCTTTCTTGAATGGAGATATAAAAGAGAATGTTTTTATGTCCCAGCCTGAAGGATTTGTTGTAAAAGAACATGAACATAAAGTATGAAAGCTTGTGAAATCCTTATATGGCCTCAAACAACCACAATGAGCCTGGTATGAAAAACTAACTGAGCATCTTCTGAAACTCAATTTCAAACATTATGATCTTGATGGTGCAAATTTGTTTGTCAAGAAGGTTTGCAAAACAGTTGTATAGCTTATGGTATATGTAGATGATCTTTTGATGACAAGGAATAATGAGAGCTACATTGCATCCATAAAGAAGGAATTGAGGAAAGGTTTTGAAATGACTGATTTGGGCTATGTTCATTACTATCTTGGTATTGAAGTAACTCAACATCCGAAGTCCATACTCCTTTCTCAAAAGAAGTACATTGGAGATCTGTTGAATAGGTTTGGCATGACTGAATGCAATCCTCTGACTACTCCAATGGAACTAAACTTAAAGCTCACATCCATATAAGGAAAAGAATTTGAGGATGCAACAAAGTATAGATAGCTTGTAGGAAGTCTCAACTACCTAACTACTACTAGACCAGACATTTCGTATGTTGTTGGAATCCTCTCCAGGTTTATGCAAAAGCCTTGTGAGGGACATTGGTCTGCTGCAAAAAGAGTTATAAAGTACTTGAAAGGAACTCAAGATTTTGGAATCAAGTATACACAGGGGGGTGACTTCAGCTTGATTGGATACTCTGATTCAGACTTCGATGGAGACAAAGAAACTAGGGTATCTACTTCGGGTTATGCTATGAGTCTTGGATCAGAAGTTGTCTCCTAGAGATCACGCAAACAATCAGTTCTAGCAGATTCCACAACAGAGGCAGAATATGTGGCAACAGCTGAGGCAACAAAAGAAATTGTGTGGCTCAGGAAAATTCTGGAAGATTTGCAGGTAAAACAAGTACAATCGACTCCACTCATGATTGACAATACCTCGGCAATAAAGTTGGCCAAGAACCCAAAGTTCCATGATCGAACAAAGCACATCAATACAAAATATCATCTCATTCGACATCATGTTGAGGGTAAAACAATCCATCTTCACCATTGTTCCACTAATGAGCATATTGCAGACATCTTCACCAAAGCGCTTGGAAGAGAAAAGCTTGAAATATTCAGAACGATGCTTGGACTCACCAACATCCCTTCAAATTAAGGGGGGCAATGTTGACACCTAATCATAGGGATTGGGTGAACAACTGTAATTAGTGTAAATAAATAATAAAGAAAATGGAGAGTCATCGGGAGATGAAATGAACATTCACTCCCTCTTGTATATAATAATAAACAACCTGAATGAATAATACGATTACATTTTGAGGAGTTACCTCCTGGTCTAACACATCCATCACTCACACATTCTTATCTCTCTCTTCATCTAATAGGTTCGTACACTTGGGCAACTCTCTCTCTCTCTCTCTCTCTCTCTCTCTCTCTCTCTCTCTCACGTGCGACTAGGAGGACAATATTTATGGGCTAAATCACAAAACTGAAATTCCAGAATTTCAAAAAGTTTGACCAGCGTTGCCCGAGGTTTTTTTGACCAGTTTTGACTGCAGTTTTGAGGTCAGAATTTTGATTTCCTTATGCCGCATTGACTGACATAGAAATTGAAATTTTATGGCCAGTTTGACCTGTGTTGAACGTAGACATGTTTGACCATGGAGTTGACTACAGGTTATCTGAGTTGGACCAGAGTTTTTGTGACAATTTTGGGTTGAATTTTACCATTTCTAGAGGCTGATTTACTACCTTTGACCAAGATTCAAAGGAGGCATTTGACTATTGTTTTGACCAGAGTTGACTTTCTTGTTAGGGCTGAATTTTGACTGCAGTTGATTGTAGAATTTAAAAGGGCTGATTTGAATTTGTATTGGCCTAATCAATTTTACTTTTGTACTCTTTCTCAACTGAACTATTTAATAATAATAATATTTGATCAAAGGGTTTTCCCCACATTGGGGATTTTCCCTGGCATCCGCCAAATCCTGTGCTCTCTTCTCTTGGCTTGTCTTCTATAATTTAGTTTTATGTTCTATCTGCATTTACTATCAATGTGATTAATGGTTAATGTAATTTATACTGGAAATAATTGGAGATTGTTATTGGGTTGTTAAAGGAACATTGAAGTAAATTGTGTTAAGCATAGAACATACCATTGTTATCTAAAATTAATATGGTATCAGGGCCAAGTTGAAGACAAAGACCAAACAAGAGTGAGAAAATAAATCGCTAAGGAAAGTTGTTGAAGATAAGAATTTTGAGCTAGCTTTAATGACGATTACATCATACTTCAAATCTAAGGACAAGTGCTATAGGGATTAATGCACGGGTTGTTGTGGCTAGAATACCCTCAAGGATCTTCCCGAGATCTAAGGAAAAACGTTTAGAATAATTGTATTTGCCACAAAGAATCATACATATATCTATACCAGTGCATAATAATCAAAGCGAAAAAGAGATATCACCTTAGTCCTTGGTGCATCCCTGCTGGAGAACACAATGTAGCAAAGTGGAAGACCCTTATGCTAGCTCCCAGATTAGCACCTGCACATAAACAAGACAGAGAGTAATCCTATTATAGCATATAAACTCTGGTAATTAAATAATTCATACATAAATATATAATGCAACATACATCTAATCTACTTATAAGTTATGGTATTATATCAACATGTAAATAAACACTACATCATAACCATTAAGTAGACAACACAACAATAGATCTATATAATTAGATTGAAGAAGAATGATTAAAACCATCTTGGTTGGATCAAGCTTCATCTAGTCCTCAAACTCCTCTCTCTCTCTCAACCTATTTGCAACATAACAATTATATCCCATACAAATTTTCAACAATCATTTAACAACCATTCGACCTTAATCACAATGCCCAAGCCTCCAATATATAGATGATAAGAGGATTATCTATGCCACTTGTCTCATGAGTTCCATTGAGGTAAAAGCTAGGATGTTTCCTCGCTTTATTGCTCTTTCTCTTTCCATGAGACTCTTTTAGGAATATCAATGTCCTTAGTTAGGCCAGAAGTATATGTTTCCTTCTTTTCGGGCTGAGATTTCAGTGAAAAGCAGAGTGTTAGTCAGTCAACCCGCTCTTTGACCTTCAGAATCTCACAAAACTTAGGTAACGCTATCCTTTAGGAAAAAAAGTGAGTTACCCTAGGGACTAATGACCTTGGCTCATACATGGAGAGTGTTATAACTCTTCTTGTCAATTTTTGGGGAGCGTTACCTTGGCAAATAGCCCTGTGAATTAGGTCATGTCTTTAACCAAATTGTCTTTCTCCTCTGAGATGATGAGGAGGTCATTTTCCTATATAACAGATGCCCCCTAAAGTGTGAGGTTAGAGATGAAGACGATGGCCAAAATACTTTATAAATTTTGTTTGGAAAAAGAGAGAGAGGATCGGAGCTTTAGGACTGTAGGAAACTTGAAACAAACCACATATGTCAAAAATATAAAATCATGTCCTGAGTCGGGCATTCCCATGCTCAGTAGCTATGTTAGAGTGATTTCTCAAAAGAGGTATGATGAGCTTGTCCACCGATAAGCACAATGTGGAATTGTTTCATAATATGATCATCCTAACGAGCTGTCTCCGAAAAAAATATACGCAGCTTGGGAGAGGAAACAAGGCTGAGTGATGCAAGCCTCTACCCAAGGTCTTGGTCACCACTTTATCTGAACAACATATTTCTACACATGTGAATAAAGGATTTGATGTTAAACATGTGAGAAATCATCTGATTACCAGTAAATAATGAAAATTGTTAACAGACGCGAGGATGGCCACCAATAATGATGATGGTCTCCAAGATGCGTAGTACAACTGTTACATTTCAATTTGTCACCATGACACTTGATTAGTTTATGGGTTTTTTTACCATTCGTGAACATGTTTGAATCAGCTCCCTTAAAAGTCAAACAACTCAAAATATTTTGAAGTAGATGAGAAATTTGAGAAAAATAGTTGTCACACCTTGTTAAGTTCCACTTGCGCCATTTTCTCTAGAGTTTCCCATGCATGCACTGAAATTGACTCTGAGAACAACGCAGAGTTGTGCTCTCTCTGCCACTATAGACCCACGCAGGTGAATTCTAGAAAGTAAAAATAAAAGGTACATTCTAGAAACATAGTTGGTCGAATATTTCCCACTTGAAAGCTTCTAGGTGATGACTATTCAAACTATAACCCTCAAATGATGCATCTTCATCCCTTTTCTCATGGTAACCTAATCCCTCAATTAAGGAGTCTCATCCTCCTCTTTTGGATTTGAAACTTCCCCTTCTTTGCCTATAAAATGACTAGAGGGTAGAGGGACTGAGGAGGTCAGAACTCAGAGAAGACAAACTTATGTTGTTGGTTTGAGACTGGAAAGTTTGTCATATAAGGAGGAGATTGAAGGCATTTGGGAGGGACCTCACGGCATCAAGGAGAAGGTTGTAAGGCTCCTCTTAATCTTTGATTAATAGAAATGAACACTTTCTCCCATTGATTTGTCTTATTGGAATGTTGAATGGTTTACAATTGTTTATAATGTTTATTAAGGCAAATTCAATTCCTAATTTCCTTGATCATTAGGTTTAGTCATTTGGATTATTATATAACATGTGTTTTTGATCCTTTTATGGTCGATGTTTGCAGGTCTTATCAAGCATTAAAGAGTTGCATCAAATCAAAACAAGGGATCTTCATCGAGCATTTCGTGAAAGAAGAGGCTCATCCATTAGCTTTAATTCTTATAATTCAAATGGGTTTGACTTAGTGAAAGATTTAGTTAAATTGTCTTGCTTATTTCTAGGTTCCATCAAGGATTTAGGGAGATCTCTCTTGTCCGCAAGAGGGATTGTCAGGTGTAACAACAATCTAGCGAGTGTGAAGAATGATGTTGTCGTTGAACACTCGTAGAATCATTCAACTGGGAGCCAATGATGAAAACACCCAATCAAACACAAGGTAACCTTCCACTAATGACTGCAAGTTCCAGGGTACTGATATGTTTTTGGATCTTCTTCCTAGATAGAGTGTTGAAGTCGATAGGAAGAGACATGTCGAAAGGTAGTCAAGACAGTGTCCTACATCATTCGACATGAAACAGGACAAGAATTATTTTTTTTGGAGATAAATTTCGAGTGAAGGGTCAAACAGATGGAGGGCGTGATGGAAGTATATGATCGATGGTTGATACAGGAAGCTTCGGATAGGTGAATCCCTTGAACAATAGAACACATGATACAAAGGTTTACAAGGTAGCTTTAAATTCATGAACACCAAAGAGTGTTATGATACAGGGATGCAAGAACATTGGAGTATATAGGCTAAACTCATATGAGGTAAGGTTCATCTGAGAAGCTGACAAAAAGAGGTTTTCTGAGGGAGTGACATGTTCAAGGGAACGACTCATGCCAAAAGATCCTTCTGAATACATATATTGAGTTACTATGTTGTCTAATTTTCCCCATATGATTAAGTTTAACGAGTCAAGACAGGTAAACTCGGTGGTCTTTTCTTATTTAGAGAGACTGAAAATATCTTAAAGAGAAACTCCAAGGGGGTCCCTTTGTCATGGTTGATAACAGGGTGCGAAAAAGGTTTAATAGTATACCTAGCTACAGTTCCTTTTTTGTAAGTTAGCCTAATGAGTCTGGAAAAAGTGATAAACCTATGCTCAATAGATGTTTGCCTCATTTTCTTATGAGTACAAGGGGATGGAGTAAACTTGATATTATTTGTGAAATTTTTAATGAGTCACACAAAGCAATACTCAACAGATATTCATAAAATTTTAACGAGTCAGATGAAGAAAACTCGATTAGTCTTCATAAAATTTTAACAAGTCAAATGAAGGAAACTCGATACGTATTTTTCAGTTTAACGAGCAAGGAGAAAGAGATAAAAGAACTGCTCAAGTATTTTTCATAAAAAATTTACGAGTCCGAAAAAGATAACTTGGGGATTTTTTCAGTTCAAGAACAAGAATAGGTCCCAAAAAATAAAGTGCTCATATCATCTTCATAGAACTTTTACGCGCCCAAAGACAGTAACTCGGGGATTTTTTGTTTCAAGAACAAGAAAAGGTCCCAAACAATAAAGTTCTCATCTAGAGTCAAACGTGGTTAATTTTGCATTTCAATACTAAAATTTCATCAGAGCATAAGTAAAATTTAACAGCATATCAAAATGGTGTATGATTAACAACATAGGAATGAAAAACATCTATTTAAATGACTAGCTAAGGTGATTCATACCTCTAGAGTGACTATAAGAAGGTTTTGAGGCCTTCATTTTCACTATTTTGAGTTCTGTGAGACTCGTGTTTTGGAGTGAAAGAGTAGATCTTCCCCAAGCGATTGCGAGAAATTTAGGAAACAAGTGATGTGTTGTTTGTTCCAGGTAGATGGCCTAATTTTTATCTTACATTTCAGTACCTTTTTTAGTCAGTTTTGGGGTTAAATTTTGGTTTTTGGGCAAGCCCTAGTTAACTTGGGTGGCTAATGCTATCTCCCAGGGCACGGGGGTGTTAAACGCTCTGCTTTTTCCAAAGGGGTGAGTTAGCATGCCCTATGGGCCTTGGGGGGAAGCGTTAGCCAGCTAGGCGCATGCCAAAGACCCCCTGCTTTCTTTCCCATGGTTTTCTCAAGCTAAAAGATTGATTTATGGGTGGTTTCATGGAGGTTTTGAGCCGAAAACATGAGTATGTGGAGAGAAAGAGCTCATGATAATGAGGAACTACATATGCTAAATGATTTGGCATGCTTAACAGCTTTGCGTAGATGCGGTTTGTCGAATATGCCAGGCTTGACCTGATGAAAGGTCAGGAAGATATCCTTAGCTGGATTATCCAACGGTGGGATGAACAGCAAGGTGTATTTAGGATCAGGGATCATGAGCTCTCGATCGAAGGAGATGGCATTTAATTTCTTACTAGTTTATTGTGTAGAGGTGCACAAGTAAACTTGACTGGAGGTAGAGTGGATCCGAGGACCACCATGGAGTTGGTCCAAACATACTGCAGGCCAGGCAGTGGAGTAGTAAGCAACAGGGTCCCTATTGAGCAGATCATAACTAGGCTGATGAGGGCAATTCTATGAATGATCACATGCTTGGAGGGGTCCAAGATCCAACATGTAGCTACAAAGGCTTAGATGGTACTAGCCATAGACTGCTTACAGCCACAGATATTCAAATGTTGTGAGGGATTCCTTCGCTAGGTGAAAGCAAAGTTGACATCTTGCAAGACTTGGGCCCAAAGAGAGCTTGGGTATAGTACTTTGATTGTGTCCTTTATCCTTGAGAGAGTGCCCGTGATGAGGCCTCATATGTGTCTGGGTCTAGCTGGTCCCATGGAGCCTAGATAGGAGTAATGGGTTTCCCTAGCACCTCGTACTCGAAAGGGACCAATTAGACACTTTTTCAAGGATGACTTCTTGGAGTGGCTCAATGTCTAGATCCTCATGATCGATGATTATGCCTATGCAAGCATGGATTACACAGGAGACCTGGAACTGATTTTTCCACTTGGCACTCAGTGGAGGACACAAGATAAGAGGATTTGATCAAAGTAAAAAGTATTTTTTAACTTTTGAATTTTATGTAATTTTTTTAATTATGGGTGAACAAGTATTGACATGAAGCATTTTCTTGAAACAAATGTGGCACCGGTACATCCTGTAGGCATGCCCCACCATGCCAAGCAGGGTGATTAGCTACCTAGGACTTGAGAAAATACAGTAGCTACCGAAGAGGGAGATGGCACACAGAATCTCCGCAAGGTTGCTAGGAACCTCAAGGGTTTGAGCATGGGTGTGTTGTTGATCTAGATTGTCATTAATGGCAATATGAAGCCGAGGAGATATCAGAGTAGAGATATCAAAGCAGAGAAGAGAAGCAAGTGTAAGAGTGGAAGATTGAGGAGGAGCCACATCAGAGGAGCCATATCGGGAGTATCACATGTAAAGTATGCCCAAGAAGAATAGAGAGGAAGAATTCATAAAAAGAAGAAAAGAGGAACATATCAGAGAAAAGAATATTGGAAGTTGTCACACCGGGAGCGTTATATTGGATCTAGGCATGTAGAAATTAGGATTTCCGTGTGAATGGATGGAAGGATCAGCTGGAAGTAGGCGCAATTGAGTTTTACAATGGAACATAGGAAGATCAAGAATATCTTACTATAACGGAGAATGCAGACTTTTCCTAGAATTCCTAAGGAAAGGCCAAGAAACCAATGAATGGAAATTGATGATGAAGATCAAATCATATCGTTGAAACTGGAGGATGAACAACCCAAATTAACCACTGATAGCATAGTTTCCGTAAGTGGTAAGTGGGTTCATCAGGTGAACTCAATGCTGTAAGTGGTATTTAGGGCTGATCACTCGATACCATTCATCGACTGATGCGTGGCAGGAGAAGGAGAGAGGAAACCGCTTTATCAGGCAGGTAATCCTCGTGCATGTAGCTCACCTGATATCGTTGTCAAGCATTGGATCAAATGCGGTTTTGATCTACAGTGCAAGATCACCGAGAAGCTTTTTTGGTCGGGTGTAATATCAACCATCAGATGGGATGGTAAGATCTACGGTGGAGGATTGATCCGAAAAAGGAAAACATCAAAAAATGTGCATATATGCGGACCCGACTACACCATTGCAATATGATTTAATATATTATCCCATCCTCCATATCACAAGACTCTTGTAAAGCCTTGCCACATTGAAAGTGTCGATGGCGATAATACACGGACCTGAACAGGTTATAGCAAAGAGCAGAAGAGTATATAATATATAGATGCGATATATATGCGGACCCGCTGCACCATTATAAACTGACCTATCGTTATATCACATCTGCCTATTGGAACTCTCATAGCGCAAGTTATAAAGGGTTGTCACCCCTGAACCATCAATTGCGATATGTATGCGAACTCGCTACAACATTATAATACGACCTATTGAAATATTGCATCCATTGAATCGCAATTTTCAAAATAATTAACACTGTCGGACTGCCAATTGTGATTGCGATTGTGATGTGGCATGTGCGACCTCCCTGTTGGTACAGTCTCTCCAATGAAATCCTCCGTAAATAATGAAGTCTAATGTATGAATATTATTAAAGGAAAAAGGACCTCCGTGATATTTTTTTAATAAGCAACATTTCTTTGTATTTATGCTTCTCTTCCTCCTAAACGTGTCCTGTGAGTATTGGAACACTAGAATAGACAGAGGAAGCAATGGATCGGGAAGTTGAAGTGTCAAGCGAGCATAGAAGTTCAAGCGAGCGTTGAGGAAGCTAAAGCTAAAGCGAGCGAAAGGGAAGCCAAAGGTCAGGCGTATCAAGATAAGGAAGCATAGAATTGTCTTTATGTAGTAGTTGCTGGAAAACTGTAAGAAAAAAATGGAGCCGAAGTTCTGGGAGAAGTGGAAGGAACAGGAGGACAGAAGTAAGTCATAGGTCCAGCAGGGTTGGGAGCAAAGAATTACAACCAAATAGATCCAGACAGTTACAGCAGAGGGTTGGAGCCGTTGAGGTTGATGCCTCAAAACTGAAAGGATTGGTGTCTTGGGAGTTGGTGCTCCTAAATTCAAGGTTGGTGCCTTGACAAGACAGAGTTGGTGCTCTGGAAGTTGGAGCCTCACAAAGAGTCCAATTTGGTGCTTGGAAACTGATTGAAACCATATATATATATATATATATATATATATATAGATATATATATATATATATATATATATATATATATTACTTGATTTATTGCAAAGATCACATATAAAAGCATCTATTCCTATTATCTATTTCTGTATTCCAATTATAAATGTTTTTAACTGATAAAAATAATAATTGAAAAGAAATATTGATTCACCCCCCATCAGTATTTCCAACAATTGGTATCAGAGCGGGCTTCCTCATATCAGCCTAACAGCTTGAAGAAGGATTCTTAGCCATGATGAGAAATCAAGAAGTGTCAGGAAGACCTCCTCTGTTGGATGGCACAAATTTTGTTTTCTAGAAAAAGAGAATGCCCTACTACTTAATGTCCCTTGGACCTAAAGTTTGGCATTCAATCTTAAATAAGTACATATCTCCTTCCACTCTTCCAATAGATCAAGACAAGAGGAAAGTCTACATTGCAAATGCAAAAGCCTTAAACTCCATCACTAGTGGAATCACTGATTCTGAATTTACAAAAGTCATGAATTGTAACTTTGCGAAAGGAGTATGGGATAAGCTAATTAGCTTATACGATGGGGACTCCAAAGTCAGGAAGGAAAAGCTTCAAACTCATAGAAGGAAATTTGAAAGTCTGAAAATGGATGATGAAGAAGATATTGCATCATACTTGTTGAAATTTGGTACCAGAGGGCAGGTGGTTCCCTAAGGCTTTGATCTTTAGCCTAGGGAAAAGTGTCCAAAAGAATTTAATTTTTCTCCTAAAGTAACTTTATAATTTTTATAAATTTAAATCTAATTTAAAAGTGATTTTAAGTGATAAAGTTACTAAGTCTAATTTTAAAGTGACTTTTATAAAGTCAATGAAAAATTAGAAAGGAAAAGTGACTTTGGAAATAAATGACTAAGTGGGTCTTCATTAAAGTGGGGTGAATTAAAAAATAAAAAGTGAGATTTAAATGAGCATTTAATCTCAGCCTTAGATCTCAATCTATTTCAGCCATTGGATTTAGGGATCACCCAAAAGTCACTTGGATCAACCAAAAGTCACTTGGGATTAGATTAAAGGAGGAAAAGGAGGAAAAAGTTATTCATTCTTTCATGAGCAGATTGGGAGAAGGAGAGCAAGAGAGCAAGAGAGATTTCTGAGCAGGGAGGAGGAGACAGTAGCTTGGCACACATTCCAAGGCAGCACTTGAGCAGATTTGTACAGCTGGTTCAGCACACAGTGAAAGGAAAATTTTGGCACGATTTTCAAGGAGTGGTTTGCACAAAAATCAAGGAGAAGTTTGTTGATTTTTCTGCACGCAAAACGCGGGCCGTACAACGCATTTATTGCAGTCCATACAGCGCATTTAATATTGGTCGTACAGCAGCATTTAATGCTAAAAGTGGGCATGAAAATCGAGGAGGCCGTTTGTTGTAATTTCCAGTTTGCTGTGAGGCATGGGAAAAGAGATAAGTTGTAAATTTGCTTGCTGATTTTTTGCTGAATATTTCTCACTGTGAAAAAGGCATTTTCAGAAATAAAGAAGAGCTCTCGAACTGGTTTTCCCCAAGAGTTGTAGGGGGTTTTTCTAGGGTCAAGTTGACCAAAAATCTCAGTGTTTAAATGTGTTTTAATGGCTGTTTATTACTACTGATTTTTATTTCTGCAATTTCCAGCATTCTGTAAAATTTCCAGAATTTGTGTTTTCAGCAATATTTATTTTTTCAGCTTGTTAAATGTATGGTTATGGGAAAGGGCATTTAACTACATGGGAGAAATAAGGTGAAACTGGAAACCGGGTGGGAAAACAGAAATTTCTACATGGTATCAGAGCTTGAGTGCTGAAGGGTAGTTTGGGACAGCAAAAGGAAAAATTACAGCTGCTGATTTTTCACTCAGAAAATTCCAGCAAGCTGATTTTTTCATAAACAACAGTTTTATCTTTACTACAGCAGTGCTATTTTTCAGTTTTAGGACAACAGGATGTCATTGGGATTGAGGGTGGAGGATAGGCTGGATGGGCATATAAATTACAGCGTTTGGAAGGAGAGAATGCAGAGTATCTTTGAGGAGGAAGAAGTCTCGGATATCATGGTGCATACCACACAGAACCCTGTTGTTGTGGCTACTGATGCTACTCAGTTGGCTGCTTATAATAAAAAGAACAACAAGGGTAAGAGGCTGATTCTAGACGGAATCAAAGACCATTGCATTCCTCATGTGAGAGGAAAGAGCAATGTCCATGAGATGTGGACAACATTGTCCAATCTCTACCGGAGTACCAATGAGAACCGGAAGATGGTCCTGAAGGAGAAGTTAAATAACATTAAGATGGGTAATGATAATGCAGCTAGATATCTCACAAAGATTACTAATGTGAGAGATGAGTTAGCAGTGATTGGAGAGGCCATTCCACCCGCTGAGTTGGTGTGGATTGCAGTGAATGGCCTCCCCCGTTCATGGTTGAACTTTGCTGATGGGTTTTGCGCACGTGAGACACTTCCCACATGGGAGAGGTTTTGGGATGATTTCATTCAGACAGAGATTAGGAAAGGTCAGCTTGGGGCAGCCAAGCCAGTTGAGTAGGATGAGGATGTAGCACTGGTGGCAGGAGGCAAGAAAGGCAAAGGGAAGAAGTAGGCTTCCACAAGCAGTGGTGGGGGCAAAGGCAAAGGTAAAGGTAAACAGAGGAACACACAGAAGGACTATTCCAAGGTGAAGTGTTGGAATTGTCAAAAGATGGGACACTATGCAGTTGTGTGTCCGGAGAAGAAGAAGAAGAAGGGGAAGAACCAGGACGTGGCAGCTTCAGCAGAGATTGAGGACTTTGCAGGTCGTTTTGACTGGGAGTTTACATGTGAGTCCTCTAGTGCAGGATCACCTACCACACAGGTTCAAAGGGAGCATGCTTTTCCCTTGATTAGCGGAGCATCTTCAGGTATCTAGTATGTGGACAGTGGGGCTTCACGTCATATGACAGGAGTCCGTGAGTACTTCTCAGAGCTTTCAGAGAGTGGCACTGATATTGAGGTAGTACTCGGTGATGACAGAGTTGTTAGAGCAGTCGGGGTGGGGACACTGACATTTCAGAGGGATTCCAAACCTCCCTTGAAAGTGTCAGATGTTCTTTATGTGCCAGGGATGAGGAAGAACCTCATATCCGTCTCAGCTTTGGAGGACAGAGGATATGTTAAAATTGGCAACCAGGGAAAAACTTCATGTGGGTCATATTATTCATGGCTGATAATATTTTTATTAGATTCCTCTCGTTGAGAGGTGTAGGATTGATATAAAAATCATCCGATTCCGATAAGTATTCATGTAGATATGAATTTATTTTGATTATGGAATTATTATCAAGCCGACCTACAACTCATGTAGGCTCAGAAGCCCAACAGTCGCATCTATTCACCCACCAACGTTGTGTATAAATATAAGAGGACTTTTCCTCATTTGGACTCACTCATCTCATCACATCTCTCTCTCTCTACTACGCAGAAATGAGTCTTTTCTCTACTGCGCTGAAATGGGTCTCTCTCTCACACATGTGAAGCCGGAAACTGCTGAAACTGAAGCTGCAATGGCAGAAGTAAAGATTGACTTGCGTGGCCTAGAAGATCTCCTCTTTGGAACTACGTTGTAGGTTCATCTGAACCTCCTCTAAAAGCCGCAAATTTTGGTGGTGGAATGAAGTCAATCCGACGAACGGTTTGCAAGATATCGTCTGCCCTAGTTTGATAATGAAGCCGCTAATGCTTATGTTGTTGATCTAGGTTTTGCTACTGCTAATATGAATCAGATTTATTGTACTATTTCTCTTTGTTGAATTATTGAAGATAAAAGAAGATTTGATCAAAGGGTTTCCCCACACATTGTGGGGTTTGTCCCTGGCTAGCCGCCACATCTTGTGTCTCTTGTCTTGGCTTGTTTTCTATTGATCGTTTAATGTTCTATCTGCACTTTACTTTATGTACATGTGATTGCTAATCGGTGGAATATAATAAGAAAAAGAAGTGAATTGTTATAAGCATAGAACATACCATAACTTAACATGGTATCAGAGTTGAGGTGAAGACAAAGCCCGAGCAAGATCAAGAGCAATCATTGAAGAGAATATTGGCAAGGCTATCCTAAAAGAACTATGGGGTCCTCAACACTCTTTCCTGCCGAAGACAAGCTCCGTGAGAAAGCTGACTATCATGGATGGAAGATGTCTATCGATCTAACCCTTGAGAATCAAGGAGTGTTGGATCATGTGAGAGGCAATATTGTTGAACCTCCATCAAATGCATCCGCTGCTGCATGGAACAAATGGAAAACCGAAGAAGTCAAAATAGAAGATCATCCGGGACTCTATCAACTAGCACTTGGTGGCCTACATCTCTGAACTGGACACCTCCAAGGAAATCTACAATAGACTGGGAAATGGAAGTCACGACTCTTGGAGGATTACCATCCAAATGGTACGTGTTCAGGACTACTCTTCTGAACTATAATGTAATTCCTAGTTTTGAGGAATTAATGGCTAGATGCATTCAAGAAGAAACAAGGGAAGAAGAGCAAGAAATGCCCATGCCTAAAGGTCCTCCTGCTGGCTTTTCTTCTCATGCTAAGAAAAGAAATAATTTCAGGACTAAATCAAAAGGAAAGGCTAGACCTAAGGGTGGAAGAAAAGGACGATGTTACATCTGCGATAAAGCAGGTCACTATGCAAGGGAGTGCCCTGATAGAAAGGACTCACACCGGGACGATGATCAAAATCCCTCTGATGGAAAATCAAAGGAATGACAAATTCAACAGCAAAGGTAAGAGGAGAGCTGGGGATCGAGGAAGAGGACAACCATTCAAGAAGGCTAGAAAGTCCAAGATGTATTAAATGCACCTGACCTCAAAAAGAACCTAGTGTCCATCTCGGCAATGGAAGACAAAGGCTACAAGGTAACCTTCAGCAATGGCAAGGTATGTATATGGAAAAATAATGTTAAAGATGCCTTTACTCTTGGGTTTAGTGTTGATTCATTATATCAGGTCGATGGAAGTCCACTAGGTTTCATGTCTTGTGACACAACTCTTCAGTCCGAACTTTGGCATTAGAGGTTTGCCCCCCTTCATTATAAAGCTATACTCGGTGTAAGACAAATGGTGACCAGGATGCCCGAATTCTGAGTAGAGAAAGAAGGTGTATGTCTGGGATGTGCCGAAGGAAAGCTCAAAAGGGGACCATTCCCCTCAAGCCAAAGTAAGACCTCTGATATATTACAATTGGTTCCCTCAGCCATATCTGAGGTTGGCATTAAGAGGGAGACTACTACACCACATACTCCTGAGCAGAGTGTGGTGGGAAGAAAGAACCGCACGATGATGGAAGCTGTCCGGGCCATGCTACATGATCAAAGACTTCCAAAGTTTCTATGGGCTGAAACTACAATCACCACCGTATATTTACAAAATCGATGCCCTCATCAAGCATTGGGTTCCTAAACTCTTGAAGAAATGTTCACCACCAGTCAAATGGAAGTCATGATTAGTCATGATGTCACCTTTGACAAAGATATGGCTCTCAGCAAGGTGGACAATCTGCTGACTTTGAGTAGCTCTCAAGAAGCCGACACTAGGGAACCGAAAGAAAAGGATGATGAATCAATGCCTGATGTAGAACAACCCATGGATCTGATTGATTCTCATCCACATGAGCCTTCCTCTTCTAGGAAGAGGCCTTCATGGCTTAGGGAGATACTTGATGATGCTGAAGGACATGTTGCACCCTGAGGAACCTTCCATCATAGTAAGAAACTTAACATGTATCAGGGATACCTGGCCATCATGAGCACGATCATACAAAATGAACCTTCATCATTCTCAGATGTCAACAAGCATTATCTATGGAAGGATGCTATGACCATAGAATATGAGTCTATTATGGAGAATGATGTCTGGGAAGTAGTTCCCAGACCCTAGACAAGACAATTGTTACTTCAAAATGGCTTTACAAGATAAAGCATGCAGCAAATGGAAGTATGGAAAAGTATAAGGTTCATTTTGTTGCTCGTGGTTTATCCCAGAAGGAAGGTATAGACTATGATATTTGCACCTGTTGCCAAATATACGACCATCCGCTTGATAATAGCCCTTGTGGCTTCACAAGGATGGAACCTAGATCAGATGGATGTCAAGATCGCGTTCTTGCATGGTTCTATCAAAGAAGAGGTCTATGTGGAGCAACCTGAAGGATTTGAGATTTATGATTGAAAATCTCATGTATGCAGGTTGAAGAAGGCTCTCTATGGGCTGAAACAAGCACCCCGAGCATGGTATGAGAGGATCGATAGCTACTTGATGAAGTTGGGATTCACTAGGAGTGAAGCCGATCCTAACCTTTACTTTAAGGTTGAAGATGACAAGCCTATCATACTGGTGTTGTATGTGGATGACCTCTTTCTAACAGGTGCAAACCCTCTCATTCACAAATGTAAAAGGGAGATGGCTTCTGAATTTGAAATGAAGGACCAAGGACTTGAAGTGTGGCAGAAGCCAAGGGAAATTTTCCTATCTCAAGGAAAATATGTGGTAAATATATTGGAAAGATTCGGTATGATGGACTACAAGCCTGTGACTACCTCGAGGATCTTAACTTTTAGAAGTTATATGGTAGTGATGTCGGACCAGACTTGGGAAATGCCTCTGAGTTTCAAAAACTCATTCGCATTGATGTTCTTGGGAAACCTCCGTCCGAACATATGCTTTGCAGTTAGCACTGTGAGCTCATATTTGGTTGAGCTCACTGCATTGATGCCAGGAATCTTCTGAGATGTCTTCAGGAAACAATCTCTCATGGATTAAGATACACTGTCAGAGATGTGAGACTACTTGGATATACTGATGTTGATTGGGCAGGTAGTGTGGTGGATCATAAGAGCACTTCCAGGTGTTGTTTCACCTTGGGATCTGCTTGTATATCCTGGATGAGCAGGAAGCAGAAGTCGGTGGCTTTGAGCACCGCCGAAGCAGGATATATTGTTGCTAGCATGACCTCGTGTGAGGCAGTCTGGTTACGAAAGCTCTTCAGTGAGTTGTTTGGATTTACATTGGATACCACTGTGATTCTCTATAACAACTAGAGGTGGGATTCGATTATTGAGGAATCCCGTATTCGTCGATTGCTCCAGCAGATAGACATCATCTGGGATATGGTAAGTTGATGAGAAAGGAGGCTCCATCACATTAAGATGATGTACAGGTTGATACACCTTGTCAAAGCCCCGAGGAAAGATCTAATCTGTGATTTTCCCGACTTGGAGTCGGTAAGAAACCCTTGTACAAGGGTCCTGCATGTTGCATACATTGACCTCTGGGAGCTCTGAGGGCTTGCGGTTATTACTGGAGCAACATACGACCACAGGGTGACTCACCCTCCCCTAGTGGTGCGCACTGGAACAAGAAGATTCGCTCTCTTGTGGGACAAGATGATTCGCTCTCTTGTGGAATAGGATGATTCTCTCTCCTGTGTAGCAGGATGATCAGTTCTCCTCTGAGGCCTGGATTGATGTGTTCTCCATGGTGATTGTAGCAGGATTGATGTGTTCTCCTGTGAGGACAGGATTGATTATTTCTCCTGTCGAGGAATCCTACCCATGCAGTCTGGGACTCATGGGAAGTACCTCTCATCTGATCAATGAGCAAGGAAATGAAGTTAGGGACCATAGTAGTACCGATCGACGCATTTTTGTATCTACCATACTCCCTACGCTAGGATGACCTCCATTGATCTAGGATCAATGATACTGGTCTGGGACCAGTGGTAGGAGTTGTACCATACTATGACGCTGACTTTAGGTCGGTTGAGACTGGTCTGGGACCAGTGGTACATACTCCGAGATTGACTTCATGTTAGTGCAGTACTGATCTGGGACCAGTGAGAGTGGTACATACTATGACGCTAACTTCGGGTCGGTTGAGACTGGTCTAGGACCAGTGGTACACTCTCTGAGACTGCGATACTGGTCTGGGACCAGGGTAGGAGTGGTACTTACTATGAACTTGACTTCGGGTCGGCTGAGACTGGTCTGGGACTAGTGGTACACACTTTGAGACTGACTTTGAGTCAGTGGAGGATGATACTGGTCTAGGACCAGTGGAGTTGTACTCATTATGACGCTGACTTCGGGTTGGTTGAGACTGGTCTGGGACCAGTGGTACATACTCTGAGACTGACTTTGAGTCAGTATGATACATCCTCGATCATTTCTTCTTCTTCATAATTCGGATAAAAGCAGAGTAGAATAGAACAATGCAAGAGCAGACCAGAACAGAGAAAAACAGTACAGATCAGTGCAGGGCAGAACAAGACAAAGCAGAACAGGCAGAATAGAACAGAGCAAGGCAAGGGTCAAGCTGTACAGGGCAGTGCATTTGATGTATGAATAGTAACGACCGATAGACAAATTGCAGATGAAGTTCTCCATGGTTGAGAGGGAGTGTTAAAATTGGCAACCAGGGAAAAACTTCATGTGGGTCATCTTATTCATGGCTGATAATACTTTTATTAGATTCCTCTCATCGAGAGGTGTAGGATTGATATAAAGATCATTCGATTCCGATAAGTATTCATGGAGATATGAATTTATTTTGATTATGGAATTATTATCAAGCCAACCTACAACTCATGTAGGCTCAGAAGCCCAACAGTCGCATCTATTCACCCACCAACGTTGTGTATAAATATAAGAGGAATTTTCCTCATTTGGACTCACTCATCTCATCACATCTCTCTCTCTCTACTACGCAGAAATGAGTCTTTTCTCTACTGCGCTGAAATGGGTCTCTCTCTCACACATGTGAAGCCGGAAACTGCTGAAACTAAAGCTGCAATGGCAGAAGCAAAGATTGAATTGCGTGGCCTAGAAGATCTCCTCTTTGGAACTACATTGTAGGTTCATATGAACCTCCTCTAAAAGTCGCAACTTTTGGTGGTGGAATGAAGTCAATCCGACGAACGGTTTGCAAGATATCGTCTGCCCTAGTTTGATAATGAAGCCGTTAATGCTTATGTTGTTGATCTAGGGTTTGCTACTTCTGATATGAATCAGATTTATTGTACTATTTCTCTTTGCTGAATTATTGAAGATAAAAGGAGATTTGATCAAAGGGTTTCCCCACACATTGTGGGGTTTGTCCCTGGCTAGCTGCCACATCTTGTGTCTCTTGTCTTGGCTTGTTTTTTGTCGATCGTTTAATGTTCTATCTACACTTTACTTTATGTACATGTGATTGCTAATCGGTGGAATATAATAAGAAAAAGAAGTGAATTGTTATAAGCATAGAACATACCATAACTTAACAGGATATGAGGTACTGTTTAGGGGAGGACAGGTGTTGATGTATCCCAGGGGCACTCCAGCTGATTCAGCTAGAGTGATAGGTGTACGCCATGCAAAGGTGTACAAGTTTGCATTCCAGCCCCTTTTGGCATTGAGCAGTAGTACCGATAGCAGAGCTAGCAATTCTGAGTTGTGTGAGATTTGGCACCGCAGGATGGGACATATGTATCATGGAGCCTTGAGGACATTGCGGGAGATCACTACAGGTGTGCCAGATTTCAGTACTGATCACTTTGATACTTGCAAAGGTTGTGCGATGGGCAAGTTTGCCAAATCCCCTTTTCCCAGCAGTGACAACAGAGTAACTGGGATACTTGATTTGATTCATTCCGATGTGAGCGGTCGAATGTCTCATGTTTCCTTAAGTGGATATGAGTACTATGTTTTATTCATTGATGATCACTCTAGGAGGAGCTGGATTTATTTTTTGAAGACCAAGAGTGAGGTCTTCAAGCGATTTCAGGAGTTCAGATCTCTTGTGGAGACACAGACAGGTCGAAAGATCAAGTCCCTGAGGTTGGACAATGGAGGAGAGTACACCCTTGGACAGTTTGTTGACTATTGTGCGGAGGCAGGCATTAGGAGGGAGTTCACTGTTCCTTACAACCCCCAGCAGAATGGGGTTGCGGAGAGGAAGAACATATCCATCATAGGGGTTGCCAAAGCCATGTTACATGATCAAGGGTTGCCATTGTTCTTGTGGGCAGAGGCCTGCAACACAGTTGTTTACTTGCAGAACAGGAGTCCGCATCGTGCCTTGGGGCACATGACTCCGGAGGAGGCTTTCTCTGGGAAGAAGCCTGATATTGATCATCTTCATATCTTTGGATGCATTACATACTCCTATATACCCAAGGAGAAGAGGACCAAACTAGAGCCCACCGCAGAGAAGGGTATCTTTGTGGGCTATAGTGAGACCTCAAAGGCCTTTCGGATTTACATTCCTGCACAGAGGAGAGTTGTTGTTAGACGGGATGTGAAGTTCGAGGAGGACAGGGCCTTTAGGAGGTCACGGGAGTTAGAGTATCTAGATCAGCCAGACCCTCAGCAACAGTTGAGTCAGTCGCAGGGATCCAATGGGTAGCGATCAGGAGGATCTGGAGGTACATCTATGAGGATGTTAGGTCCATCAGTGAGCAGTGGCTCGCCGAGCCAGAGGGGTGGTGCTCAGGGCAGCATGCAGAGCAGTTCACAGAGCAGTTCACTAGGGAGTCCACTGATGGATAGTTCACATGGTACCTCAGCTTCTACAGGTTCAGGTGCAGGCAGGAGGACAGAAGATAGACAGTCAAGAGTTCAGGCTCCTGATGATGATGAGGAGGAGGAGTTTCATTCTCCGGTGGGAGAAGTGCGCTCAGGGAAGAGGAAGCCCAAGTGGCTTCAGGACACCTTGAGAGATGCCTCATCTGTTACTGAGCCGAAGAGGCCGGTCAGAGAGAGTAGACCACCTGAGAGGTTTTGTAGCTATATGGTGATGGTTACTAGCATCCTTGACTCTGAGCCTTCTAGCTATGAGGAGGCAGCTAGCCAGCAGGTCTGGAGAGAGGCCATGCAAGAGGAGTATTCTTCTATCATGAAGAATGATGTTTGGGAGGTGGTGTCGAGGTCTCAGGGCAAATCTGTGGTTACTTCCAGATGGCTTTACAAGGTAAAGCATGCTACAGATGGCAGGATTGATAAATTCAAAGCAAGGTTTGTGGCTAGAGGGTTCTCCCAGGTAGAGGGAGTTGATTATGAGGAGACCTTCGCTCCCGTGGCTCGATATACTTCGATGCGCTCCATTATATCGATAGCAGCAGAGATGGGTTGGAAGATCCACTAGATGGATGTGAAGACTGCATTTCTCAATGGCTTCATACAGGAGGAGGTGTATATTGAGCAGCCACAGGGCTTTGAGGTGCATGTGAAGGAGTCCCATGTGTGCAGACTGAAGAAGGCCCTTTATGGCCTGAAGCAAGCTCCCAGAGCTTGGTACTCCAGGATAGATACATATTTGCAAGGGATGGGTTTCACAAAGAGTGAGGTAGATCCGAATCTTTACTTTATTGTGATTGGTGAGGAGCCTCTCATTCTGGTGTTGTATGTGGATGACTTGGTCATTACAGGTGCAGAGAGACTCATAGAGCACTGCAAGAGAGATCTTGCGACGAAGTTTGAGATGAAGGACATCGGCTTGATGCATTACTTTTTGGGCTTGGAGGTGTGGCAGGAGGAGGGGCATTTCTTCCTGGGGCAGGGGAAGTATATTGTGGACATCCTTAGTAGATTCCACATGGAGGATTGTAGACCCATGTCGACACCGATGATCACCAACTGGAAGAAGCTTCATGCTTCGGATTCTGAGTTGGTGGATCCCACATTCTACAGGCAGTTGATTGGTTCCTTGATGTATTTGGTCAACACTAGACCAGATAACTGTTTTGCAGTCAACACGATGAGTCAGTTTATGTGTGAGCCTAGGAAAGTTCACTGTGTGGCTGCAAAACACATTTTGTGGTACTTGCAGGGGACAGTGGATTATGGTATGTACTACATGCAGGGAGATGGAGTGAGATTGGCAGGATACACTAATTCTGATTGGGCAGGTTTTGCTTCTGATAGGAAGAGAACTTCAGGGTGTTGTTTTGGGTTGGGTTCAGCAGTAGTGTCATGGTTCAGCCGGAAGCAGCAGTCAGTAGCACTGAGTTCAGCGGAAGCAGAGTATATGGCAACCAGTCTAGCTAGTTGTGAGGCTATCTGGCTTCGCAAGATGTTGTTTGGCTTATTTGGTCAGCCGTTGATACCTTCAGTGATTTACTGTGATAATCAGAGTTGCATTAAACTCACAGAGAATCCAGTATTTCATGACAGGTCAAAGCATATTGGGATCAGATATCATTTCATCAGAGACTATGTTCAGAAGGGAGCTGTGGAGCTTGAGTATATTTCCACTGATGAGCAGGTTGCAAATATTCTTACCAAAGCCTTACCATGGGGCAAGCATGTCTACTTCAGAGACAAGATGGGTGTGGTGAGGAACACCTTCCTCGGTAAGAGGGAGTGTTGAAATTTGGTACCAGAGGACAGGTGGTTCCCTAAGGCTTTGATCTTTGGCCTAGGGAAAAGTGTCCAAAAGAATTTAATTTTTCTCCTAAAGTAACTTTATAATTTTTATAAAGTTAAATCTAATTTAAAAGTGACTTTAAGTGATAAAGTTACTAAGTCTAACAAGAAGTTTCAGGAAGACCTCCTCTATTGGATGGCACAAATTTTGGTTTCTGGAAAAAGAGAATGCCCTACTACTTAATTTCCCTTGGATCTAAAGTTTGGCATTCAATCTTAAATAAGTACATATCTCCTTCCACTCTTCCAATAGATCAAGACAAGAGGAAAGTCTACATTGCAAATGCAAAAGCCTTAAACTCCATCACTAGTGGAATCACTGATTCTTAATTTACAAAAGTCATGAATTGTAACTCTGCGAAAAGAGTATGGGATAAGCTAATTAGCTTATACGACGGGGACTCCAAAGTCAGGAAGGAAAAGCTTCAAACTCATAGAAGGAAATTTGAAAGTCTGAAAATGGATGATGAAGAAGATATTGCATCATACTTTCTATGAGTAGCTGAAGTGGTCAACTCTCTTAAAGGATTGGAATAAAACATTGAAGAAAGCACCATTGTTCAAAAGGTCTAAAGATCTCTCCCAAATATATTTGACTCCAAAGTAAGTGCCATAGAAGAAATGAAGGATCTAGATACTCTCAATATGGATGAACTCCATGGAATCCTCATTGCTTATGAGATGAGAAAAGGTTGCCCAAGTTCCAAAGATGCAGCATTCAAGGCCTCAAAATCAAAAAAGGGGAAAGAAAGGAATCTCAGTAGTGATGACTCCGATGTTGAATCCGAATTGGCGCAATTTGTAAGAAGGCTGAAGAAAGGATCTAACCTAAAAGGTAAATACCCTCTTATTTGTTTCAAGTGTGGAAAAATAGGTCATTTTGCTGCAAAATGTCCTCATAAGCATGATAGTGCTGATGAAGAAAATTTTAGAAGGATGGTATACAAAAAGAAAGGGTTCAATAAGAAGAATTTCCTCTCTAAGCAAGATGAGTCTGATGAAGATGAATTTGTAGTCATCAAAAATAAATCAACTAACTAGTTCCCTCACCGCAAAGGAGGTAATGAAGAATTAGATGAAGAAAATGACCATGCTGGAAGCCAAGAAGTATTATTCATGACATTCACAAATGATGATGACTCAGGGCTAGATGGAAATGTAGATGAATTGTTAAAAAGTTCCATTGAATAAAATAAGAAATTACGGAATAAAATCATTTCTCTCAAGGTAGAAAACAAGGAAACAAAAAGAAGGGAAGGTCTCTTGAAAAATAAGCTAAAAGAAAAAGAAGAAGCTTGTGAAGAACGTGAAGCTGAAATAGTATCTCTGAGGAAGGAATTGGGGCAAGTTAAAAATGGTTGGAAAAGCTCTCAAATACTTGACACTATCCTAAATAATCAAAAGCCTCAACATGACAAATCTGGAATAGGTTTTAAAGGAGAATCATCAAGTACTAAGAATAATGCAAAAAGCTATGTCGACGTACTTTCCAGCAACACAAAAGAAGAAATATTATTTCATCAAAGGCTCATCCCAGATCCAAAGAATGAAGAGAGAGTAACTCCAAGGAAGAATGTTGATTCGAATCATGGATGTTACAACAGATACAAATAGTATTTCATCAAAGGCCCATCTCAAATCCAAATAATGAAGCGGGAGTAACTTCAAGGAAGAATGTTGATTCAAATTATGGCTATTACAACAGGTACAAAACTATCTTTTTTGGGCATTATTTCCATTGTAAAAATTTTGGTCATCAAGCAAGACATTGCATGGCTCGTAAGAATGACACAATAAAATTGAAGGATCAAATAAACAAACCATATGGCCCCAAAGGGCAAGTACAAATCAATACCTACAATTCTTTTGATCCCTTGGAAAAAATTGATCTAATTTCTCATTATGTAATAATAATGGACACAATGAAAAAAATTGCCCACTCAAAAGAGGAAAAGCAAGAAGTGACAATCCCAACACAGATAAATGTGTCCTAGCTCTATGTGTTCAAAATAATGAAAATCATTGGTTCGTGGATGGTGGGTGCTCCAAACACATGACAGGGGACAAAGGGAAGTTTGTCTCATTGAACAAAAAGGAAATGTATCCTTTGGAAGTGGATCTGCCAAAATTGCTAGAAAAGGAATTGTTACTCTTATTAATGGAAAAGGAAAAGCTCAAAATGCTTTGCTAGTAAACAGGCTCAAACACAACCTCCTGAGTGTTAGCCAAATCTGTGATCAAGGACATAATGTTGTCTTTAGCACCAAAGACTATGAAATAAGGAAATCTTCCTCAGGGGAACTTGTGGCGAAAGGGGTTAGAACACCATACAACATCTATATTTTGAACAAGATTCAAGAAGATAGATGCTACTTAAGTCAAATAGATGAAAGTTGGTTGTGGCAAAAGCGACTTGGACATACAAGCTTCGATAACTTGATCAATATCAGCAAGATTAAAGCAGTACGAGGCATTCCAAAGTTATTCAAACCAAATCAAGGAGTATGTGGCTCATTTCAACATGGAAATCAAACTAGAACAAGTCACAAGACCAAGGAGTTCTCTACATCAAAGCCTTTGGAGATCATTCATGTTGATTTATGTGGACCAACTAGAACTCTGGCACTCCAAGGAGAAAGGTAATTTGCTTTATTTGTTGATGACTATACTAGAATGATCTGGGTATATTTTATAAAATATAAATCCAAAGCATTTGAGATTTTTAAGAATCTTAAAGCTCTTGTGGAAAATGAAAAGGACTCTAAGATTAAGTGTCTCAGAATAGATAGAGGAGGAGAATTCACATCAAAAGAATTTTATGAATTCTGCAAAATACATGGAATTAAAAGAGAACTCTCAGCTACCAGAACACCAAAGCAAAATGGGGTAGTTGAAAGAAGAAATCAAACAGTTTAGGAAATGGCAAGAACAATGTTAACAGAAACTAACTTGAAAACAAAATTCTAGAAAGAAGAAGTCGGGACAGTTGTCTATACATTGAATCAAACTCAATTGAGACCAAGTAATGAAAAGACTCCTTATGAGACAACATTATAAGGAAACGGAGAGTTGGGAGGCGGAAAAATCGTGCAGAGTTCTGATACATGCAGAATCGGACCCTAATGGCGGCCCGCAGAGGAGGGAGCTCTACTCCTTCCTACAAAGATTTTGTGGCTAGCAGAGACAAATCCCATCTAAGTAATGTCAGAGGCACAGGGGAAGAAGAAAGCAGAAATAAGGAAAAGGAGACAGATGGGGCAGAATCAAAGGAAAAGAGTAACACAAAGGACAAGGAAGAAGAAGACAAAAACCAGGGAGGAAAATAAGAGGATGTTAAACAAAAGGGACCATGTAGACCCAGAGCAAACATCACTCCGAGAGTAGTTTTAAATAATCTGGCACTGCAGGAGCACAGGGAACATATGGAAACTTACGCCATCATTTGCAAATTCATGGGAGTATGTCCCACTGAAAAAGCTTTGCAAACCTAGATAAAATATCATTGGAAACCTAAGGGCAACATCGATCTTCACCTTAGTTTAAAGGGTTTCTTTACAGTGGTGTTTACAAACATCGAAGACAAAGATAGAATATTCGAAGGAGGGCCCTACTTTTTTGCAACAGCAGGCCTCTATATGCAGCCTTGGGTGATGAACTTTGTTCCAGAGAGGGAAACTTTCACTATAGTTCCTGTTTGGGTAAGGCTTTTTCCTCTACCCCTGGATTATTGGAAAAATGAATCACTTGTGGCTATAGGAACTAAACTAGGTCATTTTATCAAAGTCGCAGAAGACACCATAAGGGGTAAATATACTTCCTATGTAAGGATTTGTGTGGAGATGGACCTTTCAGGAGCTCTACCAGATGAAGTTATCTTGGAAGTCTTCGATGAGGAATGGGTGCAAATGGTATACTATGAGCATATTCCGTTCAGATGCCGTAAATGCCACGAACATGGGATTTTGATCAGAGATTTCCCTCTTAGTAAAGAAGAAGACAAAAGTAAACTAAAAGAAAAGAAGGACACTGAATTCTTTCTGAAAGTATCAAGTAGAGGAAAAGGAATTAAAAAAGAACCAAAGCAACAACATAAAGAGGGACAAAAGGCCAGTCAAAATAAATTCCAAACTTTGGTTGAGATGGAAGACATGCCAAACGAAAACCAGACTATGGAGAAAGACCCTAAGGAGAAGGAGAAAGGGGACAACAACACTCCAGTACTAAATACTAATGACGAGGAAGAAACCATGATGAATGAAGCAGAGCTATAAATGGACCAAGAAATGACCCAGAGTGAAACAGATCTGGAGCATCATGAACTACAGGAAATTCTAGATAAAGAAAACCTAGATCTAGAAGGATTTCTACAACAGGGAACCAGGGTGGGGATAGATTCATTACCTCAAGATGAATGCAATATAATACAGCAGTTGTTTCTATGGAAAACCCAGGAAAAGGAGGCAGTTAAAGAAAGAAACAGCGATGGGCAGGAATACAGAGGTGTGAAAACAATGAAATCAAATTCAGTTTTAGCAACCAGAAATGCAAGTAAGAAACGAGGAAGAAAGAAGCAGAAGGAGCTATTAATGGAGTGTGGGAAGCTGATGATAGATTCAGGTAAGATGAAAGACCTGACTAGTTACTCCTTCACAAATATTTAATTATGAAGTTTACATCTTGGAATATAAGAGGTCTGGGTAGTAAAAGAAAGCAAAGAATGCTCAGTTTTAGAATGAAACAAGATATGCTGGATATGATCTTCATATAGGAAACGAAGAGTTCCATTCAGAAAATAAAAGAAATCCATTGCAAATGGCTTCACAGATTTGAGTTTTTAGAAGTTAAAGTAGATAACACAGGGGGGGGCATTCTCACTCTCTGGAACCCTCAAACAGTTAGAGTATTAGATGCAAAGGCATCCAGAAACTACTTATTAGTAGTCATTCAACCAGTAGGGGTTTCTGAAACCTTCCTAGTCACTAATGTTTATGGTCCTCAAAGATTAGAGGATAAACTCAGATTTCTAGAATCCCTCACTGATCTCAGGAACAGACAAAATGGCATCCCCTGGATCTTGGGAGGGGATTTTAATATGATAAAATCTCTTTCGAAAAAGAAAGGAGGAACCAGAGTGCTAAACAAAGACTTGTTAGCATTTCAAGCATTCATAGAGAACTTGAAAATGGTTGAATCAGACGCAGAAAATGGCCTTTTTACTAACAACAAGAGAGGAGGGGTAGCCCAAGTAGCCTCCAAGTTAGATAGGTTCTTGGTATCCTAAGAGCTTATGCTTATAAATAATGAAATTACAGAAAAAAATTCTTCCCTTTAGTGGCTCAGATCACTGGCCGATTCAATTGGAAATTAAGGGTTTGGATTCTCCAAGGAACAGACCCTTCAGATTCGAAAACATTTGGATCTCCCACCCGGATTTCTTGAGTAATATCAAAGAATGGTGGAATGAGGACTTACAAATCCAATGTTCTAAAATGTTTCTCCTTCATAAAAGACTAAATCATATCAAGAGTAGACTCAAAGATTGGAATAAGAAGGATTTCGGAAACATTTTTGTGAATAAAAAAATTGTGGAAAGCAAAATTCAGGAACCCAACCAGGAGCTGATCCAAGAAGGCTTTAACTATGAGAAAAATGAACAGTCTGACAAACTGAACCATGAATGGGAAAACCTATGTAAACAAGAGGAAATATTCTGGAGACAAAAATCTAGAGTGCAATGGCACAAAGAAGGAGAGCGTAATACGATCTTTTTTCATAGATCCACCATGGCCAACAGGGCATTCAACAGAATCTCGACAATAAAGGATAAAAAGGGAGAGACTCAGGACACATAAGGAAATTGAAAAGGTGATTGTCAGCATTTTCGAGACATTTCACGAGAAAATAGTCCAGACGTGGAGGATTCAATAAAGGAAATCACAAGATATATCCCTAAGCTGGTGTCTAGAGAGGACAATATCAACCTAAACAGACCAGTCACTGAAGAGGAGGTTAGCGAAGTCCTCAAAGATATGCAGAATGGCAAAGCACCAGGCCCAGATGGTTTTAATGTGGATTTCTTCAAAGCTTGTTGGGATATAGTAAAACTGGATATTTTAAATGTTGTTGAGGATACCAGGGGTAGTAAAACTATCCTAAAAGCCCTCAATACCTCCTTCATCTCCCTGATTCCCAAACAGGACTCGGCTCAAACAGCAGATAAGTATAGACCTATAGCTTTATGCAATGTAGTTTACAAGATAATATCCAAATTTGTGGCTAACAGACTCAAACCCCTCCTCCCTAAACTAGTGTCTGAGGAGCAATCTGGTTATGTGGAGGGCAGGCAAATTCTGGACAACATTATTCAAGCCCATGAGGTGGTCCACTTCCTCAAAAGCAGAAAGTAGGCTAGGATGATCATGCAACTAGATATTGCTAAAGCTTATGATAAGGTCAATTGGGGGTATATCTAAAAGATACTCACAACCTTTGGGTTTGATCACAACTCGGTAAGATGGGTGATGGCTCTAGTAACAACTTCCAGCTTTTCAATCTTGGTTAACGACTCTCCATCAGATATATTCATTCCTTCTAGAGGCCTGAGACAGGGAGACCCGCCCTCTCCCTTTCTCTTCATCCTCATGATGGAAGGACTTGGTAGGGCTATCAAGAAAGCTAAAAACATGGGAAAAATTAAGGGTCTTCAAGCAACGGATAATGGACAGACACTTACTCACCAATAATTTGTAGATGATACCATGTTGCAAGGTATGCCCACAGTCAAAGAAGTTGCTGCCTACAAGCAAACCCTCAATGAGTTTGCAAGGGCAACAGGTATGGAAGTTAATCTCACAAAATCAAAAATTTTCTTCTTTAATACTAACATTGCTATTCAAAGAAATATCTCTAAGATCCTTGGCTTCCAAAGGGACTCCCTCACCTCAAAATATTTGGGAGTACCTCTCACAGACAGACCAATTCTTAAAATTATTTGGGAACCCATGCTAAACAAGTTACAGGATAAAGTTGAAAAATGGACGTTCAGAGCCTTAAACTTGGCTGGCAGACTTGTTCTAACAAAGGCAATTCTGCAATCCATCCCGGTATTCATGCTATCAGCCCTTCCAGCTCCCAAAGGAGTCTTAGAACAAATCAGAAATATTCAAAGAGATTTTATGTGGGGTAAGGAGGAAACCAGGAAGAAATGGGCCCTGGTTTCCTGGGATAAAATCTGCAAACCCAAAAGCCATGGGGGTCTAGGCTTAGATGATCAGGAGATTCTTAGTAAAGTGCTAGGAGCCAAGCTTTGGTGGCGATGGGTGCAAGAGCCAAGAGCCCATTGGGCAAGGATCTGGAAAGAAAAATATGCCAGCTCTTGGCACACAAATGATCTCATTAGAATTTCGGGAGATATAAGGGGCTCTCACATCTAGAACAGGGCTTGGAAGAATAGAAACATTGTGCAACAACACAGTTTCTAGGAAATCAGAGATGGTGAGTAAGCACTCTTCTGGGAGGACAAATGGCAACAAGAACGGTGTTGTTAAAGGAGGACTTTATAAGTCTCAAACAGGAAACAGATTCCCAAGGGTTAAACAAAGTCAAAGATTTCTGGAACATCCCTCAGGGTCAGGACAAGTGGAGAAGCTGGACTAACATTGATTGTAGAAATAACAGCCTTATAACAACAAAAGCAGAGGCACTAAGAAGCATATTAAAACAGAGGATGATCATGGTCACAGAGGGGCAGGATCAATTGAGATGGGGTAACAACAACAAAGGTACCTTTAATCTCAAAGAGGCAAAGTATATTCTCCTTGGGCTGGAGTCCAGTGTTCCAGAAAAATCATGGAGGCAACTCTGGTCTCACCAAGGATGGATGAAGATCAAGCTTTTTATGTGGTTGGTTCACCATAAGAAAATTTTGACTTGGGACAATATTAGAAAAAGAGGCGTCTTGGGGCCTTCTAAATGTCAGCTATGTGAAGAGCAAGAGGAGACTATGGAGCACATCCTCAACGGCTGCTCTTACACCACATGGTTGTGGAATTCTTTTTCTAACATTTTCCAACAATTAGATAGGGACAGGGGAAGCATCACAAATACCCTTAATAATTGGAGAAGGAGATTTTCGGAGAATGAGATGCTTAATCGGGCCTGGGCTTTCACACCAGGATTCATTATCTGGAATGTATGGAAGGAAATAAATAAGAGAATCTCCAAGAGAGAAAAGTCCAACCCTCAAAATCTATATGATTTGATTCTAAAGCAGATCAGGGAAAAAGTCAGTACCACAGAGCGCAATATCCCAGAGAATCCTCCCTCAAAAATGGATATGAGAGCACTCAAACTGTTGGGATTGCAAGAGATCATTCTGCAAGGGCTTGGAAAAAAGAAAACGACAAAGTATACAAAGAAAGATAGCTGGCAGCCTCCTTCTAAAAACTACCTGAAATTTAATATTGATGCAGCCTCAAAAGGTAATCCTGGAACAGCTGGGTTTCGAGGCGTTTTAAGGAATGAAGAGGGAAGAATCATCTTAATCTTCCATATCCATTTAGGGAAAACAACCAATAACATGGCGGAATTAATGGCTCTGGAGCAGTGCCTAGAGATTCTGATTCAAAATCGTAGTTCAAATGTCATTATAGAGGCAGACTCCGAAATCACCATCAACTCTGTAAAAAGGATTAGCTGTGGATCCAAACCGGAGAAAGTCTCAAACCATTGGAGACTAATCCAGGTGTATCAAAGGGTTCAAGCTCACCTTCAAGGATTTGGCTCTGTTAGGTTCAATCATGTGCGCAGAAATGCCAACAAGCTTGTGAACATTTTGGCCAACCAAGGTGTGAACAATGAAGATTGCAGGATGGTGAAGAAGTGGCAGGATTTGCCCCAGAATCGTTTAAAGGTTCTCTGCAATAACCAAGCGGCAGAGGACATGGAGGTGGTCCGACATAGTGGGAGAGTTTCTTGCAGGAGTGAATTGTCCCCAGTCAATGATTCCTCGGCCTCTTGATTTTCCCTTTGGGTGCCATTGATTCTCAGAAGGTTTTGAGACAATGCTTTTCGCCTCTTCAAATCATTCTCAGGTTATGGGTCCTTGGTTAGAGTGGAAGTGGCGGGAGATTTGTTCCTTCAGTTACCGGATCAGTTTTCCTTGCCGGATTTGAGGGGAGGGCAGCGCCTCGGTGGTTTTCAGTTGATCGCACGTTGCTTTAATGGTAAGCGGTTTTATTTTTATGGCAGCGATTCCATTGATCATTCAACACGTGGCGTGGGCTGGTTTTGCTTACCACCCTTCATCGCGGCTTAAAGTTCGGTGGGGTGAGGAGGAGCGATATGACTCCTGGCCGTTGGATCCAGGAGCCCGTATCAACGGCTGGGAAAGAGTCGGCAAGTTGGTGGGGTCAGGAGATCGGACAAACCCTTTGGCAGAGTTTTTGAGAAGATTGGATAACTACTCTTAAGGTGGTCCCCGTGGGTTGTGGTCCCCGCTGGTCGTGTTTTCTTATAGTTGGTTTTGTTTGACCGTAGCCCTTGGTTTCGATCGGCTCATGTACTCTTTGTAACCATTTTTTGATTTAATGAAATTGAAGGTTTTGCTCTTGCTTCAGCAAAAAAAATAAAAGACTCCTTATGAATTATGGAAAGGAAGACCTGTGTCAGTAAAATACTTCAAGATTTTTGGAAGCAAGTGCTTCATAAAAATCAATGATGACTCACCAGGGAAATTTGATTTACGGGTTGACAAAGGGTTCTTTCTTGGATATTCTATAAGAAGCAAAGCCTACAAGTTCTACAATAACTGACTACGGAAAATAGTGGAAAGCATTGATGTAAAAATTGATGAAGACCTTCCAAAAAAATAAATTGAAGAACATGAAGTTGATCCTCTCAATGAAGAAGAAGAACCTGAAAAAGAACAAAAAGACCAAGGAAAAACCAAGGAAAAAGAACCATCTCAAACCCCTTCAAAGATGAAATTTCTCCAAAAATATCACCCAAAAGAGCAGATTATTGGTAATATGGATGAAGGGATGCAAACCCAAAGAAGGATGACTAGTACACCAAAGAAGAATGATGTTTCTCTTCTATCCATGATAGAACCAGAAACATTTACTCAAGCAAGTAAGGATCCTCATTGGGTAAAAGCCATGGAAGAAGAAATGTCTCAAATTGAGAAGAATGAGACATGGGAGCTGGTACCTCGTCCAAAGGACAAAAACATAATAGGAACCAAGTGGGTGTTTAAAAACAAAATGAATGAAGATGGACAAATCATCAGAAACAAGGCAAGGCTTGTTTGTAAAGGCTATTCACAAATTGAAGGAATTGAATTTGAAGAAACATTTGCACCAGTAGCTCGTGTGGAAGCTATCAGGATGTTCTTGGCATTTGCTTGCTCAAAAGGATTCAAAATCTATCAAATGGACGTAAAATTAGCATTTCTGAATGGGGAACTCAAGGAAGAAGTCTACATGGAGCAACCAAAAGGGTTTAATCTAACAGAAGGAAAAGACTTTGTTTGTAAGTTGAAAAAGGCATTATATGGGTTGAAACAAGATCCTAGAGCTTGGTATGCAAGATTGGATCACTATTTATAACAACAAGGCTTACAGAAGGGGGTGGCATGAAGTAATCTCTACATAAAGATGGATGAGGATAAGTTATTAGTCACACTTGTTTATGTTGATGATCTGATTTTTGCTAGTAATAATGATGAGATGAGCCATGAGTTTTCTCAAAATATGTCAAAAGAGTTCGATATGTCAATGATAGGAGAGTTATCTCACTTCCTTGGACTACAAGTATCTCAAACCACGGCAGGCATGTTTATATCTCAAGCCAAATATCTTAAAGACATGCTTAAAAGATATGGAATGGAAGACTGTGCACCCATGAGCACACCTATGACCACAAGTTGCAAATTGAGCAAAAATGATGACTCCTCTCCGATAGATACAACTCATTACAAGTCAATAATTGGAGCCCTTATGTACCTAACTGCTACGAGACCCAACATTATGTAAGCAGTAGGAATGGTGGGAAGATTTCAATCGCCTCCTAAACAATCCCATTTGTTGGCTGTAAAAAGAATTCTCAGATACCTGAAAGGAACCCCTGATTTCGGTCTCTGGTACCCTGAGAGCTCAACTCTTACTTTGACTGCATACACCGATGTTGATTGGTCTGGAAGTTTCGATGATCGGAAAAGTACTAGCAGAAATGCATTCTTCCTGGGACACTGTTTAGTATCTTGGCTTAGCAAAAATAGACATCCATATCACTATCTATAGCTGAAGCCGAGTATATAGCTGCCGCGGATCGTTGTACTCAAATACTATGGATGAAGGAAGCTCTAAAAGATGTCAACATAGGTACAAATCAACCAATTACCATCTATTGTGATAACACAAGTGCGATCAGCCTCAGTGAAAATCCAGTGATGCACTCAAAGACCAAACATATACCAATCAAGTATCATTTCCTTCGTGAACAAGTAGCTGAACAAAATAGCATCTTGGAATATATCAATACTAAGGAGCAGATAGCTGATATTTTCAAAAAACCTCTTCCTCGAGAAGCATTTGAACATCTTCGTCAAAAGATGGGGGTTATCTCTTTAGCATCACTTAAGTTGATTCATAAAGATGTTGCAGGGCAGGGGGAGCAGTTCGACAAGGGGAGTCCATATGCACTCCTTTGCCACTGATGTCAAAGGGGGAGACAAGAAGAATATTTCCATCAATGAAAAAGGGGGAGATTGTTGATCTAGATTGTCATTAATGGCAACATGAAGCCAAGGAGCTATCAGAGCAAAGTTATCAAAGCAAAGGAAAGAAGCAAGTGTAAGAGCGGAAGATTGAGGAGGAGTCACATCAAAGGAGCCATATCGGGAGTATCGCGTGTAAAGTATGCCCAAGAAGAACTGAGAGGAAGAATTCATGAATTCATCAAAAGAAGCAAAGAGGAACATATCAGACCAGAGAATATTGGAAGTTGTCAGACCAGGAGTGTTATATTAGATCTAGGCATGTAGAAATTGGGATTTCAGTGTGAATGGATGGAAGGATCATCCAGAAGCAGGCGCAATTGAGTTTTACAGTGGAACAGAGGAAGACCGAGAATATCTTACTATAATGGAGAATGCAAACTTTTCCTAAAATTCCTAAGGAAAGGCCTAGAAACTAATGAAGGGCAATGGACAGTGAAGATTAAATCATATCATTGAAACTGGAGGATGAAAGGTGCAAATTAATCGTTGATAGCATAGTTTCCATAAGCGGTAAGTGGGTTCATCGGGTGAACTCAAGGTTGTAAGTGGTATTTAGGGCTGATCACCCGATACGATTCATCGACCGACGCGTGGTAGGAGAAGGAGAGAGGAAACTGCTTTATCGGGCGGGTAATCCTCGTGCATGTAGCTCACCTGATATTGTTGTCGAGCGTTGGATCAAATGCGGCTTTGATCTACGGTGCAACATAACCAAGCAACTTTGTTGGTCGGGTGTAATATCAACCATCGGATGGGATGGTAAGATCTACAATGGAGGATTGATCCGAAAAAGGAAAACATTGGAAAATTTGCATGTATGCGAACCCGACTACACCATTGCAATATGATTTAATATATTATTGCATCTGCCATACCGCAAGATTCTTGTAAATCCTTTCCACATTGAAAGTGAAAATTGCGATAATACACAGACCCGAACAGGTTATAGCAAAGAGAAGAAGAGTATATAATATATAGATGCGATATATATGCGGGCCTGCTGCACCATTATAAATTTCCCTATTGTTATATTGCATCCACCTATCAGAACTCTCATAGCGCAAGTTATAAAGGGTTGTCACCCCGAACCACCAATTGCAATATGTATGCGGACTCGCTGCAAAATTATAATATGACCTATTGAAATATCGCATCCGTTGAATCGCAATGTTCAAAAGAATTGACACCGCCGGACTGCTGATTACGATTGTGACGTGGCATGTGGGACCTCGCCAGACTGCTGATTACGATTGCAATTGTGACGTGGCATGTGGGACCTCCCTGTTGGTACAGTCTCTCCAACGAAATCCTCCATAAATAATGAAGTCTAATGTATGAATATTATTAAAGGAAAAAGGACCTCTCTGATATTTTTTTAATAAGCAACATTTCTTTGTATTTCAGCCTCTCTTCCTCTTGAACGTGTCCTGTGAGTATTGGAACACTCGAATAGACAGAGAAAGCCATGGATCGGGAAGCCAAAGTGTCAAGCGAGCATAGAAGGTCGAGCGAGCGTTGAGGAAGCCGAAGCTCAAGCGAGTGAAAGGGAAGCCAAAGGTCAGGCATATCAAGATAAGAAAGCAGAGAATTGTCTTTATGCAGTAGTTACTAGAAAACTGTAAGAAAAAAAGGGAGCCGAAGTTCTGGTAGAAATGGAAGGAACATGATGACAGAAGTAATTCATAGGTCCAGTAGGGTTGGGAGAAGAGAATTACAACCAAACAGATCCAGACAGTTACAGCAGAGGGTTAGAGCCCTTGAGGTTGGTGCCTCATAACTGAAAGGATTGGTGTCCTGGGAGTTGGTGCTACTAAATTCAAGGGTTGTGCCTTGACAAGACAGAGTTGGTGCTCTGGAGGTTGGAGCCTCACAAAGAGTCCAAGTTGGTGCTTGGAAACTGATTGAAACCATATATATATATATATATATATATATATATATATATATATATATATATATATATATATATATATATATATCTTGTACTTGATTTATTGAAAAGATCACATTAATAAAAGAATCTATTCCTGTTATCTATTTCTTTGTTCCAATTATAAATGTTTTTAACTGATAAAAATAATAATTGAAAAGAAATACTGATTCAGCCCCCCTCTCAGTTTTTCCAACATGTGTCGCCTTTCCCATGAGGGAGATACTGGCTCATATGCAGCGACACACTGTGGGTGTGCCAGAGCGGTTTCCGGTTCCTATTAGGAGGTTAGCTAGAGTTGTTATGAGTTATCATGAGCAGTGGGCTTAGGAGTAGTAAGGTATAGCCAGTGGGTGTCATAGCGAGGCTTAGCAGAGCCAATTTGTATTTAAAAACACCCAAGTTTTGGGAATTATTTATGTAAGGACTCGATATATATATATATATATATATATATATATATATATATCTATATCTATATATATATATATATATATATATACAAATATTTTGGTGATTCATGGTGTATATGCTTGTTTTGATTTTTGTAAATTTTTAACTATGCAAAATTTTACATTTCATACATGTAACTATAATGAATGAGATAGATGCCAATATAATACATAATTTTCCAATGAGTCAGGTAATGCATTATATTATCAAGGAATCTATTCATATGTACTAAACTCAAACTGGTGTTCCAAGAGATGTACCCTTAAATAGTAACATAACAAGATTGGATTTCGAATGTGATAATGATTAGTCAATTTCATAACGACTAGCTGAGAGTCTATCCTGACCACCAGATTGGAGATGTCCTGAGATGATGCTTCAGCAAGAAGTTTGATTACAGACATATACTCAACAATATTGTTGGTGGCATTACCAAGAAAAACTCCCCTCGAACTAAGTATTTCTGACTCTGGTGTGTAAAGGACCCAAGCAGTTGATGGAATGTGTTGTGTGTGACAACTGTCACCATCCGCGTATCCTATGCATGGTAAGGGTATTGAATACATCTCTACAACTAGATACATGTATGAGATAAATACTCATGAAAATCCAAAAATTCCAGTCACAAAAAAAGAAGCAAAAAATTATAAAAACATTAAATTACAAAGAAAATTCCCAGTGAAATACTAGGCATAATACTTCTTCAGATAGAGCGCATTGCGAGGCTCCGCGAGTGGAATTCCACCGCAGTATTGAAGTTCGTATGCACCTTTTTAAAGGACCTTAGTAAAAACATATGGGCCGACCCATAATAGTTGACGCTTACCTGCCCCCAAGAGATCGTGCTTTTGATCGTAAAGTAAAACGAGGTCACCTTCTTGGTAATAACGAGGCTTGACATTTTTGTTATATTGGGCTTTTACTCGACACTTATGGGCTTCGAGAGATAGTGTGGCATCTTGATGAGTCTCGTCCAGCTGATTGAGGGATAGCAAGTGCTCTTCTTTGGCTTTGGTCTCAAGCATGAGTTGAACAACTCATTTTAGGGAAGGAATTTGGCACTCGATAGGAAGGACTGCTTCTAGGCCAAAAGAAAGTTTAAACTATGTAAAGCCTGTAGCAGTTTTGATTGACATTTTGTATACCCAAAGAGAAGGATATAACATACAATGCTAGTGGCTTTGATGATTGACTACTAACCTGCAAATCATGGCTTTTAGGATGCCATTGGCGGCTTCCACTTGGCCATTATCCTGTGGGTAGTAGGAGGAAGAATGTTCTTACCTAAAATGTAGCAACGATGTTAATCAAACATCATGTGGTTCTGAAAGTGATAACGATGGTCTGTAACGATCGTGCAGGGCATGCCGAAACAACAGATCACCTGATTGAACAGGATTAACACCGCATTTTCTCCATCATTCTGAAACGTGGGAATGGCTTCCACCCATTTTTTAAAGTAGACGAAAGCGATAATAATGAAGTTGTGTCCATTAGAGGAAGTGGAGTTACAGGTGATGAGGTCAACACCCCATTTAGAAAAGGGGCCAACAGAGATAACTGGGTGTAGGGGGCTAGTGGTGCACTCATTTTTTTTGTAAATATTTGGCAAGGATGACACTGTTGGAATGTAGTAATACAATATTTAAACAAGGCTGGCCAATAGTACCTAGCGCGTAGAATTTTTTAGGTGATATCCATGCCAAAAATATGACTGCCACATGCCCCAGCATGGCAGTCATTTAGAACATGTACCACCTCTACATGAGTGAGACAACGTTGAATAATTGTATCAGCACCACGACAATATAAAGTATCGTTCAACACTAAATAGTGCCTAACTTGGTGGCGGATGCAACGACGGTCGCTTGATGAGAGATCTGGGTGGAATCGTTGTGTTTGGAGGTAGACAAAAATTTCTCTATACCAAGGTTCAATTGAGTCATTCAGATAGATAGAATCATCTGGAAGAGGATCATGGGCTACCTCATCTGGATCGACAATGGGAAGGTCCGACAATAATTCTGTGAAGACCAAGGATTTTTTTGCCTTGGCAATGGCGAAAACCAAATCAAATTGTTGGAGGATAACAATCCATTTGGAATATTTTGCTCCAATGACTTGATGAGATAAAATGTGTCTCATGGGATTCTTCGAGGTGATGACGGTAGTCTGTCGTAGAAGTATGTAGTGCCGGAATCAGTTGACAGCAAATACAACTGCCAAGGATAGCTTTTCCACATTTGAATATCGAAGTTCGGGCCTAGCCAGGCCTTTTGAGAGATAATATATCACATGCTCACTAAGATCATCGTGGGTTTGGACCAACACCATACCAATGGAGGATGGTGAGGCTTTCAGGTATAGGAGAAAGTCATGCGAATAGTTGGGAGCACTAAGTAGTGGGGCAAATATAAGTGCCTCTTTCAAGGCATCAAATGATTGTTGGGCTTGATCATCCCACAAGTATGGTACTCCTTTGTTTAGCAGGTGCATAAAGCCTTTCGTCAGTTCGGCATAGTTTATGATGAATCATCGTAAGAATTTTTCCTTCTCTTGCAAACATTGGAGCTGTAAAATAGATTGTGGTGCAATAAATTGAGTAATTTCCTTTACCTTATCGGATCAACCCTAATCCTGTGTTTGGAGACAGTGAAACCAAGTAGGTGTTCAGAATTGACAAAGAATACGCATTTGTGCAAATTCAGACGTACGTTATAGAACCTGCACCAAAGAAACACTGCTCTGAGATGAGCTAGGTGTTAGGTTCTCTTCTTGGAATGAGCTAGAAGGTCATCCAAGCAAGCTTTCACAATGTGTCTGATATCATGAAATGCATAGTCCATGGCCCTTTGAAAGGTTGCCCCAACATTCTTCAAACCTAATGGGAGCTTCCTATATGCAAATATTCCCCAAGGGAAAATGAAGGTGTTTTGTGTTGATCTGCGTGTTTTATGGAAATCTAATTATAGCCTGAGAAGCCATCCATAAAGGATAAGGATTCACAATCGGCACAATCGTCAATTATCTGTTCAATGAATGGGGTCAGATAATTATCTTTTGGAAATGTAACATTCAAATCTTAGTACTCGACATAGATCCAGATGGTAACCTATTTTTTATCTACATGAACTACATTGGAAACTAATTCTGTTAAGGGAATAGGGTAGACGAAACCAGCATGTAATAAGTTTTCCACCTCAGTCTTGATGGCTACATTTTTGCGGGGGTGTACTGGTCGGAGTCTTTGGTGGATAGGCCTGGGATTGTCATATACTTCGATCTCATGCTTGACAATAGACTATGTCGGGCATTTCCTCATAAGACCAAGCGAATACATCACGGAATTCCTTGAAAAGGCAGGGAAGCTTGCAATTTTCTTAGGATTGAAATCGGCTCCAATCTATATATTTTCCATGATGACTGTCTTAATTGAGATATCAATGAGAATTTTCTTATAAATATTGCCCATGTTACCTTCTGAATCCAAAGTTTGGACAATTGTGTAACTAGAGGGAATGACCTCGGGTGGTTCAAAAGACGGAATTTTTACAGGGGTCACGTCTGAAGCAGATATCAAAGCGTGATGCTGAGATTTTTCCCAAGGTTTCTCCTCTAAAGACAAGATCTCTTGAATAGCTTCATCCGTAGGTAGGAATTCATCGAGGAGATCATTAGAGGGAGCTGTTATGGGAGAGGCGATGGTACCGTTGGTTGTAACCAAAGCGACAGAAGAATCAGATGCAGATTGAATGGCTTGATAATCCAATTCGACTGGTGACAGTTGTATTTGTTTTCCATAAGAGTCAATGTTAGAAGGGGTCGGGAGGATCCAGGGATCGATTGGGTCATGAGATGGTGGAGACCATAGAAACCGTCTGTGGAACCTCAGGTAGTGGGAGAGGAAAGAAAACCATCAGAGCATAACCCTTCAAAAGACCCATACCAACACTAACGTAAGAGCCAGGTATGCCACCCACTAAGGGTACGGTGCCGCTAGGCAACGGGGAGTAATATGGGCTGCAGAAGGACAGCAGGTCCACTGTGACTATTCTCCCATCCAATGGAAATAGGATGAGGCAGAAGACCGAAGAGATAATGGCGGTCATGGCATAAGACCAACTATGGCCCAAAAGTAGATTATAGTCGAGATGACGATCTATGACTTAAATGTCTACTATTATCATTTTCCCATAGAGAGTGATGGGGTAGCTCTCAATGTATCCTTTGGGATGAATCTATGGCCATCGAATGCTTTAAGGGAATTCGACAGTGGAGAGAGGGTTGGAGAACACAAGGTGAGACAACATGAATTAGACATGACGCAGGTCGAAGCACCTTCGTCAATGATCGTTCTATGGACACTTCTACCTTTAGAAAAAACTTGCACTTGAAATGAAAGTTGGTGGGAAATGTGAGGTTTAAATTTCTCCATGTCGAATATTGCTAGCATGGAATCTTGAGGGTCAACACCATAAATGGCCAAAAGTAAAGCATTCCATTGTGTTGGACAAGTTTTCATTACTTCGAGTGCAGACACAGTTGACAGTGCTTGTGCCAAATATTCTACAATACTGTAGTTCTGGGTAGCACATGCAGAAGTATTATGTGTTGTGCGACGAAGTGCCCCTTTTGGGGGGCGAATTACAAGACCAGCAATAGGCCTTTCGATATGAAGATTGTTAGGCAACGGTGGGTTTGAACTCGAGGCCACATCCTGAGCGTTAGCAACTAGAGCTCCATAATTTTTGGCTTGTGTTTGAAGATCAATCGTTTCAAAGGTGTAAACGGTTGACTATCCTTCACTAGAGGGAGGATGGTTTGAACTGCCATTTCACCCTTGCAGGGGTTGTGGAAAATTCGCAAAAATATTTTGTTTTTGTTGAGAAGAGAAGGGATTATGTAGGAACGTTGGGGTCCAGCCAGTGTCCTTTTGAACAAGAAGATCTGTGCATTCTTGGAGATGCGGACATCGGTGTGTCATATGGTCTTCCGCATAGATTTTGTAAGGGAACTTGACAACTTTGTCCTTTCCACTGTCAGATTTTGCAGTAGATTTCTACTTGGGGTTGGATTGCATAGAGGGCTACTCTTCAGAAGGAGAGCTATTTTTCTTATTCTCTTATTCTTGCTACTGGGTTTCTGTGTAGACTATACAGAGTTGATCGCAGCAGTTGGAAGAGAATTTTATTGGGTAGAAGTAGCGGTATGGACAAACAACTGGGAAACGGACCCTCTAATTTGTTTTACAACATCCACGGAGGTAGCGTCAACAATACCATCAGCATGCACGTCGGGTTGCTGAGTAGTGGGAGCATTGGAAGTTCAGGGGCATTGGGGATTACGTTGTATAGTGTGCCAGACTACGAGTAAATTAAATATAAGTGTTGGGCACAATGAATAGAATGGTATTTAGTGACCGCACAACCTAAGGAAATGTCCTTAGTAATTTGGGGAAGAGAGATTTACAGAACCAATCTACTAATAGATAATCCAAAATGGCAGCCTTGACTAGCCTCTAACTACTTATCCATTCATGAATGTGATCATAGATGTGGGTGGAGGTGTCTTGGCGCAAGGTAATAAGAAGTTTCGTCCCGGTTTTGTAGCGGATGGGCAACTAAAAGTGCTTTATAAATTCCATTTCCAAGGTGCAAAAGGTATTAACTGATGTGCATGGTATCTCAATGTACCACTTGGGGAAATTGCCAGAGTAAGGGTGCGAGGGAAGAGTCAGAGACGGATACTATCACCCACCATGGAGTTCGATACACACCATAGATGGTAGGTGGTGACATGTGTACCCGGATCATCCCCTTGTTTCCCTTCAAACTTCGGGATGTTAGTAGGTATTTTGTGTGGGATTGGGGGTCAATGTAAGTTATGGTAGATGGGTTCATTAGTCAATTTATACAGATCGGGAATATCGAGTGTTTCCAAGAAAGGAAAAGTGTTTGGTGCTCCTAAGTCTGACCAGGGTGATGACAAATGACTTGAAGGACCCTGGGGTCCTCACATCATATTCTTATCAACAGGATACATAACATTTGTTGGATAATAGTTTCCTTGCGGTGGTGGATTAGTCATATAGGGTGGTTTTCCATATGAGATATTAGGCTGGGGGATATAAACTTGATTTTCCCCAAGATAAAAATTTACCCCTTGACTCAATTGAGGTTGAGGAGGGGGTGCCCAAATGGATTGAGCGGGATCAAGTTGGGGGATCATGCCATCCATGTAGTTTGCCATAGGCACATGACTGACACTAGGGTAGTGTCCACTTTGAGGATTTATGTCAATTAATGACGGTTTATCTTGTCCTATAGGTGGAGAGGGTATGGTAATTCCCCCTACTAGTATGTGCATGTTGGTAACATTTCCCCCTAGAATTTGAGCCTGGGGTTTGAGCTTAACAGAGGATTCCAACCATTTGGATTACCGAAGGGACCCATGCTAATAACGCTATTTGGAGCGATAGTTGAAGACCCAGGAGAAGACACAAAAGGGGAAGAAACTGGCATGTACTAGGTTCCATTCATAATAGGTGTAACTAAGTTGCTCGGACTTGGCATAGTTTGGATAGTAGGGTAACCAATCATCTATGTATTACTGACTATCGGTGAGCGAAGTAAGGGTGGACCAAAGTTGTCCAAAAAATCCCACAACCCATTAATCGTCAGGGGAATGGTGGTTGTAGGTATATTCAAAGACATAGTAGGTACAGGTGCGACCTGAACCAATATTGGTCCCAGAGGATCAGTGAGAGGAGGATTATAAGGAGGTACAACTCCTTCAATGAAAAATTCCTCCGACAGTATAGTGTCCTGGGAGCTATTATGTGTTCTAATTTAGTAACCGGAGAACCCAAATGTCTTAAATCCAACTATTATGTGATTCAGTGTTAGATACTGATTGATTACTCGAAGAGGGATAATATGGATCACCAAGGCTCGGTGGATCCTCCGCAGTCAACGGGGAAAGACCTCGATGTCGCCAAGATTGACAACGAGGGTCGTATGTAGCCACGATGACCAGTATATTTTATCAAAAAAATTATAGTGATATTTATTATAGTCTTAGTGATAACAAACAAGCACCTAAAAAATAAAAATGCTCTAAAAGTCAATCAGCAAACAGTCAGGAGATATGACTTTGTCTAATAACCACCATTTTCTGGAGATGAAACCCAATATCACAATGGCTAAAAGAGAGAGCTGGCCAAATGTACAGTTACGATTACTCTTGACCTTCACTGGAACCTCAGGTTAAGGGGCCAAGTATTCTCGTGAAGACGAGCACCCTCCGAAAAACCAAGACATAGTAGGTTCATTTGTTTAGGTACCTGGGTAGCCCGCCCCATTCACCTTATGTTTGTCCCTAAAAAAGTCTGGACACTATAGTTAACTAAAATCACAGACACTACCAGAGGGGACATGGTCATAGACAGCATGCTGTGTGGGCAGGATACCTGAGTCCCCGACTCAACTCCAATATCCTCGAAGGGATCCCTGATACACAGAATACCCAATGGAGATGCAACCTAAGGTGGGCTAACTTCTCTTACATTCCAATGTTATCTCACATTTAACTCCGCTTTGACTGGAGCGATCCTGGATAGTGTGAGTGCAGCAGGATTTTACCCTCTTTAACGACACTAATCTCAATTTTCCGATCTTGGGCAGTTAACTCACAACTTTCTAGCCCAAGATCCTAGCCTAGACTAATATTTGTGTATACTCAAAAATAGTTTCTAATCGCTTTTATTACGAGATAGATTTTAGAGGTACTTTATTAATGTCTATGGAAGGGGAGTTGACGTATTGAGTTTTGTGAGACTCTGACGCAAACCATGCAAAAAATTCTTTTCAATTTCAATTTGATGAATGAATTATTTCTACAAGGAGAGAATCATTTATAGATCAATTCAACACCATGCATCCAATGCAGTAAACACATGCACAACTTGCAGAATCTAACCAACTAAAACAGAAAATAATAAACATTTTTTTTTCATTTTTCGTATCAAAAAACAAATGCACTTAATCTATTTATCTAAAAATAAAAAATGATTAGGAAACAGGTAACCAAGCATAGTGCAAAACTGCAAATCCCTTAAATAGACTATAAGCATCTTCCCCAACCCAGGAATTCACAGAGAAAGCTTTTGATCAAGATATTGGTTAGATAACGCACTTCAGGAGAGGTTACAGAGCGCTAATGGAAACACTAACGCTCTGTCTGCAAGCCTGGGGAGCATTATAACTCACTGGTTTACACAACTAGGGTGTGTTGCAGGTGCAGAGGCCGTAAACAAAGTCTTTCAGGGCCAGATCAAAGGTTGAGCACAGTAAAGAAGGTTTTGAAGTGTCCTGAATGGTTAGAATGGGAACCAAGAAGAACAAAAAGGCCTAGAAAGAAAGAGATATCTAGGAACTTAGGAGGTAAAACTCAGGAACTAAGTATAGTCCCTAGTGGAGTCGCCAATTCTTTATAGGCATTAATGCATGGGTTGTTGTGGCTAGAATACCCTCAAGAATCTTCCCAGGATCCAAGGAAGATCGTTCAGATTAACTGTATTTGTCACAAAGAAGCATACATATATCTATACCAATGCATAATAATCAAAGCGAAGAAGAGGGATTACCTCATTCCTTGGTGTAGCCCTACTAGAGAACATAATGTAGCAAAGTGGAGACCCTTCTGCTAGCTCCTAGATCAACACCTGCACATAAGCAAGACGGAGATTAATCCTACATCATATAAACTCTGGTAATTAAATCATTCATATATAAATATATAATAAAACATGCATCTAAGCTACTTATAAGTTATGGTATTGAATCAACATGTAAATAAACATTACATCAACACCATCAAGTAGACAACACAACAGCAAATCTATATTATTAGATTGAAGAAGAATGATTACAACCATCTTGGTTGGATCAATCTTCCTCTAGTCCTCAAGCTCCTCTCTCTCTCTCTCAACATCTTGGCAACATAACAACTATATCTCATACAAAGTTTTGACAATCATTCGACAACCATTCGACCTTAATCACAATGTCTAAGCCTCCAATATATATGATGAGAGGCTTATCCTTGCCACTTGTCTCATGAGTTCCATTGAGGAAAAAGCTAGGATGTTTCCTCACTTTATTTCTCTTTCCCTTTCCATGAGACTCTGTTAGGAATAGCAATGTCCTTAGTTAGATCAGAGGTAGAGGTTCCTTCTTTTCGGGTTGACATTTGAGTGAAAAGCAGAGTGTCAGTCAGTCAACCCGCTCTTTGACCTCCAAAATCTCATAAACCTTGGGTAACATTTTCCTTTAAGCAAAACAGTGAGTTCCCCTAGCAACTAACACCCTTGGCTCATGCATGGAGAGTGTTATAACTCTTCTTGCCTATTTCTGGGGAGCATTACCTTGGCAAATAGGCCTGTGAATTAGGTCATGTCTTTAACCAAACTGTCTTTCTCCTATGAGCTGATGAGGAGGTTATTTTCCTGTATAACAACAATATCAAGGATAAATCTGACTATCATGCATGGAAGATGTCTTTGGATTTGACTTTGTTATATAATGATGCTATGGACTATGTAAAAGGAAGAGTAGTGGAGCCTCCTTCAAATGCACCCGCGGCATAAAAAACAAAGTACAATAAATGTGAGATCAAAGCTAAGAAAAATATTGTAGATTCCATTCACAAGCCTTTGTTTGCCTATATTTCTAATTTGGAAACATCTAAGGAGATGTATGACAATATGGTTGGGATGTTCAAAGTAAAAAATGCAAATCAAGTCCTCTTTCTCAAGAACAAGTTGAAAGACATCAAGATGGATACAGGAGAGTCCATTCAATCCTACTTCATGAGGATTACCAAAATCAAGAATGATCTTTTATCTATTGTAGAAATTGTTGGTGGTAGGGAGCTCACTCTTATTGCACTTGGAGGTATTAAAAGAGAATGGGATGTGTTTAACACCACCATCCTCAATAATGACAATATTTCGGTTTTGATGAATTATTGGCTAGATGCACTCAAGAAGAAATAAGGATGATGGAAAGAGATAAACCCTCAAATAGAAATAATCCTACCGCTTTCTCCGCTCATGATAAAAGGAAGAACAATGTTATTCCAAGAAGATAAGGTCAAGTATTTTAAGTCATGATTCAAAGAAGGAAGAAAAGGAAGATGCTTCAATTGCAATAGGTTTGGCCACTATGCTAGAGAATGTCCTCACAAGAAGGATACTCCAAGGGATGATGAAAACAACAACCACAACAACTTTAAAGGCAATGGAAATCAAAGGAACAATAAGTTATACAACAAAGGAAAGAGGAATGTTCCCGTTGCTCTATATGGAAATTTTTGTCCTCCCAAAAGATCAAGAAACTCCAGGTATGAGAAAACTAATGTTGTAGATAAGAAAAATGAATTTTATCTTATTTCTTCCCTCACCACAAATTCTCCTCTAGACACTTTAGATAATTGGTTGATTGATAGTGGTGCCTCAAGGCACTTCAATGGGTACAAGGAGGCCCTCTTAAATTTGGTTGAAAAGAAGACAAATTTGGAGATCATACTTCGAGACAATGACACCTACCCAATGAAAGGGATTGGGACAGTCACTCTTCACTTGAATCAAGGTCAAATCCTTTATCTACAAGAAGTAATGTATGTACCTGATTTGAAAAAGGACCCGGTATCTATTTATGCGATGGAAGATAAAGGCTTCAAGGTAACATTTGTTGATGGGAAGGTGCATCTTTGGAAAAAATACCCTAAATATTCATTTACACTTGGATTTAGGTTTGACGGTCTTTATCATGTTGTAGTAAGTCCTTGTAATATCCCTTTTTAGGGATATCCCTCAAACACAAGAAAACTCCAACCAGAGATGGACTGGGAGGGCGTTTACCAGATATGTCACCTCTGAAAAGAGGACAAGATCTGGAGGCTACCTGGCCCTTTCCAGACTCTATCTAAGAGTATAGGAGAAAAACACACAAGTGGTATAGTAGCCAGGAAGCTCAAAGAGATAAAAATAACAGTAGTGCAACGTACAATAATGTATACATGGAATATAAGTAGATAATCAAGAAATGCAGAGAGAAATGCTAAGCCAATTTATTATAATGAGTAATGGACAGAGTACAAGAGGTGATCAGAAAGATAGCACCTCGACTTGCACAAGGCAAGTGAAGAAATACACTCAGAATGGCAAGGAAATGGCCTCTCTCTGAAATGCGTCCAAGCTGCCGGAGAAATGTTGTGCTGCTGCTACTACTGGAATCAAGTGAGGATTCGGGGTTGTTCCCCTCCTTAGAAAAATGTTGAAACTATGGAAGCAGCCTTTACTCGATAAACCCAGAAAAGCCTAGAAAGCTTTTCTAAAATCGCTGACCCCCGAAAATCACCCCCTTGAGGATCTACGATATCCCTCAAGGCTCTGCACTGCCACTTAAGAAAATCATCCAAAACTCTGCCCGAGACTCTGCCAAAATCCTCCAATATGCAAGGGCTGATCCCTTGCTCAATCTTCAAGCTCAAATCCTCCACATAAACCCAATCTGGAGCTCCTACCAAAAGAGACTGCGTCATCCTCTCTCAAGACTGCGCAGTTATCAAAATGCTCAGTTCCTCCTCAACTCCAAAGATCGATCCTCCTGCAAAAGACTGATGAGACTACCTTGCCAGAGTGGGCACTCGAAGTCCCCTGGGGCTAAGGGTGAGATCTCCGAATGGAGACACTCGATGCACTAAACAGTGCTGCAAACAGGCTAAACAGCGATTGTGCTCAAAGTCGAAGTGACTAGCTCAAATGCAACATAATCGAATGCCAAAATGAGGAGGCTCCTCTCTCCTTTATAGTGTTCTCCTCTCTCAAAACCCTAAGGCCCACCTCCTCCAATGTAGCCTCTCTCTTCCCACGTGCTCCTCTCCATCTGCGCAATCCCTCCAAGTGTCTTCGTGGGCCCCCTTCTCTACGTGGTCCTTTTGGCCCCCTTGGCTCCCCTTTTAAGTTACAACGTTGTGCTACTAGGGAGTGACTTTATTCAAAAAGTGAGTTATATCCCCCTTTCCTCACCTTTTTATTTATAAATAACTATAGAAGGAAAAATTGAGCAAAATCAAATATTCCAATTAGCCATGGCTAATTAGGAATATTACAGTCTCCCCCGGAAAAATGTTGCTTGTCCTCAAGAAACTGAAGTGATGGATGCTGCAAAATTTTCTCACTCTCCCAAGTGGCATCCTCATCCGGTAAATTCTTCCACCTTACCAAGAATTCCCGGACCGTCCTGCTCCGCAGCTACCTGTCCCTGGTATCAATAATAACCTTTGGCTGCAACACCAAATGCCCCTCATCATCCATGGGTGGTAGCTCATCTGTCACTGTCACCTGCTACCCCAATGCCTTCTTTAGGCATGATACATGAAAAACGTTATGAATCTTGCTGCCTTGGGGCAGCTTTAGCTCATACACAACCTGTCTAATCCTGCGTATCACCCTGTATGGCCCATAAAAGCGGGGCTTGAGCTTCTCATCCCCCTTCTGGTTCAGTTATGACTATGGGTATGGCTATAATCATAGGTAGACCAAGTCCCCTACCTCAAACTGTCTCTCCACCCGACCCCTGTCAACATACAGCTTCTTCTGGTTCTGCGCTGTAGCCATATTATCCTTGAGAGCTTGGAGAATATCCTGACTCTCTTGGATCCAAATCTTGGCTCTAGGATCCTTGCTAGCACCAAACAACACGTCAAAAAAAGATAAAGGATGATATCCATACAAGGCATAGAATGGTGACATACCAATGGACATGTGATGTGTAGTGTTGTAGCAATACTCCCCCAGATGTAGCCACTTCAGCCATGCTCACTGCTGCCCACTGACATAGTTACGCAAGTAGCCCTCCAACCACTTGTTAACTATCTCTGTCTGCTCGTCCGTCTGTGGGTGATAACTGGTACTCGGTGTCAACTCTGTCCCCACCAACCGAAAAAGCTCCTACCAAAACCCACCCATGAAACAGTTTTCCCTGTCACTGATGATGGTCTTAGGAAGACCATGTAGCCTGAAGACCTCTCTGAAGAATAGCTCGGCCACCTGCGCTGCTGTGTAGTGTGCGGATATGGCGAAAAAAAGTGTGTACTTTGTCAGTCGATCAACAACGAAAAAGATACAATCCTTGCCCTATACGACGGGCAACCCTGTGATGAAGTCCATCGAAATACGCTCCCATTTCCCCTCCGGAATGGGAAGAGGCTGCAATAATCCTACGGGATGGCTCATCTCCCCTTTGTTCATCTAGCAAATATCGCACTCCCAAATATGTTGGAGTACGTCCTCCTTGAGGCCCTTCCATGAGAACCTCTCTCTAATGGCCCTGTAGGTTTTGGTAAACCCCTAATGGCCGGCAAATGGTGAATCATGTGATGCATGAAGTATCTACTTCTTGAGCTAAGATCCCTCAGTCAAGAAGATCTGGTCCCTGTAGTAGATGATCTCATCGACCACCATGTACCTTTCATCCACCACCTGCCCATCCAAAACCTCACATGCAAATCTGTCCTTGGAGTACTCTACTAAGATTCGAGCCCTCCAGTCTGTGTCCAAGCTCATAAGAGACAACGTGGCTGGTCTACGTGAAAGGGCATCTGCTACCACGTTTTTCTTACCCTTGACATACTCAATGTCAAAGTCATACGCTTGGATCTTACTAATCCACTTCTGCTACCTCTCCTGTAGCTATTTCTGCTCCAAAAAGAACCTAAGGTTGTTGTGATCAGTCCTCACCCTGAACCTGTTACCCACTAAATACTGCCCGAACTTGGCCAATGCATGAATAATGGCTAGCATCTCCTTGTCATATATAGAATACAACCTCTCATGCGGAAGGAGCTTCCAGCTCTCAAAGGCTATAGGGTGACCTCCCTGCATCAACATTGCGCCAACCCCCTCTCCCGACGCATCACACTCCAAAACAAATGGCTGCGAAAAATCCGGTAATGCAAGCATTGGGAAGCTACTCATAACCTCCTTGAGCCTATCAAAGGCTCGTTGCGCTGTATACGACCAACTAAATGCCCCCTTCCTTGTCAGATCTGTCAGGGGTGCAACAAGTTGTGAGAAACTCTTGATGAACTTCCGGTAGTAAGTACAAATGCCAATGAATCCCCGAAGTTCTGTCACATTCCTCGGCTCCGACCAATCTCTAATGGCCCTAATCTTCTCCTCATGGACTCTCACTCCATCCACCCCTATGATGTGTCCCAAGTACAACTCCATCAACCCAAACTCGCACTTGGAGAGCTTGGCATAGAATTGCTGCTCCTCCAAGATGCGCAACACTATCTCAATGTGTTGGAGATGCTCCTCCCAAGTCCTGCTGTAACTTCCTTAAGTGACTGCGGAAGATGTGATTCATGCAGGACTGGAATGTAGCTGGGGTGTTGGTGAGCTCGAAGGGCATCACCAAAAACTCAAAGTGCCCATAGTGACACCTGAAGGCGGTCTTGGGAATGTCCTGCTCCCTCACACGAATCTGATGGTACCGAGATCTCAAATCAATCTTTGAGAAGAACTGTGCTCCTCTCAACTCATCCATCAACTCATCGATCCTGGGTATGGGGTACCTATTCTTCAATGTCTTCTTGTTCAGGGCATTGTAGTCAATGCACATCCTCAATGTGTCGTCCTTCTTCTTCACCAACACCACAGAAGAAGCAAAAGGACTCGTGCTCGGCCTAATGTGCCCAAGAGCCAGCAACTCCTGAATGGCCCGCTCAATCTCATCCTGATAGGCCTTGGGATGCCTATAGGGGGTAGTAATCACTACCTGTATGCCCTGCTCAAGCTCAATGGTGTGCTCAAACCTCTGGTCCAGTGGCTGTCCCGGTGGAATCTCCCCAAACATTGTGGCATACTGGTCAAGGATGCACTGTATCTCTGGGTGCACCGTCTGCCCTGTAGTCCCTACCTCTAATGCACGTAGCTCCACTACCCACTCTACGTCTCCCTTCCGGAATACTGCCTCCATCTGATGAGCGAAAACAGTCTGAGGCGAATATGTGTGTTGTCCCCGTATCTTCTCATGCTTCCCTATCTTCTCATCATCCCACTCCATCTCTAGGGCCTTCCAATCTGTCGTGACCTTCCCTAGAGTGATAAGCCACTGAACACCCAGTATCATGTTCGTGTCTGGAATGTTGACCATGAAAAAGTGGTCAGTCAGTGTGTAGGTGCCCATCGTCACTGATAACTCTGGGACATAACGAGCACACACCATGATCTGATCTCCTGGGACCAAAACTAAAAATCCATCGAAGCTCTCTATCTGTATACCTCTCCGCTCAACCATCTATGCATTGATGAAGTTGTGGGTTGCCCCACTGTCAACCAAAACTGATACTCACTGGCCACGTATTGTCCCCTGTATGCACAGTGTCAAATACTTGGGAACTCCTCGCAATGCTACAAGGGCCCCTCCGGTAGGTGCAAAAGCTGCACCACCTACTGTTGCTGGTGGATGTGGCAAAGGATCCTGCACGGCATGACTATCTCGTGCCTCCACATCATCCTCCTCATCCTCTTCCCCGATGCTCTTGGAGAAGACCTCAATAAAATGTGCTTTGCCAGTAGCACATCTATGTCCTGGTGCCCACAGCTCCTGACAGGTAAAGCACAACTGCTTCTTCTCCAGCTCCCTCTTGGCATCATCATCAATATGTGCTCGTCCTGGATTCCCCTTTGGAGGCGGAATCCTCACATCCTTCCCCTTAGGCTGGAAAGCCTGTCTTTGGGGGTAAGGTGTCCGAGTCCTAGGTAAGGCATCCTGTAAGTCCCAGGTCCTGCTAATAGCATCCTGCAGTGTGGCTGGTCTAGTGGATCTGTCTAGACCCTGAAGTGGCTCTACTAACCCCTCAAAAAACATGTAGATCCTCTGTGACGCGGATAGATCTGGCACCATCACTGAAACCCTCAAGAAGTCTACAATGTAGGTCTCTGGGCTCCCAGTCTGTTTGATCCTCGTCAGCTCAACAAAGTGTTGTTCCGAATCCCTCCAGTCAAACCTCTCTATCAATCTCCTGGTGAACTCGGTATATGTCATCACTGTGGAGTGTCCAAGTGTAACCATCCCATGGAACCACCAGTCTTGGGCCTCACCATCCAAATGTAATGTCACCACCTTAATGGCCTCTGTCTCCGACATCTGGTTAAGCTGGAAATAGATGTCCAGCTTCTCCACCCAAGACTTTACCAAATTGTTTGATGAACCATCAAACGTAGGCAAGTGGAATCTACTAACTGTGCAGTGGGTGTCTCCATCATGATAATGTCGGTATCCTCTGTGATGGTCATGGGGTCTACTATCCCGCTGGAGCTTAACAAAGTCTCTAAATGAGAGAGCATCCCTGAACTCATGCCCATAGGCCTAGTACTCTGCAAAATAATCGCCATATGACTGGGCTCTGCCTCCTACTAGGCTCCGGCCCCCATGTCTACTCCTAGGAAAGTGGGCATGGTAGAGCGTGTAGGGGCATGTAAGGCCATCTGCTGAGTAGTAGCACGCTGAGTGGCACTCTACTCTGGAAAATGGTGGGATGTACCCGATCCCTCACTAACCTTGAAAACCTGTGGGTTCTCACGCTGTCTAGCCTCCACTACCATGAATCTCTACCCCATCACCTCGATCTTCCTCGACAAATCCTGCACTAATTTGAGGAGCATGTTCACAAACCTCTTCCCATCCTCATCTGCCATCGGATCCTCCTACTTTGCGTCCACCATAGGCTCCTCCTGTTCTGTGTTCACCACATGTTCCTCCTATTTTGTGTCCACCACCTAAACACAGTCTCCCTCTCCATAGGTGTTCTCCAACCTACGCTCAATATTTCTGTATTTCCTACCTTTGTAATGGATGTAGGGCTTCTCCCTCGGTGTCACAGACTGCTAGCTCCATAGGCTGAGCTAGATCTATGCTCTGATACCACTGTAATATCCCTTTTCAGGGATATCCCTCAAACACAAGCAAACTCCAACCAGAGATGGACTAGGAGGGCGTTTACCAGATATGTCACCTCTGAAAAGAGGATGAGATCTGGAGGCTACCTGTCCCTTTCCAGACTTTGTCTAAGAGTATAGGAGAAAAACACACAAGTGGTATAATAGCCAGGAAGCTCAAAGAGATAAAAATAACAATAGTGCAACGTACAATAATGTATACATGGAATATAAGCAGATACTCAAGAAATGCAGAGAGAAATGCTAAGCCATTTTATTATACTCAGTAATGGACAGAGTACAAGAGGTGATAAAAAAGATAGCACCTTGACTTGCACAAGGCAAGTGAAGAAATACACTCAGAATGGTAAGGAAATGGCCTCTCTCTGAACTGCATCCAAGCTGCCGGAGAACTGTTGTGTTGCTGCTACTGCTGGAATCAAGTGAGGATTTGGGGTTGTTCCCCTCCTTAGAAAATGTTGAAACTCTAGAATCAGCCTCTGCTTGATAAACCCAGAAAATCCCAAAAAGCTTTTCTAAAATATTTGACCCCCGAAAATCACCCCCTTGAGGATCTACGCTATCCCTCAAGGCTCTGCACTGCCACTAAAGAGAATCCTCCAAAAATCTACCTAAGACTCTGCCAAAATCCTCCAATATGCAAGGGTTGATCCCTTTCTCAATCTCCAATCTCAAATCCTCCACATAAACCCAATCCAGAGCTCCTACCAAAAGAGACTGCATCCTCCTCTCTCAAGACTGTGCAGTTATCAAAATGCTCAGTTCCTCAACTCCAAAGATCGATCCTCCTGCAAAAGACTGATGAAACTACCTTTCTCGAGTAGGCACTCGAAGTCCCCCGGGGCTAAGGGTGAGATCTTCGAACAGAGACACTCGATGCACTAAAACAGTGTTGCAGACAGGCTAAACAGCCAGTGTGCTCTAAGTCGAAGTGACTAGCTCAAATGCAACATAATTGAATGCCAAAATGAGGAGGCTCCTCTCACCTTCATAGCATTGGCCTCTCTCAAAACCCTAAGGCCCACCTCCTCCAATGTAGCCTCTCTCTTGCCACATGCTCCTCTCCATCTGCACAGTCCCTCCAAGTGTCTACGTGGGCCCCCTTCTCTATGTGGTCCTTTTGGCCCCCTTGGCTCCCCTTTTAAGTTACAACGTTGTGCTACTAGGCAGTCACTTTATTCAAAAAGTGAGTTATGTCCCCCTTTCCTCACCTTTTTATTATAAATAACTATAGAAGGCAAAATTGAGAAAAATCGAATATTCCAATTGGCCATGGCTAATTAGGAATATCACAGTCCTTTGGTAGAAATGTCTTGTGACACTTATCTTCAATGTGAATTGTGGCACCGAATATTTTTCCACCTTCATTTTAAATTGATGGTCACAGGTATGCCCGATTTCAACATGAATCGTGAAGGTGTTTATCAAGGTTGTGTAGCTGGGAAACTTACAAGGAGGCCATTCCACTCAATATTTTAATAATATTCTTCAACTAGTCCATTCTGACATATATGGTATGTTGCTCGTAACATCATTTGGAGGATACTTATATTATGTTATTTGTGTGTATGAATTCTCTCGCAAAACATGGATCTATTTCTTGAAGAAGAAGGATGAAGTATTCAAATGGTATAGTGCTTTCAAAGCCTTGGTGGAGAATCAAACAGGGAAGAAGATCAAAATATTGAGGACCAATAATGGGACTAAATATGAATCAGATTAATTTAATTATTATTGTAGAGAAGTTGGTATTTAGAGGGAGACAACCATTTTATACACTCTTGAGCAAAATGGAGTTGTTGAAAGAAAGACTCGAACGATCATGGAAGTCACCTGTGCCATGCTTCATGATCTAGGTCTATCGAAATTATTATGGGGAAAAGTTGCAATACTATCTTATATGTTCAAATAGGTATCCACATCAAGCAGTGAATTTCAAGACACCCAAAAAGTTTTCACTCGCAAGAAACTTGATGTTTCTCATTTTAGAATGTTTAGTTGTCCCATATATTTTCAAGTTCCTAAAGAGAAGAGAAAAAACTTGGGAGCATGCGGGAAGAAAGGAACTTTTTTGGGCTATAGTGAAATCTTAAAGCCATATAAAATCTGCACCTGGTCAACGAGATGTGGAAGTAAGCCATGATGTCACATTTGATGAAGACATTGCTCTTGGGAAAGCCTAAAATATCCCCATTCCAGGAAAAGAAAGTAATGATGCTATAAGAAAGCAAGAAGAACCTTTGTACGATGAGTCTATGCCTAATGTTGAAGCTCCAATGGATATCATTGATCCACCTCCTAGTGATCCCTCTACCTCAAATAAAATACCATTGTGACTCAAATACACTCTCGAAGATGTTGAAAATCATATTGCTGCAAGAGGTACATTTTGTGAAAGTAATAACTCCACCAGGTATCAAGGATACCTTGCTGCCATGAGTACCATTGCTCAATCTGAGCCTTGTACATTCGAAGAAGTCATGAAATACCAAGTATGGAAGGATGTATGAATGAAGAGTACAAATCCATCATGAAGAATGATGTTTTGGATGTGGTTCCCACACCCAAGGACAAGTTTGTGTTCACTTCTAAATGGTTTTACAAAATCAAACATGGATTTGATGGGAATGCTGAAAACTACAAGGCCAGGTTTGCTACTCAAGGCTTCTCTCAAAAGGAAGGGGTGGACTATGATGATATATTTTCACCAATTTACCTATATACAACTATCTGTTTGATTATAGCTCTTGATGCCTCTCAAGGATGGATCCTACACCAAATGGATGTTAAGACTTCTTTCTTACATGGATCACTTAAGGACGCAGTCTACTTGGAAAAACTTGAGGGGTTAGAGGTACAAGATCGAAAGACACATGTATGCAGGTTGAAGAAATCCCTCTATGGGTTGAAGCAAGCCCCTAAGGCTTGGTATGAGAGGATTGATAGCTATCTTATGAAGCTATGTTTTACAAGGAGTGAAGTTGACCCGAATATGCTTCAAGATTTAAAAGGACAAGCCTCTCATTATGTTTCTTTATGTGGATGATCTTTTTCTGATAGGTTCACACCCTCTTATTTACTAATGCAAGAGGGAGTTATATTCCAAGTTTGAGATGAAGGACCTAGGACTGATGCACTACTCCCTAGGCCTAGAGGTCTAGAAATATCTAGGTGAGATTTTCCTTTCGCAAGGAAAATACATTATGAAGTTGCTTGAGAGATGTGGGATGGTGGATTGCAAGTCCGTGTCTACTCTGATGGAACTCAACTTCGAGAACCTATGTGGAAGTGTTGATGGGCTTGAATTGGCAAGCCTTTCCAAATATAGACTACTTGTGGGGGGCCTAATGTTCTTGATAAACTCTTGTCCAGACATTTTCTTTGTCATGAATACATTGAGTCAATTCATGGTCGAGCCTCATCACATACATTAGATTTCTGCCAAGAATCTCTTGAGATATATTTGCGGCACAATCAACTATGCTTTGAGATACACTATCGAGAATTTGAGGCTACATGGATATACTAATGTTGACTAGGTTGGCAGTGTGGTGGATCATAAGAGCACGTTTGGATTTTGCTTCTCATTGGGATCTACTTCAATTTCTTGGATGAGCAAGAAGCATAAATTGGTTTCACTAATCATAACCGAATCCAAATACATTGCTGATAGTATGGGCTATTGTGAAGTTGTTTGGTTGAGGAAGATCTTCAGTGAGCTATTTGAGCACATGCTCATTACCACCATGATCTTTTGTGACAACCAAAGTGGGATTGTCCTTTCAGAGAATTTTGTGTTCCACGACCGCTCCAAGCACATTGATATCAAGTACCACTTTATCTGAGATATGGTACAACAAGGAGAAATAAGGCTCCAACACATCAGGACAGATGAGCAAGTCCCAGACATTCTCATAAAGCCCTTAGGGAAGGTAAAATTATTAGCCTTCCATGAGAGACTTGGATTCGTGGAAATACCCTCATATGAGGGTCCCGCATGAGTTGGACATTGAGCTATGGGAGCTCCTGGGGGCTTGGGGTACTTCTTGGAGCTATGAGCGACCATAGGGTGAGTGGTTCACCTTCCCCCAGTGATGCACTATGTATAGGGTGAGTGTTTCACCTTCCCCTGTGACACCCCATGATGATTTACATGTGTGTAGGGTGAGTGGTTCACCTTCCCCTATGATTATGGACACACGTATGTAGGTTGAGCGGTTCACCTTCCCCTACGATTGACATATGCATAGGATGAGTGGTTCACCTTCTCTTATGGCATATGAGAAGGATGAGTGATTCACCTTCTCTTGTTGATGCCCCAACATATATCATACCCATGTAGTCTGAAACTCATGGGAAGTACCTCTCATCTAGCCAATGAGTTGGGAAACATGGATTGGGACCATAGCACTACCAATGGACACATCGTGTACTGTCGTACTCCCTATGTCTAGGATATGTGGTGTTTATCAACTTGATCTAGGATCAACTGAGGACTGACCTTTGTCAGTGGAGAGTGGTAAGGTCTTGTGACTCACTCTCAACCAATTCTTCTTCATTATTAATTCATTGTTTAGCATAGTAGAGATGAGATGACAGAGATGGTACATGAAGACAGGATGGCATGATGACAACAAATGGATTGGCAGGTGGAATTATCCCTAGTTGAGAGGGAGTGTTAAAATTGGAAACTAGGGAGAAATTCCACCTTAGGATAGCTCATTTGATGGAGATGATGATTGCATTAGATTCCTATTTTCGAGAGGTCCAAGATTGATATAAAGATCATCTCATTCGGACAAAAAGAAGTGTGATTTTGAATTTATGCCCACACATGTGAAAAATTTTCAGGTCAGCTTCATCATTATGTAGGCTCAAGAAGCACAATGGATGTGTCTCTTCACCCACAATGAAGTTTATAAATAGAAGAGACCTGACACCTCATTTGGACATCCATCACTCACATATTCTTCTCTCTCTCTTCATTAGATTGGTTCGTACAGCTTGGGAAGCTCTCTCTCTCTCTCTCTCTCATGCGGCTAGGAGGACAGTATTTCTAAGCTAAATCACATATCCAAAATTGCATAGTTTCAAATAGTTTGACCAGTGTTGACTGAGGTTGTTTTGACTAGTTTTGATTGTAGTTTTGAGGGAAGAATTTTGATTTCCTTAGGCCGCATTGACTGTCATAGAAATCAAAGTTTTATGGGAAATTTTGCCTGCGTTGACCACAGAGTTAACCACGTGTTGATCGATTTTTACTATATTTTTTGGGATTAATTTTGGTTGACTTTGAATATTTCTGGAGGTTGAGCTTGACTACCTTTGACCGAGATTCAAAGGAGGTATTTGACTATTTTTTTTACAAGCGTTGACTTTTTGGTTAGGGCTGAAGTTTGACTTGATGGGGCTGATTTGGCTTTGTATTGGGCTAATCAATTTGAGTATTGTACTATCTCTCTACTAAACTATTGAATAATAATAATAATATTTGATGAAAGGGTTTTCCCCACTTTGGGGTTTTTCCCTGGCATGAGCCAAATCCGGTGTTCTCTTGTCTTGGCTTGTCTTATGCAATTTTTTTTTATGTTCTATCTGCATTTACTATCAATGTGATTACTACTGGAAATAATTTGAAATTGTTATTGGGATGCTAAAGGAACATTCAATTACATTGTGCTAAACATAGATAATAACATTTTTATCTAAAATTAACATGATGTCCTTGGAGGAGGCTCAAAGATTGGCATTATATGTACAACATTAAAAAAAAATCCAAGTAGGTGAATACTGCATCTGTATTATGATGAACACTTTGCCCTCTACTTTAGCCCAAAAGGCATATTTTGTCATTAATATCTACATAACCTAAGGAGCAATGCAAGGAAAGGTATATGCAATGGTGAGATGACCATCTCTAAAAGGAATCAGTTTGACATATCTATTTAATATATTTTCACCATTCTCCATATAAGGTGGAATAGATTAAAGGAGGACCATGGAAGCTTAAATACCAAATCAATCAGCAATAGTGCATTAGGCAAGGAGAGATTTGCTCCTTAATGGACAGTGTCGGTTCTTATATATTACCTCCAAAGCATCTCACAGATGTGCCTAGATTTTATGGCCAAGTATAAATATGGATGAATCGATGTTATTCATACTGGTCTATTTTGGAATGGTCATGGACCAAAGAAACAGAAGTATAATTTTGCGGGAAGACTTGGTGAGGTTTTTACGACAATACAAGGAATATCTAAAGTTGCAAACGTAAACATCCATATATGACAACTTCAATGGTGACAACACACTTTTGAATAATTTTAGGGATATTGATGACTAATTCAAATAGTTGGCATTTTGAACTATAAGAATATTTTGAGGTAGATATTTAGTTTTGAATAAATTTAGTAAAAAAATGAAGTTTCGAGCTCTTTTATAGCCTCATCTTCATAGACATCACAAATCCAACAATTTTAGGTATGTAGTCAACTTCATGTTCCATATATCAAAGAAAAAATAGAAATTACAAATCATCTCTAGATTTTCAAGTAGATAATCCACCAACAATTGTATTCAAATCCCAATTTCAAGGAAGTATTTCCATATTTCCTATAACAAATTAGAGATTGTTTTTTATTTTTAGTTTATTGATAGGTCTTGTTTCCTAAAATCTAGTGATAGTTAGAGGATTGTAATGTTCTATTAATATTATGATTTTCAATGTAATAAGGATTGGCTTTTGGAGAAGTCTTGTAATTTGTATTTTGGGGCACTTTACTTCCAGCAGATTTAATCAAAAGATTTATATTTTATCTTGTGGTATATTGTCATATTTTGTGAGTGTTATCTTTGGTTAATTTCATAATCTATTCATCTAAGCATAGTTATATTATATGGAACATAGGAGAGGCTAAGTTGAGAATTAGCTTCCCTTATTTCCCCTGGTAATGTAATGTTTTATAATGATAATGTAATACATAGTAATTTGTGTTATCCCTCTACACTCATAGATTATAGCCCTAAATTCACATTATTTAGATATGTTATTTATTGAGCCCTTGAATTATATTCCATTCGCTTTCTTTCTATAACAGGTAGTTGATATACTTAGGTTGGGTGTAATATTGTTTGTTATAATTCTATGATCTTCCTTCCATCACTTTTAGTCATTCATATTTGTCAGGTTTGAGAGCATATCTCTTTTGGTTAAAAATTTGGGAGTTTATTATTTAACTTTCAAGAAACAAGTTTAACCATTAGCAACCATATTTTACAAACCTCATCATCATGATGCTTTGACATGGTTTCCTAGCAAGAAATTGTCTACAAAGGACAAGAGTGCCTACAAATCTTGCAATGGAGGGGATTGGTCTCTCATATAGTTTGGTTCCTATAAAGAAGCAGAGGATATTGGTGTATCCTATATGTTGGTGCTTAAAAATAAACAGAGGGGAATGGTGTCTCCCATAGGTTGGTTCCTACAAATAAATAGAGGGGATTGGTGTATCTTCTAGGTTTGTGCCTACAAATTGATGTAATAGTAGGTTGGTTCCTACAAGATATTTCATGTTAAGAAGTTTTGTGGTTTTCTCTTGTAAGGGTTTCCACGTATATCTTGTGTTACTTGTTCAATTTGTGATATTGATGCTTTATAATGTTTGAGTAGAATTAAATAAGTAAAAATTGTCATTCTACTAATTCACCCCTCCCCTCCTAGTATTATTGTGAGTTCCAACAAGTGGTATCAAAAACAGGTTCCTTCAGAAGCAACCTAACCACTAGAAGGTAGATCTTAAAGGGACCTGTTTTTGCAAACACTAGCAAGTTTTATAGAGGGGTACCCTACAAGGAAGTAACTTGAACAAGTTACAACCATAAGGTAGTGGCCCACTATCACCACAACCACCACTCCCTTCTCTTTATGGATTTTCACCAATGGGAAGAGTCTCAGTATATAGCTCACCTACAAGAGATATTCTAGGTTTAAAGGTATAAGGTGACACAATAGGCTTCCAAGGGATGACACAACTTAGGTACAAGGCTAGTTAGGGAACACTAGATCTAGGGTTTGAGTAATAGCATGCTAAATGGAATGGAATAAGGTTAGGGTACCAAGGAAATGTTTCCAAAAATGTCTTGTAGTAAAAATAAAGCACATGAAACCTTCAAGAAGCCCTCAATTTGAAGCTTAAATAAACTAGGGTTTCTTCTAGGAAAAGATAAATCAAGGTGAAAATTTGATGAATTGGCTGCCAAAGAGGTTGATTTTGAGGAAACCTATCAAACCCTTGATGTTGGATCCTTCCAATCCCAATAATTCCTTTTCCAAGTAATTTTTCTCTAGGATGTAACTGAGCCACTTATACTTAAGAGGCTTGAATTTGGGAAGAGAGAGATAGAAATTCAATTTATGGATAAAATTTAACTTGATCACCAAATAGATAAGGCGAGGGCCTAGTCCTTGGATTGATGGTGTCTATGGGTGCTTAAGATTAGCTAAAATATTGCAAAGGAGTAAGGATTTTGATTCCCTAACACAAAAATCCTAACCATTATCATTGTTAGGGATCAAAGGCACTTGGTAGAGCTACAACACAAGTTAACCAAGGGGATTATCATTCGCATTCCATAACTTATTAATGCATACAATGAGGCTATATAGATTCTATACAAATTATCTTCAATAATAAATGGTGCAATAGAAAAACCCTAGAAAACCATTATATTCCATATTAGGTAGTAAATGGAAAATTCTTCAACAACAAATCTCACTTACAAGATGACATGCATCAATAATCCATCATTGATCCAATATAACTTCTCCAAATACAAGAATATAGCTCCAATATGCAAATTTCTCCATAGATAAAATCTTTCCAAAGATACAAGAGGATGAATTGTCCTTAAGAGGACTAAAACAGTCCAAGTGATGATGATTGAAATGAAAAGTACTCTCCTCTCTCTATATGAAGATGATGTGTCATAATATTAGCCTAAAATCCCCTAATAACAATTTAAATCACAAGAAACCCTTGGGATACAAGCCAACTGACTAGATTTTGATCAAAAGTAAAAAATAATTCCACATGTGTGAGCCACTAGCCTTCTAGGGCCGATGACATGCATGAAATAGGCTCCAAGTGGCATCTCCAAGTGCTATGATGTGTCCAATATGGTATAGTAGCATGTAAAAATCATGATTTGAGGATTTGCCCTCAAATTCACCTTAATGGCACTCTTTGGTCCCAAAATCCAACAAGGGAACCACAAAGTGGTCTCCATGGGTCTCCAACTACTCATAATGTTTGTCTTTGCTCCAATATTGGGGGATTTCCAAGTGCTACTATCCCTCCCAAGTCTCTGAAGGTGAGGCCATACTCATTTGGGACCTAAATAAGCTTCCATCCCTCATAAGGTGCTAAAGCTAGCCTGGGGTCATGTTGGTTCCAAGTGTGTCATCCTGAAGAATCATCAAATCTAGTGCAAAGTGCTAGAAGATCCTGGGTGCAGGAGGTTCCCAAGGTCATGTGTGATATGTTATTGTTGCTAGGAGGCCCAAGGCTCTCAATGCTTCACCTGTTAGTGCCAATAGACTCCTTTAATGGCCTAGGTACCTATCAGTAAGGTGCCTAAGGCATGGGATGTTGAACCACCTTACAGTCACAACATGGATTATGGTGAAAGAAACCAGTCATTAGGGATAAAAATTATTATCGCATCTAAATGAACTAAGCTTGAATGTAATTGGCTCTTTAATACTTCAAATAAGGATCCCTTCCAAAATGAAGGCTTTGAGCTTGCAATGGTGTTTCCTCCCTATGTAAGAGTGGCTAAAGGAAAACCCTATTAGGTGTTTCCAACCCCCAAGGGGAAGTAACATTTCCTTTTTCCACCCTTCAATTGACAAGTGTTAGTGAATAATAAAGATGGTACAAAGGGTAGAAGACTTCACAGCCAAGTTCCATGGTTAAAGGAACTAACATGAATGGGATCCACATCCTGAGTGCATAGATGTGAGGAGGGAGAAATAATGGATGCATGAAATACCAACTCTACCTTTGTTTTTCCACCCCTCTTATGTGGCCTTTACTTTTTCTTGATACAATTTCTTTCTATACTTCTCATAGCTCAAGGGTTATATCTTGCTTTGAATGATATAGCAGTTTTATTACCCCTTAAGGATGATTCATTTCATTTCTCATCAAGGTTGGTACATGAAAGGGTTCCTTTTGATGATGTAATGGAGCAACATGTGCTCAGGAACTGGGTGATGGCCATAAGAAGTATGGTAGAGATCATGCTATGCCTTTTCCCATATTCTAATTTGTATGTCTCGATCATCTTTGATATTGTTTCTTTTGATTTTTTTTGTGGCCATGATATTATTTTTCTATTTCTTTTAGCTACATCAACCTCGTAGGGAAATAAATTGGGCCCTACCCAGGTATGAGGATGTATGGGTACCAAATCCTAAATAACCAACAGTCAGTTGAACACAAGGAATGGATGTGAGATTAGGGCTTGTAATATATAATGGAAAGTGGCAAGAATGGCATAGGGATTGATGGTACTACGTTCTCTCATTCAAGGCTTCCCAAGTAGTGCCCCCCATACCCATTGGGCCTTTAAGGGAGGTCCCACTAGACCAGGATCAAATATTAACCCACCAATTAAAGTGAAAAAAGAAGATCACATTCAAAACCCATCCTTCTTCTAGGTCACCCAATAATCAATATCAAATTCCCAAATACGAATAAGCATAAGCACCCAATTGCAAAATTATTAAAGTACCTTTTGATTGGAATCCCACATTTTTCCATGTGCTCTTTCTGGATGGGTGAGACGCATATGGTTGATGCAAGTGGCAGAGATATAATGGCACATCATTTTCTAGTGGTGGTTGTTAGGTGTTGCTAGCTGCATGGATGATCGGCTGGTTGTGAGGAATGGGAGAAAAGTTTTCTCCTATAGGGTTACCCATTTTGGTGTGTAACATATGGATCTAACTCGAGGACATGAGGTCACCGTAGAATGAATGATCCAATAACTCGAACTTCATGAGATTTTATGAGAACTCCAGCAATCCCTGGGCTTGCAAACCTATAACCTACACATTTAAATCAACTTCTTTGGGACAATGTGCACTAGACATAGGGTATCACCCATGTTTTATGTGAAGATAAAAATTTGTATAGAAAATTAAATATATTCTAAATGAAATATATTCTAGCATGAAACATGGTATGAACGATGTAAGAATTCTCACTAACTATTAAACTAATGGACAACAACAACAAAAATACTGATGGAAAACAACAAAAATATCTAAGGATGGATCAAATACATCAATAATCATGTCTTCATAATTATATGGGTGTAAGGAAAGAAAAGGTAATTGTTAAAATCATCATCAATATCATAGATTGGATCCTTTTCAAAATGATAGCTACGCATATCCCACTTCCCTTCTTCTGTATGCAAGAAACAACAAATGTTAATTTCCATGGAATTGATGGGATCACCCTTTTAAAGGTTTTCAGGAAGTACATCATTAAAGTTAACATCCATGAAAATGGTATAGCTCACCTTAAATTCATTTACCAAGGATCCATCTTCAACATAATCCTCACCATGTTATTTTCACGTGTCATCTCCAAGGTTACTTGTAATGTCTCGATGACCTAGAAAAGAGTCTTCATGATGGTATTTTCCTTCATCATAACCCTGATCTCTTTGGTTAATAGAAGTATCAAGTTGATCAGGGGTGATATTTTCTTTAGGATGGCAATGATCTTCTTGAACCTCCTCAACATAATTTAGGAGGTGCTCCTCTTGTAGAGATATGGTCAAATATTGAAGAACAACTTTAAAACAACACATTAGTCCCTAATACTTAAGAATTTTTCCATGAATACCTTAATGGAAGGGATTTTGTTTGTCTACAAGAACGTCTAATCCAGTCTCATTTTTTATCCCCAAATGAATTAAATAAAATCCTCATGAGAGAATCCTCATGAGCCATGTTGATTTCTAAAATATACTTGATAAATCTAGCAACATGATCCAGGTTGAAGAAGGATCACCATTGAATTTTGGGACATTTGTCATACAATTTGTAACCCAATGATTTGGATATCCAAGGATATCCTTGACATCAAAATCAAGGAACATCTCATGCATATCCCAAGGAATCATTTCCTTGAGTCTTATATAGCAATCAAATGGGGAGTCATTGGGGTGAATTTAAAATTCCTTATGTAGATGCTTGCTTCACCCTACAAGAAATGCAACTTTGAATTTCAATAAAGAAATAAGGCTTCGTTCTTCCAATGGAATTTCCAGAAGAGGATCTATCTTGTTGTTGGAGATTCCCTCTTCAAAATAATGTAACTAAAACTTCAAATCATAGGGAGGAATACTCGCTTCATCCTCGACAATGGTGCAAAAAAAAATTCCATAAAAGCTACCATTTCTTGTAAAGGGGTACCCTACAAGGCAAGCATTAGATCAGGTGAAAACAATATGGTAGTTGCCCACTATCACCATAGCCACTACACCCTGCTCTTTATGGATTTTATCTAATAGGAAGAGTCCATGTATATAGGTCACCTACAAGAGATATTCTAAGCTTAAAGGTATAAGGTGACATAATAGGCTTCCAAGGGATAACAAAACATAGGTACAAGGCTCAAGCAATGAAGTTAAGGCAACTTCCATCCCCTAGAGAGGCCTAAATAGGGCATACTAGACCTAGGGTTTGAGTAATATCGTGTGAAATGGAATGGCCTAAGGTCAAGGTACCAAGAAAATGTTTCCAACAATGCATTCTAGCAAAATGAGGGCACGTGAAATATTCAAGAAGCCCTCAAGTGGAAGCTCAACCAAACTAGGGTTTCTTCTAAGGAAAAGTAACTAGAGAAATAAAAATCGAGGTGTAAAATGGATGAATTGGCCACCAAGGAGGTTTATTTTTAGGCAACCTGTCAAACCCTTGATGTTGAATCCTTTTATTCCCAACAATTCCTCTTCCAAACAATTTCACTCCAAGCCCTAATTGAGTCTCTTATCCATAAGAGAGTTGAATTTTAGAAGAGAGAGAACGAGTAAATCAATTTATGGATAAAATTTAACTTTATCACCAACTAGAGGCCAATGCCTAGTCCTTAGATTGATGGATTCTATGGGTGCTTAAAATTAGATAAATCTTGCAAAGGAGTAAGGATATTTTTATGCCTTATCACCAAAACCCTATCAATTATTTTGTGAGCGATCAAAGGAACTTGGGAGAGCTATAACAAAATTTCACCAAGGGGATTATCATTCACATTCCAAAATCCATATATGAGTAATTCCTACAATGAGTCTATCTAGATTCTATACAATTTATCTTCAATAATCAATGGTGCAATAGAAAAACCCTAGAAACCCATTACATTCCATATATTAGACATTAAATGAAAAATTATTTAACAACAAATCTCACTTACAAGATGGAATAAATGAATAATCCATCATTGATCCAAGACAACTTCTCCAAACTCAATAAAATAGCTCCATTTTGCAAATTTCTCCATAGATCACATCTCTCCAAAGATAAAAGAGGTCGAAATTCACTTTAGGAGGGTCGAAATAGTCCATGTGATGATGATTGAAATGAAAAATCCTCTCCTTTATTTATATGAGGAGGATGGGTCATAATATTGGCCTAAAATCCAATACTAACAAGTCAAATTGCAGTAAACCCTTGGGTTACAAGCCAACCCACTAGCTTTTGATCAAAAGTGCAAAATAAGCCCACATGTGTGAGTTGCTAGCCTTATAGGGATAACTTCATGCATGAAATATACTTAAAGTGGCATATTCAAGTGTTATGATATGTCCAATATGGTGTAGTAGCATGTAAAAATCATGATTTCAGAATTGGACCTCAAATCCACCTTAATGGCTCTTTGTGGTCTTAAAATCCATCTCGGGCACCACAAAGTGGTTTCCATGGGTCTCCAACTTCTCGTAATGCCCATCTATGCTCCAGCATTGAGGGATTGCCATGTGCTACTATCCCTCCCAAGTATTTGAAGGTGAAACAATCCTCATCTAGTCCCAAAATCAACTGCCATCCCTCATAAGGTGTTAAGGCCAGCCTAGGGGCATGTTGGGTCTAGGTGTTTCATCCTAAAGAATCATCAAATCTTGTGCAAAGTGGCAGAATGTCTTGGGTGCAGGAGGTTCCTAGGTTCATGTGTAATGTGTTTTCATTACTAGGAATCCCAAGGCTCCTAATGCTTCACCTATCAGTGCCAGTATACTCCTCTGATTAACTGGGTACCTATGGGTGAGGTGCCCAAGGCATGGGTTATTGAACCACCTAACAATCCCAAAATAAATTCTAGTGAAAGAAACTAGTCATTAGGGAAAAAAATTATTATTGCATATAAGTGAACCAAGCCTGAATTTAATCGGTTATTTAGTATTTCAAATAAGAATTTCCTTCCAAAATTAGGGCTTTGAGCTCACAATGGTGTTTCCTCCCTTGATAGGAGTGTCTAAAGGACAACCCTATAAGTGTTTCCAACTCCTAAGGGGAAGTAACATTTCCTCAACCCGCCCTTAAATTGATAGGTGTTAGTAAATAATAATGATGGTACGGAGGGGAGAATACTTCATGGCCAAGTCCCATGGTCAAAGGAACCAACATGATAGGTATCTACATCCTACGTGTGTAGATGTGAGTTGGGAGCTATCGTGGATGCATAAGTTACCGACTCTGCCTTTTTTTTTCCACCCTTCATGTATTATTTTTAATTTTTTCTTTCTTTTTATTTGTATTACTACCCATAGCTCAAAGTGTTAGAGCTTTCTTTGAATGATATATTAGTTTATTACCCATTAAGGATGAGTCATTTCATTGCTCATCAACCTTGGGACATGTAAGGGTTCATTTTTATGATGTAATTGAACAGCATGTGATGGCCATAAGAAGTGTGATAGAGATTATGTTAGGCTTTTTCCCATGTGCTAATTTATATGTCTCGACTATGTTTTGAATTTTGATATTCTTTCTTTTAAATTTTTTGTGGCTATGATATGCTTTTTTGTTTCTTTTAGATACACTAACCTCCCAATGCAAATTTTCAGGCCCTATTGAGGTATGAGGATGTATGGGTGCCAAATCGCAAAGAACCAATGGTCAGTTGAACCCAAAGAATGGATGTGAGATAAGGGCTTCTAATGTATTATGGAAAGTGGTAAGTATGGCATAGGAATATATGGAACTATGTTGTCTCAATCAGGGCTTCCCAAGTATTTCCCTTCCCATACCCATTGGGCCATTAGGGTAGGTCCCACTGGACTAGGATCGAAGTTCAAGTCCCCATTTAAGGTGAGATAACAAACTCTCCTTCTTCGAGGTCACCCAATAATCCATTTCAAATACCCAAATACAAACAAGTATAAGCACTCGATTGCAAAATGATTAAAGTACCTTTTGATCAGAAGCCCACCTTCATCCATGTGATCTAGTTGGATGGGTGAGAAGCATATGGTTGATGCAAATGGTAAAGATATAATGGAACGTCATATGTTAGTGGTATTTGTCAAGGGTTTTTGGTTGCATGGTTGACTGGTTGGCCGTGAGGAATAGGAGAAAAAAAATTCTCCTATAGGGTTACCCATTTTGGTGGGTAACATATAACTCTAACTTGGGGACATTATCTCACTATAGAGTGCGTGATCGAATAGCTCGAATGGGGATTTCATGAGAACTCCATTAATCCCTAGGCTCAAAGACACATAACCTACACATTGCAATCAACTTGTTTGGTAGCATGTGCACTAGGCATGGGGTATCACTTGTGTTTCATGTATACAAAAAAATAAATATATTATAAATACAATCTACTCTAGCATGAAACATGATATAAATGATGTTAGAATGCTCACACAATATGCATTGCAACTAACTATTATGCAGTGCTAACATAAAATGCTTGACCTAAGTATAGTCATATAAACAATATAGCCAGCATATCATTAGATCAACATAACATGTCTTATGCCTATGACTAATTATGAGAAAGAACAAGGAACCATCACAATCACCAATGTTAGATTCACGCGTTGAATCACAATGATGGGAGGTTGGAAAATAGGATGACCATGTATCAATAAAAGGGGTTATGGATGAAGAGGGAATAGAAGAATGCAATTTGCACCATTGGGATTTCTCTTGCATCCTGAACATGGAGTAATCAATGATCAAGCTCAAAAAAAAATGGGGAAGAGTTATCTCAAGCATACAATTCTCATTGATGTTCTCCATGACATGTTGGGACTGATATGATGATGGGAAGGGGATGGGGGGGAGGCGGGGATGGATGGAAAGGTATTGACACCTAGGATGCTCATCACATCAATCAAATTCGAGAAGGTAAATCAATGGCGTCTCATCATTTTTTAAATTTATGTGCCACAAATAAGATTGGTGGACAACAATAGGAAGATCTAAGGATAGCTCAAATACATCAATAGTCATGTCTTCCTGATTATATGAGGTGTAAGGAAAGACAAGTCCATTGTTAAAATCAACATCAATATCATAAATTAGATCCTTGTCAAAATGATAAGTACACATATCCCACTTTCCTTATTCTATATGAAATAAATCACAAATTTTAACCTCCAGGGAATTGATGGGATCACCCTTTTCAAGGTTTTTGGAAGTACATCATCAAAGTTTTTTAAAAACAATGGGTGACCACATTATACAAATCCTAACAAATTACACTTTTTAATCACTTTATCAACCACTCGTGTACTCAACATCATACCTCAATCATGTAAAATGTATCATCATAACCATTATCATAAATATGTGCAGCATATATATAAGACATCAATCTTCTTTTTATTTCTTTGGCAAATACAAGCTTCAACTTGCTATTATATCACTACCTCACAAGCTTCCACTTGTAGTTTTATCAATTGCTACTAAAAGGAACTTCTACCCCTACTTGTTTATTAGTTTTCACTAAAAGGGACTGTTGCACCTGCTCGTTTATCAGTTTTCACTAAAATGGATTTTTGCCCATACTCATTGAACAGCTATTGTTGAAAGGAAATGTTTCCCCTACTCATTTATTAGCCATTTTTGAAAGGGAGTATTGCCCCTAGAATGCAAGCTACCACTTTCTAGCCATGTTAATCCATCTTTCATCCATTTTTCAAACTCAGATCAATAGGCCATTTTCTTTCATAAAAAAATTAATTTATCACCTCAACTACTCACCACAAACACCATAAAACACCTTTAGCAATCTCTGATTATTGAAAAAAATTGCCAAACACACCAACAACATCAATTCTTAGCAGTTATTAATTTCACCATAAAAACATATTTGCATAATACATTAAAACACCATTCACCAATTCATTATTTTCCTTCTCAAACACCTTTAAGACACCAAAATTGATCTGTGATTCACCCCTAATGCATATTAACATTATATGTCTCATTACACTAACAACCTCTCACACCAACATAGTTGCACACACCTTGCAAATTTGATTCTGATTATAAAAGAATTTGGACTGAAATTTTTGGAATTAAAACTTTATTTATCTTACACTTTAATGATTACATGAATATTTTTATTTTTTCTTTTGTCCTACTTCAAATATCTTTTAAATGTTCTCTTTAAGTCATCAATCACTTACTACATGTCTTTGCAAGAAACTCTGAGTTAAATTATTGTTTTCCTCCATTTTGGTAAGTTACAGGATTTAGCAAGGCTTTTTCTAAATATGGCTAACTGCCAAATTTAGAAATTTTACTAAACCTATCTCCAATTTTGTCCATTCTGCTATTTGCGCTACTAACTCATTCATGCCCTCTATATGCCAATTTTATTGTTCCATTGGTTTGGTGTATTTACCAATTTTGGCATAAAATGCCAAATTCTTTGTTGCCGACCCATTTCATGTTTTAGGCTCTAAGCCTATGTTACAATCCCAAATTTTTTGACACATTCATGTTTCAAACCATTAACATAGCCCCAAGTACTCAATCAAAACACCAAACAAAAATTTTGTGGGCCTATTGCAACATAGCCCTGAGGAATGATTTCCTTCTACAATTCTTTCGCACCCGTGGTCTTAACTCCAAAACAAAACCATGTCTTGGTCCTTTTCCTTTTTCCCCAACTTTATTTCCTTTTGGGATTACGTGTCCAGTGGGTCTAGCACTCTTTTTACTTTCACTCTATTCTCAATGGTCATCGCCTCTATCGTAAGTTGCCACCATTTCCTGACACTTTGTCAGCGCATAGCTCATTTGTTGTGCTAGCTTGAAATATTCCAGGGTCTAGGGACCCGGATGAGCTATCCTAGTGGGTACCACCATCACACTGTGAGCCAATCAATGACCAGTCAAGGTGATTTGTCTCTACCAACTACCACATCTACTTGAAGCCTAGTCATCCCAGATATCTTCACCTTGTTCTCTTTCGAAACCTTCCAGGGAAGCCCTTCCATGATGTTGTCATTGCTACCATCATCAATGCCACGTGGTTCTATCTAGGTGGTGACATGTGTCACTCATATTTGGCCCACTTAACCACCTAAAAATTTTGAAAATGCATGCCACATGTCCCCTGTACTGATGTCATGCTAATGTCATCCTGATCCAGTAAAAGACTTCCACACATCATCATTGAAGAGAGAGAATGGGCTTTTGTCCTTTCTGTTTTGCGATGAATTTATTTTTTTAATTTTAAACACAAAAACCACCAAATTCAATATTTTTACACTGTTGTGACTACCACATATTCCTGGCTCCCCGATCATTGGTTCTTCGTTTCTTCTCTGCTCTTCCACACTAGCCTGACACCTAGTCATACTGAGCTTCTCCTTTATGTGCAACTCTAATTTATTTCAGGGTAGGCATCTCATGGTGACATGGATCTGGGGACCACCACTACAGAACTCCTCCAATGAAATTTTTTCTCTCTACTAATGTTCTCCTAGGATTACGCCAACCTGGAACTCACCATTGTCGTCAATTTTGAATCCTTCGAGTGTACACCCGCTGGGGTGAGCTACTATAAAGGGCTCTACCATAGCCAATAAAAACACTTTTTTCTACAATTTTATCCTGCTGCATTTGTCTGTATCTCCTTTAGTAGTTCCACTAAAATCTTTGACAAGTCTGGACAAAGTGTCATACTTAATTTTCTCCAAATGGTCCTTCACCAATATTAACTTTGTAAATTAACTTCGAGTTCTTAACTTTGACTGGAAATAAATTATGATATAGGAGGGAATTTTTGGACTTCAATATACCATTGGTAATCTCTTTTAGAGATCTACCGATTTGAGTGGGTTCCAACTCCAATTGAGGTGATCTATTATTCTATAAATGGCTATAAAGTATCTACACCTTAACCAATTAGCTCCACCATTGTTGTTCACCAATTTTCTTGGAAACATATGAGATTTTCCTTTTCCATACATGTGTTTATCTTCATTTCTCTTACATTTTTCTCTTCTTTTTCCATTTCATTACCTTTGGTCTCGATACACCACCATTGACAATACTTGTCTAGCATCTTCCTTATGCCAACAACACCTTTGACAGTAATAACATATCAATACTTGACATCAATTGCCTGAGATCAATGAGCACCTCCTTTGAAAACATATTCTAACAATCTCTCATCATCTTCTTTGCCTTTTCCATGAATGAAAACAAATTTCTAATAATATCCTTGTTTGGCATTGATGGTAACATCTTCATAAAAAAAAATAACATCATAAAGAAACAAAAGCAAAGTGTTATGCTCCCCCTATGATGCACTTCTCCATTATGTGTTATTGATTTGGTGTATTTTTGTTGGTTTACTTTTCCTTTCCTTTTTGTTTGAGTCTCTTAGATTCTTCCCCTTTATTGGTGGTAATTATAGCTTCTTTTATTTGATCACCAATACTTCTCCCCCTTTGACATCAATGGAAAAAACACCAAAAAGTTCCATCTGTCAATAATCTCCCCCTGTCTTTTTATCCTATCGACCTATCAACTGCTTCATCTTATAATGGAAACTATTGGTATCCCTGATCTGATCTAAGCATCTTCCTTTCTTTCTTGTGGAGAAGATTGATTTGTGTCGAGAAATCTAGGGAAACTTTATTATAGCTTATTTAAATTGATTTCTCTTGTCATTAACAATTTCTTGTCATGCTTCTTATCAATTATTTCTTTGTAGTTACTATCATCTAATCATCAAGACAAATATCAAGCAATGAAGATCATGAACACAATAAGGAACACAATATGTGGGCGCTCATCCAAGGAAAAAACCATATGAAGGCGTGTTATGAAACCAGCTCACAAAAAGATAGAAAAGAGAGATCCACGCCTTAGAATTCAGCCTCTTCGAGGGGGCAACCTCCTTTACATTACATAAATGAACAATTCTTGGATGATACAAATGAAAAAACCTTCTTTCTATATATAGGAGTCTAAGGAGTCACAATATAATCCAGCCGACCTAACAATAATAATATAAAGCCACAAAAATAACAATAGAGGGATTCTATGGGGCACAGAAATAACAAAATGGGGGTAATAGGGGCACAACAATATAAATAAGGGGTATAAATACAATAGTAGTGGGGTAATCACTAGTATTATAGGGACCCAACATGCCCCTCTCCTTCAAAAAATTGTTGTCCTCAACGCTTGAGTAGATCTGGATACTTCTTCATAAAATTCTCATCCTCCCATGTGGAATCTTCAGCGGATAAGTTCTTCCACTTGATAAGATACTCTGAAATTGATTGATTTCGTAGCTGTCGAGTTCTTGTTTCTGTGACTGCTTCCGGTTCCAATATCATTTTTCCTTCCTCATCAAGTTCTGGCAATATTGTTTGAACTGGGAGCTTGTCGCCTATAACTTTCTTTAAACATGAAACATGGAAAACTGGGTGCAATCGAGAAGCTGCAGGAAGCTCCAATTTTTATGCTATAGTACCAATCTTTTGCAACACCTTGTACGGACCATAATACTTTGGTGATAATTTATTATCCTTCTTAGCTTGCTTTAGGGACATTTGCTTATATGGTTGTAGCCGTAGGAATACCCAATCACCTACATCAAAACTTCTTTCACTGCGATGTTGATCTGCTTGTTGTTTCATTCTATTTTGTGCCAACACGAGGTTATCCTTTAAGAGTTGGAGGACTTGTTGTTGATGTTCGATGTGATGTTCCACTGCCTGAACCTTAGAATTTTCTCTTAAATATGATGTGATGGATGGTGGTTGATACCCATAAAGTGCCATAAATGGGGTCATTTTTGTTGTTGTATGGAAGGAAGTGTTATACCACCATTCAGCCAGAGGCAACCATTTGACCCATTGTGTCTGTTTATCAAATACAAAGCAACGAAGATATCCTTCCAAACATTTGTTTACTATCTCAGTTTTCCCATCATATTGAGGATGATAAGATGAGCTATGAGCTAACTGAGTACCAAGACAAGAAAATAATTCTGTCCAAAAATTTCCAGTGAAAATGGGATCTCTATCACTTACAATAATCTTTGGGTTTCCATGTAGCTTTTGAATTGTTTCCATAAATGCAGTAGAAACTGTACTGGCTTTAAATGGATGTGATAATGCGCAAAAGTGTGCATACTTGGTAAGTCTGTCAACTACCACCATGATGACACTCTTTCCCTCAGACTTGGGTAAACCTGTGATAAAATCCATTGAAACCTCCTCCCAATGTTGGCTTGGAATGGATAAAGGTTGTAATAGACCCGGTGTCTTAATTGTTTCAACTTTATTTTGTTGGAAAACCAAACATTCCGCCACAAACTTTTGAATATCTGATTTAAGGCCATCCCAAAAAAATTCCTTCTTAACCCTGTGGTAAGTTTTTAAAAATCCTGAGTGCCCTCCTAAGGGAGAAGTGTGCAATTCCATAAGAATCTTTTGTTTTAGCTGGGAATTCTTACAGAGGTATAAGCGATCTTTGTACCATAATGAATCATTTTGCCAGCTAAATGTATCAAACGTACTGGAATCTTGTTGTAGCTTTCGAATAAGTGCCCACACTTCTTCATGATTCTTCCATTCCTCCCTTGCTTCGTTTATCCAATCTGGTTGGATAATAGAAATGGCGCACAACAATGCTTCCACATCCTCATCCTTTCTTGAGAGTGCATCTGCCACCACATTTTGCTTCCCTTTTTTGTAGATGATTTCAAAGTCATAACCCAACATCTTTCTGACCCACTTTTGTTGCTCTTCAGAGGATAATCTTTGTTCTAAAAAGTATTTAAGGCTATCATGATCCGTTTTTACCTTGAAGTGTCTTCCCATTAGGTAGGGTCTCCATTTCTTAAGTGCATGGAGTATTGCCAACATTTCCTTCTCATAAATAGCTTTGCTTAAAAACTTTCCCTTGATTGGACGACTTTCAAAAGCAATGGGTTTTTCATCTTGCAGTAGAACAGCACCAATTCCATTTCCTGAAGCATCACATTCCACAATAAAGGTTTTTGTGAAGTCCGGTGTAGCTAAGATCGGTGCTTGGCACATTGCCTCTTTAAGATGTTCAAAGGCCTTTGTTGCTTCCGGAGTCCATGAAAATGCATCTTTCTTCAATAATGTTGTTAGAGGTGCTGCTATTCTTCCATAATTCTTAACAAACTTGCGATAATACCCTGTCAACCCAAGAAATCCTCGCAAATGCTTTATGTATGTGGAAATTTTCCATTCCTTAATGGCTTTAATTTTGCTAGGGTCTACCTTAACTCCTTCATGAGATACAATATGACCCAAATATTCCACCTCCTGGACTCCAAAGAAACATTTGGATCTTTTTGCATATAATTGTTTCTCCTCCAATAGTTGTAGCACCTTGTCAACATGTTCAACATGATCCTTCCAAGACTTGCTGTAGATTAGTATATCATCAAAAAATACCAACACAAATTTTCTAAGGAATGGTTTGAAAATTGAATTCATCAAACCTTGAAATGTTGAAGGTGCATTAGTAAGGCCAAAAGGCATGACCAAAAATTCATAATGACCCTCATGAGCTCTAAATGCCGATTTCGGAATGTCTTCAATCTTCATTCTGATTTGATGATATCCTGAACGAAGATCCAACTTGGTGAAGTAAATTGATCCATGCAATTCATCCAGTAATTCATCAATGACAGGAATGGGGAACTTATCTTTAATAGTGAGCTTGTTGAGCTCCCTATAATCCGGACACATGCGCCATGATCCATCCTTCTTGTGCACCAATACTACTGGAGTAGAGAAAGAACTTTGACTTGGTTGAATTATACCAGCCTCTAGCATTTCTGCAACCATACGTTCAATTTCACTTTTTTGGCATAGGGATATATGTACGGCCTGATGTTTGGAGGAACACTTCCTGGAATCAGATGAATAGCATGATCATGATCACGCATAGGTGGGAGACCTTTGGGAGTCTCAAATACCTTGGAATGATTGTCCAAGACTTTTTGGAGATCTGGAGAAATAGATGATTCCGATTTGGAAACATCTAGCGAACATAATTGTGCAATTACACCTCTTTGCTCCTTTTTTAAAAGCTTTGTCATACCATTAGAGCTGATTATCTTTCCTAGTTTCCCTGCAATACACCTTAATTCAACTTCCTTTCCTTCCGTAGAAAATTTGATGAAAAGTTCTTGAAAATTAAAAGCTATTGTACCCAAGGATTGTAGCCATTGGACTCCTAGTACAACATCAGCACCTATCATTGGAATGGAAAGCATTGGGATAGTCAATACATATTCTCCCATGGATAGCTTGATATTATGGCACCTTCCATGGCAATTTATTGTTCCTCCATTTGCAATCATCACTTGACACTCTGGTGTTGGATATAGGAAGCAATTCAATTCTTTTGCAACCCTACAATGAATAAAATTGTGGGTGCTTCCTGAATCAATCAACACTATTACCTTTTTCTTCTTGATTTGTCCTTCTATCTTGATGGTTTGAGGAGTGGTAATTCCCGCCAATGCATTACAAGATACGGTCGGATTTATTTGTTCTTCATGTAGGCTTTGTTCCTGGAGTATATATTCTTCTTTTGACCTTTCTTGCTCCTTTTCTTCTTCCTCTTCACAATCTATGTAGAATAATTTCTTCTCGGCACACTTATGACCTTTAGTGTATTTGCTATCACAACTGTAACAAAGCCCTTTTTCTCTTTTTTCTTCCAATTGTTGTGGTGTCAACCTTATAGGTTGTGGAAGACTAGGGGCAACAATACTTCCATCTTTATAGTTGTGAATGGTATGCTTCCTAGTTGCCATAATTTTGCTTTCCATTTTTCTTGCTAACCTGAATGCCTTCTATAATGAATCAGGTTCCCAAAGGCGAACATCATGTTGGATATTATCCCTTAAATACCCTATGAACACATCAATCCTATGCTCCTCTGGAATATCTTTTACCCTTATGTTCAATTTTTGGAACTCCTCAATGTGCTCCATTACTGAACCCTTTTGTTTGAGACTTATCAATTGGCTAAAAAAAGTGTTGCTTTTTGTATCTTCATAATGTGTTATCAATTCTTCCGTAAAAATTGCCCAAGTGATAAATTTTTTACCAGAGTAAAGCCATTGATACCATAGACACTAATTTGGTTCCAAATATACAGTTTCCATATGTACCTTTTGTGTGTTTTGCACATTATTGAGATCGAAGAACTGCTCCATCTGTAATATCCATGTGGCGGGATCCTTGCCATCAAACTTCCTCATATCGATTTTTGGAATATGGTGGGTCTTCGATCCAACATTATAATCTATGGAATCATGATTAACATTAATTTTTTTCACATCATGAGTTTCCTTTACAACCTTTTCACCATTAGTAAGTATCTCTTGTAGAAAATTTGTCAAATCTGTCTTCAAATCTGCCATGTCTGTCTTCAAATCTGTCTTCAAATTTGCCATGTCTTTCTTCAAATCTATCTTCAAATCATCCATCTTAGCTTCCACGCCATTTATCTTATATTCCACGCCATTTATCTTAGATTCCATGCCACTTATCTTAGCTTCTGTTAGCTTTTGTGAGTGTGACATTTGTTGCACTTGTTCTTGTAATTTTGATATATCATGTAGCATTTCTTCCTCTTCTTCATGAGTCATGCTAGAGCTTTCAGGTTCCTTACTAGGTGTTTGCATTTTCTTTCCTCAGGGCATCATTTACCGATAATAATGCTTTACTATGCCCTTTGAATTCCGTTAAACCAAGCTTACACAAAAATTTAAAAAAAAAACTACACACCTTTTTTTTCACTTTATAAAAACCTGATATTGAATCTGATGTATCTCTGTAATTTCGGATCATCCAATTCTGAAATTGCGACCTGTAGTAGCCTTCTGTGTCCTATTTCCAATGCCACAAGTCTGACCCAAATTGGATTCTCCAAGGAAGAGTTATGTGAAATCTCCCACACTGACTTGCTTTTAGACTAGTTCAGTAGAGCAAAGTGTACGACGTGCCACGAGTCATTGTTTCAACCTTTGAATCTGAAACACACATATAAGAAACTAAAGTCCGTCCTCCTTCTATACCTTCTTACGAAATTTCAATCCAATCCCCAGAGATAAAGTTATGATGATTTCCCCAGGTCACCTGTTTTGAATGTAATTCAGGAGTCTGCAAAAAGACCAACTTCCTCAGATCATATCTTCGAAAATATCGCGCTAAAAGATCTAAAATTTGGACCCAAGGTTTGGCGTGATTTCTTCTCAAATGGGTTTTTTTTTTTACTTTTGAAACATCACAGAAAAAAAGTTATAGCGAAAATTCCACAATGACCTTTTTGGAGCAGCGAAACCCTAGAATCCAAAGCTTTGATACCAAATGTTATGAAACCAGCTCACAAAAAGATAGAAAAGAGAGATCCACGCCTTAGAATTCAGCCTCTTCGAGGGGGCAACCTCCTTTACATTACATAAATGAACAATTCTTGGATGATACAAATGACAAAACCTCCTTTCTATATATAGGAGTCTAAGGAGTCACAATATAATCCAGCCGACCTAACAATAATAATATAAAGCCACAAAAATAACAATAGAGGGATTCTATGGGGCACAGAAATAACAACATGGGGGTAATAGGGGCACAAAAATATAAATAAGGGGTATAACTACAATAGTAATGGGGTAATCACTAGTATTATAGGGACCCAACAAGGCGAAAAACCCACTCAAACTCTTCCACTAGTAGATTCAAATCAAGAAGAGACAATTTTGACCTTTTTACTAAGACAATGACCCCCTTCAATCCTCCAAGTCGTACCAAGATTCAAGAGTTTAACTTTGCATATTTAAGTATTCAACAGAATTTTGAATACTTTAGTAGTCAACAAAAACATTACATATGGACATTGCACTTTGTAGGAGCAAAACTGTGCATAACAAAAAACCTTGATCTTGAATGCTTTTTTACTATAACTTTATGTTTTTTCAGTCCTGAAATCTACCATAAACAACTTCGCATATGTGGAAAAGTAATAACAAATTTCAGTTGATCTTGACCTTCTTTTCTATACCTTCAAACCTTTCTTTTGACTTCCTTTTCACACCTTTTAAATTACAAAGATAGATCCTTGATGATGATCGCTTAATGGCTCAAATACATGGTTGTATATATAGTCTTATTTTAGATGGTAGAGTCGTTTCATGAGGCTGACTTGGAGGATGAGGTATGACACTTTTGTCTTTAATTTATAATAAAATAATCACTTTTCTTAACAAATCCCAAGAAGAGTCTATGACTTTGACTTTTGACAAACCTAAAAGCCTACAATGGAGGCTTGACCTAGAATCATGAAACCCATGCCCACAAAATATTTTTTTATAATAAATTCATTTTCCTTTACAAATACATTACATCATGACTCAAGTGCAATTACAAAGTCCAACACTAGTTACATTCTTCAACACTCCATATTAACTAGGGACATATTAATAATTACATAGGTACATGGATGAACTCAAAATGATATGCTCTAAGAAGAGTCATAGCACATGCAGTGCTATAGATTAGATACTTGACCAAGGTATCTAATTGGGTGGGAATAAGGTGTGTTCCAAGCTTTAGCCATTCTAGGTACCATCACGCTTCCACTCTAACACCAACCTAGGGATCTAGGTGTGTATCCAAGTCCAGAGCTCCAAGACTAATGACACCATCCCTACTTCAAGATCTAGACATCATCACAGGTCGGCTAGATGTCCACCCAAGCATCTTGTCACCCCAAGATGCATTAGAGAAATTTTGAGGTCAAAAATGGGCCTTAAAAATAAAATATACAAAATAAATCAACTTTATAAGAATAAATGGGATTCAATATGAATGTCAACCAAGGGGAGTGATTCACCATTTTTAGAGTAAAATGGTAAAAATAATAATAATAATAATAAATAATAAAACTACTTTTTCAACTCATATTTTCAACTTATGTCCCTACGATTTTACTCAAATTTTGATCAATAGAACTTGTTGGATGCGGAATTTAATTTTTCATCCAAGGAGTACCCATGTTGCATACCTTCGATGGACCCTACTACAGGAAAAAAGTGATATACATGAAAAAACATGATTGCAATCATGCTTTTTCATGTAGTAGGGTCCATCGAAGGTATGCAACATGGGTACTCGGATGAAAAAATAAATTTTTCATCCAATGAATGCTCCCTCTCGAAATTTGAGTAAATCATAGGGAGATAAGTTGAAAATATAAGTTGAAAAAGTAGTTTGTTTCTTTTTTCCCTCCAAAACTTAATCAAGTAATCTAATCATATTTTATTATTTCTACTATTATTTTATAATATTCCTTAGGAAACCCATTTTAGACCTCAAAAATTATCTAATGCTTCATCTCTCCTTATCAACTAAACTAGATATATCCACCAATCCAAGCATGCTTCAAATGTTCAACCTTCTTACGGGGAGATCCTACACAATCACAACCCTAATTAGTAATAAACTTTATATATATATAATATTCCTTAGGAAACCCATTTTAGACCTCAAAAATTATCTAATGCTTCATCTCTCCTTATCAACTAAACTAGATATATCCACCAATCTAAGCATGCTTCAAACGTTCAACCTTCTTACGGGGAGATCATGCACAATCACAACCCTAATTAGTAATAAACTTATATATATATATATATATATATATATATATAACTCAAACCTCTGGGGTTCTCAAATATATTGATGATGCTAGGACATCATCATATTATTCAAACACATCTAGGAAGATTTCTTCTTTAACTTTTATAGTAGCACCAAACTCAACCTCAACACTTCTTCTGGATCATCAAGTCTTGTTTTACAACTTTTCCATTCACGAATATCCATCTGCAAGGTTTCAGTCATGATATTTTATTCTTTCCTCAATGCCCTCCCTCTCAACTAGGGAGATATACACTTTCTTTGATCCAATCTCCCTTTCAACTTAGGGAGATCAACAACTTCATTCTTATAGGTTCTTTATCATAACATCGGAGAAACTTCAACCTTTCAAAGATTTATTTCTACATGAACATAATTCTTCCTTATTGCAACAAGGTCAACTAGTCATCATCATTCCTACAGCTTCTTTTATTCATCATGATCATCATTATTATCAAACCTTATTCAATTATGAACATCTTCAACATTTGGAGGATTATGTACCTACAAATATGCAACAAAAAGTACAAATATATAGAATCATGAAGTCAACTATATCAAATCATATCAAAACAATTAGGCTTTAGATATCAAATACCTAAACCTAGTTAGGTTCATAGTCAACAAGCGTTACAACTTTTATATTTTGGACTTCAACGACTTGCTAGTGTTTTTGTCGCAAACCCTAGATTCCATCATTGAGACTTAAAGCTTTATATATCAGCAAATAAATCAAGTTAGCAATCTAATAATAGCATTTTATATCTTCAAAACTATGTCCTCGAACTTTATCTCAAATTCTACTAGGGTTTTGTCACAAACCCTAGATTTCATTAATCAAATCAGCATATTAGAATTTCATATCTAGGGAATCATTCTTATATCAATATTCTAATAAGGTTTTATCGTAAGCCTTAGATACAAACATCAAACTCTAAAAAATTTGACCATACTAGGGTTTCAATTATGCGAAAGCTCATACACCCAGGTTTTCATTTGACAATTGCAAGGGTTTTGTCATAAACCCTAATTCACCAAACCCTAAAATATAGAGTTTTGTCATATAACTTAAACATCAGCAACGAACTCTAAAATGGTTAGGGTTTAACAAACCATAAACATCAAGAGAGTAATATTTCATTACCAATTCTAAACTTTATTTACAAACCCTAAGTAGACTAGGGTTTCATAATTAGCATACCCTAAGCATCAAAATGATTGGGTTTTACAGTGAAAATTGAAGGTTAGGGTTTCATCAAAATGAAAAAATAGCAAGATATGGTGTGATAAGGGTAGATTCAATCTAAATATTAATCACCCAAAAAAGAATTCTTATAATTCAAAATCCTAGTCATGAAAGAGTTAGTAATATAGAACAAATTTCAAAATGATTGAACCTTATAATATGAAGAATATTTACTATAAATATTTAAATACCTTGAGTTACTCCTTTTACAAACCTGGTAAGTTTTCCTTAATGAAAGGCTCCCTCTGAAATATGATAGCATATTCATAGTTCATCTCCTTATTTTTCAGCTTGTGCTTTAAGTATTTGATTTACCAAGTCACCATTCTTAATATATACCTGCAATATTTCTTAAGCATAACCAAAATATGAAAGTACAATAGTGTGATGATCATCTAGAATTTTTCATTACAGTGAGTTTCTAGGGAACTGAGCTACAAAATCTAGACATCTTTTAATTTCATTATTGCCAAGAATCGCCATATATCATGGACTATCTATAAACCTTAGACAATTGTGAGATAGGGTTTCTAAGGGGGAAAAAGTGAATGAGAGAGAGACTATCATAAGTATTATTCCTAGATATTAAAAATATTTAATGAGGATTTTCCATTCCTAGAGACATACTAGCAACTAACTCTAGAAAATGAGCAAGTTATACATACCTCAAAACTTACATACCTTTGAAGGATATATGTTTCATACATCTTGTTACCTCTTCCTGCAAACTGCATACACATTTTTTAGATGACTAAAACATAAAGAGAAGTAGCAACACTTGATGAAGGCTTTGAGTTGGTCCTCAAATGCTGGATATCCTTTTATTGACTGTAGTAGATACTACTACAGATGTTCTATTTTTGAATTCTCCTTATACTAACATAGATCATTGTAGATCTTGATTTGTTTCAATGATTCATCAATTTCAAGATTGATTGATTCTAGGCCATCTTCTACGTCATCATTTAGACTTGGACGTTATACGTAGATGCACAGCTTTTCATTCTATGTCAAAGTGGTCTCGGCTTCCGTTCTTAATAAATGTATACAAGAATCTTTTTAGTGAAGATTGTAATCCTTATGGTGGATTCTAAATAGGCTTATAATAATTCCTTTATAAAACTCGGTCCTATATGTGTGTGTGTGTGTGTGTGTGTGTGTGTGTGTGTGTGTGTGTGTGTGTGTGTGTGTGTGTGTGTGTGTGTGTGTGTGTGTGTGTGTGTGTGTGTGTGTGTGTGTGTGTGTGTGTGTGTATGTGTGTGTGTGCCCATGTCTTTTATTTGATAGGAGTCTCGGCTCCTTCATATATTATGGTGATTGTGTCAAAGTAGCACTTGATCCATTTCCTTGATAATTGTTTAGGGGTTCTTCTAGTCCACAGTGAGACTATTTAAACTTGGATCTAGTCACCCATAAATTGTGCACATACTTCTATAATTTAAGATCTCTAAAATTAGAGAAATCGGATTACTGAGATATCGCAAATTTTGAGGATGATTTCATACCTTGACTTATAGCCTAATGGACTTCACTTTCCTTATGAAATTTCTCGGTCTTGAATATACTATTGAAATAAACTTTTGGACTTCTTAAACATATTTTTAATACTCTTCAAAATCCTTCGCTCTTCCTTGTTGAGGCCTGTAGCCCAGTCATTGTGGCAAGGACTAATAGAATGTGCCTAGAAATGTGTAGAATCAGTTCGGTTTTCTTTTGGATGGATCAACCTTGAAAGGTATATATGAAACTCTTCTTCCTCCAACCAATAGTGATCTTCTAGCTTCCCTTTTTCATCAATGACCTTAGCTCTGATTCCATGTTGAGAAATCTAGGGAAACTTGATTATAGCTTATTTAAATTGATTTCTCTTATTTTGTACACTTTATTGTGATGTTTCTTATCAATTCTTTCTTTGTATTTATTATCTTCTAATCATCAAGACAAATGTCAATAAATGAAGATCACGAACACAATAAGGAACACCAGATGTAGGCACTTAGCTAGGGAAAAAACCCTATGATTGGAAAAACCCAGTCAAACTCTTACACTAGTAGATTCAAATAAAGATGAGACAAGTTTGACCTTTTGACTAAGATAGTGACTTCCTTCAATCTTCCAAGTCAGCTGAAGATTCAAGATTTTAACTTCGTATACTTCAGTAGTCAACAAAATTTTGAATACTTCAGTAGTCAATAAAAATTATGTATACTTAGGCAAAACTTTGCATAGGGACATTTCACTTCATAGGAGAAAAAATTTGCATAACAACAAACCTTCATCATGAACCCTTTTCGACTGCAAATTTATATTTTTTCGGTCCCATAGAAAACTTCGCATATGTGGCAAAGTAATAAAAAAAAAATGGGGTATCTTAACCTTCTTTTCTATACCTTCAAACCTTTATTTTGACTTCCTCTTCACACCATTTAACTTGTAGAGATAGATCATTGATGATGATTTCTTAATGGCTCGAATACATGGTTGTATATATAGTCTTCTTTTAGATGGTTGATTCCTTTCATGAGGCCGACTTGATGTCTTCTTGAAGCCGAATTAGAGGATGAGGTATGGCAGTTTTGACTTTAATTTATAATAAAATAATTACTTTTCTTAACAAAGCCTAAAAAGGGTCTATGACTTCGACTTTTGACAAACCTAAAATCCTACAATGGAGGCTTGACCTAGAAGCATGAAACCCATGCTCATAAAATAATTTTTTATAATAATTTTCTTTTTCTTGACAAATACAATACATCGTGACTCAAGTACAATTATGAAGCCTAAAACTAGTTACATCCGTCAACAAGTTGAAATGATAGGAATAATTACTCCCAATCTCTACCTCAAGTATTCAAGAAGGGTCTCTTGCTAAAGCAGCACATTCTTGTACAACTAAGCCATAAGAAAAAATCATGCCTACCGATCTAAGTATCAGCTAGGTTTACATTCATAATAATGCCACTTTTTGGACACATGGACCTGACTTCTAGCAACAACGAAAATATATCCTACTAACACCATCAACTTGTCAATTGTTGAACAACAAAGAATACAACTTATACGTGCTTATATGAAAAACATAGAGGGATCTCACCAATGTATGCTTAAACCAACAACTCAACATATACTTTAATTGAAAAACTTCTAATGGAATCATTTCAACCACATTAAATTTGACTCAACATGAACATTAGCATGTAAATCAAGACTCATTCAACAACACTTGGACAGGAAATCTCCTACTAACAATATGAATACCACACTAATAAAAATCTAACGAATGTTGATACCAATTGATACCGAGCATTAATGTTCTTGAGACCAATGATACCAATTGCTTAATTGATACTATTGTTACCAGTCATTGAGCAATTGTTAACTAAGTATTCTCCCCTGTAATCATGCTCTTTTCACCAATATTCATTCTCTCCACAAATATGATGACTAATACTAATTACTAATTGGAACAGTCTGAAGGCATCACAACATACATAGCATTCATCATATCTGCAACTTAAACTATGATCATTTAAACAACATTAATTTGCAGCAACAACACCATCATCCTTTGTCTTCCATACTTATCCTTAACCAGCAAACAACTGATACCAATTGTTAATTGAGTAATTTGATACCCAAATGTTAACTTGAGTATACTCCCCTTGTGGTTATGCTCCCTCTTTGGCATTAGGAATCTGTAAACATACTTGCACAAGGAAAGGAAACTTAAGCAGTAAACAAATCAGCATCTTTGTTTTTTCATCACTATATATACTCAGACTAACAATTTGATTTGATAACATCACTTAATCATCCAAAATAAATGTTATTTACAATCAACCATAATTCTGATAAATACTAGTCTACTCCAACAATTTTATATACTAAAGAAAAAGAAAAGGGGGCATACTACCCTTATCCTTCAAATGCATTACTTGGCATGTTCCTTTCTACTCCTTGCATATGTCCTTTTTTTATTCTCTTGAATCCAACCTCTTCTTTTTAAAGAAGAGGAACAAGGGATCTACTCCACCTAAGTAGATTATCTCTCTTTTTCTTCCATGCCTAGGTATGTTGAGGCTTTACTTGGTCAAAACCATGTGCTAATAACATGCATTGATATGGTTTTCTTTCCTGACTAAGTGATTTCCTACCATAGTTTGAGCACACAAACCACTGACCATTCTTCTTGTTAGCACCAATTAAATCCAATTTTCAAATTACATGTTGTTCTTCTTTCTCACTGTCTATGCTTGTTTTTTTCTTGTATTGATCTGGAGAATTGTCTGGGATGTTGTTGCTTATTTTATCTAATTGAAGTATTTTTTGTTGAAGGCTATATAAGAGAGGCAAAGAACAAGAATTTTGGGCTTTGATTCACTAATATTTTGTTGACTATCTCTAAAGCCAAACAGTGGTCTTTGTTGCCTCCATGCACCATATGAACTGCCTCTCTTATTATTGTTGTAATAACTCATGCTCAGTTGTCCTTGATGTCTCCCAACATTACCCATATAATTGTTTGTAATGTTTTTGAAAGGGGATTTCTTGCCAAGTTTACATGCAGTAGCGTAGCGCGCAAAATTCTTACACCTATAACATTCAACATTATTTTGAAAAGGGGCATATAAGTTATCCATCTTACCAAATCTTCTACCCATCCAATTTCTTGAACTGATACTCGCTCTCTTGGTGCTTTTGGGCCACTTAAATTTTTCCTTTGAGGGAAAAAGGCTTTCTATGCATGGATGTTCAAACTGCTCTAAGAAACTCATGGTTGTTGTTGAAATAGAGAATTCCACCTATGTTGTTGCACCTTCCTTTTCCTCTCTGGACATTTAGAGGTAAAGTGCCCTACATTACTACAACAAAAACACATGATGGGTTGCATGCAATTTCCTTTATTTTTGGAAGTTTGTTTTTCTTCTTGGTGTTTCATTAACTTGTTTGCTATTGCAGTGTTGTCTGGTATTTCTTTAACAAAGTTGGTGGGTCCCCTTAATGATTTTGTTGAGACACTTTCACCTTCCAATATTGTCTTGACCTGAGCGGGACTTGGGTTGGTTTGAATCTCTTCATAATTCTGAAACCTGGTCAACTGCTCCTTTAATGTTCTATTCTCCACTTCTAGCTCCAGATTAATGGCTATGAGATTCTTGATCTCCTCAAGGGCTATTATGAGTTTCCTTTTCAAAGAAATATTTTCTTCAATATTTTCCAACTCCATAGAGGAGCTACTAGATTCACAATAAGTGCCTATTTCACTCACATTTTGTTCAATATAATGTTCCCTTGCTAACTCTAGGGATTCTTTTGTTGACACTTGAGATGACCTATCTACTTATCTACCATAGGTGGACCCATCAACTTCTTGAACAGTGTCTAGAGTTGTTATTTCTATCAAGGTAGTTCCTTCCTTATTGCTACTAGATGAGAAACTCTCTCTTTCATCAGAGCTTGTAATTGACCATCTTGAAGATAAATGGCCTATTGTTCTACAATAGCAACAAAACAACCACTTACTTGTAGATTGCATCTCCTCTAAATCCTCTATGTGTTGATCAACAACTTGGCCTCTTGATACAGGGGAATCATCCTTTGATTCATGATCTTCAATACTCTTTGAATCTTTGACTGCTCCATTCTTTAGAGAAAGGCTCTTGACATCACATGCATCTTGTATGTCTATATCATAGATGGGCTGCAACTCATTCACATCTCTTTGGTATTTTTACAACATATTACTTTCTCAATATATGACTTGGACAACCCTCTCAAGATTGTCTCCTTGGCTTTTTCATCAACCTAATTATTTTAATCCACTCTCCACGAATAGCCATACATCCAAATCAAGAGATTGCAAGTAGATTCTCATTCTTACCTTCCAAGTTGTATAATTTTACCCATTCAAAAATGGAACTCCATCTGAGGAAATCCAATCCTGATTCTCCATTATCCATGATATTCCTTCCAGTTGTTAAAAAAATCCTGAAGGAACCCGGTTTCTCTAATACCAAATGTTAGAAACAATGGGAACCAGGACACTATTGAGACAGGGGATGAATCAGTAGTGTGGCCAAATTATACAACTCTTAACAAATTACACTTTTCAATCACTATAGCGACCACTCATGTAATCAACAGCATACCCCAATCATGTAAAACATAGCATCATAATCATTATCATACACTTGTGAAACATATATATATATATATATATATAAGAAACATATATATATAAGACATCAATCTTCTTTTTATTTCTTTGGAAAATACAAGATTCAACTTGTTATTACATCACTGCCTCACAAGATTCCACTTGTAAGTTTATCAGTTGCTACTAAAAGGAACTTATATCCTTGCTCGTTTATCATTTTTCTCCAAAAGGGACTTCTGCCCCTACTTGTTTATTGGTTTTCATTGAAATGGATTGTTTCCCCTTCTCATTTATCAGCTACTAATGAAAGGGAATATTGGCCCTGCTCATTTATCAGCCACTCCTGAAAGGGACTATTACTGCTAGAATGCAAGATACCACTTACTAGCTATGTTGATCCATCTTTCATCCATTTTCAAACTCAAATTAATAGGCCACTTTCTTTCATAAATAAATAGATTTGTTACCTCAACTACTCACCAAAAACCCCATAAAACACCTTTAGCAATCTCTGATTACTAAGAAAATTATCAAACACACCAACAACATCAATTCTTAGCAGTTACTAATTTCACTGTAAAAACATATTTGCAGAATACATTAAAACAATATTCACCAATTTATTCTTTGCCTTCTCAAACACTTAAAAAAATAAAAAATTAATTATAATAAAGAAATAGATTATAATAATAATAATAATAAATAAAATAAAATAAAAATAAAAATTTGATCTTTGATTCACCCCTAATGCGTACTAACATTATGCATCTTGTTGCACCAACAACCTCTCACACCAACACAACCAACACATTTTCACACACCTTGCAAATTTGATTCTACTTATAAAGGAATTTGGACTCATACTTTTGGAATTAAAACTTTAGTTATCTTCCACTTTGATGCTTGCATGAATATTTTTTTTTATTTGTCCTGCTTCAAATATGTCTTCTGAATGTGCTCTTTAAGTCATCATTCACTCCTTACTTGTCTCTATAAGAAATTATGAGTTAAACTATTGTCACTCCTCCATTCTGGTAAGTTACAGGATTTAGCAAGGATTTTTATAAATCTGGTTAACTGCCAAATTTAGCCATTTTTCTAAATCTATCTCCAATTATATCCATTTCGCTATTTGTACTTCCAACTCATTTATGCCTACTATATGCAATTTTAGTTTTCCATTGGTTTGATGGAATTACCAATTTTGGCATAAAATGCCAAATACTCCACCGTCAACCCGTTTCGTGCTTTAGGCTCTAAGCCTTTGATATAAACTCAACTTTTTTAACTCATTCATGTTTTAAACCATTAACATAGCCCCAACCATTTAACCAAAACACCAAACAAAAACTTTGTGGGCCTATTGCAACATAGCCCCAAGCGATTACTTCCTTCTACAATTCTTGTGCACTCGTGGTCTTAACTCCGCAACAAAACCACATCTTGGTCCTTTTCTTTTAGCCCCGGCCTTATTTCGTTTTGGGATTATGTGTCCAATGGGTTTGGAACTCTTTTTAACTGTGTTATATTCTTATTTTTCATTAGCATTGGCATCAACTACCACCCTTGCCTAGCGCTTTCTCGGCGTGGAGCTCCTCTGCTACGCTCACTTGAAATCTTTTGGGGTACAAGGACTAGGATGGATTGTCCCAATGGGTACCATTATCGCACTGTGATCCAATAAACAACTAACTAAGTTGAGTTTTCTTTGAAAACTCCCACATCTACCCAACACCTAGTTAGCCTGAAACTCTTCACCTTGCCCTCTTTGGAAACCTTCTAGGGAAGCCCTTCTGGGATGTCGCCATGCTACCATCATCAACTCCAAGTGGTGCCATTTGAGTGGTGACATGTGTCACTCATATATGACCCACTTGACCACCTAAAAATGTCTAAAATGCATGCCATGTGTCCCCTGTACATAATTCATGTTGATGTCATCCTAAGCCAGTAATCCGATTGCCACGTGTCATCATTGAGGAGAGAGAATGGGCCTCAGACCTTTGTGTTTTGTGATGAATTTATTTGTTAAATTTTTAACAAAAGAATCATTGGATTCAAGATTTTTACATTGTTTTGACTTCCACATATTCCTGAATCCCTGATCATTGGTTCTTCACTACTCCTTCGCTCTGCCATGCTAGCTCGACGCTTAGTCATCACAAGATTCTCCTTTATGCACAACTCTATTTTCTTCCAAGGTAGGCCTCCCGGCGTGACATGGCTTTGGGCACCACCTCTGGAAAACTCAACCAATGAAATCATTTCCCGCTGTTGATGTTGTCTTGGGCTTATGTCATCCTGACACCCACCATTGTTCTTAACTTTGAATCCTTTTGGGGTACACGCATTGGGATGAGTTGTTATAAGGGGCTCCACCATCAGCAAATTAAAACACTTTCTGTTGCAATGTTGTCCTTCCACGTTCACCTAACGTTCCTTTAGTGGCTCCACCAAAAGCTTTGACAAATTTGGAAAAAGCGTCAAATTTAACTCGCTCCAAATGGTCCTTCACCAATATTAACTCTAAAAATTGACTTTTGGGTTCTTAACTTTGACTAGCAATAACTTATGATCCAGGAGGGAATTTTTAGACTTATATATACCATTGGAAAGATATTTTAGAGCTCTACCCATCTGAGTGGGTTCCAACTGTATTTGAGGTGATATTTTATTCTATAATTGGATCCAAATTATCTTCTCCTTAACCAAATAGCTTCACCATTTTTTTCACCAATTAGCTTGGAAGCATCTGAGATTTCCCTTTGCCATACATGTGTTCATCTTCATTCATGTTGCACTCTTCTCTACATTTTCCATGTCATTAACTTTAGCCTGGATACACCACTATTGACAATACTTTTCCAACATCCTCCTTATGCAAAAAACACCTTTGATAGTAACAAAATATCAATACTTGACATCAATTACCTAACATCAATGAGCACCTCCTTTGAAAACATATTCTAACAATCTCCCATCATCTTCTTTGCCTTTCCCATCAATCACAACATATTTCTAACAAATTTAACATCCATGAAAAGGGTAGATCCCACGTCAGTTTCATTTACCAAGGAGCCATATCAGCATGATCCTTGCCATGTTCTTTTGTTGGTTCATCTCCAAGGTTACTTTCAATGTCTCGGTGATCCAAAAAAGGTCTTACTCATGGTATTCTCCTACATCACAACCCTGATCTCTTTGGTCAATCAAAGGATCGAGATGATTAGGGGTGATATTTTCTTTAGGATGGAAATTGTATTCTTCAACTTCCTTAAAATAATTGAGGAGGTGCTCCTCTTGGAGAGTTATGGTCAAATTTTGAAGAAAAACTTCAAAACGACACATCGATCTCCAATACTTAAGAAAATATTCAATGAATACCTTAGTGGAAGGAATGTGTTTTGTTGTACAAGAACATCTAGGCAAGTCTCTTTAATCATCGCCAAAGGAATTAATGAAAAGCCTCATGATAACATCCTCATTAACCATGTTGATCTATGAAGTATACTTGATAAATTTAGTAACATGATCTAGAGCTGAAGAAGAATCACGATCAAATTTTGGGATATTTTTCATAGAATTTTTATCCCAATGATTTGGATATCCAGGAATATCCTTGACATGTAAAGTAGGGAATGTCTCATGTAGATCTCAATGAGCCATTTCCTTGAATCTTGCATAGAAACCAAATGGGGTGTTTCCATGGTGAATTTATAATTCCTTAAGAAGATGATTGTTTCACCATATAAGCATTGCAAATTTGAAGTTCAACAAAGAATTAGGGCTTCGTTCTTACAAAGGAGACATTAGAAAAAGACCTGTATTGTTGTTGGAGATTCCCTCTTCAAAGCAATGTAACTAAATCTTCAAATCACAAGAAGGAAGGTTCGCTTCATCCCTGGAAACCTTCGTGGGAAGCCCTTCTGGGATGTCACCATGCTACCATCATCAACGCCACGTCGTACCATTTGAGTGGTGACATGTGTCACTCATATTTGACCCACTTGACCACCTAAAAATGTCAAAAATGCATGCCATGCATCCCCTGTACCGAAGTCATGCTGATGTCATCCTAAGCCAATAATTGGATTGCCACGTGTCATCATTGAGGAGAGAATGGGCCTCAGAACTTTGTGTTTTTGCGAGGAATTTATTTGTTAAATTTTTAACACAAAAACATTTATATTCAAGCTTTACATTGTTGTGACTTCCACGTATTCCTGACTCCTTGATCATTGGTTCTTCACGGTTTCTTTGCTCTTCCACGCTAGCCCGACGCTTAGTCATCCTAGGATTCTCCTTTATGCACAACTCTAGTTTCTTCCAAGGTAGGCCTCCCAGGGTGACATGGATTTTGGGACAACCTCTGCAAAACTCAACCAATAAAACCATTTCCCGTTTTCGATGTACTCTTGGGCTTATGTCATCCCGACACCCACCATTGTACTCAACTTTGAATCCTTCTAGGCTACACACATGGGGATGAGTTTTTATAAGGGGCTCCACCATCAGCCAATTAAAACACTTTTTGTTGCAATGCTATCCTTCCACGTTCATCCCTCTCTCCTTTAGCGGCTCCACCAAAAGCTTCGACAAGTTTGGAAAAAGCATCAAACTTAACTTGCTCCAAATGGTCTTTCACCAATATTAACTCTGAAAATTGACTTTGGGGTTCTTAACTTTGGCTGGCAATAACTTATGATCCAGGAGGGAATTTTTAGACTTTTATATACCATTGGAAAGATATTTCAGAGCTCTACCCATCTGAGTGGGTTCCAATTGTATTTGAGGTGATATGTTATTCTATAATTGTATCCAAATTATCTTCTCCTTAACAATATAGATTCACCATTTTTGTTCACCAACTAGCTTGGAAACATCTGAGCTTTTCCTTTTCCATACATGTGTTCATCTTAATTCTTGTTGCACTCCTCTAATTTTTCCATATCATTAACTTTAGTCTGGATACACTTTACAACTTTTCCAACATCCTCCTTATGCAAAAAACACCTTTGATAGTAACAACATATCAATACTTGACATCAATTACCTAACATCAATGAGCACCTCCTTTGACAACATATTCTAACAATCTTCCATCATCTTCTTTGCCTTTGCCATCAATGACAACATATTTCTAACAAATTTAACATCCATGAAAAGGGTATATCTCACATCAACTTCATTTCCCAAGGAGCCATCTTCAGCATGATCCTTTCCATGTTATTTTGTTGGGTCATCTCCAAGGTTACTTTCAATGTCTCGATGATCCAAAAAAGGTCTTACACATGGTATTCTCCTACATCAAAACCTTAATATCTTTGGTCAATCGAAGGATCAAGATGATTAGGGATGATATTTTCTTTAGGATGGAAATGATACTCTTCAAATTCCTTAAAATAATTGAGGAGGTGCTCCTCTTGGAGAGTTATGGTCAAATCTTGAAGAACAACTTCGAAAAAACACATCGATCTCCAATACTTAAGAAATTCTTCAATGAATACCTTAATGGAAGGAATGATTTTTGCTCTACAAGAACATCTAGGCAAGTCTCTTTAATCATCATCAAGGGAATTAATGAAAAAACTCATGATAACATCCTCATTAACCATGTTGATCTATGAAGTATACTTGATAAAGTTAGCAACATGATCTAGAGTTGAAGAAGGATCATTATCAAATTTTGGGATATTTGTCATAGAATTTGTATCCCAATGATTTGGATATCCAGGAATATCCTTGACGTCTAAAGTAGGGAATGTCTCATGCAGATCTCAATGAGCCATTTCCTTGAGTCTTGCAAAGCAACCAAATGGGGAGTTTCCATGGTGAATTTAAAATTCCTTAAGAAGATGATTGTTTCACCCTACAAGCATTACAAATTTGAAGTTCAACGAAGAATTAGGGCTTCGTTCTTACAAAGGAGACACTAGAAAAAGACCTATCTTGTTGTTAGAGATTCCATATTCAAAGGAATGTAACTAAATCTTCAAATCACAAGAAGGAAGATTCACTTAATCCCTGGAAACAACACCAAAAATGTTGTTGCAAAATCTAACAAGTCTTGTAGAGAAGTACACTACAAGGCAAGCACTGGACCAAGTGACAACAATAAGGTAGTGGCCCATTTTCACTAGAACCAGTACCCCCTACTCTTTATTGATTTTCACCAATGGGAGGAGTCCTGGTATATAGGTCACCTACAAGAGATATTTTAGGATTAAAGGTATAAGGTGCACAATAGGCTTTCAAGGAATGACAAAACTTAGGTACAGGGTTTAAACAATGAAGATAAGACATTTTGCATCTTGTAGAGAGGCTAGTTAGGGCACGCTAGACCTAGGATTTGAGTAATAACTTATGAAATCGAATGGTCTAAGGTCAAGGTACCAAGAAAAGGTTTCCAACAATTTATTCTTGCAAAACCAAGGCACATGAAACCTTCAAGAAGCCCTCAAGTTTAAGCTTAACCAAACTAGGGTTTCTTCTAGGGAAAAATAACTATGGAAAGAGAAATCAACATGTAAAATGGAGGAATTTTCCACCAAAAAGGTTGATTTTGAGGCAACCTATCAAACCCTTGATGTTTAATCCTTCCAGTCCTAAAAAATCCTTTTCCAAGCAATTTTTACCTGAGCATTAATATAGTCACTTATCCTTAAGAGGGCCAAATTTGTGAAGAGAGAGAAAGTGAAATTCAATGTATGGATAAAATTTAACTTGATCACGAACTAGACAAGGCTAGTTCCTAGTCCTTAGGTTGATGGAGTATATGGGTGCTCAATATTAGTTAAACCTTGCAAAAGAGTGAGGATATTTTGATTCCCTAGCACCAAAACCTTAACTATTATCTTTGTGAGGGATCAATGGCACTTACTAGAGCTATAAGAAGAGCTCACCAAGGGGATTATCATTCACATTCCATACATGAGTAATGCATATAATGAGGTTATTTATATTCTATACAATTATAATCAATGGTGCAATAGAAAAACCCTAGACAACCCTTACATTCAATACATTATATATTAAATGAAAAAATCTTCAAGAACAAAGCTCACTTCCAAGATGAAATGCATGAAGAATATATCATTGATCCAAGATAACTTCTCCAAAGACAAAAACATTGCTCCAATATGAAAAGTTCTCCAAAGATCACATCTCTCCAAAGATATAAGAGGTCGAAATTCTCCTAAGGAGGGCCGAAATAGTCCAAATGACGATGATTGAAATGAGAAGTTCTCCCCTCTATTTATATGATATGGATGAGTCATAATATTAGCCTAAAATCCACTACTAACAAGTTAAATCACAAGAAACCCTTAGATTACAAGCCAACCCACTAGATTTTATCAAAAGTACAAAATAATCCCACACTTGTGAGCCTCTAGCCTTATAGGGTTGATGTCATGCATGAAATAGGCTCCAATTGGCATATCCAAGTGTTATGAAATGTTTGATGTGGTGTATTAGAATGTAAAAATCATGATTTGAGCCTTGTCCCTTAAATAAATCTCAATGGATCTTTGTGGTCTCAAAATCTACTTGGGGCACTACATAGTGGTCTCCATGGGTCTCTGACTGCTCATAATGTTCATCTTTGCTCCAATTTTGAGGGATTTATAGATGATACTAGCCCTCCTAAGTCTGTAAAGGTGAAACATCATCACCTAGGCCCTAAATAAACTACCATCCCCCATAAGGCGCTAAGGACAGCCTAGGAGCAAGCTGGTTCCAGGTATGCCATCCTAAAGAATCATCAAATCTAGTGGAAAGTAGCAAAACGTCTTGGTGAAAGAGGTTTCCACAATCATGTGTGATTTATTACTACAGCTACAAGGCCCAAGGCTCTCAATGCTTCACCTGTTAGTGCCAATATACTCCTTTGATGGCTTAGGTACCTTACACTAAGGTGACCAAGGAATGTGTTGTTTAACTACCTAATAATCACAACATAGATTCTAGTGAAAGCAACTAGTGTAGTAGATCTAACCTGCAAATATATTAAAATGCCAAATATTCCCAAGAAATATCAAGATCGATCCAAGAATAGAAATAGAAATGCTTCTTTATTAATATCAAAACCCTTGAGGGAGGGTAACACCATACAATCACTCCTTAAGGAATGAGAACACTCCACAAGTCATATGCTTCCAATACAATAATCCTTGAAATCCCACAATGGAGAGTCTCTAGCCTCTATATAGGCTTCATACATACAATACCATGGGTAATAACCATGGTTCTCTCAATACCATATATCCAATACTATGGACTTATCTCATTATTTCCTAGCTACTTGTGGTCCCTTAATGGCCCATTTATTTATTATCCTTACATTTCATTATTACCTTGGGTACCTCCCTCTGTACCCCATATTATCCCCCTCTAGCTATACTACATTCCACCCCCTTAAACATGTTTTGTTCCGGAAACATGAAAAGAACACCAATAATAAGATCTACTCAAAAGAGTAATCCACTGGTACCATGCACATGCACCTAACCATCCTAGAGAAAGGTGAACACTCGATCTAGTTGGTGCCTCGCTCGCTTGAGATGAAAGGTGGTTCCTCTGCATTGATGTGTTGTGGGTGGCTTGTCACACCTCTCTATGTGTCATCCAGGGGTTGTTGTCCTTGTTTCTAATTCTTTGCCCCCTTTTTGGCTGTTGTCTCATTGGGTGGTGCAAGTGGTGATATGCTGAAGATTTAACTGATGGTGTATTTTTCTTTAATTCACCAACTAATAGAGCCTAAGTGTTATCTGGTACCTGTTGTGGCTTCTGTTGTTGTTGCTTGTCTTCCATTATTACTTCCACCACAGACTCCTCATCTGATGTGTCAGTACCTGCAATGTTTTATGCTTCCACCTCCTTTGAATCTACTTGTTTACTAATGGAAATATCCTACAATGTAATTTTCTTCTTTTTATACCAGAGCTTCGGGAATTTCTTTTGCACATTAATATTTACCGTACCAATGGATTCCATCCAAGGATATCCCAAAACAACATCTACATGATCCATATATGAAATATAAAAATCTAAATGCAACACATACTTATCCATAGAAATATTCAAATCTTTATAAATTTGAACATCTTCATTATCAACATGTGTGTTTTCGATGTGTTTCACTGGAACTTGCAATTTTTCTGCCAAATTAAGATTGATAAAATTATGTTGGCAACTAGGATTGATAGACACAGTGTATTTTCTTTCTGAATATATCCATAAACCTGTAATAAGGAGATACCAACAGAAAATAACACCTTATGTTTCTCAGTATCTTGTTTTCTAGTATGAGACCATTTGTATAAAATGAATCTTTCAAATTCTTCATTAGGAAGGCTTACCAACTTCTTGTTGTCAAGTGAATCCCACCATATGGATGCCTCATATTTAAAATAAAGTCGTGCTATATTTTTCCAAACCGTCGGCCATGTTGAATTAATATTTTTTAGAAATTATTCAATAGTAGGACCATTATCACATCTTGTAAAAATCATATCAGTAGAAGCCATGTAGAATGAAGGTTTTGAAAAAAAATTTACTTACTTTATGTGGAAAATTTAAAATGGCCACAAATCGGTCAATATGGCTCGAAATATTTATTATAGCTTGTTTTCGGAAACAGAACGGTCATTCTACATCTTCCCATGTGTTTGAAATCTCGATCTAACCACCCTGGAAACCCAAATTCGCACTACAATTGTCTTGCCGAGATAAAAAAAAAAATTCTGCAAAAAACAAAAAACAGAAAAGTTGATTTTAAATCAACGATATCTCCCTCATCCAAACTCCAATTATATTGATTTTTTTTTTAATTGGATTATTTTTCAAGAGAAATTTAGATATGTAATTATTTTTCCAAAATTTCCCACAAAAACTGCAAAAATTTACTATAGAGTCATCATCCACAAATTGTCGTCAGAAAAACTTTCTGCAAAACAACTGATTTTAAATCAATGATATCTCCCTCATCCAAACTCCGATTCGACTAATTTTTTTTTAAAATTGGGTATTTTTTTGTAATTAATTCATATCTACTTCTTTTTTTAATTTTATACCAAAATTTTCAAATTTTATCTACAAACTCGTTGCCCAAAAAGTTTCTGAAAAAAATGAAAAAAATCCTCCCCCTCTTTGCCCAAGAAAGTACTTGATACCACTTGTAGTAGATCTAACATGAAAATATATTAAAATTCCAAATATTCCCAATAAATATCAAGATCGATCCAAGAATAGAAATATAAATTCTTCTTTATTAATATCAAAACCCTGGAGGTAGGGTAACACCATACAATCACTCCTTAAGGAAGGAGAACACTCCACAAGCCATATGTTTGTCAATACAAAGTCTCTAGCCTTTATATACACTTCACCCATAAAATACCATGGGTCTCTCAATACCATATATCCAATATTATGGGCTTATCTCATTATTTCCTAACTACTTATGGTCTCTTACATTATGTGGGTTAACCACTTTATTTATTAACTATGGCCCATTTATTTATTATTCTTACATCTCATTATTACTTTGGGTACCTCCCTCTGTACCCCATATTATCCCCCCTAGGTATATTATAACCAGTCATTAGTGGGGAATTCATTATTGCATATAATGAACCAATTTTGAATGCAATGGGCTATTTAATACTTCAAATAAGGCTTCCATTCTAAAATCAAGCCTTTGAGCTCACAATGGTGTTTCCTCCCCAGGTATCAGTGGTTATAGGACAACTCTACTAGCCATTTCCAGGCCATAAGGGGGACTAACATTTCCTTAGTCTTCCCTTCAATTTATAGGTGTTAGTGAATAATAATCATGGTATGGAGTGGAGAAGACTTCATGGCCAAGTGTCATGGTCAAAGGAACCATCATGATTGAGATCCACATCCTGGGTGTATAGATGTGAGGACGGATAAATCGTGGATGAAGGAGTTACCAACTCAACCTTTTTTTCCACCCCTTTGTGCCTTTTATTTTATTTTTTTGTATTATTGCTCATATCTCAAGGGTTAGAGCTAGGTTTTAATGATATAGAAATTGTATTACTCTTTAAGGATGAGTCATTTAATTGTTCATCAGATTTGAGACATGCAAGGGTTCCTTTTGATGATGTAATGGAGCAACATGTGTGCTCAGGAACCAGGTGATGGCCATAAGGAGTGTGGCATAGCTCATTTTAGGTTTTTTCCCACATGCTAATTGGTATGTCCTAGCCATCTTTTATGTTTTAATACTATTCTTTTGATTTTGTTTTGTGGCCATGATATCTTTTTATTGTGTCTTTTAGTTGCATCAACCTCCTAGAGCAAATTTTTGGGCCCTACTCAAGTATGAATATGTATGGGTGCCAAATCCCAAAGAACCAATGGTCATTTGAACCTGAAGACTAGATGTGATATAAGGTCATGTAATGTATGATAGAAATTGGTAAGTACGACATAGGGATAGATTGAACTGTGTTATCTCAATCTGGGATTCCCAAGTAGTGTCACTCCTTTACCCATTGGACCATTAGGGAGGTCCCACTAGACTAGGATAGAATATTAACCCTCCATTTAAGGTGAGAGAACAAAATCACGGTGAAAACCCCTCCTTCTTCCAAGTCACCCAATAATCTGTGTCAAATTCCCACATACAAACAAGGATAAGCACCCAATTACAAAAATGATTAAAGTACCTTTTGATCAAAAGCCTGCATTCGTCCATGTGCTCTTACCAGATGGGTGAGAATCATATGGTTTATGCAAGTGGCGAAGATATAATGGCATGTCATCTCCTAGTGGTAGCTATCAAGGGCTTCTGGCTGCATCGCTGACTGGCTAGCTGTGAGGAATAGAAGAAATTTTTTCTCCTGTAGGGTTAGTACCCATTTTGGTGGGTAACAAGACCATGGCTAGTCAAGGTGGATCTTACAAAATCCGAGTTCCAATATTGGAGGCATTAGATTTTACTTTCAGAAAGATTAGAATGAAGGAACATCTAATGTCTCTTGGTGTTCAATGATAGAAGGTTATATAGTACCATAAATTCGTCTAATAGATGCAAATGAGATGAATGATTATTTAAATAATTCCAAAGCAATGAATTTCATTTTGAATGGTCTTTGACTCTACAAAAAAAAGTTTGGGACAAGCTTCAAAGAATCTACGAATGAGATGATATGGTAAAAATGGCTAAACTTCAAACTCATATAATACAATTTAAAAGTTTTAAAACGAATATAGAAGAAGACATTGCAATTTTTTTCCTTCGAGTAGATGAAGTTGTGAACACTATTAAAGGATTGGGTAAATAATGAAGAATCAACAATTGTTCAAAAAGAGATCTCTTCCATTTAGGTCCAATCCAAATGTTTCATCTATTGAAAAAATGAAAGATCTCAAAATTTACTTCAAGATGGATGAACTATATAGAATACTTATTGCGTATGAGATGATAACATGAAAAAGTTTGGACTAAAGGGAGAATCCTTCAAATCATTAAAGAAAACCAAAGGACATGAGGACCATGATCATTCTAACCTTGAATTAGATGAAGAAGCTCAATTCGTGAGAAATCTAAAGAGAGGATCCGAAAAGTATAAAGCTAATCTACAATTCAAGTGTGTTAAGTGTGGTATAATAAGTCATTATGCTTCAAAATTGTTGGAAATAAAATTGAGAGGGGGGGGAGGGTGAATCAGTATTAACAAGTTAACAATTTTTCATTTCCATAATCATATTCATATACACTACTTCAGTTAATGCAACTTGCGTGTATACGCAACTGTATCTAAGGCAAATAGCGTATACCTTGCAAACTTATAAATTAGTTAGTTGATCTTTAATCTGTGCATAAAAACCATATAAACAGTAACCAGGTGCAGTAAAAACAAAACAGACAATCACACACATGAACACAAGATATAAGGTGGAAACCCAATGTGGGTGAAAACCACCTGCTGTAATCGTCTCTATCTTCCTTTAATAAGAAACTTCTTTTTACAAATTTTTGTACTAGTGCAATCTTATACCAGTACGTAGGCTTCTACCTATAGAAGGCTACAACCTTCTCTCATTCTCCAGCTTCTCCTGGAAGGGAGCTACAACCCCCTAGCTCTTGTGCTAGCTGATGTGTTTACTAGTGCGTAGGTGCTAACCTACAGAAGGCTACAACCTTCTCTTTTCTTCCAAGGACCACGTTTCATAAATTTTTAGACTGGATCCATCAATAACATCAAATATATCTGCATCAACCAATCTCCTTTGCACCAACCAAAACTGAATCAAACAATCACTTCTCTGAATGTTGTAACCAGAATACAGTAATAGTAACCAGAACCCAAGCCAAAACCCAGAACACTGCAACAGCAAATAGAAGTAGCTAAAGCATATTTTATGAGGTGTATGCTACTTCAGTGTGTCGAACCTGCGTGCATACACACTTTTCTCGAGGTGAACCTGCGTATACGTTGTTTTGATATTCAGAACCGGCGTGTATACGCGCCTTTGCTATAGTGAACCTACGTACAGATCTGTAAAAGATGATTTAACCTTTACAACTATTCAGACATTAGTTATACAGTAGCTCATCAAAATATAGGGATGAAGATGCATCTAATGATAATCAAGAATAATGCCTACTCATGGCCTTGGGAAATTAGAAATAGAAATCAAATGCAGTATAATATATCTCAAAAGGAACCAGCAAAGGCAAAGGTAAGCTTCCACTTTGTTTGAGTTGTGGTAATGAAGGTCATTTTTCTTCTAGATGTCCATATGAAAAATATTAAGGCAATGATGATAAAGATGATTTTCTAGTCATGAATGCTCAAATTTTTTATCAACAAAATAAAGGATAATGAGGAAGAGAAGACAAATGTGGAGAAGGAAATTGAAGGTAAGAAAGATTTTCAAGGTAAGCCTAGTGTCACCATAGAAGAGATAAAGAGATTCACAATAATAAAAAAAATCCAGAAGGAACTATTCTAGGAGCATGAAAATAATGATCATGATGAAATAGAGAAAATAGTTGTCATCCTTAAAACACAATTAGAAGAATCAAAGAGAATAAAATAAAGGGTAACAAGCCAATTGGAATAAAATGGAGGACATTGGGAAAACTACAAGTTGAGATTGTTTCCTTGAGAAATGATCTTGAAAGGGAAAATGACCAGTTGAGGTTTGAAAGAAATTTTGAGATCTTATATAATTTACTCATATTCTAGAGATCTCCTCTTATTAAATTAGGTCTTGGATATCATGAAATTTCTGAGGGAGAATCAATCTCATTGTCATCAAAAGAAAATCGCAGAAAGGAACTTAAAAGGTATGTTAATTTTCTCAAAAGATATATCAATGAAAACATCAGTAGGTAAGAGGGAGAGGACCAACATATATATAATCCTCAAATGAAAGAAATAAACACCAGGAAAGAAAGTGAAGACCGACCGAGACCCTGGTATGGATTCAATAGGATAATTTCCCCAATAAGGCCTTTTACATCTAGGTGTTAAAATCTCTTTAATGGTTATTGGTTTACATGTAATAGTTTTGTTCTTAAGGAAGTAGATTGCAGAGCATATGTAAGAAATGACTTTATGAGGAATAGGAATAGGGGATTATATAAGATCTCAAGGAATGTTTATCTAAACAAAAATCCTAGAATTTTTAATGAGAATGATGTCAGAGATTACAATTCATTTTCCCCCTTAATGGATCATGTTGAATGTTTAAAGAGCAATAATTTTGGACACAAAAATCAATATTGTAAAAGTGGCACATTAAGCCCTCAAGATCAAAGAAGAAAATAAGACATCATCATCAATAGAAATCAAAGTATGAAGATATGGAGAAGAAAGCAGCAGCGTGAAGAATGCAGTCTAGCTCTATGTGTTCAAAACAAAGAAAGATAATCGTGTATAGATAGTGGATGCTCAAATCATATGACAAGTGATAAAAGAAAATTTCTCTCTGTTGAAGGAGGTAGTTTCATCCTTAGAAATAATGATAAAGGAAGGATTATTGGAAAGGGCACAATCAGTCTTGATGATGGAAGGACAAAAACTCCAAATGTTCTACTTGTTGAAGGACTGCAAAACAATCTACTAAGTGTAGGTAAAATGGTTGATCAAGGGTATGATCTCACATTCAATTCCAAAGGATGTGAAATAAGAAAAGTAGGTTCATGAAAATTAGCAGCAAATGCAATCAGGTCTACAAACAATTTATATGTCCTCAATAGTATTAAAAGAAATAAAAACTATTCTATGAGAGTAATATCCCTAATATCTCATTAATAAAAGAGAGTATAGTTTCAACTGAAGTAATAGGTGGCAGGTTTCATCAAAAATATGGAATTTTTAGAACATAAGTTGCAATGGAGGAATGATGAGTTTGTAGGATCTAGGCAGCAAATGATATATGAATAAAGTGAAGTAGATGATGTATTTTAGCAGTGCATAAGATCAGGAGGAGAAACATCTTGCCCTTGAGATTAACAAAGGGGAAGAAAATGTACACATAAAGATAGATAGTAGATAGGGGGAGCAATTGCAGTCACTAACAAAAGTTACAAATAGAGGAAGAGTTGTAGACACTAAAGTTGTATACATAAGTAGATTTATAGATAAGGAGAAGCACAAGTGCATAGGGAGAATCTTTTTTTCATTAATGTTAGAGGGGGGGGATTGTAGGGACAAGGAGAATTGTGGATAAGGAGAGTTCTATAATGTTATTGCAGAACTTATTCAGGCTTTCCATCAATAAAAAAGGGGGAAATTGTTGGAAACATTGTTGTCATTGATGTCAAAGACATGGGAAAACTACTTATGTCCAAGATAAAGATTAGAAAATGAAGATTGTTGGAAATATTGTTTTTTTACTTTTGATGCCCCAATTGGATACCCTATCTTTGAAGGTATTTTTACTCCAATTACCTAGCTCAAATGGGAGCAGAGGACATATGGTTGGAAATCTTATTCCGAGACCTTCCCAATGGTATGTGTCAGTGCCTCTAAATCCATATGAACGATGAGATATGAAATATTTTGTGAAAATGACCCAACCAAAGTACAAGGAAGCCCCATTTGGATACCCTATCTTTGAAAGAATTTTTACTCTAATTACCTAGACCAAATTGGAGCATAGGATATGTGGTTGGTAATCTTAATCTAATAACTTTCTAATTGTATATATAACTTCTTCTAATTCCATAGGAATGAGGAGATATGAAATATTTTGTCAAGATGACCCAACCAAAGTACAAGCAGGGTGACCCAACCAGTTTTAAAAGTCATTCCCATGAGTGAAAGTACACACTATAAATAAAGGGCATATGAGTTCATTTTATCATCAATTCATCGAAGAACAAATTTGAGGTCGCAAGAGGAGTTGATAAATAAATTTTGGGGTGATTTTTAGAGTCTAAAGTGTTGAGAAATCTAGGGCAAATATATTAAGTGATTTCTCTTTAATTAGTAATTGTTTGTGAGAGATTTTTACTTCTTTAGATTAGGATCTTCCTTTACTTAGATTATTAGTGTTCTTCTTCATCAAACAACTACCAATGCATGAACATAAATAGACAAGAAACACAGAATGTAGGCTATCAGCCAGGGCCAAAACCACTCACTCTTTGAGAGGAAAACCCGCACAAATTCTTCTTATAGAGATTCCAATTGACGAATACTAAGGCCACGACCCTTGATCTATTTTCCACTCCAAGACCAAGACACAAGTTCTCTTGACAATCAACATTTTTCTCCTTTCCTCTTATTGATTCCTCTTCCACGTTGACCTTCGTAGCACTGAGACACTATCACCATCAAGATCTTCTCACTGTGGTAGTACTGAGGTCTTATTCACTGTGGTAGCATAGAGATCCTTTTGTTGTGGTAGCATCGAAAACCTATTGTTGTGGTAGCACTAAAATCCTCTCATTGTAGTAGTTTTGTACCCTTATCACTATGATAGCACCAAACTTATTTGTTGTCGATGCACCAAGATATAGCACTTAAACAATTATTGTGATGTATCACCGAATTTTTTCCTTCTTGATCTTCACTATAATCCACTTTCTATCTTAGAAAATTATGCAGTGAATATCCCAATGATCTATCTGAACTTCACTCTAAAATCATCTGAAATTCTTTTTGCAATAAGGTCGAGTTTATGTACCTCTATCCGAGCTCTTTCACTGAATTTTGTCTCTGCAACTGTCATCTGAATTTCAGAGGTGAACGAACTGCTTGACAATGGAGTAGGCTGAGTTGCCTATTTATAGTAGTTTGTCCATGTATATTAGCCGACATGACCATATGAAGAGTTGTGTCTCTAATTTAGGCGAGTCGGCATGAGTTCTATTTTTCATATTGAAGCCGACTTGAAGAAGGATAACTTGTGCTTGCCTTCGAGGGCTACTTGGAAATCCTATTGACTGATATACATTTGTAACATGCCCAAGAAGGGTTCTTCATACATGACATTGACTCTCTTTGACTTTTATGACTAGATGACAAATCCTAAAGGTTCACAATGGGAGCCATCTAAGAATATAATTCCTTGCTCATGAAACCCATGAGGCAAGCATTACAATAATAATTTTATTTTTCTTATTTACATCATTTGCATAAAATCACAATTACACATGTCATTATGAAGACCGAAGCTAGTTGCTTTCTAACACTCCCTCTTAATTAGGGGGGTATTCATAATGGTACTTGGTCATTCTCAATATGAAGAATTTCTCATAAGAAGAATCGGATTGGTAACCCATATGCATATCATCATATCAACTAGCGTTGTCACATAACAAGGCATTAACTAACAACTCTATCTCTCCACAAGATCTGAGCACAATGTTGGCAAGACCAATAATTTATAGACACCCTCATCATTGTCTCTCCTGGAGCATACCCCACCCAGGTCCTCAGGGTGTGCTCCACCGGGACTATTCTTATCTTGGATTCCCAATCCTCAAACAATATCGGTCCTCAACGACTAGTATTATCTTGGATTCCCTAATACATCCTCAAATAGCATTGGATGCCTGATGCTTACCCAATCCTCCATTATGTCTTCCCAAGTGAAGACAAGAATGATGTGTCTATCTCTCCCTCTTAATTAGGGAGGACATATCTATTCCGATAAAGGAATGTACTCCTTCCTACAGAAAGAATGTATCTAAGCTCCCTCTTGGCTTAGGAATTTTCCAATTTTCTTCCAAGTAAGAAACTTGTTTTCAGGCTCCCTCTTAATTAGCGACCTACAACAGCTCTTCAAGTGGAGATGATGGGACAACCAGTTGCTTGAGGAACCCCTCCTCACAATGTTATGATCTTCTTTTCGTTATCTAGGAGTCTTCATGTTTGGGAATTCTACATAGGGCACCGACCATCCATCGCTTTCATCCATGAGTCAGTCATGTCATCATTGGAAAGTGATCCATCATTCCATATCGGTCTTCCTTCATGCCATGTTGCTTTCTTCATGCCATGTTTACTTAAGGATATTTCATCCTAATACAAGTGAATTAGTGGTGGAAGACACCCATAGATATTCCCTTGGAAACCCTACATAAACCCATCCAGATATTTGTTCAAAAATAAAGGAATGAACATTTAAAACATCATTACCTTTGTGATGGTATTTCATTATGACATCTACAAGTTTGCATTACCATCCTGCCTACATATTGACACATCTCCCAAATATATATATATATATATATATATATATATATATAAAGTTAAAGTTCTCTTCCTTTTTCAAACTCCATTAGAGCCTTCATATCTTTCATGGAAATATATATATATTGTTAAAGGTCTCTTCCTTTTTCAAACTCCATTAGAGCCTTCATATCTTTCATGGAAATATCTTAATCAAATCTTCTTGGTCTTTCAGATGTTGATTGCCTTTACCATGGTTTCATATTTCACAATCTCTTCCTTCCTTTCTTCACACATTTCATTCCCATGAGCTTCCAATTAGAGTTCCTCAATTGCAGTCAACCACCTCATACTTTATATGTGGACATATTATGTTGATTTCATCTAGTGAATGTGTGACCCATGCATTCTTGCATCCCTTTGAGGTAAGAGATCCTTTCTTTTGATCATGATCTTGATCCAGATTGGATAATTATATTATTTTTCATCCATCTCGGTGAATTTGGAGTGGAAAAATTGGATGGATTAGCTCATGGGACCGTTTTTACTAGCGGGACCCAGTTTGGAAAAACGGAGTATGAAACCTTCCGGTTGTTTTTTTAGGCTTCAAATGATGTTTTTTTCGGGTAAAAGTTTGCCCCTTAATGGATCACTTATTTTATGCTATTCTACACACAAAGAGCTTTCTAACGGCCTAAGAATCGCATCAATTGGAGTCTGTATGCAAAAGTTACGCCACTCAGAAGTTGACCTTCCTGTTTTCACACCTATAATTCGGTAGGATGTCGCGTTAGCCCCCATTATTCATCGAAAATGGGCTAGCACACGTTTGCGATGTAAAATATTCTAGAAGAGTCTATTTTGTAACTCTAGTTTTTTCCAAAGGAAAAAACGAAACTTTTTATTAAGACAATAAAAAGTTTACATTGCACATGCTGACACATCTCTGTTCATCCTGTGTGACTACTTTGTCTGTTTTACAAAAATTTTGTTGTCTTTTGCTTGAGATCAGTTTCCCTTTATATGCAAACTGTCCCTGCTTCAACTTCTTTTATTTTGTAACTCTAGTTAAGAGTTAATGTAGTCAAAATTAACCACTAGTAGGCTATCAGGTTGTGTTATAATCAGGCCACTAGGAGGAAGAGGCATTCCATTCTTTCAAGAGCATTTTTTTTCCATAGCTGAGAAAAGATAGCCAAGAGAGATAGGAGGTAGATTACACAGAGTGGATTTGTGCACTATAGTAGTCCACGGGCCACAGGGATTACTTATTTGTATCTGCAACCATATTTCCAGACAAAGAAAGAGAGCCAAGTGGCGTCACGTTCCAGCTAGGTTTTCTCCTGAAAGGGTTTCCTAGAGAGCATATCTTGTCTTATGTGTGTGTGAGCTTATTTTGTCATTCTCTACTTTTATGCTTGATTCACTTTTACATGCATACACTAATTATAGTAAAATCTATAGATCTAGAAATTAAATAACAATTTAATAGTGTAGAATCTCATATGTTTAATATAATATTATCAGATCTGTTGTGACAATCTATCCAGTGGAATATCCATGACAGTTTATGGATCAACGCTTAAGATAGAGCATTGGTACGTGTTATCAAATGTAATCATACATACCTCATTTTTCCTTTGGATCACCTAGACTTCCTGTAGCAGCCTCCTTGATTGAAAATGCTTCAATCCCTTGATCTGCTTCACTTTTATGTCATCATACCATTATCTCATGAATTCCACAAGTTTGGAATTCTTGATGAAACACTTTCTTCCTTTCTTGATCGGTGAACCTTTCGATGAAGATTCCATGAAAGAATCTTGAAGATCTAAAGTATCCCCATCAGCAAATGTTTCCTTTCGTCAGATGAATGTTAACCTTGTACTAGATGACCTTGCCACTTATGTTTCCAATGAGATTCCAAAGAGCTATATCCTTGACTTCCATAGATTTTAACCATCTTTCATGATCTTCTATGATGATGTCTTGAGCTCTTTCTTTCAATGCTTCTATGATGCCTTGATGCATCCCTTTGAGTTTATGATGGCCATATCTTACAACAAAAGACTTACGAGCTTGAAAAGAAATTAGGTGAGGAAGACTATCTCAAGAGTAGATATTTATTACTTCCTCCTTGGATTTCATCTTTTCATCTTCCTCCACTTCCTCAGTAATGTGGGTTTCTTCTCTTATTCTTTTGTTATTGTCCTTCTTGTTCTTAGGATAGTCTCTTTTGTAGTGTCCATATTCTTGACACCCATAGCATTGGATTTTATCCATTTTCTTTTTCTTTTTCTGAGCACCAAACTTTCCAAATTGTCCCTTTCTTCTTGTCATTGCAACATAAGCTTGATTTTGCTCACCTTCTCCCACATCAAATTTGACCTTTAGTCTAGATTCTTCAATCTTGCATAGTGACCATAGATCCTGGAATATATTAGCTTCTTTCTTCCCATAAATACTTGAAGTAAAGTTACCCCACTCCTCCAGTAGTGCATTTAATACAATTGTAGTCATTTTGTTATCGGACATGATTTCTCCTAGATTTTGTAGTTGATCCGTATCTCAGATATCCTCATAAAGTATGAGGTTATTCCATCTTCCCTAGACATCTTCATCTTGTATAGTTCTTTCCTTAATGAGATGACTTCTCCAACAGTGCTTATGGAATACAATTCTACCAATTTGTTATAGATTTCTTTTGAAATTTCGAGTTTAGATACATATGGGATCAGGGGATCCTTGATGGATTCTATGAGAATATTTTGAGCCCTAACTTCCCCTTCCATATACTTGGCAAGAGCTTCAACATATTCCTCTCATGTTTTTGTGATTGATCCTTTGACATGATCCATGACCTCATTTTCAATGAGATTTAGAACTGTCACTTTCTTCCATGCAAGATAGTTTGAAACCCCAACCAATTTGTTGCTTTCCATGCAAAAATACAGTTTGACAGATTTAGATAAGGTCATATACTTACTTGATAGGATGATCCTTTCTCCTTGTTTCTTCTTTGATGTTGATAATGATATAGAGGATAGAAAACTTCTCCTTGATGAAGGTAGTTTTCTTCAAGAATGATCCTTGATCCCACGAAGAGTGAGATGACACCACCTTTTAATCTAGCTTCTCTGGGAAGGAACTTGATGTATAATTTCTTCAACTTGAGTAGGGTCTTTATGGTTTCTTGAGATGTATTGAGGGTTCCACCAACTTATTTGTAGGCTTCTTCTTTGGTTATGATGCTTCCTTTGTAGATCTTGACTTCACGATTATCTTTTCTTTGATGACTTCCTTGAAAATTGATCCTTAAGGGTCTCTTAACTAGATGCCCTTTCTTGACTTTGTTACCTTAGCTATGATACCATGTTGAGAAATCTAGGTCAAAGATATTAAGTGATTTATCTTTAATTAGTAACTTCTTGTGAGAGCTTTTTACTTCTTTAGATTAGGAGCTTCCTTTACTTAGATTATTAGTGTTCTTCTTCATCAAACAACTACCAATGCATGAACATAAATAGACAAGAGACATAATGTAACCTATCAGCTAGGGCCAAAAACTCTCACCCATTGAGAGGAAAACCCGCACAAATTATTCTTATAGAGATTCCAATTGGTGAATACCAAGACCACAACCCTTGACCTATTTTTCACTCGAAGACAAAGACACAAGTTCTCTTGATAGTCAACTGTTTTCTTCTTTCTTCTTCTCAATTCCTCTTCCACCTCGACCTTCTTAGCACTGAGACACTATCACCACTGAGATATTCTTATTATGGTAGTACTGAGATCTTATCCACTGTGGTAGTACTGAGATCTTATCCACTATGGTAGCACAGAGATCCTTTTGTTGTGGTAGCACCAAAATCCTCTTTTTGTGGAAACACCAAAATCCTCTCACTGTAGTAGCTTTGTACCCTTATCACTATGATAGCACAAAACTTATTTTTTATGGAGGCATCGAGATATAGCACTGAAACATTTACTGTGATATATCACCAAAGTTCTTCCTTCTTGATCTTCACTGTAATCCGCTTTCTATCTCAGAAAACTATACAAAGAATATCCCTGTGATCTATCTGAACTTCACTCTAAAATTATCCAAAATTCTTTCTACAATAAGGTAAAGTTTTTGTATCCTTATCCGAGCTCTTTCACTGAATTTTATCTCTACAATTGTCATCTGAATTTCAGAGGTGAACGAACTGCTTGACTATGGAATAGGTCGAGCTGCCTATTTATTGTAGTTTTTCAACAGTATATTAGCTGACATGACCATATGAAGAGTTGTATCTCTAATTTAGGTGAGCCAACATGAGCTCTACATTTCATGTTGAAGCCGACTTGAAGAAAGATAACTTGTGCTTGCCTTGGAGGGCTACTTGACAATCCTATTGACTTGTATACATTTGTAACATGCCCAAGAAGGGTTCTTCATACATGACATTGACCCTCTTTGACTTTTATGACTAGATGAAAAATCCTGAAGGCTCACAATGGGAGCCATCTAAAAATAAAATTCCTTGCTCATGAAACCCATGAGGAAAGCATTACAATAATAATTTTATTTTTCTTCTTTACATCATTACATAAAATCACAATTACACATGTCATTATGAAAACCAAACCTAGTTACTTTCCAACATATAGGTGGAAGCAAAAATGTGTTTTAGGGAGTAAACAAGTCATCTTGACATTTTCGTTATATCTTTTCATCTATGATGTTTCAAGTTGTTATGCAACTAGCTCACAAAATAGAAGAAAAGATAGATCAATGACTTAGAAATTAGCCTCTTTGAGGGGGAAACCTCCTTTACATTACATAAATGAAAAATTCTTGAATTATACAAATGATAAAACATCCTTGGTATATACAAGAGTCTAAGAGGTCATAATATTATCAAAACCTATATAAAAATAATAATGTAAGGGCACAACAATAACAATTTTGGGCTTCTATGGGGCACAACAATAACAACATGGGGGATACATGGGCACAACAATAACAATAGGGGGATACACTAACAATAACAATAAGGGGAATGCACTAGTGATGAGGTTCATCAATAAGTAAATTATATGGACCTTAATGCCACTCTCCAGCTTATTAAAATCAAATTTTCTCACATTCCTTTACATGTTTTGTTATGTGTTGCTTAGTGAGAAGGGTAAAGATGAGATGTTGTGTCATGTGGCCTAATGTGCATTAATTGCGGGATTTGGAGCAATTTTGGCTAATTTAAGTGCAGGAACTCGAAATAGACAAGAAAGAGGGATTTTAGGAGATTGGATCTCCCTCCTTAACTCCTCACTCACTCGAAGATTCCTCCACTAGATCTCATCAGCTCGGAGTTACAAGCAGCCAAGCCAACGAGGTCATTGGCAACCAAGCCAATGATAGTTGAAGACAATTTGATCTCGAGTTGGGAGCCAAGCCTCCCTAAATTTAAGGAATTTGTTGGTAGCTTTAGTTGTATAAATAAGAAGGCCTAGAGCCTCATTAGGATTCGACTTTTTTCGTTGTAGCCAAGAGGCATTTTCAAGCTAAGACATTGTGACTGATAACTCTTATGTATTTTTGATATTTTAATGAAAATGAAAAGCATTCCCTTGATCCAGCACTGAGTTGACTCAGAGGGCTAAAGCTCTTGGGTTAGGGCCCAATCCTAGCATCATAGGTTCCTCTTTCTGCACATGTATGCTTAGATTACATTCATAGTTAGTTGAAGTGATTTTGGCTTTGTTTAATCTGCAACTATTTGGATGATTACTTAGTTTGCTTCCATTTGTAGATAGATAGATCAGTGGTACAATAGTGACAATAAACACTTCGGTAAAGCTTGTGATAATGGCATTTACCTCATCTCCCTTATGGGATCATGATTTGAGAGTTCCATTCGCACATCCCAAAAACAGATTTATTGTTTGATTACTGCATAACCTAGGGTTTCTCGTTGAATAGATCATTGTCTCTAAATTTCTTAGAAGTATCTGCAATTTTCATTTTGATCTCTTGAGTTTGCTATGGTTTAGAAGCACTTCCATTCATAAACTTAGCCATTAGCTATTAATAACTTTGTTTTTCCTACATTCAACTCATCTTTTCCATGTATAAATGAAGTTTTGCATAAATGAAGAAAAGAGTGTATGTTGTTGCAGGAGATTCTGATCTACATGGAGACCTCATCTCGCCAGCCTCATCCCAGTGTTCTCCACCTACGCTGCCAAATTCCACCAAACCCTAATATGAATTCTTGTTTTGTAAGCAAAGTGGACATTTTCCTTGAGCAAGTCCATCCATCTTGAAGCCTTGGACTGAACCTTGGGTATTGTGAACCTCCTTTATGCATTATTTCCCCATCAAACACCTTTCCCACAATTCATTCTACCTTTCCTACCTCCTTATAAGCTTTTGGCTTGTTTCCTGTAGTACTACAGGAAACCTTGTAACAGCCTGTTTTAAGCCCAAACTGAGCATAAATGGTCATCTGAGCTTAGGTTAGGCCTCCACTTGGCTTTCATACTCTGACACCATTCAAACCTATTTCCCCATACATGTCTCCCCTGCCAAAGAAAAAATTGGTTAAATTAGCATTTTCATTCACAAAACTGAAAATCAAAAAGGCTTTTTCTGCAATTTATAAGTTAACACATGTATGCAGCAGTCACAGTAGTTCTTAGATAAAATTGCATGCTCATTTAGTCCAGATAACTAGATGTTATATACAAGGTTAAGTTAGGTCTCTTTTGCAAGCAAAATGTGTAGATGCTTAGCTAGATGATTCCATGTCACTTTATAGCACCTTCCAATTCAGCACTTTCATTTCCTAAAGTAGGCAACATTCCCTTTTTGCATTAGGAATAATTTTCCCCTTTCCATTTGGTAGTCAGACTCATTCTCGTCAATAGAAGACTGGTTTGAAAAGACCTAGTGGTCTATCGCCCCAGTTGAAAAGTGACAAGAGTAGACCATTTCATCTACTGTGTATACAACACTGTCACCTCTAAGTTTGTACGAACCTCGGGTTAATGACGTAAATTCGGTAGCCCTAGGAGTTGCAGCATTCTTGCTGCAATACTAGTGCTCATCAACTAGTATTATAGGGACTTAACATGCCCCTCTCCTTCAAAAAATTGTTGTCCTCAACGCTTGAGTAGTTCTAGATGATTTTGTATAAAATTATCATCCTCCCATGTGGAATCTTCAACGGGTAAGTTCTTCCACTTAATGAGACACTGTGAAATTAAACAATTCTGTAGTTGTCGGGTTCTTGTTTACGTCACTGCTTCAGGCTTGTTGAGGGCCCCGAAGTCGGGTCAACAACAAGGGGGATACCCACCCGGTCCGGAACCTGGTTGGCGGCTCCTTACCCGTTTGGAGTAGCGGGTCCGACTGGGGATAACGGGACCAGCTTCCCGATGCATGGGATGTGTGTGTGTGTGTAAAGTTTGATTATGTTAGTTCTGAAGGCATTTTACAAATAATGTAAACCTAACTTGTAAAGTGACTCTAAGCTACTGTAATTTAATGGAAATAACACACACAAGATCTACACTAACCCGGGATATATATTTCTTCTATTATGTAATCTAGAAAGATTTCATACGATAACTGGTAATAAATATTATTCAGCTATCATAAGAATATAAACCATTTAAGATGAACTGCCCTGCCTAAGAAGTTAGACAAAACAGTTGTGAAAAGCACATCACATAATCAAATCATTCGCATATCAAGCATAAATAAATAAGTCCACCGTACAGAAGTGCCAAATGATAACCCATGTGTTCATACATTAACATGCAAACAATATCAGCTGTATATCACTCTAAGAATGCAAGCAGGAATTTAATCAAGAGATAAAAGTACCATTTGTGACTAATTCTTATTCACAGACTTCAAGCAATAACGATCTACTTCTATTTGCTCTAATATCTACCAAGAGTACAGAAGTGCAACATTAGTAGCAGACATTAAGACACAAACATAAATAAATCTCGATCCTTCCATTCATCAAAACCTCCTCTGAGGGTGCAGAAGTGCATGTTCCGAGGACAAGTTTTCAACAAATTTCTGGACCCTTCTCCAATGCAATGAGAAGGGTTGAAATACTACTATCTAATCCTAATAATAGTATTATTACAAAATTTAGGACACGGTTCTCAAATGACCGCCCTTTTTCTAATTCAGTAAAACAAAAACAAGAAAAAACAACTTTCTAAATAAAATTACTTCTTAATTTGGTCTCTGAAATTGCAGTTTTCAAGCATGGGCTTGAGAAGAGTCGGTTGGCCGACTTCTGTGTTTCACTGGGCTGTGAAAATGGCATCCATAAGAGCTGGCGCTACTTTCTCGGCCGCGTTCATGATGCACCTTACTGTCATGCATTGGCTGTTCGGCCTTGCCGCTATTCTGTGGAGGAAAGAGCACGCTAGGTCTTCCAGGGATGCTTCTGAAGGACGTGATGCATCTGCGACAGCAGCAGTTGCCTTGATTATTCTAGGGTTCTCTTCTTCTAACAGCCTATACATGCCTTCCCATGTGGAAATGCCTGCATCTTTATTGCATGCGGTATCTGTGTAGAGGGGCGCCATCTCCTTGGTCTTTTCCCTTGTCTCTGAGCTCTGAGCTTTGTTCTTCTTCCCCATCTCGCTTATCGTTTCTGGTTGATTTTTCCTTCGCACTTTGTTCCTGCAAGTTATGAGTAAAATGGAAAGATTGATCAGAAAGGTGATGGGAGAGTTTTAAATGCAAGAGATAAATCAGATACGCCACCTTACGTGAAGCAAATCCGCATTAAGGCACGCGTCTTTATGCCACTTAATAACTGACAACTAATTCATTACTAACATTAAAAGCGCATAATTTCCAAGTCAGGTTATAGTAAGTGGATTTTCTTTGGGTGGCGTGCTCAAAGGAGTCGTACTAAGGTGCTTTTAAGACTTGCCAACGTATCCTTGCATGTCGCGCGATCGCAAATGGTAGTGATCGCAACATCGCAGATCGCAATATCGCAGATCGCCACGATTCAAATGTTTGCCAACGTACCCTGCCTCATTTCTGCGATATGCGATCGCGCGATCGCAACATCGCAGATCGGCGGACTTGTAAGCTTTTCTTTATGGATGCTAGTGTATTGCGATGCGATGTTGTTCACTAACACCGAGGTGATGTGCATATTGGCTTTTAGAGGGGAAACGAAGGCGTTTCTTTAATTTTAGTGATGCGACCTTTAAGATTTGCTTTTATGGACACAGGTTTAGGCTTAAGTTGTCCAAGAGACCTTTCCTAAGCTTATGCTCGCAACTTCGAAAGAAATCTTTGTTTTTTCTGAAAATTAACTAAGGGTCCCCATTCATTCTAGCATCATGGCCGATACTAGTTTGAACGAGGGGGGTTGTTGCTGGCCACAACAATTGGCGATTCACTTGGGAGAACCAGTTATCTCTGCTCTTTTTCTATTGACGCTTTCAGATCTTCTCAAAAAAAAAATTCAGGGAATCCGAACTTTATTATAAAAAGATAAAAACAAGCAATACTTTAAAGCGTCAATGATGTTTTGTCTTCGCCCCATTCTATTCCAATTACCTGCATTCTCAGGTTGTTTTCGAGTTCAGATCAGTTATTACTTGGTCTTGTAAAACATAAAAATAAAGTGTTCTCTATGTATCAACCCCTTTTAAGAATGCTCCTTTGTCGTAAGTAGAGCCACTGCTGCCAGTAGGCGTCCATAGCCTCGACAGGTTACCTATTATCCAGGAATGATCCTTTATCTTGCTTCAGGTTTTCGCAACTGCTTCAGAAGAATTATCCCTTTCTTGATGCTTTTTTTTTTTTTTATTCTCTAAAGAACAATGTCTTGGTTTGGTGGCCAAATAATGACACAGTCATTCACTTGATTTACACTTTTGTTGAACAAGCTGGCTCGTGATGAGACCCCTTGTCTTTTGATCGCAACAATCTTGAGTCGTTGCCCTGTTTTGGTAGACAGTTTTGGCAAAGTCAGCAAGTTATAATATCTGTGATCATGATAAGTCGGCTCGTGATGAGACCTCTTATTCTTTGAGATATAGCATCTTTTTAGGTTATTCTCCTGAACGTTGCGTTTTCCTTTAGCAGGGAGGAAGTCAAATTCTCTTTCCTTAAGAAAGTTCTGGACGACAATGACAGGGCTACTTTTGATAATGGCTGTTTTCACAGAGAATCTTTATTCTAATATTGATACCTTTCATTGTGCTGATCTAAAACGAATTTCTCACTGAGATAGCTTTCTTTAGAATTTTCTGGGGTTGAACTTAACATCATCTCTGGTTAAAGATCTATCGATAATGAAAGATCAAATTTCTCAAAAGATTTCCTGTTTCACAAGAGCCGAAGTTCAAAATCTTTAACAGAGACAAGGTTTCTTCAGTGAATGTCAAATACTGTTTAGCCAGAACAAACTTTTATTTTGGAGAGGCAACTATTCTCTAGGGTCATGTAGAGAATATGACTAACTTTGCCTATCAATTATTGGAAGCAAAACTAATAACCTAGCTAAACTACTCTTACTCCTACTCTAATTATATACAGGAAATAACTAGGTAAAATGATATTTCCAATGGAACCAGCGATTCATTATTATTCTTAGCCGTATGAATCTTCCAAGCATTAGAAAAAAGAATTGAATTCCTCTTGGATCGAAATTGTCGGCTAGGGAATAATAACCCATAAACTCAATTGGAATTGTGCCTGGTTTTATTTTCTCATGATAGGTTCTTTCCAACTGGGTACCTATTGGATCATAGAGATTGAGATAGATTTCTTTTGTAGATCGGTGATCGTTCAATAGGAGGGATAACAAGCCAAACTGTGAAATGGGTTTCTTAACCTTGACGGCTTGTAACCCGTAGTTTGTTGACGTTAAGTTTTCAGCGATTTCGTTTGAAATGAAAGTGTTTATATATAAATCGCTGAAATCTAATCTATCAAAAATTCGAAAATCTAAACAGGAATTCGATTTTGTACAAGATGAACGTGAGTGAGAAAGAAATGATTGGGTATGTATACACATAGTGGTGTCACACGTCTGGGAGTTACTTGTAACTTTTTCCTTTTCACAAGAACTGGCCGGGTTTTGTGAATCAGGACTTAAATCATGACTGCGAACAGGGATGGAGCCTTCTTCTTGGTATGAATCATAGATAGGAGCATCGTTTTGGATAGTAAAATTATTCAAATGAGATTTCACTTTGAGATGAGGGTTAGATGGAATAGCTTTTGATTTAAGACGTTTCTTATGACCTAACCCTAGTTGAGTTACTTGTGACAACTCAATATCATCACAATTATCAAAGCAACTATCACGAAAGACTTTACAGTTTTCCCTAGGTTCCTCTTTTTCATTGTATATTTTCAGACAAGGGAGATGAGGCAGCTCTCGTTTGATATGAATCGTAGGCTGTGTTAAAGTGGTCTCTTTGTTTTGGAAACCAAATGATGTCTCGTATGAATAACCCTCTGTTGGAATATACTTGATATCATGAGGGAGAAGATCGTCATTACTAAAAACATCGGGTAAAGAGAAAAATGTGAATCTGGAACAATGCATTTAAAGACATCAAATAAATCTCGTTCATCAGATTCACTATAAGTATCGGGCCTTAGATCGTACCTTTTTGCGTCGATATTTTTTGAAAGAGAAACAAAAGGTGGATCTAACCTTGGCATCAGCATTTGTTGATCTGAGATGATATTGCCTGACTTTATGTTAAAGTCGTCTTCTGGTGCCAGGGTATTTTCCCTTTTAGTACTTTCGCCTTCGTTTTCTGATGGTAGAGCATGCAGAACTCCTAGACTAAATTATGTTTGGTCGGGTACAGGAGGTAGGAAATACTCATCGTAATCTGAAGGTTCTTCATCTGTGAGCTCATTCTCGAGATCATACTGTAGACATTTAAGGTGAAATCGCATATTGAAATCCCTTACGGGTTCGTCATGTTTCCGCAGATAGTCGATTTCATCGTATACCTGGTCGTATTCATAGCAATCAAATTCCAAGATGAAATTTCTAACGAATTGGTCCCAGCTGTGGACTGATGCAACTGGGAGGTTTCTGCACCATCTTCTAGCTTTCGCTGTGAATGTAAGAGTAAAAATCCTGCACAAAACGCCTTCATCAATTTTTTGAATATCGGCATTTGAAACTCTTTGAATGAACTGCAGGGCGTGATGAAATGCAGAATAATTATTCTCACCATTGAATTTTACCTAAGATAATAGCCTTACCACATATGGTGGAGTGTTGGAAGAGGCAGGAACGTGGATGCAACTCCAGATGGGAATTCTGTAAGCAGACATCCTTTTCCAGGATTTCTAGTTTAATAACATTCCAACAGACAATATGCTCAGGCCCTCCTTCTAGCGCCAGAAATGTTGAGGGCCCCGAAGTCGGGTCAACAACAAGGGGGATACCCACCCGGTCCGGAACCTGGTTGGCGGCTCCTTACCCGTTTGGAGTAGCGGGTCCGACTGGGGATAACGGGACCAGCTTCCCGATGCATGGGATGTGTGTGTGTGTGTGTGTAAAGTTTGATTAAGTTAGTTCTAAAGGCATTCTACAAATAATGTAAACCTAACTTGTAAAGTGACTCTAAGCTACTGTAATTTAATGGAAATAACACACACAAGATCTACACTAACCCGGGATATATATTTCTTCTATTATGCAATCTAGAAAGATTTCATACGATAACTGGTAATAAAGATTATTCAGCTATCATAAGAATATAAACCATTTAAGATGAACTGCCCTGCCTAAGAAGTTAGACAAAACAGTTGTGAAAAGCACATCGCATAATCAAATCATTCGCATATCAAGCATAAATAAATAAGTCCACCGTACAGAAGTGCCAAATGATAACCCATGTGTTCATACATTAACATGCAAACAATATCAGCTGTATATCACTCTAAGAATGCAAGCATGAATTTAATCAAGAGATAAAAGTACCATTTGTGACTAATTCTTATTCACAGACTTCAAGCAATAACGATCTACTTCTATTTGCTCTAATATCTACCAAGAGTACAGAAGTGCAACATCAGTAGCAGACATTAAGACACAAACATAAATAAATCTCGATCCTTCCATTCATCAAAACCTCCTCTGAGGGTGCAGAAGTGCATGTTCCGAGGACAAGTTTTCGACAAATTTCTGGACCCTTCTCCAATGCAATGAGAAGGGTTGAAATACTACTATCTAATCCTAATAATAGTATTATTACAAAATTTAGGACACAGTTCTCAAATGACCGCCCTTTTTCTAATTCAGTAAAACAAAAACAAGAAAAAACAACTTTCTAAATAAAATTACTTCTTAATTTGGTCTCTGAAATTGCAGTTTTCAAGCATGGGCTTGAGAAGAGTCGGTTGGCCGACTTCTGTGTTTAACTGGGCTGTGAAAATGGCATCCATAAGAGCTGGCGCTACTTTCTCGGCCGCGTTCATGATGCACCTTACTGTCATGCATTGGTTGTTCGGCCTTGCCACTATTCTGTGGAGGAAAGAGCACGCTAGGCCTTGCAGGGATGCTTCTGAAGGACGTGATGCATCTGCGACAGCAGCAGTTGCCTTGATTATTCTAGGGTTCTCTTCTTCTAACAGCCTATACATGCCTTCCCATGTGGAAATGCCTGCATCTTTATTGCATGCGGTATCTATGTAGAGGGGCGCCATCTCCTTGGTCTTTTCCCTTGTCTCTGAGCTCTGAGCATTGTTCTTCTTCCCCATCTCGCTTATCGTTTCTGGTTGATTTTTCCTTCGCACTTTGTTCCTGCAAGTTATGATTAAAATGGAAAGATTGATCAGAAAGGTGATGGGAGAGTTTTAAATGCAAGAGATAAATCAGATACGCCACCTTACGTGAAGCAAATCCGCATTAAGGCACGCGTCTTTATGCCACTTAATAACTGACAACTAATTCATTACTAACATTAAAAGCGCATAATTTCCAAGTCAGGTTATAGTAAGTGGATTTTCTTTGGGTGGCGTGCTCAAAGGAGTCGTACTAAGGTGCTTTTAAGACTTGCCAACGTATCCTTGCATGTCGCGCGATCGCAAATGGTAGTGATCGCAACATCTCAGATCGCAATATCACAGATCGCCACGATTCAAATGTTTGCCAACGTACCCTGCGTCATTTTTGCGATATGCGATCGCGCGATCGCAACATCGCAGATCGGCGGACTTGTAAGCTTTTCTTTATGGATGCTAGTGTATTGCGATGCGATGTTGTTCACTAACACCGAGGTGATGTGCATATTGGCTTTTAGAGGGGAAACGAAGGCGTTTCTTTAATTTTAGTGATGCGACCTTTAAGATTTACTTTTATGGACACAGGTTTAGGCTTAAGTTGTCCAAGAGACCTTTCCTAAGCTTATGCTCGCAACTTCGAAAGAAATCTTTGTTTTTTCTTAAAATTAACTAAGGGTCCCCATTCATTCTAGCATCATGGCTGATACTAGTTTGAACGAGGGGGGTTGTTGCTGGCCACAACAAGGCTCAAAAATGATTTTTCCTTCTTCGTCAAGTTCGAGAAACATTGTTTGAACTGGGAGCTTGTCGCGAATAACCTTTTTTAAACATGAAATATAGAAAACTGGGTGTACTTGAGAAGATGTAGGAAGCTCCAATTTGTATGACATGGTACCAATATTTTGCAACACCTTCGAAGGACCATGGTACTTGGGTGATAATTTATTGTCCTTCTTAGCTTGCTTGAGGGACATTCTTTTGTATGGTTGTAACCGTAAAAATACTCAATCACCTACATCAAAACTTCTTTCACTGCGATGTTAATCTACCTATTGTTTCATTTTCTTTTGCGCCAGAGTGAAGTTATTCTTTAAGAGTTGGAGAACTCGTTGTTGATGTTCGATGTGATCTTCCACTGCTTGAACTTTAGAATTTTCACTTAAAGATGATGTGATTGGTGGTGGATGATATCCATAAAGTGCCATAAATTGGGTCATTTTTGTTGCAGTATGGAAGGATGTTTTATACCACCATTCAACTAAAGGTAACCACTTGACCCAATGCGTTTGTTTATCATATACAAAGCAACGAAGATATCCTTCCAAACATTTGTTAACTATCTCAGTTTGCCCGTCAGATTGAGGATGATAAGATGAGCTATGAGCTAATTGAGTACCAAGACAAGAAAATAATTTCATCCAATAATTTCCAGTGAAAATGGGATCTCTGTCACTTACAATAATCTTTGGGTTTCCATGTAGCTTTTGAATTGTTTCCATAAATGCAGTGACAACTATACTTGATTTAAAAGGATGAGATAATGCAAAAAAGTGTACATAATTGGTAAGTCTATCAACAACCACCATGATTAAACTCTTTCTTTTATACTTGGGTAAATCTGTGATAAAATCTATCGATACCTCCTCCCAATGTTAACTTGGAATGGCTAAAGGTTTTAACAAACCCGGTGTCTTAATTGTCTCAACTTTATTTTGTTGGCAAACCAAAAATTCTGCCACAAATTTTTGAATATCAAATTTAAGGCTATCCCAAAAAAAATCCTTCTTGACCCTGTGCTAAGTTTTTAAAAATCCTGAGTGCCCTCCTAAGGGGGTGGTGTGCAATTCCAAAAAAATCTTTAGCTTGAGTTGAGAATTCTTACAAAGATATAAGCGACATTTGTACCATAATGAATCATTTTTCTAGTTAAATGTATCAGATGTATTATGATCTTGCTGCAACTTTTGAAAGAGTGTCCATACCTCTTCATCATTCTTTCATTCATCCCTTCCTTCAGTTATCCAATCAGGTTGGATAATAGAAATGGCACAAAGAAATAATTCTGCATCCTTGTCCTTTCTTGAGAATGCATCTGCAAAAACATTTTGCTTCCCTTTTTTGTAGATGATTTCAAAGTCATAACCCAACATTTTTGTGACCCATTTTTGTTGCTCTTTTGAAGATAATATTTGTTCCAAAATGTATTTAAGACTATCATGATCTGTTTTTACCTTGAAGTGTCTTCCCATTAGGTAAAGTCTTCATTGTTTTAGTGCGTGTAGTATTTCCAACATTTTGTTTTCATAAATAGATTTGTGTAAATACTTTCCTTTGATTGGACGACTTTCAAAAGAAATGGGTCTTCCTTCTTGCATTAAAAAAACACCAATTCCATTTCCTGAAGCATCCCATTCCGCAATAAAGGTTTTTGTGAATTTTGTCGTAGCTAAGATAGGGGCTTGGCACATGCCTTTTTAAGATGTTCAAATTCCTTAGTTGCTTCTAGAGTCCAAGAAAAATGCATTTTTCTTCAGTAATGTTGTTAGGTGTTGTTATTCTTCCATAATCCTTAACAAACTTGCGATAATACCCTGTCAACCTGAGAAATCCTCGAAGATGCTTTATGGTTGTGGGGATTTTCCATTCTTTGATGTTTTAATTTTGTTAGTGCCTACCTTAACACCCTCATGAGATACAATATGACCCAAATATTCCACTTCATGTACTCCAAAGAAACAGTTGGAGGTTTTTGTAATTGTTTCTCCTCCAATAGTTTGAGCACAATGTCAACATGTTGAACATGATCATCCCCAGGCTTGTTGTAGATTAGTATATCATCAAAAAATACTAACACAAATTTTATAAAGAAGGGTTTGAAAATGGAATTTATCAAACCTTGAAATGTGGAGAGTGCATTAGTAAGGCCAAAAGGCATGACCAGAAATTCATAATAACCCTCATGAGTTCTAAATGTTTTTTTTGGAATGTCTTCAGTCTTCATTCTAATTTGATGATATCCTGAACAAAAATCCATCTTGGTGAAGTAAATTGCTCCATGTAATTCATCCAACAATTCATCAATGACATGAACGAGAAATTTATCTTTAATTGAGCTTGTTGAGTTCCTTATAATCCGAACACATACGTCATGATCCATCCTTCTTTGCACCAATACTACTAGAGCACAGAAATAACTTTGACTATGTTGAATTATACCAGCCTCTAGCATTTCTGCAAACGTTCAATTTCACTCTTTTGGCCGTAGGGATAAATGTAAGTTCTGATGTTTGGAGGAACACTTCTTGGAATCAAATGAATAATATGATCATGATCACGAATAGGTGGGACGCCTTTGGGAGTCTCAAATACCTTGGAATGATTGTCCAAGACTTTTTGGATATCTGGAGAAATGTATGATTTTGATGTTTGAACTTCTAATGAGCATAATTGTGCAATTACGCCCCGTTGTTTTTATTTAGAAGCTTTGTCATGCCATTAGACTTGATTATCTTCCATGTTTTCCCTGTGATACCCCTTAATTCAACTTCATTTCCTTCCCAAAAAAAATTCAAAAAAAGTTCTTGAAAATTAAAAGCTATCGTCCCCAAAGATTGTAACCATTAGACTCCTAGTACAACATCAGCACCACCCATTGGAATGGAAAGCATTGGATTATTCAAAACATATCCCCCCATGGTTAGCTTAATATTATGGCACTTTCCAAAGAAATTTATAATTCCTCCATTTGCAGCCATCACTTCACACTCTGGTGTTGGATATAGGAAGAAATTTAATTCATTGGCTATTTTATAATGAATAAAATTATGGGTACTACATGAATCAATCAACATTATTACCTTTTTCTTCCTGATATGTCTTTCTATATTGAGAGTTTGATAAGTGGTAATTCCTGCCAATGCATTACAAGATATGGTCATATTCATTTCTTCTTTCTCTGGGGTTGGTCCCTGATATATATCATACTCTTTTGATGTTTTTTGTTTCTTCCTCCTCTTTACAATCTATGTAGAATAATTTCTTCTCAACGCACTCATGACATTTAATGTATTTGCTATCACAACTGTTACAAATCCTTTTTGCCCATTTTTCCTGCAATTGTTGTGGTGTCAACCTTGTAGGTTGTGGAACGCTAGGAGAAGCAACACTTCCATCTTTATAGTTGTGAGTGGTAGACTTCCTTATTGCCATAATTTTGCTTTCAACTTTTCTTGCCACCCTGAATGTCTTCTCCAATGAATCACGTTCTCAAAGATGAACCTCATGTTGGATGTTATCCTTTAAAGTACCTATGAAAACCTCAATCATATGCTCCTCTGGAATATCAGTTACCCTGATATTCAATTTTTGGAAGTCCTCAATGTGCTCTACCATTGAACCCTTTTGTTTGAGATTTATCAATTGGCTAAAGAAAGTGTTGTTTTTTGTATCTTCATAATGTGATATCAGCTCCTCTGTAAAAATTGACCAAGTGACAAGTGGTTTATGAAAACAAAGTCGTCGATACCATACAAACTAAGTGGGTTTTAAATATTAAAATGCAATGCGTACCTTTTGTGTGTGTTGCACATCATGGAAATCAAAATATTGCTCCATCTGTAGTTTCCATGTTACCGGATCCTTGTCATCAAACTTCCTCATATCAATTTTTGAAATATGTTGGTTCTTAAACCTAACATTGGATTCTCTAAAGTCATAATTCATATTCCTTCTAACTTATCATGATTTTCATGGATTACCTTGTCACCATTGGGAAGCCTTTCTTCTAGTAACTTTTTCAAACCTTTCTTCAACCCTTCTATCTTGACATTCATTATTGCTTCCATGTCTTCTTTTAGACCATCATTCAAAAATCCCATGTCCCTTTTTATACCATCTTCTTAACATTCATCATGGCTTCCAATTCATTTTTTGTTACTTTTTGCGAGAACAAAATTTGTTGCGTTTGGTTTCGTAATTTTGATATATCATGTTGCATTTCTTCCTCTTCTTCATACATCATGGAAGAGTTTTCTGGTTGGTTACTAGGTGTGTCCATTTTTTTGTTTCGATGCATTTTCAAATCAAACAATGATATCTACGTTTCACTATGCCCTTTGAATCACTTCAAACTGATTTTCTAAACAAAAGTTATGCAAAATTTGAAAAAAATACATACATTTTTCTTGATTTTTAGGAGCTCGATATTGAAACTATTGTACCTCAGTAATTTCGGATGTCCAAAGTCTGAAATTTTGTCTTGTGGTAGCACTCTGAGTCTTCTTTCCAACCCCACAAGTTAGATCAAGATTGGATTCAAGAAAGAGTTATGCTCAATCTCCCATGACGACATGATTATAGACTAATTCAGTAGAGCGAACTTGTATGGAGTGTTGTGTGTAATTGTTTCAACCTTCACCCCTAAAAATGATACACGAAAAACTACAATTCGTTCACTTTCAATCACTTCTTACAAAATTCAAATTTGATACTCGAAGATAAAGTTATGATGATTTTCCCTAGGTCACTTTTTCGAGATGGAATTATGCAGCCTGCAAAAACCCTAACTTCCTAAAATCATATCTCCGAAAATATAGCAAACTAAGATCTGAAATTCGTCCAATAAGTTCACTAATATTTCGACTCCACATGGTAGCAATTTCAACGTCTGAAGCGTTGTAGAAAAAACGTTATTACGAAAATGCCAAGATGACATATTTCAAGAAGCAAAACCCTAGAATCCAAAGCTCTGATACCAAATGTTATGCAACCAACTCACAAAATAAAAGAAAATATAGATCAACGACTTAGAAATTAGCCTCATCGAGGAGGCAACCTCTTTTACATTACATAAATGAACAATTCTTGGATGATACAAATGATAAGACCTCCTTGGTATTTATAGGATTCCAAAGGGCCATAATATAATCAAAGTCTAAATAACAATAATAATGTAAGGGCACAACAATAACAATAGTGGTTTTCTATGTGGCACAACAATAACAACATGGGATATACATGGGCACAACAATAAAAATAGGGGGCTACACTAACAATAAAAATAAGGGGAATACACTAGTATTATAGGGACCTAACACAAACCATAAAACATGGAAGAGCTATAGAGAATTGGTTCAAGTTTCAGACCTTGATTCACTATAATTTCAGAGATATGACCAAATGAATCTAGGCTTCTTGAATGCTCCTGAAACCTTCTTCAAAGCGGTCAACTTTCCATTTCCACTATAACTTTTGTACTAAGATGTTTCGGACCATGAAACTTGGAGGATACAAATAGAATATCTTCATGTACCTGTGGTTCAAGTTTCAATTTCAAAGATATGAATAAAGGAAGTTAGGCTTGCTTCATGTTCCTAAAATCTTCTTCAAACGAGTTAGATGGGAATTTTCCCTATAATTTTTGTTCTAGGATGTTTTAGACCGTGAAACTTGGAGGATATAGATAGAATATATTCATATACCTGTGGTTCTGGTTTCAAACCTTGGTTCACTATAATTTCGGAGATATGATCAAAGAAATTTAGGCTTCCCAAATGCTCCTGAAATCTTTTTCAAATAGCCAAAAGCAACAAGTTTTGGGAGAAATAGAATTGGTGAAGGAAGAAATAGCAAGTAGACCTGGTGAACGCAGAAGCAACTAACAAAGTTGGTGAAGATAGAAGCAACAAGCAGGCTTCATGAAAGTAGAAGCAACTAACAAACATTGTGAAGAAACAAGCAAGTAGGTTGGTGCCTAGAAATATTCCAGCATGGGGGATTGGTGTCTCCTGTAGGTTGTTGCCTACAAAGAAACACAGGGAATTGGTTTATCATGTAGGTTGGTGCCTACAACGCAGCAAAGGAGATTGGTGTCTCCTACAAATTGGTTCCACCAAATTGATGTAATAGTAGGTTGGTGCATACAAAATCTTCCACATTAAAAAGTTTTGTGGTTTTTTCTTCTAAGGATTTCAATGTATATCTTGTGTTACTTGTTTAGTATATGACATTGATGTTTTATGATATTTAAATGGAATTTAATAAGTGAAGATTGTTATTACACTAATTCACTGCCCTTCCCTACTTATAATTGTGAATTCCAACAAAGGCCAATAAGGAGAAAGATGTTTTAAATGCAAGAAGGCAAAGGAAGAAGGTTGGCCATTTCTTTTGAGAGCATAAAAATGTTTGTATCACAAGTCTTCTATTTCTGATACTTGCATTCCATTTTTATTGGGAAAAGTTTGATCAAGAGGTCTCACCTTCATAATAGAAAAGCATCTCCCCCTTCAAGTTGCAAGGGATGGCCATCGTGGCATCAAGCCAAATTCATCCAAAAATAAGGTTGTACCCAAGGTATCAATCAAGAAAATGTGAAAGAGAAGATAGTCTTGGTCAAAAGGGTTGGGTCAAGAGTTAAGGAGCCCATCTCTCTCTCTCCTAATTTGTTCAAAGCTCAACAAAAAAATATCATCTCTCTCTCTCTACCCTAATTTGTTGAAATCTCAACTACAAATATATATATGAGGTATATTGGATACAATTGATCATCTAGTGGCATAGAAAAACTGTGAGGATATTAAGGAAAAACCAAGATAAGTAATTACACATTTAAACTTAAAATTTATGCATTTGGTGTGGATGTGAAAAGGAGAAGTAAGATTACCATCTCGTTGTGAGGAAAGTCAAAGAAGTTAAAGGACAAGTTATATCTTTAGGAAATGGGTTTAGGAAATCTAATAACCTCCTCCAAGGTAGGTCACCTTCTCAAGAACACATCTCCTCACTCTAAACTTGTAATCATGGCATTCCTAGGCTACTTAAAAGCTTTCAATGAGAAAAATGAGAAGGGTTTGCAAACCACATTCACAAAGTTTTGGAGGAAGAAAAGGTTGCTTGAAAGTCAAAATTGGATATTTTAATTTTATGAGGCTTGGGATGAATCCATATCCTATAGTCATCATTAGCTCTAGCAATAAGTAACCATTTGAGATGTATTTGAGAATTATGCCTCAAACAACCTTTACATTTTATCTACACAAACTACTAGAGAAAAGTAGATGAAATATGTTGATGAACTTGATAAAGTCATCAAGTTCATTGAGAGAATTTAATAGATACAAAGGTGAGGTGGAAGAGCAATTGTAGAGTACAACAAAGGTATAATTAAAGGAATGATGGATGCAAAGTATCTCATCAATTTCATGTTAAACACACAATGTGGTTGCATCTCATTAAGAAGTGAATATAAGACCTAGTGAAGAAACTAAAACCCATTAGATATAGTCCATATGGGAATGTGAAGCAAGTTGGAAAACATGTTTTTCCATTAGAGTTGCTAACAAATATTAGCATTTATTCGATTACCTATGCAAAGAATTTGAAGCTTTTGAACCTTTCATGCTTGACTAAGGGGAGGAAGAGTTGCCAATGTTGGCAAAAGTTGAAACATTACCATCATATGTGTAAGCTAAGTTGGAAAGGAGCATTGTTACAAAGGAAGTTCTGTGGAACTTGTGGAGGTAGATAAGAGTTGATGTGAACTAATTTGCAAGGCCAAGTACCTATAAAAACAAATGGGTATTTATTAAAGGAGGTGGAAGACAAATTTCTTCATTTTCTTTGAAATTGTGGGACCAAAAAGTACCAAACAAGGGCATTGCAATCCAAAATTGGATAGAGTGAAGGCAACATACAGATTGAACTCAAGAAGCTTGAGTGGAAATCAAACAACAAATGAAGATTGATGACAAAGTAGATTGACTAGTTGTGTTGACTACACTGAAGTGGACTAGTGCCCATATGTTGATGACAAGTATGAAAGACTAGTTAGATCAAATAAATGATGTTGATTAAGCATTGGTGGGAAGCTTTGTCACTATTATTATCTTAATTGAATAGATTTCAACAAGAGGAATGTATATGTGGCATTTGGACATGAAAATCTTGTCCACTAAACAAATGGCATAAATTACCAAGGAAAGTCAAATTGTTATGTAGTTGAAAGAATGTAGGAAGATGAACTATGGTAACCAACACTTGGAAACAGCCCCATAAGAATGTGGGCTACAAGATGGAGTTAATGTTATCCAATTAGAGGATTGAGCAATTGATTGTCCACTGAAAAAGTTGATTGGGGTATCATAGTCTACAAAGAGGTTGTTGAGGAGGAGAAATGGATTTGCTTGAGAAATGGAAAGGCATCAACCCCTATTACCAAGAGTTCTAAGCATTGTGTGTATTGTACAAATAGCTATGTAGAGGTCATGCTAACTTATAGCTATAAACATTCATTGGTTGATAAAGTCTTAGACTGAAAATATATTGGAGTTGCTTCCCCTAAAGGAATTTCTCCTTGAAAATACTGTTGTACTTTATATGGAATATTGTGTATGATTGCATGTTTCTTATTTTATCAATGCTTAGTGAGGAAAGACATCTAGACACTATTCACAAGATTATGTTTCTTTTGACTAAATCTAATTTGTGCTATTGGGAAATTATGCATAACAAATCAAACCTCCCAAGGTTTTGCACCACTAGCTGCCTTTCAAACACAAGATTTAAACCACCAAGAAGATTTAAGATTTAATCCCATTTCCATGCCCTACACTAGTATATTTTCTTTATTTCCATGCTCAAAGGATTAGCTCGATTAATTGTCCACAATATTGTCAAGGATTTCATTGATTATGTGAAAACAAGTGTCCTTACCAAGGATGCCATCCACAATTGTGGAAAACATCCCTTAGGTTCGGAAATACGAAACTTTGGGAAGAATGTCTCCATTTTGTCATTAGACAGAAATCCCATTTCCATGCCCTATGCTAGTAGTTACATATTTTCTTTCTTCCTAACACATTGAGCAAATGTTTTCATGTTCAAGGGGTTGGCTCAATCAAGTGTCCCCAATATTATCTAGGATTTAATTAGTTAGTTATGTGCAAGCAAGTGTTTAGTTTGATTCCCCTTGGGTAAGGAACACTATCTACGTAATGTGTTTACCAGGGATGCCATCCACAGATGTGGGGAAACAACCCTTAGGTTTGAAAATATGGAACTTTAGAAGTGTATCACCATTTTGTCATTAGAGAGAAATCTCATTTCCCTGCCCTATACTAGCAGTTACATGTTTGCTTTCTTCCTAATGCATTGAGTAGATCTGTTCATATTCAAGGGGTTGGCTCAATCGATTGTCCATAATATTGTCAAAAGAATTTATTAGTTTTTTGCGAACAAGTGTCCAGTTTGATTCCCCTTGGTTAAGGTACACTATTCTACACAACCTCTTTACCAAAAAGATGCCATCCACAATTGTGGAGAAACATCCTTCAAGTTTCCCATGAAGTTTTCCCTGAAAAAAAATATGTATTTAAGCATTGACTATTGGTTCATGCATAAAAACATAACTGCTATCAAGACAAACGACGGTCTTCTTGTAATTTCATGGCATGATTGACTCATTAATACAAAAACATCAATTTACCATTTCTAGCACTAAGGTTACATTATTCGGCAACTCCCTCTAGTTGATGAATCCGTGAAATATGTCTCGTTTCCTTCAGCAAACATGCCCATACATTGTTTGACCACCTTTAGCGAAGGAAATATATATCGGGCTCGGAGCAAATCTTGTGTTGGTCCTGAATATTATCTTCTGAATTGCTTGAAAGTAAACGCTGTGAAGATTGGTTGTCATACTCACTTCAATGCAGTGTTCCCATTTCTCGTGTCAATCGCCATATGTGCATGTGTGGAGAAGTTGCTATGTGGCCAATAGACCTTTGAAAGTTCCCCGTAGTAGAAGCATTCATGAAATAATTACCAATACAACCACCAAGGACTCCAACCTTGATGAGCCAATGGAGGCCACAAATGCCATTGCAAGTCCAATAATGATGAAATGCAGGCAACCTCATGCATACCAGAAAATGTTTAAGATATGATAAGAAGAAACTAAAAAGTCCTACTTAATCATGTATACGAAATTTCATCGACCACATTGCTGGCTTTTTTTTCCATCTAAGCAAAATGGTGTCCTGAAAAATATAAGTAGCAATAAATGCCTAATTTATGGAATTCCTAGTGGCTAGCTTGGATGAAGACAACAAGGTTCTTCAAAATTCAACTTTGCCTAGGATGCAGCTTAAGTCACCTAATTAAGTATTGTGTTGTGCGTTGTCAACAGTACTTACTTTTACAGGGAGTGGAACAAGACCCCAGGGAGATACAATCTACTTTTTGCTCATTAAGAATACCTGGAATAGATCATAAACACCATTAACAAAACATCTTAAATAGGCACTCACCCTTTTCTGGTCTTGCTAAGCCAAAATAACTTGAGTAAGACCCCAGTTAAAATGTTATTCTTAACTTGGACAGGCAAGGAACAAGTTTCTAAACAATGTAAATGACATGATGACAGAATAAATCTTGCTAATCCTGCTATCCTGCTTAAGAGAGCGAAGCAGCACTAATATTTGCACTCCAATAACATGGAGTGAACTCATAAATGTCCTGGCCGCTTGGCAATTACCAACAACAAAAGAATGCTAGAATAATCTGTCTTGGAATTGCAGGGCTATTATGATATCAAAATAATATGCGTTTCTTTTGTAAGTGCATTTTCTGCCATCATCAATCAAAACTGATATAAACAGCTGAAGAAATTGTGATCTCAGGTGGCTGTTTCTGGAAACTCTTTCCCTACCAACCAAGTCTAAACTTGCATCCCAGTAACACAGTTCATTCATACATGTCCGGGTGTGGCTTGGTTTACCAACAGCAAAGACAATGCTAGACTAATCTGTCTCAGACTATAAGGGATATGCAATATCAAAAACAATATGCTTTTCTTCGTTTTCTGCCATTTTCAGTGAACTGATAGTTGAAGAAAACCTGACCAGAGTGGCTGTTTCTGGAAACCCTTCCTAGCCAAGTCTAAACTCAGACAGAACGTCAATCCTCACTTTTACCAGAACCCAGTTCCCCATTACTTGAAGAATTTTCTCAAGTCAATGTGTATCAGTTCAGAAAAAAGCTTGTTTCCTATCTTCCTAGTAACAGCTTGGCTTTCTGTAGTAGATTAGAGTTACTTGCCACTGAACCGGTGCCTATTTTGGTTACCTCCTCTTCCATGTGAGATGAAAGTATTTCTAGGTTTTGGAAGATCCTGCAGCTCCATCACTTGTACTGTTCTCTGCCTCTTGGCTTCGAAAATTAAAAACAATCAACCAGTGTGTCAGTAATTCTTGACATCGTTAGCAAATATTGTGACTTAACAATGCATTTTACAGCATAAGTATAATGAGTAGTAAGCAAACCATTTTCAGCTTCCTGATATTTTTCCTGAAGCCGTCTCTTTGCTGATGCAAACCGCTCAGAAGGAGAGATATCCGGGCTGCACTTCTAGACCAGACAAAAAAACAGCCATAAAACATACAGTAAGTAATATGCATTGCAGATATGCAAGCATAGAAGACATGGAAGAATTTTGGAATTAAAGAAGTTTTAAAATGTAAACCAGCATCAAAACTCAATACCCCACAACAGCCTAGTCTTGACTCATATAGCAGCTAGCCATCTCAGATCTCACCTGAGCCGAGCCAGCTTTCAAAATTGTCTCCTTCTGCTTCACATCATTTCTAGTCCTTTCAATATCCCCATTATTTCGGCTCACTGTTTTGACATTAGTAAAATTGGTAGTGGAACCTTGTTTTACTGTTTTTCCTTTTGAATGTGATTCTGAATACATCTTGTCCCCATTGAAATTGCTGTCTGAAAAAAATACAAATAATAAAAAAAGATACCACGTTGTAGAATTAAAAGAGTGCTGTCACAGCATAAATCACTAGAATAGTAGAAACCACCTACCGTTTCCCTGTGGAGACGACAAATAATTAGAGCCCTGCAGGCAAAGATTATAAAGTCGGGTTAAGAATGCAAAGAGACTGAAACGAAAACAAGTGACCATATACTAGCTACCAAAGGAAGTTGAAATTGTAATCAAGTTAAATAGACAGAATTGTAGGATGTGTGTCAACAAAGAATACTCCAGCGAGGATAAATTGTCAAATTCCATTTTCCTTCATAGACAATAAGTCACAACAATCTATAATTAATCAAAATTCAACACATTTAAACCCAGAACAAGTTTTGTCAATAAATTAACAGTAGACACCTGGCATTTCTGCACAATACTCTGTTGAGAAATTCTGCTGCCACCACCTTGTGGAGAATCTCCATCTACAGTGGGTTTTTGTTAGTGAACCTTAAAAACAACAAGTATGATTGCACTTGTATGAATATCAAATGAAACAGTAAAATGTGTGATGCTTATAAAGGGTAAACAACAGAAGCAAATAATTAATAAAGAAACTTAGGATCATCTTTTTACCAACAATTGCAGCAGCTGCAACTTCATCTGCAGTGCTTACCCACTCATCGACGAGATCTTTCCACTTCCTGCAATGAGATGCACAGCTTCAATAATAGGTATGTAAGATATTTCTAGAGAAAAGGACTTAAGCCTTCATGCCCTCAAAGCAGCAGTTACCATACTCAGCTATAATAGCAGACATGTAGAAGGAAACAAGGAGAGTATTAATGGAAAAATTCCCAACACATGGATATGCCATAGTGGTAAGATAGCTTGCAACAACTACAAGCCAAAGGCAGCCCACAAGGCATGACAACAAACTGGCTGTGCTGTTAGTACTGAAGTGGGGTGAGACCATATGCAATCATACTAGCAAAAAAGATAATGAACTCTCAAGGTATCTACCCTGGATCATTCATGATGAAAGCAAATGACCATGTAATAATATTTGCAAAACCCACTAAGATATAGTGAAATATTATCGGTGCTGCTATTTGTCACTTCTGCAAAGCCATGCAAGAAAACGAACAAGAACCTTCGTGAACCAAAAGTGAACTGACCTTATAAGCTCTTTTACTAGCTTTCGAATGTCAGCAGAAGAATGTTTTCGCAGTCCATTCACTTGTCTACCAATATCAGTCTCCTGGAAACTCAAAGAGGAAGTCAATAACTAAAATAGAAATAAGCTAAAACTAAGAAGAACAAGCATAATATTTTAACAAGAAGCTAATGAGGTCTGTTATTCTACCTTCAAAGCCTCCACAGAAATATGCATGTTAAACAAACTCTGCAGTGACTCTAGCAAGACTTCCTGAGGCTGAAACCAAAGCAAAAATAATGTAAGAATGAGCATATGCTGCGATATCTCCAATTCAAAGAAAACGCAAATCATTTTCATGGGCAATACTAATATAGCCACCACCAAAATAAAATATCAAGTGTAGACTGAGTAGCAGCATATGATTAAAAAAAATGGACAAAATACTCCCTATATCACAGTGTGGCAGCATACTAGAATAGAATATGAGTGCCTCACGAAACTTGAAAAAAATCCATTCCCCTGAGAAGTCAGAGATAGGAGACCTATTACTCAACATTTGCCCATGACTTGCACCTGGCTCAACTGCATGAAACCCTTGGTAGGAGGATGAAACACCCCTGGTCTTTTACCCACTAACCAAGATCCCGTTGGCAGCAGCATATGATATTACACCATAGAAAAAAGGACTAAACAATACTCTAGAGAATTTAGTTATTTTTAATAATAAGGATGTGATTGTCAATCCCTAAAGTGCTCTGCTTCCCTATTGTCATTGAGAATGGCATACAGTAACCAACCAATGAATGCACTTAGCTCCTTCAATCGGATTTGGGGAGGAAAACAAATAAATAGACACTGCATGTAAACCGAAGTCATGGGCTCGAACCAATGAGAATGGCAGAGAAGGCAAGAACAAAGAACCTGATAAGAATCATCAAGAAGCTCCTTTATCCTCAGCACCTCCTCTACCACATGGTGGCTTTCTGCTTTGTTTTTCTGCAACCCTTCTTCTTCGTCTTCATCATCGGGGCTCTTATCTTCCGCTTCATGAGATTCGATTGCCTTTGCCTTGAAGGGTCTCGGGGATTTGTGCTGCGGCTTGCTTCCGATCCCTGAAGTACCACCGCTGACTCTTGCAGCTTCTCCTCCATCCGAAGAGCCATCACAATTCTGGCAACGCGAAGTGGTAGAGGCATATAATCGCGCGGCAATCTGATCTCTTCTTGCCTTGAATTCCTCAGAAAACTCTGTAGATGCCACTGTAAGAGCCATGTCAATGACACCCCATATGTCCACTCCTGAACTCTCGAAAAGGCATCTGAAATCATCGATATCCATTCTTTCACAAGGATTGTTGTTGCCCTCAATTTTCCAAAACCTAAAACTGCCCACCAAAGATATTAAAATTGATATTGCAGGAACGACAAATTCATCCAGATCCACAAAACGCTGCCAATCTTGTTATTCAAAATATATATATGTACCACAATTCTATTATGCCAAGATTCGGGCTCTGATGAGTATAATATTTATAATATTTGCATATAGATGCTACAGTACCAACCCCTCCCACAATGATACCGACCCAGTATCAATCCCTTGATCAGAAACCAAAACTAGGATTCTCACTGAGGTTGGGCTGTTTTAGCTGGCGTGAAAAAGAAACGGCCCTGAAATTAATTCATTTCAGAAAAACAGACATGGATCATTTATTGCAGCAGAGACAAATAAACGAATCAGAGGCCTGCTTGCTCCTTCTGCCCTTTCCACCATCCATCCATTCAATCACAGAACGTGGAGAGACAGAGAGGTGGGCAGGGAGAGGATGCAGGCAGGCAGTTGGATTGCAATGGAATGGAAGGGATTCATCTGGAGATGGCTTAGGCTGAATGGTTTATGTTTCTCTTTCTCCAACACCATCTTTCCCTCTTAGGTCTTCATTGTTGCAATTTGCACTTTCACAAATTTAGTTACTGAATTATTGAAGCCATAACAGAATGGTAAGTATATTTTTAATATGAACTACTTTCACGCTATAAAAGATTTTGAAAAGACTTCATTTATAGCTTTCATACCTTTAAAAATTCTAAAAGCAAGTGGTCAATAATTTTTTACATTAAAGAGCAACTTGAAAACGACGCGAGCTGTAAATGACTTTTATGGAAAGGAACATATTATTCCCCATATGCGTTTTTTTGGTATGTGAGGAATTTAAGTGATCATGGGCTGAGTCAGAGTTTTTATTGTTGAAATATGTAAAGACTATGAGCAATAGGAAGAGTAAGAAGCTTTGTGGAAAATTTTGTGTTCGGTTTTCCAATTAAGCTATAAATTGATTATTGGGCATTTTGTTGAAGTGAATGTAATAGGGTATAAGATGACAATTTTAGCTTTAATTTTTTTTATCTAATTGTGTGAAGTTATGAGAATTTGTTAGGGATACTCAATGTTTCAAGGGTTCTCTACCAAATTTACAAAAGATGAAACAATATGGTTGTAGGGTTGTGTTAAAGTAGCCTTTAAAAATTATCTTGATACTTTGCATAGCTTTGAAACTTAAAAATATTTGTTGAGGGTGCTTGGAGATAGAGGCAACACATGGAAACCCTTAAAGAAATCCTTCAGTTCCAATATCAATGTCAAACTAACCCACAAATGTGGCTAATGAATAGAACATAAGTTAAAATGTAATCAAGAATAATAATGGCAATCTAAAGATGTGTAGGTTGAGACTATACGCAATGTATTGATAAGGGAGTGACGCAGCCCTTGAACTAGCAAATTTGAATAGCATCACTATAAGGAGCATTGCAACATAAATTTTGGATAGGAAGGTAGAACTCCCTCTAAGGATACTACACTAAAAAAAAAAAAAAAAAAAAAAAAGATGCATACCAATGGACAAGATTTGATGAAATGATTCTAAACAATTGAGGAGCAAACAAAGAATAGATAAACTCCAACGGAAGATAAAGGGGGTGAAACTCAAATGATAGAAGAGGATGCAATAGCATGAATTATGCTAGAGAAAAAAAACATGCAATTGTTGGCCATCTCATATCTCAACATTCTCATGGCCTAATAATGGAGATGGTCATCTCTTCATGTTAGAGCCATTTTGATGGGTTAGAGGAGAAGAACAATATCATACAAGTAGATTAAATTCAATAACTCATTGAGAGGAGTAATGTAATGCATGGGTTTTTCATATGTGCACTCAAAGCCCAAAGATGATCATGAGGTCTCCTATTCTCTCAAGAGATATTATTGGTGTTGGTAATTCACATTTTGGTTAGGCCCTTTTCTATGTTTAGATGTATGAATTTATTTTACCCACTTGAGGTCCAATTCCTATCCCCTTTGTTGTTTTACTAGGAGATACTTTGGTCATGCTTATTCTTTATGGGTTCCCTGCTTACATTATCTCCCTTGCCTTGGATCATCCTCAACATTTTCACTTAATTTGATCCACCTTCATTAGTTAAAGATGTCCTTTTCAAACTTCTCCATGTCCACATAGTTATTATGGGTGCATTCATGGTTTGACATGGTCAAAGATGATATTGTCTTTCCTCAATCCACTCACCACACACCATACATAGGTCATATGATAGATCTACACATGTATCACATGGACCATAGATCATAAAATCAATGAAAACCCCATGGATCCCTCATTCTAGCCACGAATTAGAAGTTAACCCTTCATCCTTTCCACATGGTTATTTGGTGTTCCATATACACCCTTGTGGATTTATGATCTGGGTTGTACAAGGAATGAAATGAAAGGTAGGAAAGGAAATGAAATGCACATGAAGAAATATAACAAAAGCACAATAATATGGTGAAAACACAACTTTTATTAATAAGTGAAATAGTAAAATATTATAGAATACAAATTGGCTAGAATGGTGGTAGTTATCTTTGAACAGAGAGAGATGGTGTCTACACACATTCGCAAAAGTTATCACATGATCCGGATTTAAACAGGAACGCAACAAATTACAGAGATAACCATATACACAAAGATGCAGCGGAAATAATACTTCATTTCATTAATGGAAAATACTGAAATATGCTTACAAACAGAAATGGCAATAAACTAGCTAGGGCGATGGTAGCTTATCTCTGAGAAGAGATGTGATGGCTACATGCCTCTGAACTGTGTTACAATGAGGCTCGAAGGCCTATTTATTGTTGAGAAACAATGGAAAAACCCTTAACATTCCAAAACCTAACCCTAGGAGATGAAACGCCAAACTGTGGGCCCCGTTTGGGGGTAAGTTGGTACATCAACTTCCCGGGGTCGTAACTTTGGCATATGATCTCCGTTTGACGCGTACAATAGCTCATTAGAAAGATCTATCCGAGAACTATCATTGTTGGAACGAGCAACACAATCCATTCCATGGACTCGTGTTGCCCCCGGATTCCCCAAAAAACGTCGTTTAGGGCCTCAAAACGGCTCCGGAAGTTCAGGACTCGAAAAACTGCTAAAAATAGTAAGTTGTGCTACAATTAAGGAAACTGAAAATGCTGAGAAAGACAATGGTGGGGGTCCAGGTGGACTTGGCAGGTGGCCACCAATATCCACCTGGATCATTCCTCCCCCCTTAGGAAGCAATGGTCCCCATTGCGTTGAGCTCCTCCATGAGATGAGGAAACTTCTGCTGAACTTGTTCCCTGGTGAGCCACTTGCCCTGCTGAAGGAGTTGGCCCGCTTTGACAACTCGATACAGTTGGATATTCTGTTGGCGAGTGTTCTTGATCTGTGTGTCCATGATCCGATCAGTTGCAGCTTGTTCCATGCAATCTGGATTTAATTCTGTGGGTTTGAGCTGTTCTACAATGTTGGATGTGTCTAGCAATGGTGGAAAGTATGGCCGAAGGCGGTCCACATTAAATACTGGGTGCAGGCCAAGGAATGGGGGAATGTTGAGCTCAAATGCATTGTCTCCCATAGCCTTAGTAATGGTGTAAGGACCATATCGGAGTGGTCTCAATTTCCGATAGGCTCCAGTAAGGCGTTCCTTTTGCAAATGCAACCAGACTTTGTCGCCCACCTGAAACTTGTGTGGCACCCGATGTTGATCATGTCGCTGCTTGTACTTGGCATTTGATTTCTCAAGAATGTCATGGACCTGCTGGCGAATATGTTGGATGCGCTCAATGAAGCTGGTGGCCTTATCTGTTTCGGACTGGACATGAGCTGAATTCATGTGAGTAGCTGCAAGTGGCATGGCCACATCAATGGGGCATAGTGGATGGAATCCCAAACCCACCTAAAAAGGGCTATGGCCAGTGGAGCTGTGAAGAGCTCGGTTGTAGCTGTGCTGAACGTAGGGGAGGCTCTCGTCCCATGTGCGTGGATGCTTTGAGTTATACATGCGCAGAATGTGCACAATCATCCTATTGACAACCTCTGTCTGGCCATCAGTTTGAGGATGGAAGGCTGTGGACTTCGTGAGTTTGGTGTCCAGCATTGACCAGAGACTGGACCAAAAGGTGCTGAGAAACCGACTGTCCCGATCTGAGATGATAGACTGTGGGATCCCAAAGTGCACCCACACTCGTTCAAAGAAGAGTTTAGCAGTGGCTTCTGCTGTGATATTCTTCTTGCAGGCCATCATAATGGCCATCTTTGAGAACCTGTCGACGACCACAAAAACACAGTCATTTCCATGCTTAGTGGAAGGAAGGCCTGACATGTAATCCATGGAGATGGATTCCCAAGGTCGACTAGGGGTAGGCAACGGGGTATAGAGGCCTTGCTTCTTAATGGTCGGTTTGGCAATGGCACAGGCAGTACATGATCGGATGTACTTCCCAACATCCTGTCGAAGATTCGGCCAATAGAAATAGTTTTGCAGTACTGCCACTGTTTTCTCGACCCCGAAATGCCCAGCAGCCCGACTGTAGTGTGCTTCCCAAATCATCTTGGCACGCTCGCTTGAAGGAACACAGAGGTGACTGAGGTGGCATAATAGGGCATCCTGGAGGTGAAAATCTGCAACCTGCCGACCCTCCAAGAGTGTCTGGTATGTGTGGCCGAATTCTGGGTCGCTTTTGTAGAGAAGTGGCCAATCAGAAGTCTCGTGCTCGCAAGAGTTGAGCACGGTGGTTAGCGCCATGATCGGTGGTCGACTGAGGCAATCTGCAACATTATTGGTGCTGCCCTTTTTATACTTGATATTCAAGTGAAACTGTTGCAGGTATGTAGACCACTTCTGATGGCGATCATTCTGCAATTTCCCTTGGGTCTGTATGAACTGCAGAGGTCGGTGGTCTGTGTGGATGACTGTTTCCTTCCCCAAAATGTAATGCTTCCATTGTCGGCAGGCCTGTACAATGGAATACATCTCTTTATCATAAGTGGGGTACTTCCGGACTGTGTCTGAAAGTGTTTCACTGTGATATGCCACTGGATGTCCATGTTGAGTAAGGACTGCCCCAATAGCATAGTCAGAGGCATCTGTCTCGACCTCAAATGGTTGTTGTAAATCTGGTAACGCGAGCACTGGTGCCGTGCAGAGGCGATCCTTCAACTCCCTGAATGCCTTCTGTTGAGATTCAGACCAAAAGAATTTTGCTTTCGCCCCGCCCTTGGTGACTTGACTCAAGGGCCAAGAAATATGAGAAAATCCCAACACAAACCTGCGGTAGAAGTTGGCAAGACCTAGAAAGCTGCGGAGCTCTGTTAGAGTGGTTGGAGAGGGCCAATCCCGAATGACTTGGACCTTGGCTGGATCGACATGCACCCCCTGTTCATCAATGATGTATCCCAGATACTGAACCTCGGTCATGCCAAAAGTGCATTTCTCCAAATTGGCACATAGCTTGTGTTGCCGCAGTGTTTGGAGAACCTGTCGGATGTGGTGGAGGTGCTCTTCCCAACTCTGGCTGAAGATCAGAATGTCATCCAAGTATACTACTACAAAGGAGTTGGTGAATGGCCGCAAGATGTCATCCATTAGCCTCATAAAGGTTGCAGGAGCATTTGTCAATCCGAAAGGCATGACCAACCATTCGAAGAGGCCCTCCTTGGATTTGAAGGCAGTCTTCCACACATCTGAGGGTTCAATTGGTACCTGGTGATATCCTGACTTCAGATCGATCTTGCTGAAATATTTCGCCCCCTTTAGTTGGTCTAGGAGGTCATCAATCCGCGGGATCGGGTACCTATTACGGACAGTGATCTTGTTCAGCGCCCGATAGTCAATACAGAGTCTCCACGTCCCATCCTTCTTCTGTACCAACACTATCGGGCTCCCACAGGGCGAAGAACTCGGACGGATGTGACCTTTCTGCAGGAGCTCCTGAATCTGCCTCTTGATTTCATTGTTCTCCAGAACGGAGCGCCGATAAATTGGTCCATTGGGTAGCGGCGCACCTGGGGTCAGATCGATGGAGTGCTTGACTTGACAGTGCAGAGGAACCCCTGCCGGGGAGGTGAAGATGTCTTCGTACTCCTCCACAATCTTGTCCATTTGTAGCTGCCGTGCAGAGGGACCCCGTTTGGAGGCCGCGGCCACTGTCTTCTTCTTCCCTTGAGGGCGTATCATCAGGAAAACAAATTTCCTGGTTTTGGAAATGATCTTACTGCATTGTTTTGCAGTAATCAAAGAGATGGCGGCAGGTGGTGCTACCTCTGGTATCCTGAACAACTTATTTCCCAATGTAATAATAACAGCACGGGGCCTTGATTCATACACAGCATGTCGCTTCCACAAGTATGGTTGTCCTAGTAATACATCACAAACTTCAAGGGGAGCAATGTCACACAATACCTCATCCGTGAAGGGCTTGATGTTGTATGGAAGGCGACACTGCTGGCTCACGCGAAGATCTCGCCCTTGGTGAAGCCACCCAATGGTGTATGGTTGTGGATGTGCTGTGGTCGGTAAGCCCAACCGCTTCACGACCTCTGCCGAAATGAGGTTCTTTTGACTCCCGCTATCAACAATGAACTGTATCGGGGAGCCCTTTACCCACATCTGGGAGTGGAAGAGACGCTCCTCCTCCTTTGGATCTTCGGGTTCATTTTTCTGGATCTTTGCGGTAGCAACAATGGCGCTGGGATCCGCATCAATGATCTGCTTCCCTTTTTCATACCCCTTATCGGGTTCTGACTCAGAGTCGGAACACGCATCTGATTTTGAAACCTTTAGCTCAGCCACCAGTGACTGCTTGGCCCGACACTCACTTGTGTTGTGAGTGGAGCTCTTATGGAACTCACACCATTTTCCAGTGTCCTTTCTCGGCTTCGCGGCGTTGCTCTTTGCTTGCAGCTTCGGCTGGTTGTCTTGGGCTGTCCCGCCTTGGCTTTGTCCTTTGTTCTGTGGTTTAGGGGCACCTTTCCCCTGCTTTGGATTCGCAGATCCAAAGTCTCGCTTCTTTTGTTTAAACTTCTGCTCGACCTTGACGGCATACCGGTATGCTGCGCCGAGCGAGGGGATGTTTAGGAACTGTATTTCTTCCTGGATGTACTTGTGCAGGCAGCCACGGTATTTGAGTATCAAATGTTGCTCCGAATCCTTGATACCCAACTTTGTGCGAAGGGTATGGAAAAGATTGGTGAACTCCGGCACGTCTTGGTCCCTTCCCTGCCGCAGCGTGGTCCACTTTATGTATTCATCCTCATAGCTTCCGACAGGGTAGTACTGCTCCTTGATGGCATCCCGGAACGAATCCCAGGTGGGTGCGGCTGAAAATAGTGAGCCAGTACTTTCATCCTTCTGCTCGCAGTAGGTTTCCCACCAGTCCTTGACGTGGGGGGCTGCTTTGAGAAGAGAAAAAACAATCTTTTCCCGACTCGAAAATTCATGAACAGAAAAATAACCCTCTAGCAGATTTAACCATTTATCTACGGCATCGGCGTCTATCTGACCCTCGAATATGGGGATTTCAAAATTAACTTGTACCTTAAAGGGTGTGGCGTTTCCAGAGGAGCTGCTGGAAGCCGATGCGCCGCTTCTGGGTAGCCGCTGAAGGATCTGCGCAAAGCTGTCCATCATCGCGTTCCGTTGTCGCTCGAGCGCTTCTTCGAGCAAGATTTTGATGGGATCTCCTGCCCCCTCGTCTTTCTTCTCGTCCGCCATGGGAGGCCGTCGGGATTTACGAGGCTGGTCTTGCAAAGGTTCAACCAGTTCAAGCCCTAACTCCTTATATCCCGACCTTGTTGGGGACATGCAAAGAAAAACAGAGAAAAAGCAGACCGCTCTGATACCACTGATCCGGATTTAAACAGGAACGCAACAAATTACAGAGATAACCATATACACAAAGATGCAGCGGAAATAATACTTCATTTCATTAATGGAAAATACTGAAATATGCTTACAAACAGAAATGGCAATAAACTAGCTAGGGCGATGGTAGCTTATCTCTGAGAAGAGATGTGATGGCTACATGCCTCTGAACTGTGTTACAATGAGGCTCGAAGGCCTATTTATTGTTGAGAAACAATGGAAAAACCATTAACATTCCAAAACCTAACCCTAGGAGATGAAACGCCAAACTGTGGGCCCCGTTTGGGGGTAAGTTGGTACATCAACTTCCCGGGGTCGTAACTTTGGCATATGATCTCCGTTTGACGCGTACAATAGCTCATTAGAAAGATATATCCGAGCACTATCATTGTTGGAACGGGCAACACCAGTCCATTTCATGGACTCGTGTTGCCCCCGGATTCCCCAAAAAACGTCGTTTAGGGCCTCAAAACGGCTCCGGAAGTTCAGGACCCGAAAAACTGCTAAAAATAGTAAGTTGTGCTACAATTAAGGAAACTGAAAATGCTGAGAAAGACAATGGTGGGGGTCCAGGTGGACTTGGCAGGTGGCCACCAATATCCACCTGGATCATCACAAGAGGTTGAAAGAATGGAATTTTAACATAAATAAATAACCCTAAAGGTCCAAAATCTTAACCCTAGAAGATGAAATGTCAAAAGATTTGTGGGCCTGAGGTGGTTATTTGGTACATCAACTTCTAAAGGGCACAACTTTTGCATAAAATATCCATTTGGGGCCCACACTAGCTCGCTGGAAAGAATTATCTAAGGATTTTACAGGGGCGCTTGCCCCCCCCCGCATTACCAAAAGGTGTTATTTAGGGCCTCAAAGCAACCCCAAAATTTTGTGACTCGAAAATCATAGAAAATTGCCAAGAATATAGAGAAACATTAACATAGTGGAAGAGGTGGGTGGCTACTATATCCACGTGGATCAATCCTCCCCCCCTTAAGAAGCAATGGTCTCCACTACTTCAAGTTCCCTCATTACATGGGGAAACTTTTGTTGAATTTGGCTCCTAGTGAGCCACTTGCCTTGGTGAAGAAGTTGCCCTAGTTTGACAGCCCAATAGTGTGGTATGTGTTGCTAGTGGGTATCCTTTGTCTTAGTGTCCATGATCCCATCCATTGTAGCCTATTTAATGCAGTCAGGATTGAGTTTTGTGGGGGGGAATTTCTAAATGATCTCCTAGGTGTCCAATATAGGTGAAAAATAAGGTCAAAACAACTCCAAATTAAATATTGGGTGCAAGCCAAGGAAAGTGGGAATACTCAATTCAAAAACATTTTCACTCATAGTCTTTATGATTGTGTAAGGCCCATATAGAAGTGGTATGATCTTCCTATGGGGACCTATGAGGCACTCTTTCTGTAAATGTAACCACACATTATCACCAACATAAAACTGATGTGGAACCCTGTGTTGGTCATGTCACTACTTATACATGGCATTGGCTTTTTGTAGGATACCATGGACCTGTTGTTGGAGATGTTGGTTATGTTCGAAAATATTGCCTACCATGTCTACCTCAAGTTGAGCATCAAAGGACTCTAGAAATGAAGAGTAATGGGCATAGATACATCAATTGTGGCTAGTGGTTGGAACCCCATGCACACCTAAAAAGGGTTGTGGCTAATAGAGCCATGGAGGGCTCTGTTATAGCTATGTTAGACATATGGAAGGATTTTAATCCATAACCTATAGTGGGATGTTGTGGTTTCTTATGCAGGGAAAGAAACCTAAATTGCAGGACAACCATTAAAGGTTGGTTGGTGCATGAATTCAAGGGATTGGTTTTTAAATTTAAATGGGTTGCAAGAGAAAGTACTAAGGCCCATGTTGCTTGAAAAATAGCAACAAGAAAAGGGGACAAATATTTATGAAGGGGACTATGAATTGCAAGGTAACAAGGATGCAATAGTAAATGTTGGTTGAGAAAGGGTCCAAGGTAGCAAGCATGAGGGGGGAAATCCCTGTAAAAACAAGGAAAATAAATCAGAAGACGCATTCGTTCGAGAGAGAAAGATGCAAACAGAGAAGGCATAGGAAATTTGAGCATCCAGTGAGAGAAAATCAATAGGCAACTATGACGAGAAGAGAAGAGAAGGGTATTGATTCTCTGGTTCCCTAAAGGTTGTAGGTTGAGTTGCTAGTATTTAGAGCCCTGTAATAGCTTGGGGTCCCTAGAGGCTATGGGTTGAGATAGGATCCCTGGAAACCTATAACAACTTGGGTACTTGGAGGCTGTGGGTTGAGATAGAGGTCTTTGGAGTTCTGTAAAATCTTTGGTCCCTAGAGGTTGTGGGTTGGGATGGAATCTTTGGAGCCCTGTAACAACTTGGGTCCCCTGGAAGTTGTGGGTTGAGGTAGTAGACTTTGGAGCCCTATAATAGCTTAGGCAGAGGCCATCCTTAAACAACATCAAAGGAAGACCTAATTGAAGACCCTCGATTACTGCATTACGGTTACAGTGGATTCTAGACTCCCGAGGAGGGGGTGAATCACTGTGTGTGCACTTGGGGGTGAGGTAGAGAACCTATAGACTCCTTGTGTTGACAAAAGAAGTGGCAATCAGTTTGTGGGATTGATGAAGAAAGTTTGTTGGAGTCCCTGTTTCAGTTGGAAGTTGGTATTCAAGTCCCTTAAGCAAGCATCCCCCTTAGACTCTGATATCTGGCTCGGGGATGACAGTTGCAAGTAAGTGTGGTTGTTGTTTATCGTTGGGTGGAGATTCCTTATCCTAGGCCTAATTGTATTGCAAGTTCAAAGATAAGTATACACTTATACTCGTTTATCTGTTCATGAGTGTATGATGCATTTCTGCTTGTAATAACTCTGGACTTTGGGACTGCATTTGTGTTGTTAATGCTTCAATATGTGGTTACACCTCTGTGGGGATGTGTCACTGATGGACATGTTGAATATATCTTTGTGTGTGTTGTTTCTCTGAGATAAATGACATTGGTAAATGAACTAAGTAAGCATGAGCCACTGAACTGGAAAGTAAATATTATATGCATAGTTTGTTGATCTTATCCATAGAACATATGATGCACAAAATGTGTAATAAATCACATGGTAATAAGGACTAATCCATAACGTTGAGCTAAACCTTATTTTGAATGAAATGCTTAACTGTATTGAAAAATCACATAAGTAAATAACAGAGAAATAGCAGGCCATGTTACTGGCCATATCAAAGTCATAAGAGCTAGAAATGAAATCTAAAAACAGTGGACTCAAAGACCTTGTCTTATTAATGAGAAACAATTACATGGAAGATCGTCTACCCAACAAGGTCTTCTTTCGCTTACATCCATTTATTTGCTTGTGTTACAAGCTATTCTGTCATGTGACGGGCATTGCATCAACACTGAAGTTTGTCTCCCTTGGGGCCAGACGATCCCATCAACTTTACCTAAATGGCCTTCAACCTTGCATTTTGGGTGGGTTGGATATTTTTCGTTGGTGTCTTAGTGTTGCCAGCGAGGCACAGGAAGGTTTCGAGTAGCGCCATGGAGCTTCTTAAAGGCTCAACATGGATTCTAATTCTAGCACTAGCGGTGTGTGGTGGGCAAGTTGGAGACCTTTCAGGAGCTCACACCAAGCCCATGGTAGGTAAGGGCCGCGAAGGTGCCTACACCGGCATGCATGGAATTCCCTGTCCGAACTCCTTGGAGTTGGATTAGCTCAAGCTCAGGAGGGGTAGCACCCTAAGAGGCTTTAATTAATCATTTGTGTTGGTATGAGGCCCTGTTGTTGATATGGAGATCGGTCAAACCTCTGAGACATAGCTATGGTTGAATATACTAGCTCAAGGAAGTTTGTGCATCAATAGATTTTTATTTTTTTATTTTTTTAGTGCGATCGTAAAGATACCCATCTGATTCATTACATAAGATAGGGTCAATATCCCTTAGTCAAGCCATGGCAGAGAACAAGAGAAATTGCGATGCAGAGGGATCAAGCCCTAAACTTATAGGAAAGGATCATGCAACCTTATCCTTTCATTGATCAGAACCCTAGCCGCAGAGACCTTCCATTGGCACAACTTGATTCCCCCCTAACGTGATTGGTCATGAGTGAACTAACATGGCCCAAAGGTTTTACCCTAGAATATATCTAAAGGCACAAGCAAGGGAGAGTCAAGATTGAGCACAGGGATAACACGGTAAGATGATGTGCGTCAAGCAATGTTGTTATTAGCTAGAGGGTTGGCCCATACCCCACATAAGCCTAGACACCTAGCTCGGAAAAGGAGGCACAATGCAAAACATCGGGAAAATCCTAGCAGGATGACATAAAAGGCGTATGTGGTCAGGGCCACACCATTGTTGTGGTGCTATTGGTCGAGGACTGGCCCACTTGCAAAGTCATCCCAATGACATGACCTCGGAAAATAAAGAGGAACCGAAAAGGAGGCTCCAGGGGAAAGGAAGTAGGGTGAAGTGGCATAAGTTACGGTAGTAGTTGATGGTTGTCGCAGCAGACTAATGGGAGAAGGGACCATACGGTCTAACTGTCCATGCAAGCCTGGTAAGAGAACCCCAATGTTGGGTAAAGAGCGCTCTCTAGAATACATCGGGAAGGATGTTAGGTAAAATTGACTCAGCCTTTGAGTCAAGGTTGACCTGGTTAAATAGTAGTGGTTTTGGGCACATGGTATAGTGTACCCATGGTATTATGGTCCATGGTATTGCATGAAATGGAGCCTATAAAAGGCTGGGAATACTTCATTATAAGAGAGGCCTGGAGGTGAGTAGTAAAGGCTCATTTGGCCGAATTAGCCAAGGTTTTTGCCAATGCTAATGAGATTTCATTGGGTTGGGTTTTTCCCTGGATTTGGGGTTTTCCTGGATAAATATTATGTGTATTTTTGCTGGTTATTTTATTATTCCTCTATGTAAATCTCCGCAAATCTCAGTAATAATTTATCTCTTTGTCATAAATTTCTTAATAATTGGTATCAGAGCTAAGTTGGCTTCAAAAGGACATTTTTTGTTGCCAAGGGTTTGTATTAGCCCGGTAGATAGAGAGATAATTAAGTTTTGCTCGCAGATCTGGATCAAAAGCCACAGATTGTGAAGCAAATCTACTCACTATTGGGTCATGAGAGATTCAGTGGATGAGGAGGATATGTGCACGTGGATTAATTAATTGATGAACCATGTACCTGAAAAGAATGCCTAGATAATTGGCGATTACGACGGTTGGTGACCTATGTAATTCGGTAAATGGGTTCTTTTTATATGGACATTGATGTCATATGTACAAAGACAACAACAAGGGTAAACAATATATATATATATATATATATATATATATATATATATATGATAATGGAGTGAAATTTTTAATTTGCATGTAAATGGGCATTGTGCTGTAAGACATGGTAAGGCATGCATACCCCTAGGTAATTACCGGTAAAGTTTGGGTTAGACCTAGGTAATAGGGGGATGTCGGGTTAACAAATCCCCAGTAAAAACTTTGAAGGGGGTAAGGGCTAGAGTGAGCGGGATTGTCTCACTTAGCAGGTTTTGGCTGGATTTAGTCAAGGAACCCCAAGTCAAGTTTAAGGGGGGAATTGTTAGGTAAAATTGAGTCAAGATTTGAGTCAAGGTTGACCTGGTTAAATAGTAATGGTTTTGGGCACATGGTATAGTGTACCCATGGTATTATGGTTCGTGGTATTGCATGAAATGGAGCCTATAAAAGGCTGGGAATACTTCATTGTAAGAGAGGCATGGAGGTGAGCGATAAAGGCTCACTTGGCTGGATTGGCTAGGGTTTTGGTCAATGCTAATGACATTTCATTGGGTTGGGTTTTCCTCAGATTTGGGGTTTTCCTAGATAAGTATTGTGTGTATAATATTTATGTGTATTTTTGATGGTTATTTTATTATTCCTCTTTGTAAATATCAGTAATAATTTATCTCTCTGTGTAAATTTATTAACAAAGGACCCAACAAGATGACATAGGTCGATCATGTTGGCCATCCACTCAAGCCTGATGGTGCTATAATTGGTGGGAGGTGGACTCACAACTAGATCAACCTGATATTGTGAGCCCTGAGAGATAAGCGGTGTCGTAAGAGAAGGCGTCGAGTTATGGTGACTAGGATAATGTGAGCTGGTAGCAACGATGGCAATTGGTAGATAGGATGGTGGAACAATGAGGAGATGATAGAGAGGGGTCCATTGTCCATGTAAGCCCAGAACAAAGAGATGGTGGGTAACCAAACACGTAGTTTGGGAATCTCTGAGAGAGAAGGTAGGGTAACGTGTCCAGTGGGACCCACACAAAAGGCGTTTGGATAATACGAGGAACGAAGACCCTTGGGTTTTCAACGGGCTTATATATATATATATATATATATTAACGTGGAATTAAAAAAATAAAATAATAATAATAATAATAATTGTCCCATTCCTCTAATGGTAACCTAAGGGGTCAAGTGATGTTACAGAGTGGTATCAGAGCATCCGGGTTCAACACTTGGACTGGATGGTATTTATCATGAACAAGTGATTTTTTTTTAGAATTGTCTAAACAAATTGTTTAGGTGTTGAAGGTCGGCCTAAATAAATTAATAAATAGCCTAACAGGAAGTAATTCATCTTGTGACATGGAGGAACGACATAAAGTTAAGTCGTTGATCACCACCGATGATCTGATGGTGTGTGTACCCCCCCGGAGTGACGTTAGTGGGGAGGGGACCCCCTGCGTGCACCATTTCTCAGCTTATTGAGGTCGATGGTATAAATGGTATCAACCCCCCCCGTAGATCTACCTCAGCAAATCTAGATTGTTGGTTCTAATGATGGGAGATGAGGACAATCAGTTACAAGTTGTGGCAAAGACTATAGGTGTCACGACACAAATTATTTGGTGGGCATGGGTGGTATCAATTGTGATGGATTATGACCGTTGTAGGTCGTAGGTTATAGTAGGAAAATTGTTGTGTTGCAGTAACTATGTGTTAACATGGTCATCGTGTGTAGGAAAATTGTTATGGTAGCCCTGTAAGGGCAGGACCCTATGTCTAATTAGTTGTTTAATTTATTGATGATGCACTAATAACTTAGATGGCTTGAATTTTAATTTATGCACATGAATTATTAAATATGGTTAGCATGCTAACATGATTGTTTTGTCACAGAAGAATTCTCCATGATAGCTCCATGAATGCAAGGTTCATGACCATCATGGTGTTTTATTTGATTATTACATGAAAATATAACAGTGTGTGTGGTTGACAACACAACACAAGCATCATAAAATAGAGGAAATACAACAATGAGGACCGGAATGGTTGAGTATAGTTCTGATCAATCACAACATGGAAGTGATGGGGTTAGAGCTAATGAAGAAGAGAGATCAGTTGGCCAAGGGGGAGGGAATCACTCCCTAGACTGGATGGACACCTTGAGAAGCCTGAGGGCTGAGGTGAGAAGCTTTAAGGCCGATAATGAGAGGCTGGTAAGAGCCCAAGAAAGGCAAGTGGAGATCAATGCATTCATCCTGCAAAGTCTCTCGGATTGGTAGAGACAAAGGAAATTTGAGATGAGGACCAGTCATAGAGACAGGAAAATCCTTCATGAGTCAGAAGAAAACACCAACGGAGCAGATGGTGGTAGGTCCAGAAAGAGGCACAAACAAGGAAGTGAGGACACTGTGCCAGGAGATGTACCTTTGAGCACTCTAAGGGGAGGAACTAGCACACAAGTGCATTATTCTAGCAAACCATCTAGTTCTTCTACCTAGAGGCATGACCACCATTCTCACCATTACCATCATCATCATTCAAGGAGAAAAGAAAAGGATCACGTGGTTGAATAGTTTAAGAAGGATAAGCCACCCACATTTTATGGGGATATGAAGAAAGCAGAGGACATAGAAGCTTGGCTGCTGAGAATGAAGAAAATTTTCAGAATACATGACTATTATGAGAATATGAAAGCTAGAGTCGCCGCATATAGCCTAAAAGGAAAAGCTGACATATAGTGGGAGGACTTGAAAAATGTTAGAGCCATCATTCAGAAAGAATTGACCTAGGATGAGTTTGAGACGCTCTTCGAAGAGCAATGCTTATCTTAACATTATTATGATGGTAAGGAAAAAGAGTTCTATGAACTCAAAATGGGTCAGTTAATTAGTGATGAGTATGTCACCAAGTTTGCTAGAACTATTGAGATTTGTGCCATATATCAAGGATGAAAAAGCCAAAATTTGGTGATTCAATAGTGGGTTGCCTATGGCATTAAAGGATAAAATTGAGTTGTTGGAACCCCAAACTTTGAAAGTTGCCATTAAAAATCTAGAGAAATGCTACAAGCAAGCAAAACACAAACCTGATATAAAAAGTAATTAGAAAGCTAAAATCAATGTTGGACATAAGAAGAATTAGCCCAAGAAAATATCAGAAAGGAAAGAAGGTAAGCATCCATCTCATAGAATAAAATTTCAATAAAAAGTCAATGTGCAACAACTGGTGTTAGCACAACCCAATTCAAAAGGACGTGAGCTGCTCAAATGTTGGACTTGTGGATGGAACCATAGAAGAATGGATTGTCCACATCAGTCAGATGTTGGGCCAAAGATTTATAGTGCTTAGGAGGTGAGCATGGTGGGTGAGATAGCTCGGAGCATGCCAAGAATTTATGCCACAGTGGACAGCCGCCAAGAAAATCACCAGGCATCCATCATTGAGATGGAAGGTAACTGCAAGAGAAAATTATTTTAGTTTTAATCGATTCAAGTTCTAATTATAGCTATGTTAGACTAGAGCTTGTTGAGAAATGTCATTTGAGCTAGTAATTTCATAAATAACCTTGGTTGGTTCAGTTGGCAGCTAGGAAAAAGAGAAGAATCAACCACTGCGTAAGGTCATGTGTATTCAAGCTCAATGGCATGCCCACAACAACCCATTTGAATGTATTTCCATTGGGCATGTTGGCATATTGTTGGGCATGGATTGGTTGTATTTACATCAGGCCAAGGTAGATTGCTATGAAAAATCAATTGAATGCTTGTATGAGCAAGGAATAAAAAGAGTGATGCAGAGCAAGAAAAATTCCATTTCAGTGAGGTTAATCATGGCTATGCAAGCCAAATGCAGTAGCAGAAAAGGATGCATGTTATTTGTAGTGCAAGTTTCCAAGAATGAGGAAACTGATAGAGAAATAGAAGATGAGGAAGCTAAATTGCTACAAAAGTACCTTGTTTTGCAGCAGTATGTAGATGTATTTCCAGTGGAGGTTCCTAGATTGCCTCCTCAGAGAGAGAGATTTCTCTATTGAGTTGGTACCTAGAGCAACACCAACATCCAAGGCACCATATAGGATGAACACCCCAGAGTTGGTTGAGCTGAAATTGTAGTTGAAAGAAATGCTTGACAAGGGCTACATAAGGCCAAGTGTGTCCCCATGGGGAGCACCAATATTGTTTGTAAAGAAGAAAGATTAAACCCTTAGATTATGCATTGATTATAGAAAACTAAATAAGGTGACCATTAAGAATAGGTACACATTACCAAGGATTGATGATCTCTTTGATCAATTGAGGGGAGCAATAGATTTCTCCAATATTGACTTGAGATCAAGGTACCATCAAGTAAGAATCAAGGAGGAAGACATTCATAAAATTGCTTTTAGAACAAGATATGGGCACTATGATTTCATTTTGGTACCCTTTGGGCTTACCAATGCCCCTGCCACATTCATGTGCCCAATGAACAATGTGTTACGTCCTTATTTGGACAAGTTTGTCATCGTGTTTGTTGATGACATACTAATGTATTCAAGGATAAAATAAGAGCATGAGAAACATCTGGTTGTAGTGTTACAACTATTAAGGGAGCACAAGCTCTATGCAAATCTTAGCAAGTGTGACTTCTTCCAGTCACAGATACATTATTTGGGGCATATTGTCTCTAAGGAAGGAATCTTAGTTTACCCTGAAAATATCAAAGCCATAATGGAGTGGCCAACTCCAAAGAATGTGGATGAAATTAGATCATTCATGGGACTGGCAGGATATTACAGGAGATTTATCTGAAATTTCTCCAAGACAGACCATCCCATTATAACCTTGTAGAGAAAAGGAAAAATATTTGATTGGATTGAAAAATGTGTAGAAAGATTTGAGCAGTTAAAAAAATTGCTTACTAATGCACTAGTGTTGAGAATTGTGGATCCTGGCAAGGATTTTGTGGTGTGTATAGATTCCTACGAAGAGGGACTCGATGGGGTCATAATGCAGGAAGGAAAATTCGTATTCTATTAATCCAGAAAGTTAAATGAGCATGAGTTGAATTATGTATCACATGATTTAGAATTGGCTTCCATAATTCATGCCTTAAAAATGTGGAGGCATTATCTCCTTGGCAGGAAATTTACACTCATGACAGACCATAGTGGATTCAATTATTTGTTTGGACAAACCAAGTTGAATGCTAGGCAAGCAAGATGGTTGACCACACTTAGTGAATTCAACTTTGAAATCAAGTAAATAAAAGGTAAAGAAAACAAGGTTATTGATGCTTTAAGCAGAAGAATTCAGGGAAATCAGTTGGCAATGGTAAGTTCTTATACAACAGATCTGATAGAAAGAGTCAAAAGTGTTGGACTACAAGATGAAAAATATCAACAAGTGAGAGAAAATTTGTTACAAAGTGGTGGGGATTAAGAGTATCACCTCACTGAGGATGGCCTAATTAGGTTCAAAGGTAGAATTTATGTGCCTAATAATGAAGAAATGAAAAGATTGATAATGAAAGAGTTCCATGTTAAGCCTTATTTAGGCCGCCCAGGATATCAAAATACCCTTACAGCCATTAAAAGTAATATTATTGGCCGAATTTGAAAAATGAATTGGTTGATTTCGTGGTAAGATGAATGAAATGACAACAAGGAAAGTTCAAGTGCAAGCATCCAACAAGATTGTTACAAACTATCCCTATTCCGGAATGGAAGTGGGAGGTAATTTCTATGGATTTCATTATAGGATTGCCTAAAACATCTAAGCAGCATGACACAATCATGGTACTGGTGGATAAGTTGAGCAAGGTAGCTCATTTTGTAGTAGTTAAATCCACTAATTCTGTTAGTGACATAGCACAAATTTTCCTAAAGGAGATAGTGAGACTACATGGCATTCCCAAGAAGATTGTGTTAGACAAAGATGTTAGGTTCACTTCTAGGTTTTGGAAGGAACTGTTTGCAGGAATGGGAACAAAATTGGCATTTAGTACAACCTATCATCCCCAAACAGATGGGAAAACAGAGAGGATTAACATAATCCTTGAGGACATGTTAAGAATGTATGTGATGCATCAACCCAAGAAGTGGGAAGAATATATTCCACTTGTGGAATTTGCATACAACAATGGATACCAAGAATCCCTAAAGATGAGCCCATTTGAGGCACTGTATGGTAGGAGTTGCAACACCCCTATTAGCTAGATTGATCCAGTGAATGGAATCCATATAGGACTAGATATGCTCAAGGATATGGAGCAGCAAGTTTAGATCATAAAACAAAATTTGAAAGTGGCACAAGATAGGCAGAAAAATTATGTAGATCAACATAGGGTGCACAAAGAGTTCCAAGTTGGGGAGCATGTTTATCTAAGGATTAAGCCCAAGAAGAGTTCCCCAGTTATTGGGACATGTGCCAAGTTGGCACCACTATATTGTGGGCCATTTGAGATCCTTTAGAGGATCAGACCAGTGGCTTATATGCTGGATTTACCTCCATCAGTTAGAGTTCATGATTTTTCCATGTTTCTTTACTTAAAAGATATGTACATGACTCTAATCATGTGATTGATTGGTCTATGTTATAGGTGGAACTAGAGGGAGAGTTCCAATTAAAGCCAATGTGCATTCTAGACCGAATGAGTCTCATGCTCCGAAATTGAGGCATAGAGCAAGTCAAGTGTAGTGGAAGCACTTTGGGCCATAAGAGCCAACATGGCAAATGGTTGATGCCATGAAAGTTAATTATCCCTTCTTGTGTGATGTGTAAAGCAAGCTTCTACATGATTGTAAATATTGTATAGCTTTGTGTGTATAAAGCTCCATGAAATAATATGTGTTGTGTTTTGTTTCTGGTGTTGCATATGGGCAGATGAACACCGAGGGTGATGTTCCCTCAAGGGGGAGGGGATTGTGATAGCCCCACCTATGGTTCTCTCATAACCTTCATTGTGAATATTTTTGAAATATGTGAAATAAAAAATAAAGGGGACTGAGCCAAAGGGACATAGATTCCAGAGCTGGGGAGGAGGATTACTTGCTAGGGATGTTGTGGTTTCTTGTGCAGAGAAAGAAACTTGAATTGCAGGATTAAAGGTTGGTTGTGCATGAATTAAAGGGATTGGATATGAAATTTAAATGGTTTTCAAGATAAAGCACTAAGGCCCATGTTGCTTGAAAAACAACGACAAGAAAAGGGGACATATATTTGTGAAGGGAATTATGAATTGTAAGGTAGAAAGGACACATCAGTGAATGTTGGATGAGAAATGGGCCAAGGAAGCAAGAATGAGGGGGAAAGAATCCCTATAAAAACATGTAAAATACATCAGAAAACACATTCATTCGAGAGAGGAAGAGGCAGACAGAGAAGGCAGAGGAAATTTGGGCATCTAGTGAGAGTAAATCAACAGGAAGCTATGAAGAGAAGAGAAGAGAAGGCGATTAGTTCTCTAGTTCCCTAGAGTTTGTGGGTTGAGTTGCTAGTTTTTGGAGCCCTATAATAGCTTGGGATCCCTGTAGGTTGTAGGTTGATATAGGATCCATGGAGCCCTGTAACAACTTGGGTCACTGGAGGCTATGGGTTGAGACAAAGGTCTTTGGAGCCTCGTAATAGCTTCAGTCCTTGGAGGTTGTGGATTAGGATGGAACCTTTAGAGCCCTGTAATAGCTTAGGCCCCCTGGAGGTTGTTGATTGGGATGGAATCTTCAGAGCCCTGTAATAGCTTAGGCTCCCTGGAGGCTGTGGGTTGAGATAGTAGACTATGGAACCCTATAACAACTTTGGAAGAGGCCATCTTGAAGCAGCATCAAAGGAAGACCTAACTGAAGACCCTTGATTACTGCATTACGATTATAGTGGACTCTGGATTCCTTAGGAGGGGGTGAATCACTCTATGTGTACTTGGGGGAGAGGTAGAGAACCTCTGGACTCCCTGTGTTGACAAAAGAAGTGCTAGCCAACTAGTGGGATTAAGGAAGGAGGTCCTCCAGAGTCCCTATTTTAGTTAGCAGTTCATATTCAAGTCCCTTAAGCAAGCATCCCCCTCAGTCTCTGGAATCTGTCTCGGGGATGACAACTGCAAGTGTGGCTGCAACTATCTATGGTTAGGTGGAGAGTCCTTTTCACTGGCTCAATTTCCCTGTAAGTTCAAATATAAGTATCCTCTTATACTCATTTATATATTAATGAATGTACGATGCATTTCTGCTTGTAATAACTCTATACTTTGGGATTGCATTTGTGTTGTTAATGCTTGAATACATGGCTACACCTCTATGAAATGTGTCACTGATGGACATGTTGAATATATATTTGCATGTGTTGTTTCTCTGAGATAAATGACATTGATAAATGAATTAAGTAAGCATGAGCCACTGAACTGAAAATAAAATGTTGTATGGATAGTTTGCGTGATAGTTTGTTGGTGTTAGCCACAGAACATCTGATGTACAAAAGTGTAATAAATCACATGGTAACAAGGACTAAGTCATAACACTGAGCTAAGCCTTATTCTGAATGAAATGCTTAACTATATTGAAAAAAACACATAAGCAAATAACATAGAAATAGTAGGCCATGTTAAGGGCCATATAAAAGCCATAAGAGTTGGAAATGAAATCTGAAAACAGTGGGCTCAAAGACCCTTTCTTATTAATGATAAATAGTTACATGGAAGACAATCTTCCCAGCAGGGTCTGCTTTCACTTACATCCATTTATTTTCTTGTGTTACAAGCTATTTTTCCACATGGCAGGCATTGCATCAACACTGAGGGTTATTTCCTTTGGGGCCATATGAGCCCATCAACTTTACCTAAATGGCCTCCAACATTGCATTCTGAGCAGGTTGGATGTCTTTCGTTGGCGTCCTAGTGTCGTCAACAAGGCACCGGAAGGTTCTGCGTAGTGCCATGGAGTTTATTACAGGCTTGACATGGATTCTAGCATTGGTGGCATGTGGTGAGCAAGGTGGAGACCTTTCAGTAGCTCACACCAAGCCCATGGTAGGTAAGGGTCATGGGAGCACCTACACTGGCATGCATGTAATTCCTTGTCTGAGAACAAGGAATGCAAGCAGGTTATGAACTCCTTGGATTTTTATTGGCCCAAGATCAAGAGGGGTATCACTCTAAGAGTCCTTAATGAATCATTTGCATTGGTATGAGGCCTTGTTGTTGATTTGGAGATCGGTCGGACCCCTAAGACAAAGATATGGTCAAAAAGACTGGCTCAAGGAAGTTTGCGTAGCAACATATTTTTTTGGGGGGTGGTCGCAAAGATCCCATCTAATTCATTGCATAAGACATGGTCGATATCCCTTAATAAAGACATGGCAAAGAATAAGAGAAAAACTTGTCATAATGTAGAGAGATCGAGCCCTGAACTTATAAGAAAGGATCGAGAAACCTTATCCTTTAGCTGATTAGAACCCTAGCCGCAAAGGCTTTCCATTGGTGTGGCTTGATTCCCCTCTAACATGATTGGTCATGAGGGAATCAATGTGGCTTGGAGGTGGGAGCTAAGAGGTTTTCGAAATATCTCTAAAGGCGCAAGGAAGGGAGATTCGGGATGGAGCATAGGGATGACGTGACAAGATGATGTGTGCTCGACGATGTTTCCATTGGCTGGAGGGTTGACCCATAACCCACATAAGCCTAGAAAAAGGAAAAGGAGGTTCAATAGAAAACGTTAGGAAAAGCCTGGTGGAATGACATAAAAGGGGTATGTGGCCGAGCATGCACTATTGTTGTGGTGTTATTAGTTGAGGACTGACCCACTTTCCAAGTCAGTCTGATGATATGACCCCAGAAAAATAAAGAGGAACTACAAAGGAAGCTTTGGGGTAAAGGAAGTGGGATGAAGTGACATAAGTTGCACTGGCATCCAAGGGTTATTGCAGTGGACCAATGGGAGAAAGGACCATATGGTCCCACCATTCATGCAAGCCCATAAGAGAACCTCGATGGTGTGTAAAGAGCATTCTCTAGAATGCACGAGGAAGGACCCAACATGATGACATAGTCTAGTCGTGCTGGCCATCCACACAAGCCCGATGATGTTATAATTGGTGTGAGGTGGACCCACAACTAGGTCAACCCGACGTTGTGAGCCCGAAGAGATAAGCAGTGTCGTAAGAGAAGGCATCGGGTTATGATAATAGGGATGACGTGAGCTGGTAGTAGCAGCGATAATTGGTAGATAGGATGGCGACCAATGAGGAGATGGTAGAGAGGAGTCCATTGTCCATGTAAGCCCAAAACAGAGAGCTCGACGGGTAACCAAATTTATAGTTTTGGAATTTATGGGAGAGAGCAAGCAGGGTGATGTGTCCAGTGGGACCCACATGCAAGGCGTTTGAGTAATACGGGGAATGAAGACCCTTGGGTTTTCGAGATGCATGGTGAATATACATATATGTAAGCCTCGAGCAAAGAGCTTGACAGGTAACCAAACACGTAGTTTGGGAATCATCGGGAGAGAGTAAGAGGGTTGACTTGTCCAGTGGGACCCACCCGGAAGGTGTTTGGCTCATACGAGGGATGAAGACCCTTGGGTTTTCGATGTGCATGGTGAATATATGAATGAATATATATATATATATATATATATATATATATATATATATATATATATATATATATATATAAACATAAATATTAACGTGGAAATTAAAAAAAATTACCTCGTTCTTATAATGGTAACTTGAGGGGTCAGGTGATGTTACAAGTTAACATGGCATCCTCTCGAATTATGTGGCCCAAAATAGGAAGATCAACTTCTGAGTGGCATAATTCTTGCATACAAACTCCAATTGAGGTGATTCTCACACCATTGGAAAGGTATCTATGTGTAGAATAAGGAAAATGTGTGACACTAAATCAACAAATTTTTACCCCCAAAAAAACATCGTTTAATTCCTCAAAATTCTCCCAGAAGGTTCCAGACCCATATTTTCCAAGCTGCATTCCGCTAGTAAAAATGGGCCTATGAGTTGATTCCTCACTTTTTCCACTTTTAAAGAATCAAGATGGATGAAAAACAATATAATGATCCAATCCAAATCACACCTCCCCATTTTGGGAGGATTTTGGTACCCAAAAGCTTCTACTAAATGAGGCGAGAAAATTTTTCCTCCACCTTCTTTCAGCTGTACCATTTAACCTTGCTTGGAAGTTGTCCTTTCAAGCCAATCTTCCAAAGTTCATGTTTCCCCTGTCTTATAGATTTGGATGACTTCTAAAAAATTGTATCTTTTGACAACTCTTCATGAGTATCGGGTGCCAAATCCTCTACAAAAGGTAATACCTATTCCCCTTCTTGATCTAGCATGCAAGGCTCAAAGAGATTCAAATTCTTCACATTTACAATTGAGTAAATGCGCATGTATTGGGGTAGACTGAGTATATAGAAATTATCTCCCACCTTTTTTAGTATCTGAAAGAGACCATACCATAAACCTTGATTTCTTACCAAAAATTTGTGGCCTCTCCTTATTAAATTGTAACAATACTCTATCTCCCACCTTAAATGACTTCTCTATTTTGTGTTGATCATGCATGGCCTTATATTTTTCTTGTGACTTCTGCAGTGTCTCTTGTACTTGTATATGGATCTTCCTGATATTCTCAATAAAATTTTCAACTCTCAAGGCATCCCCTGTAAGAACCTCCCTTACTCCTCCTTGTTACTCATATGCAATATCCAAACATGAAAGTGGTAAATATCCAAAACAATTTTCTGCTATGAAACCAGCTCACAAAATGATAGAAAAGAGAGATCAACACCTTCAAAATAAGCCTCTTCGAGGGGGAAACCTCTTTTACATTACACAAATGAACAATTCTTGGATGATACAAATGACAAGACCTCCTTTCGATATATAGGAGTCTAAGGGGTCATAATATAATCAGAACCGACATAACAATAATAATGTAAGGATAGAACAATAACAATAGTGGGCTTCTATGGGGCACAATAATAACAATATGGGGACTACATGGGCACAACAATACAATAAGGGGGTTGCACTAATAACAATAAGGGTTTACACAAGTAGTATAGGGTCCTAACATGCCCCTTTCCTTCAAAAAGTGTTGTCCTCAATGCTTGAGTAGCTCTGGATGCTTCTGTATAAAATTCTCATCCTCCCATGTGGAATCTTCAGCGAGTAAGTTTTTCCACTTGATGAGACACTCTAAAATTGATCAATTACGTAGTTTTCAGGTTCTTGTTTCCGTGACTGCTTCAGGTTCCAATATGATTTTTCCTTCCTCGTCAAGTTCCAACAATATTGTTTGAATTGGGAGATTGTCATTTATAACCTTCTTTAAGCATGAAACATGGAAAACTGGGGGCACTCGGGAAGATGCAGGAAGCTCCAATTTGTATTCCATAATACCAATCTGTTGCAACACCTTATAAGGACCATATTACTTTGGTGATAATTTATTATCCTTCTTAGCTTGCTTGAGGGACATTTGTTTGTATGGTTGTATTTGTAAAAATACCCAGCCGCCTATATCAAAACTTCTTTCATTGTGATGTTGATTTGCTTGTGGTTTCATTCGTTTCTGTGCGAAAGTGAGGTTATCCTTTTTCTTCTTCATATGTCCTTCTATCTTGAAAGTTTGAGGAGTGGTAATTCCTGCCAATTCATTACAAGATATGGTTGGATTCATTTATTCTTTCTCTGGGGTTAGTTCCTAGTGTATATCCTCTTCTTTTGATGTTTCTTGATCCTTTTTTTTCTCCTTTTCCCCATCTATGTAAATTAATTTCTTCTGAGCACACTTATGACCTTTAGTGTATTTTCTATCACAATTGTAACAAAGCCCTTTTGCTCTTTTTTCTTCCAATTGTTTTGGCATCAACCTTGTAGGTGGTGAAAGAATAGGAGCAACAACAGTTCTATCTTTATAGTTATGAGTGGTAGGATTCCTTGTTGCCATAATTTTGCTTTCAATTTTTCTTGCCAACCTGTATGCCTTCTCCAATGAATCAGGTTCCCAAAGGCGAACCTCATGTTGGATGTTATCATTTAAAGTCCCTATGAAGACTTCAATCCTATGCTTCTCTGGAATATCATTTATCCTTATATTCAATTTTTGGAAGTCCTCAATGTGCTCTTGCATTAAACCCTTTTGTTTGAGATTTATAATTTGGCTAAATAAGGTGTTGCTCTTTTTATCCTCGTAGTGTGCTGTCATTTCCTCCTGAAAATTGAGCAGGTGACAAGTTTTTTACGAGAACAAATCCCTCTATACCATACAAATTGATTTGGTTCTAAATATAAAGATGCAATATGTACCTTTTGTGTGTTTTGCACATTATGTAGATCAAAATATTTCTCCATCTATATTATCCATGTTACGGGATCCTTGCCATCAAACTTCCTCATATCTACCTTTGGAATATGTTGGGTCTTTAATCCAATGTTAGATTCTATGAAATCATGATTAACATTACTTTTGTTCTCATCATGAGTTTCCTCTACTACCTTTTCGCCATTAGGAGGCCTTTCTTGTAGCAGATTTGTCCCACCTTCCTTCAAACCTTCCATGTCTTTCTTCAAATATTCCATGCCTTTCTTCCAATATGCTTTCATATCATTGATATCAGCTTCCATGGAATAGATAAAACTATTTATCTTAGCTTCGATCACATCCTTCAAATAATCCATCCAATTTTGATTACTAAGTGTTTCTATTTTCTTGATTCGAGACATTCTTTTTCGTGCTTTTAGGACCTTGATCTTGAATCTGTTGTATCTCTGAAATTGCGGATCTCCAAGGTCTGAAATTGCTCCGGTAGCCCTCTAAGTCCTCTTTCTAACCCTGTAAGTCTAATCAAGATTTGATTTTCCAAGGAAGAGTTATGTCAAATCTCCCACAATGACCTGATTATAGACTTATTCAGTAGAGCTAACTTGTACGAAGTGTCACGTGTCACTGTTTCGACCTTAGGTTTTGAAAATGATACCCAACAAACTACAGTCCGTCTGATTTTTGTCACTTTTTATGAAATTTGAATGAGATGCTCAGAGAGAGAGAGAGTTATGACGATTTTTCCAAGGTCACCTATTTGGGATGTAATTCGGGGGCTTGCAAAATCCCTAAATGTCTTGGACTGTATCTCCGAAAATATAGCAAAGAAAAATTTGAAATTCAGGCCCGAGCTGCACCAAGATTTAGGCTCAGATGGGTTTTAATTTCAGAGTTTGAACCTTCATAGAAAAAACATTATAGTGAAAATTCCATGATGACCTGTTTGAGATGAAATTCTGGAGCTTACAAAAACCCTAACTTCCTCAGATCATATATCCGAAAACATAGCGAGACAAGATCTGAAATTCGGACCTGAGGTTCAGACTGATTGCTTCTAGAATGGTTTTTTTTTAGCTTCTTAAACTTCGTAGTGAAATATTTATTGCGAACATTCCACGATGGCCTGTTTGGAGCAGTGAAACCCTAAAATCCGAAGCTCTAATACCAAATTTTATGGAACCAGCTCACAAAATGATAGAAAAGAGAGATCAACGCCTTCAAAATAAGCCTCTTCGAGGGGGAAACCTCCTTTACATTATACAAATGAACAATTATTGGATGATACAAATGACAAGACCTCCTTTCTATATATAGGAGTCTAAGGGGTCATAATATAATCAGAGCCGACATAACAATAATAATGTAAGGACAGAACAATAACAATAGTGGGCTTCTATGGGACACAATCATAACAATATGGGGACTACATGGGCACAACAATATAATAAGGGGGTTACACTAATAACAATAATGGGTTACACTAGTAGTATAGGGATCTAACATTTTCAAATGGGGACTTGTCAATAGAAGTGTGGACTGCTTTTTTATAAGAGTTTTGTATATATACCAAAATTTTATCCCAGGTCTTCAAATCCTCTTAATTGTATCCCATTAAAAGTTGCACCAAAGTCTTGTTGACTACTTCTATTTGCCCATTTATCTAAGGATGGAATGTTATAGACTTATTCAACTTTGTGTCCATCTTCTCCCATAATGTAGTCCAAAATGCACTGATAAATCTCATGCCCCTGTCTGAAATGATGTTCCTCGATATCCTGGAGTGTACCCAAACCTTGTAACAACCTTGGTGAAAATTCCATGTAATAAATGTTAAAAACAATAACCACGTATGACTGGGACACTTATTCCAAGCTGAATGTTGGGCAAGACATCCTATCAGGTGTTCATTTGATTGATTATGGCTAAGGAAATCGGCAAAGGCAATTGCTAATGCATTAAAATGGAATTTTTGGCACAATTATTTATGAAAATAATGGAAATTTGGAGAAAAACAAAGTGAAAGGTCACATGTTGCGTGTGAGGAGGAAAATTAAGGAAAATAATGGAAAATGAAGAAAATAAATGCCTCATTCATAAAAAGGATTCTGAGGATTAGTTGGTAACCTTTCTTTAGTTCAGTTTTGGAGCTCTCTCACTATTCTCTCTCTCTCTCTCTCATACTCTTGGTGGGTGTGGCATACTTGGATTCTTGGAGCATGAAGGCAAAGGAAGAGTAGGAAAGCACAATAAGGCATCAACATCAATAGCTACATCAGATTTGTTTGCAGGTACCGAGTTGCTTGTATGGTTTCTTCACTATTTTGGCAAGCATGGCATATACATGTGGTTTCTTGGTTGTGATCTGCCATTGGCATGGAGGATTTCCTGGATCGACAGTGGATTGCCTAGCCTTGCCATTTCCTGGATAGCCATGGTGATTATGGGCTTACTTTCATTGTTTTGTTTTGGTTGGTTCTCATGTTTCCTTAGCCTGGGTTGAGTTATTGGTCCTGGAAGCCGTGGTTGAACAAACGCTCTAGAAGCCCTATAACAGCTTGGGTTGAGTTACTAGTCCTGGAAGCCCTAGTTGGTCAAATGCTCTGGAAGCCCTTGGTGGTTTGAGTTACTAGTCCTGGAAGCCTTGGTTGGAAAAACGCTTTGGAAGCCTTGTATAAGTTGTGGGTTGAGTTACTAGTTTTGGAAGCCTTAGTTGGACAAACACTCTGGAAGCCCTAAAAGGCTTGGATGAAGACCAATCTGATGATGGTTTTTGGTGATGTCCGACCGTGAGGTGGAATCATTGTTTAATGGTGGATGGCATGTGGAAGCCCTTGATGAGTTTTGATTGATGTGTTCCATGAGATCCCATATTCATGCTTGGAATATGGCACGGGGGTGAATGGCTGAAGAGAGATTTGGCTCAACCATTCTATGGTTGGGTGGAACGTGATAGTCCCATCTCTAGTTGGTTAATTACATTCATTGAGAAATCCATTCCCTTGATTTCCATGTGTAAAGGTATTGATGTATTTATGGATTTGATGACTGATATGTTTATTGTATTTCTATTCCTATTATGCTGGTTATATGCACATTTTATGACAACAACTATGTATGGCTCTCAGCATGTTTTTACTTGTATGTGAATGGATAATGTGTCTATGACTTAATGGATGATAATGCAAAAAATGGCATGAGGGAACAATGGTTCATAGCGATTCTCAGATAAGTACGAGATCCCTACACTTAATTATATTATTTACACCTGTAGATTACATGTCGATGATATGTTTGACGAAATGGTTGTCATGGCTAGTAGGGTTCTAGTCATGGTATTGATTATTTTATTGATTTTGCATCCTTGTTTCCTTGTATTCTTACCAATTTTAAGTGATCATTCCATTCCGGGCAATGTCCTGGGCTCTGGGCCAAAAAAGGTGGCTCAAATCCCAGAATGCTAACAAAACAGAGCGTTATTTTAGAGACTAAATCGCCTGGAAAGTGTTTAGGGAGCATTATAACTCACATTGGCAGTGTCTGGGGAGCGTTATCACTCGTCTGGGCAGTGTTTGGGGAGCGTTACTTTGCCCTAAGTTTCTCAAACATTAGAGGGACGTACGGACAAGTTGTCTGAGTGGCTGACTTGTCTCTTGAAGGTTCTGTTGATGATATTGGATGACTGTGTGTGATGTTCCGTCAATTCCATTTCCTTAAAGTCACTAAGGAGGTTTAATCTTATCATAGTGGCACCTCGTCGCATGTTTACCCCAGCTGGCCGGTTGCTTGGGTAGATGTGGGAGGAGGGTGTTACAACCCTGTCTAAAGAACAAGTTCATTGCTTCTTGCCCACTGATGCTTTTTTAATAGGGCATCATAACACACATATTCTTAAATCTGTCAACTACCGCAAAAATGTAGTCATGTCCCTTCTTGGTTAGTTGTAAACCTCCCATAATGTCCATGCAAATTCTTTCCCAAGGACAAGTGGGTATAGGTAATTGATGATATAAACACTATTTCCTATTATTAGGCTTGTTGGTGCAACGAAGCATGCATCCTCTTATGAACCTAGCTACTTGTTCTTGCATCTTGGGCCAATACACATACCTCTGCAAGTTGGCCACTGTCTTCCCTACACCAGAGTGCCCTGCAACCTTGGAGGTGTGAACCTCTCTGATCAACGACAATTGATCACCTTTAGGAACACATCCAAACTGTAGAGTAACCCGTCCTGAATATGTAGTCAATAGTGTTGTCACCATCGTGCATATGAATCTAGTTCTAAAATTACTGAAACACCACCTTAAAGTCCTCATCCTCTAAATATGCCTTTAGGAATTCATCATGGGTGAATGGATCCATGTTCATCATAGTTCCAAAAGTTGCGATCTTTGATGTGGGTGGCCTTGAAAGCATGTCAACCAAATTGTTTATGTTTCCCTTCTTATACTTGATCATTAAATGAAACTATTGTAGCAACCCCATCCACTTCGTTTGATTTGTTGTGGCTTACTTTGGGCTTGTAGGCATTGTTGTGGTTGATGATTTATGTGGCTTACTATATCCTTTCCCATCAGATAGTGCTTCCACTTCTTCAAAACTTGCATTATGGCATATATCTCTTTGTCATAGGTAGGGAAGTTAAGAATTGCCCCATGAAATTCTTCAGAATGGTAGCATACAAACCTTCTTCCCTGCTTCAAGACCACTCCCATAGAATACTCATGTAGATCTATCTCCACTTCAAAGGGTTGTTGCAAGTTCAATAAACCCAAAACCCGTTTTTGACTTATCTTATTCTTTAGCTCCTAAAAGGCCCTCTATTGACCCCTTCCCCATTAGAAACTCTTCCACTTGCTATTATGGCATGGAGTGGTCTTATTATCGCTAAAAATGAGGATATGAATTTTCTCAGGTACTGTTTTGCCCCAACGAAACTCCTAAACCTCCCATAATGTCCATGGAAATGATTTCCAAAGGACAAATGGGTATAGGTAATTGATGATATAAACATTATTTCCTATTATTAGGCTTGTTGGTGCAACGAAGCATGCATCCTCTTATGAACCTAGCTACCTGTTCTTTCATCTTGGGCCAATACACATACCTCTCTAAGTTGGCCACTGTCTTCCCTACACCAAAGTGCCCTGCAACCTTGGAGTGTGAACCTCTTTGATCAATTGCAATTGATCACCTTTAAGAACACATCCAAACTATAGAGTAACCCATCCTGAAGATGGTAGTCAATAGTGTTGTCATCGTCGTGCACATGAATCTAGTTCTAAGATTACTGAAACACCACCTTAAAGTCCTCATCCTCTGAATATGCCTTTATGCATTCATCATGGGTGAATGGATCCATGATCATCATAGTTCTGAAAGTTGTGATCTTTGATGTGGGTGGCCTTGAAAGCATGTTGACCAACTTGTTTGTGTTTCCCTTCTTATACTTAATCATTAAATGAAATTGTTGTAGCACCCTCATCCACTTCTAATGTTTGATTTGTTGTGCCTTACATTGGGCTTGTAGGCATTGTAGTGGTTGATGATCTATATGGGTTACTATATCCTTTCCCATCAGATAATGCTTCCACTTCTTCACAACTTGCACTATGGTATATATCTCTTTGTCATAGGTAGGGAAGTTAAGAATCGCCCCATGAAATTCTTCAGAATGGTAGCATACAAACCTTCTGCCCTGCATCAAGACCACTTCCATAACATAGCCACTTACATCTATCTCCACTTTGAAGGGTTGTTGCAAGTTCAATAACGCCAAAACCCGTTTTTAACTGATCTTTTTCTTTAGCTCCTAAAAGGCCCTCTGTTGACCCCTTCCCCATTAGAAACTCTTGCCACTTGCTATTATGGCATGGAGTGGTGTTGTTATCGCTAAAAATAAGGCTATGAATTTTCTCAGGTACTATTTTTCCCCAATGAAACTCCTAAACTCAGAAACCTTAGTAGGCACCAACCATTTCATGATGGCCTCCATCTTGGCAAGGTCCATTTTAAGCTCTCCTCCACCTATCACATACCCCATATACACCAAAAATTTGTGGTGTAACTCACACTTCTTGAGATTTTCTTACAGTTGACACTTCTTTAATGTCTCTATCACCTTCCTAGGTAGCACTATGTACTAGTATATCATCCAAATAAACAATAACAAATGAATCTATAAAAGGGCATAGTATATCATTCATTAACCTCATAAACATAGTTGGTGCATTAGATAGGCCAAATGGCATGACTAACCACTCATACAAACCTTACCTGGTTTTGAAGGCAGTCTTGCAAGAATATTCTTCTCTGACTCAAACCTTGTGATATCTAGAATTTAAGTCTAACTTGGTGAAGTATTTTGCTTGTTGCAACTGATCCAACAGATCATTTATTCTAGGTAGGTGGGGGGGGGGGGACTCTTTCTTGAGCGTGATTTTTCTCAATACCCTAATCAATACACATTTTTCAAGTCCCATCCTTCTTTGGCACAATGATGATGGGTGACCCACATGGTGATGTTCTCGGTCAAATGACACCATGTTCCAGTAGTTGTTGTTTTTGTTTTTCCACTTCACTTGCTTTTATAACATACTTCCTGTACAACCCAATGTTTGGAAATGGGGAGTCTGATAATAGCTAAATCTCATGCTCCACTTCCCTCTTGGGTGGTAGCCCTTTAGGATCCTAGAACACATCATGTATGCCTATAAAAAGTAACCCCCTTGCATGGGGAGGCAACACCCTAGAATTTTTTTTTTGGACCCTATAATAGGTGGGCGGACCTACCAATGGTTTTGTGCATGGGTTTTGCACATGATTTTGGGCATGATGGTTTTCTACCCATGGTATTTTGTAAATCCAATCAAGGGAAATATGGTTATGTTCTAATCCAGTGTTAATGGATTGGCGTTTATGAATGCTTCGACATGTATACATATGTATTGTAACATTGAAATGAATATAATGAAAAATAAATCTGGTAGTCCTGGTTTTGGGATGGGAAAATCTTGTGTATAGTTTTTCTCGCCATTGTTTATTTTTTTCTGTTTTAAGAATTTGTTTGCAGGTATTTTTGTACAGGGTTAAAACCTACACACTAATTGTGATGATTCTTATGTCATTGGAAAGGTATTTGTGTGTAGAATAGTGAAAAAAGTGCAAAACTAAACTAGGAAAGGTTTACCCCCAAAAAATTTCATTTGATGCCTCAAAATGATCCTAGAAGGTTCCAGACCCCGATTTGCCAAATTGGGTCATGCCGATAAAAATAGTCCTATGAGTTGATTCCTTCACTTTTTCCAGTTTGAAAGCAATGAGATGGATCAAAAAAATATAATGATCCAATCCAGATTAGCTTTTGTCCCAATACACAGATGCTTAGAGTTGTACATATGCAATAGATGCATAATCATCTCGTTGACCACTTCTATTTATCCATCTGATTGGGGATGAAAGGTAGTCAATTTGGTCAACTTGGTATGAGAGACTATAGGCTGGACCAAAAAGTGTTGAGGAACCCAATATTTCTTTCTAAAATAATTATTCGAGGTAGCCCATAATGAACCCAAACATGCTCAAAGAAGAGTTTAACAATGGCTTTAGCTATGATACTCTTCTTGCATGGTGCCAAAATGGCCATAGAGAACCAGTTGACAACCACAAATACACAAATGTTACCATGCTTGATGGATGGAAAATATAACGTGTAACCCATGGAAATTGACTGCCAGGGCTTGTTTGGGGTAGGTAGAGGAGTGTACAACCCTTGCTTCTTAATGGTTGGTTTAGCAATGGCATAAGTAGTGTGTGATATGATATATTGTTGGACACCTTGTCGAAGCTTTGACTAGTAGAAATACTTCTGAGGTATTACTATTGTCTTCTCCACACCAAAGTGCCCTACCAACAGAGTATAATGTGTCTCCATATCAACTTGGCATGCTCACTTGAAGGAACACAAAGGTGGTCTAGGTAGCACAAGAGTGCATTGTGGAGGTGGAAGTCTAGAACTTGTTTTCCTGTGATTAACATTTAGTATGTGGCAGTGAAGTTAGAGTCATTGTTGTATAATTGTGGCCACCCAAAAGCCTCGTTCCTGCAAAAGTTAAGAATTGTGGTTAGCACTACAACCAAGTGTTGACTAAGGCTATGTATGACATGATTGGTGCTACCCTTCATGTATTTGATGTTCAAGTGGAATTGTTGTAGGTATGTGGATAATTTTTTTACGACAATCATTTTGAACTTTCCTTGAGTCTCCATAAATTGAAAAGTCCAATGATCAATGCGGATGATTGTTTCCTTCCCAATAATATAATGTTTCCATTGTTGATATGCCTACAAGATGGAATACATCTTGTTGTCATAGGCGAGGTATCACCAAATAGTATCAAAGAGTTTTTCATTGTGATAGGGCACTAGATGTCCTTCTTGACTAAGAACCGAACTTATAGCATAGTTAGAGGCATTTGTCTCAATCTTAAATGGTTGTTTTAGGTTCGAGAGGGTGAGGATTGGTGTAGAGAAAAGGCAGTGTTTTAGATCCTTGAATGATTTTTTTTTGTGACTTAGACTAGGGAAACTTTAGGCTTTTTATCCACCCTTGGTCGCTTGGCTTATGGGCCAAGCAATATGAGACAACCCTAACACGAGCCTTTGATAGAAGTTAGTAAGTCCCAAAAAGCTAGGGAGATTTGTTAGAGTTGTCGAGGTTGGCCAATCCCGAATGAACTAGATCTTGGTTAGGTACACATGTGTAACAACCCTCGTAAAAATTTCATGTAATAAAAGTTAATAAAGGAAAAATAAGACCATGGTTAAGGGACACATTTTCCAAGCTGAATGTTAGGCAAATATATCCTAGTGGGCATCACTAGATGTGTGTTTTGGCTAAGGAAAATTGGAAAAGGCTAAGGCAAAGGCATTAAAAGGAAAAAAGGCATTTTGGCACATTTATTTATGAAAATAAATGAAATTAGGAGAAAAGTAAGGTGAAAGGTAACAGGTTGCATGTGAGGAGGAAATTGAAGGAAAATAAAGGAAAATGAAGAAAATAGAGGCCCCACTCATAAAAAGGCTTTTGAGGATCAGTTGGTAACCTTTTTTCAGTTTAAGTTTGGAGCTCTCTCTCATTATTCTCTCTCTCTCACTTTCTTGGTCACATAGAGTTTTCTTGGAGCACTTTAGTTTGGAGCAAGGAAAGGAAAGGAAGACAAGCAAGGAACAAGGAAAGGAAAGCATGACTCAAGCAACTTCAACATGAATACTTGTAGGTAACTTTTTGCATGTGTGATTTCCTAGTTGGTTTGGACATGCATGGCCTTGCATGCTAGTGTATGGTTCTCTTTTTATCAATGGCATGGTCTTGTCGGGTTATGACATTGGATTTCAGCCTAGCCTAGCTTTTTTTCTGGTTGCCATGGTATATTGGGATGTTTATTTTGGTTTTGGAACTTTGGAATTGCCAGATGGATTTTGTAATCCGAGGCAGAGGTGGTCTCAAGGTTCATTCCCAAAGGCCTAGGAATACCTTGACCGGTTTTGCGGGATACATGGTAAAGCATGAGGGAGAAGTCTCGGTTTAGAGTCTAGTGATCTGGGTTTGGATTGCGCTAAAGCCTGAGAGACAAGGAGATATAAAATTCCTCAAGGATAGAGATGGATTCCAGATGGCATTCCAAGTTCTATTTGGTTGTGATCAGAGAACCGGTTTTGGTTTGATCAAGGTTTGATGAGGGTGGAGGTGGTTTAACCTCTAGATTCCCATGGTTGTTCTATGAGATCCCACATTCATGCTTGGAATATGGCACGGGGGTGACTAGCTGAAAGAGAGGTTTGGTTCAACCATGTCTATGGTCGGGTGGTGTGTGGAAGTCCCGAACTTGGTCAGATTTACCTATGATTAATAAAATCTAAGTTCTCTTACTTTTGCACCGATTTATATGTGGATTTAATGGTTGTCATATCTATGATATTTACATGGTTTAATGTTGGTTATAAGCATGGTTGTGTGACTGGTTTATGTTATGGTTATTTCATGTATTTACTGGTAACTGTTAAATGGATGGATGCAAGAACTAATTGATGATCTAGTAGTTCAATGGAGAAGGAGGTGATCCTTATAATGATGTTTCATAAGTTGTTTCAGTCATTTATGCTCTGTTTTGTATCTTAGACTTGTAGGTTGCATTGATGCCAAGTGTTTGACAGAATGTTAGTCCCGGTTGGGGACACACAAGTGTAGTCCTATGGTTGATTTTTGCTTGATAAACATTGTTATTATGTTTTTAATGATTTCTGGAAGTTACAACAAGTTTTGGGCAGAGGCCAGGATTATGGGCTAGAAAAGTGGCTTAAATCCCAGGGTCGTTGGCACAAAATTGGAAATTCTGGTCAACAGTCGCTGGCAGGCAGGACTGTGAGAGCGACTTTGGGTTGCTGGTCACTCCCTTTACCATAGCATGAGAGTGACTATGGCTTAAGAGCTGCATAATAGCAGTGGGACACAAGGATAGGTTGTTTGAGTGGCTGACTTGTCTCCTAAGGGTTCTGTTGATGATGTTGGATGACTGTATGTAATGTTTCGTCGGTTCCACTTCCTCAAGGTGACATAGGAGGTTGAATCTGATTGTAGTAGCATCTCTCCTCATGTTTACCTCGGTTGGCATGGTTACTTTAGGTAGACCTGGGAGGGGGTGTTACAGATTGGTATCAAAGCATGGTTACACTCTCTTTAGGTCATATCTAGTGCTACATATATGAGTAAATGTGTTGGTCATGCATGCATGTCAGTTGCGTGTGTGGCTCTTACACTTGCATTCCATGTACTTGTTTCACTACATCATATTGATCATGGTAGTAGTAAGGTTATCATGAGGAACTTGACGTCAGTTTTATGGAATGCATTGTCATAAGTATATGACTTGCTATACAATGATTTGTAGCTTGATTACATTCTTGTATGTTGGATTGCATTCTTGGTTATTTGATTACATGCATCAGTCTTGTAGGTTGATTACAAGAATTGATTGCTTATACTCGACTACATGTGGTTATGCATATGTGTAGTTGATTAGGCATTGCTTATGCAGGTGGATAGTTGCATGAGGCAATGTGTATACAGGAGTAATGGTTGTTGTCATGCATAAGGTCATAGCATGCATTATTGATATGGCCTTGCATTAACGACTGGACCCTAGTTCGTATGATGCTTATGTGTTGATGCACTTATTGATATATGTCTACATGTTATTTTGGTTATATTGTAAATGTATCATGCTGATTTGATGATTTTGCAGACAAGGTATCCTCCCTGAGTATGCTAAGGTACATTGATTTATGGTGATTTGGTTTAGCTGACATAGTATGCCTTGCAGGAAAGATATCAGATGGATAGCAAGGTGGCAGACTACATAGAATCTCCCTATGCATCAGATGGGAAGCGTAGTGTGGGGCACTCTTCTAACTTGGCAGATACATTGAGAAGCCTAAACGAAGAAATAAGGAGTTGCAAAGCAGAGAATGACAAAATCATGCCGACACAAGAGAAACAAGCAGAGGTGAATGCGATGTTACTTCAGAGTTTGTCAGATTTGTAGTGACAGGGACCTCTTTGGATCAACGATGGACATGAGGATAGAACTAATGAGGCATATGGAAAAAGGTCTCATAGTAGATACAGGTCAGATAGATCTGACACTATCAGAGATGGTAGGTTGTTGGACACTCGATATAGAAGAGGTACTGGACACAGGTATTACTCTAGTTCTGGTTCTGACAGACATCATGATAATCATCATTATCATCCTTACAGGAGGAATGGTAGGGGATGCTTTCCAAATGAGTTCAAGAAGGCAAATCCACCTACCTTTGATGGAGAGATGAAGAATTCACAGGATGCAGAGGCTTGGTTGCTTGGCATGCGGAAATTCTTTGGATTGCATGATTACTCGGGAAACATGAAAGCAAGAATAACCCTTTTCAGTCTCAAAGGTAAAGCAAATATTTTGTGGGAAGATGTGAAGAATGTCAAGGACATACATGAGGATGATTTGACTTGGAATTCATTTGAAAATATCTTCAAGAAGAAGTACTTGTCTGAGAGGTATTATGATGATAGAACTAAGGAGTTTTATGAGTTGCAAATGGGTTCTATGGAAAATGAGGAGTATACTAGAAGATTTTTGGAGTTGTTGAGATATGTGCCTTACCTCAGGGAGGAGAAGGCCAAGGTTTAGAGATTCATCATTGGATTGTCAGTTGCATACAAAGACCGGATTGAGTTTCATGAGCCTAGATCATTGGAGGAGGCCATCCGAAAATTGAAGCATTGTTATGAGTAGTCGAAGCACAAAGTTGAGTCGAAGCATGACTTGAAAAGAAATGAAAAAGCGAAAGGAAAATGGCCACCAAAGAGAGGAAGACCTCAAGATGCAAGTGAGAAAGATAATGCAGTTCCTTACAAGAAATTCAATACAGCTAATAAGGGACATGGAGAGTAGCAGGCTAGAGGCGGTGGTTGGGAACCATTGCAGTGCTGGATATGTGGTAAGGATCATCATAAGAGGGTTTTTCTATAGTATCAGAGTGGTGGTAGACCCTGGATCTACAACTCTTAGGAGGCGCATACAATTGATGATGTTGGTCATAGTATTCCTCAGATTTATGCAGCTTGGACAACATGCAGGCAAATCGTCAGACATCGATCATTGAGATGGACGGTAAGCTTTGTGATCAATTTTTTTCTATTTTGATTGATCCTGGATCTAACTATAGTTATATTAATCCTGACCTAGTGGAAAAGTGTGGTTTGAGAAAAGAAGTGCATGCATAATCTTGGTTGGTACAGTTGGCTACTGGTATAAAGAAGCGAGTTCACCATTGGGTAAGAACTTATGCATTTGAGTTAAATGGCATGCCTATAAAAACGCATTTGAATGTATTGCCATCGGGATCGTGTAGTATGATTTTGGGTATGGATTGGATATACCTTCACAGAACCAAAGTGGATTGCTTTGACAAGGCCATTGATTATGTGGATGATAGTGAGGAAAAAAGGACCGTGAGAGGACCTTGTAGTGAAAGAATGAGCCTACATCAGTGAGGATGGTTACAATTATGCAGGCTAAGCGTAGCTGTAGAAAAGGTTGTGTGATGTTTTCAGTACACATTTACAGTGACAAGGGTAAGAAGGTTGAGGATGCGGATGTGTTGAGAAAATACCCAGTATTGTAGTAATGTCGAGATGTATTTCCTGAGGACATTTTAGAGTTGCCAACTGACAGGGAGGTAGATTTTTCTATTGAGTTAGTGCCAGGGGCAGCTCCAGCATCGAAAGCACCTTACAGGATGAGCACACCTGAGTTGGTAGAGTTAAAGTTGTAGCTAAAGGAATGTTGGACAAAGGATACATCAGACCCAGTGTATCACCATGGGGCGCACTAGTGTTTTTCGTAAAGAAGAAAGATGGTACTCTTAGATTGTGCATTGATTATAGGTAGCTAAACAAAGTAATGATCAAGAACATGTACCCTTTGTTGAGGATTGATGATTTGTTTGATCAGCTAAAGGGAGTAGTAGTGTTCTCTAAGGTCGACTTGAGATCATGATACCATCGGGTACGCATTAAGGAAGAGGATATTTTCAAGACTGTGTTTAGGACCAGGTATGGGAATTATGAGTTTGTTGTTGTTCCATTTGGTTTGACTAATGCTACAACTACATTCATGTTTTTGATGAATAGTGTGTTGCATCCTTATTTGGACAAGTTTGTTATTGTATTCATTGATGACATACTGGTATATTCTAAAAATGAGGAAGAATATGTCGAACATTTAGCAACAGTGTTGAGATTTTTAAGAGAGAATCAGTTGTATGTTAAGCTTAGCAAGTACAACTTCTTTCAGACCGAGGGACACTACTTGGGACATGTTGTCTCCAGGGAAGGCATAGCAGTAGATCTCGAAAATATAAGGGCTATCATGGAATGGGAAACTCCTAAGAATGTAGATGAGGTGAGATCATTTTTGGTATTGGCAGGTTACTACAGGAGGTTCATCATGAACTCCTCATGCATTGCATATCCTATCACATCATTGCAGCGCAAAGGTAACAAGTTTGAATGGAAGGTAGAATGTGAATATAGTTTTGAGGAACTTAAGAAGTTGTTGACACATGCACCAATACTAAAGATTGCAAATCCGGATCAGGAGTTTATTGTGTGTACATATTCTTGCAAAAGAGGACTTGGTGGAGTTCTCATGCAAGAAGGACATGTAGTGTGCTATGAGTCATGGAAATTGAATGAGCATGAGAAGAACTATCTGACGCATGATCTTGAGCTAGCAACGATTATACATGCATTGAAGATGTGGAGACATTATCTTCTGGGCAGGAGGTTCACATTGATGAGCGATCATAGTGGGCTGAGGTATTTGTTTGAATATTCGAATCTAAATGCTAAGCATGCTAGATGGTTGGATACCCTTAGTGAGTTTGACTTCGAGATCAGATACATCAAAGGGAAGGAGAACTGGGTCAAAAATGTTCTTAGCAGGAAGGTACAGGTAAATCATATAGCAACTGTAAGCTCCTATGGGATAGAGTTACAGGACAGGATCTTGCAGGCGGGACAATGGGATGACAAATAGACGGAGATCATGCATACGTTACAACATAGTACAGGTACATATGCAGGTGTTGGTACAGGTACAGGGGATCAGGATTCAAAATATTGTCTCACAACATATGGCTTGGTGAGGTTTTGAGACAGGATCTATGTGTTGAATTGCAGTGAGCTCAAGAAGCTTATCTTGAGGGAGTTTCATGTGAAACCATATTCGGGTCATCCAGGATATCAGAAGACATTGACGATGGTGAAGAAGTTTTATTATTGACCAAATCTAAAGAAGGAAGTAGCTGAGTTTGTGGCTAGAGTTTTATACATTCAGCGGGTAAAGGTGGAATGCAAGCATCTAGGTGGTCTACTACAACCTATTGCGATTGTGGAATGGAAATGGGAGGTCATTTCCATGGATTTCATCACACGTATTTTGAGTGCAGTGAAGCAACATGATTCTATTATGGTCATGGTTGATAGGTTGAGCAAGGTAGCTCACTTCATTCCGGTGAAGGTGACATATTAAGCCAGTGAGGTAGCACAAGTGTTTATCAAAGAAATAGTGCGACTACATGGTGTTCCAAAGGAGATTGTGTCAGACATGGATCCAATGTTCACTTCTAAGTTTTGGAAGGATCTATTTGCAGTCTTGGGTACAGAGTTGGCCTTCAACACAAATTATCATCCGCGGACGGATGGTCAGACATAGAGGGTCAACAGGATCTTGGAAGATATGTTGAGGATGTATGAGATGCACCAATAGAGGAAATGTGAAGATTATCTACCATTGGTTGAGTTCACATACAACAATGGTTATCAGGAGTCATTGAGGATGAGTCCTTTCGAGGCATTGTATGGGCGGAGTTGTAACACTCCTATCAGTGAGAGTGATCCAATGAACATGGTACTTATTGGACTAGACATTTTGATAGACATGGGGTAGGAAATGCAGGTTATAAATAAGAATCTAAAGGCAATGCATGATAGACAAAAGAGTTATGCAGATCAACAAAGGGTGTTCAAAGAGTTTCAGGTTGGGGAGCATGTGTATTTGTGCATCAAGCCCAAGAAAATCCCTTTGAGGATTGGTTCATATGCCAAGTTGGCACCATGGTATTACGGGCCTTTCGAGATCCTTGAGAGGATTTGACCAATGGCATATTGACTTGCACTGCCTCGAAAAGTGAAATTCCATGATGTTTTCCATATTTCATTGCTCAAGAAGTATATAAAGGATGTTGATTATGTTATTGATATATCTATATTGCAGGTGGAGCAAGAAGGAGAGTTCCAGATAGAGCCTCAGTGCATGTTGCAGCAGAAACATCCCATGCTTAGGAACAGAGCCATAGAGAAAGTTAAAGTGCAGTGGAATCACTTTGGGCCTTAAGAAGCAATAATGGGAGATGGTGGATCAGATGTAGGCCCTATATCCTTCATTGATTGTCGGTTGAGGCAAAGCAATTTTGGTTTGCTGTTCGTATATGTTTGGTATATGTTTTGTTGATGTTTTGATATTTGTATATGTATATGTGTATGTATGTAAATACCATAATGAGCTGCGTTATAAAGCTCCAATATGCCGTATGGTTATTATATTGTCATGTTGTCATGATATTTTTCTTTTGAGCAGGTCATTCATTGTAAATACTACAACGAGCTAAGTTATAAAGCTCCATAGGCTATACATTTTCTTTTCAACGGTTTTGCTGAGGTCTTGGTGTGGTTTAACACGAAGGAAAATGTTCCCCAAGGGGGAGGGTTCTGTAACAACCCCGGTGAAAAGTTCATGTGATAAAAGTTAATAAAGGAAAAATAAGACCCCAGTTAAGGGACACGTATTCCAAGCTGAATGTTGGTAAAATATATCCTAGTGGGCATCACTAGATGTGTGTTTTGGCTAAGGAAAATTGGAAAAGGCTAAGGCAAAGGCATTAAAAGGAAAAAATGCATTTTGGCACATTTATTTATGAAAATAAAGGAAATTAGGAGAAACGTAAGGTGAAAGGTCACTGGTTGCATGTGAGGAGGAAATTCAAGGAAAATAATGGAAAATGAAGAAAATAGAGGCCTCACTCATAAAAAGGCTTCTGAGGATCAATTGGTAACCTTTTTTTAGTTCAAGTTTGGAGCTCTCTCTCAATATTCTCTCTCTCTCTCTCACTCTCTTGGTCACTTAAAGTTTTCTTGGAGCACTCTAGTTCGAAGTAAGGAAAGGAAAATCAAGTAAAGGAAAGGAAGACAAGCAAGGAACAAGGAAAGGAACGCATGACTCAAGCAGGTTCAACATGAATACTTGCAGGTAACCTTTTGCATGTATGATTTCCTAGCTAGTTTGGACATGCATGGCCTTGCATGTTGGTGTATGGTTCTCGTGCTATCAGTGGCATGGTCTTGACAAGTTATGACATTGGATTTCAGCCTAGCCTAGCCTTTTTTTCGGATGCCATGGTATGTTGGGATTTATTTCGGTTTTGGAACTTTGGGATTGTTGGATGGATTTCAGAATCCAGGGCGGAGGTGGTCTCAAGGTTCATTCCCAAAGGCCTAGGCATCCCTTGACCGATTTTGGCAGGATATAGGGTAAAGCTTGAGGGAGTAGTCTCTGTTAAGGGCCTAGTGATCTGGGTTTGGATTGCGGTAAAGCCTGAGAGACAAGGAGACAGAAAATTCCTCAAGGATAGTGATGGATTCTGTCTAGCATTCAAAGTTCTATTCGGTTGTGATCAGAGCACCAGTTTTGGTGTGATCACGGTTTGATGAGGGTGGAGGTGGTTTAACCTCTGGATTCCCTTGGTTGTTCTATGAGATCCCACATTCATGCTTGGTATATGGCACATAGTGACTAGCTAAAAGAGAGATTTGGTTCAACCATGTCTATGGTCGGGTGGTACGTGGAAGTCCCGAACCTGGTCAAATTTGCCTATGATTAATAAAATCTAAGTTCTCTTACTTTTGCACTAATTTATATGTGGATTTAATGGTTGTCATATCTCTGATATTTACATGGTTTAATGTTGGTTATAAGCATGGTTGTGTGACTAGTTTATGTCATGGTTATTTCATGTATTTACTTGTAACTGTTAAATGGATGGATGCAAGACCTAATTGATGATCTAGTAGTTCAATGGAGAAGGAGGTGATCCTTATGATGATGTTTCATAAGTTGTTTCAGTCATTTATGCTATGTCTTGTATCCTAGAACTGTAGGTTGCATTGATTCCAAGTGTTTGATAGAATGTTAGTCCCGGTTGGGGATGCTTAGACCTAGTCCTGAGGTTGATTTTTGATTGATCAGCATTGTTATTATGTTTTTAATGAATTCTGGAAGTTACAAAAAGTTTTGGGCAGAGGCCAAGATCCTGGGCTAAAAAAGTGGCATAAATCCCGAGGTCGCTGGCACAGAACTGGTAATTCCGGTCCACAGTTGCTGGCAGGCAAGCCTGTGAGAGCAACTTTAGGTTTTTGGCCACTCCCTTGCCCATAGCATGAGAGTGACTATGGCCTAAGATCCGCAGAATAGCAGTGGGACCCAAGGACAGGCTCTCTGAGTGGATGACTTGTCTCCTGAGGGTTCTATTGATGATGTTGGATGACTGTATGTGATGTTCCATCGAATATGATTGTAGTAGCATCTCTCCTCATGTTTACCCTGGTTGGCATGGTTACTTTGGGTAGATCTATGAGGGGGTGTTACAACATGCACCCCATGTTCATCCATAATGTATCCCAAATATTGAATTCTTTGCATGCAAAATAAGAATTTATCCATATTGACATACAACTTGTGTTATTGCACGGTGCTTAAGGCATGTTGAATGTGTTGGAAATTTACCCCCAAGTTCTATTGAAGTTGAAGATGCCATCCAAATATAAAACCAAAAAAGAGTTTGTATGGTTTCGAGATATCATTCATCATCCTCATGAGAATTAGCTAAGCCAAATGGCATGAACAACCACTCGAAAATGCCTGCTTTAGATTTGAATGTTGTCTTCAATACATCAATTTGTTTAGTTGAACCTGGTGGTAGCCTAACTTCAAATCAAACTTATTAAATAACATGGAACCCTTAAGTTGGTCAAGAAGATCATCAATCATAGGGATCGAGTGTCTATTCTTGATAGTAATTTCATTCAGGGCTCTATAATCAATATAGAGTCTCCATGTCCCATCCTTCTTCTAAACCAATACAATTGGACTCCCACAAATTGAAGAGCTCTGTTGAATGTGGCCATTTTGGATGGGCTCATGAATATGAAATTTTATTTCCTCATTCTCCAAGAGAGAGAGTGTACATATTGGGACATTAGATAAATGAGAAAAAGGTATCAAGTCAATTGAGTGTTTGACCTAGCAGTGTAGAGGCACCCCCACAAGTGGAGCAAATATATCTCTATATGTATCTACAATCTTTGTCCACTTTATTCTATTGTGTAGAGAGTCCTTGTGTAAAGGTTATGGTGGTTGTAGTGACATTCCTTTCACCTTTTGACCAAACCATGAAGAGGAGAAACTTTCATGTCAGAGATGTTTGGTCAATTTAGTGTGTCCTAAATTGCTACATTAATTATCAATCCGAGAGTCGTAAACTGATGAAGTGTGGCACACTATATGTGCAAGATAGACTCTTTCCTATGTTTTTGTCGTTTTTCAATTTTTATTTTGTTTTGGGGGTTTTTATATTCATTTATCTCCTAATGTGAATGGCTATTCCTGGGTCTTTAGAAGGCAAGTATGGATATGGATTTTAGGCAATTATGTCCTCTATAATGGTTTCCAGCACTTAACACTTCAGAAGATCTTAGATTGTACTAATGATGACAGTAATGCTTGAACAAGAATGAAAGATGTACTGCTATCTAAAACAAATAAGTAATGAATTACTGATCATGAAACTATCATCTCTACTGCTGTCTAAATACAAAAAAATAATTTAAGCTACTGCACTCAAAGAAATCAAAAATTACAATCAAATTACATCATTCATAGTTCGATCTCTCACCAGTTAGTCTAGCTATGGCTTTTGGAGATAATCGTCAATAACATGAGCAATCTAATATCTAATTGCAGAAAAGTAAAACTAAAATCAAATCACACATTCATAATTCGATCCCTCGCCAGTTAGTCTAGCTATGGCTTTTGGAGGTAACCGTCAATGATATGAGCAATTTAATATCTAATTGCAGAAAAGTAAAACTAAAATCAAATCACAACATTCATAATCTGATTCCTCGCCAGTTAGTATAGCTATGGATTTCGGAGATAATCATCACTGACATGAGCATCTGATATCTACTTGCAGAAAAGTAAAACTAAAATCATATCACACATTCATAATTCGATCCCTCGCCAGTTAGTCTAGCTATGGCTTTCAGAGGTAACCGTCAATGATATGAGCAATTTAATATCTAATTGCAGAAATTAAAACCAAAATCAAATCACAACATTCATAATCTGATTCCTCGCCAGTTAGTCTAGCTATGGCTTTCGGAGGTAATCGTCAATGACATGAGTAAGTTGATTTCTAAACTAACTAACAAAGCAAATGAACAAGACTAAAATCAACAAAATAGAACTGGAATTAAAATACTAAGAAAAGCAAAGTCAGCAGAGAATTAATCCCATGTCATTAGTCATTGTGAAAATTATATGCAGATGCCCGGGCTACCTACTCTATCCTGAAACATACATGCACTGATCAGTGTTATACAAAGCTGTAAAATCATGAATAGAAGTGGAATGTTAATACCATGACAATTGAAATATACACAGGTGGAATATATGCAATGGAAATAAGGGAACAATGCATGAAACTTTACAGAACAATGAAAACGAAACAATGTAAACGAAACCTCAGCATACAGGGGCCCTTTGCACAGCCTCGGTCAACAGGCTATCAATCCAAGATTATGTTCACGCAATCATGTAGAAACAAAGTCTTCTCATATATTTCAAAACACAGTTACAACAATAAAACTAGTGTTACGGCACAGTGAACTTGAACAACAAAATTACATTAACAAAAAAACCCAGACTATGCGTTATAGAAACACGTTATTTATAACAAAGGTGACATAACTGTTTTCTTGTAAAACTGCGTGAACAGGGGACACGTAAAAGACAACGTCCATGGATTTAGCGTACTGGTTGCCGAAAATATTAAATCTATCAACTGTGGCTGTTAGATTCTCATCATGGGTCAGTCTACAGGTGGAAACAGACCCCATAGAGTTAGGAATGGCCACACATCCTTCAGAATCCTTCACGTGTTGGAAAATAGAGTCTGGCTGCCGTAGGACTCTTACGTTGGACCACCTTTTGACCATCGTTGACCACAACTTCCCTTGATGAATTCGGCTGAACCAATAGGACCTGATCCATGTCCAAGTCATTTCTAACTTGCCCATGTGGCTTGTTTTGCCTGTTGACACCTGCAACATAGATTTTGACAAAAACAGCTGCGAAAAGTGACTGGATTCCGCAGCTAATGAGCAAAATATTGTTCAAACAACAAACACAAAAACATAGTCAGAAAGCCACTTAAATGCTCTTTTAAAATCAATATGCACTGATATCTGATAGCTTATGGAGTGCTGGTGAGGGAAAAAGTCTGGGAAAAATGTGTAGGAGAGGTGTAATTCCAAAGCTCTACAAGAGAGATTACCTTTTAGCATTGTTTTGTTGAGATCAATGAAATTGCAGTAGCTGGGACTACATCGGGTGATCCAAAATCTATGACTTGATTTGCGTTTATTATAGTTGTGAGTTAGCTTAATGAGTGAATGAAAAGGCTAAAATGAATAAAGAAATAAGGAAAAATCAAGTTGTTAACGAAGTTCACTCATTGTGGGCTACATCTTTGGGCCAACTTCCAATGAGTGACTGCTCTATTAAGTGATGCAAAAGTGATATTTATATTCACAAGGTCTCCAATCGACAATAATACTTGCCTCCATCTTTGCCACAAAGGTTTTGGCATCCATAAAGCCACTTTCCTATCCTCAAATACCTAAAAATATGGCTCCAAAACCTCCTCTCTTCCAAATACATAGAGTATGAATAACCTAAAACTTTTATGGTTTCACAATCCAAAAAATGTAGTGCTCAGTGGCACATTGGAAAAAAAACATTTGGATTAAATATAATAGGTCGCAGGTTCAAACCCACAAACTGTTGTGATCTTAGTTTCACCACCTAAGTCGAATCCAAGATGAACCATAACAGTATTATTTTGTTTCCCCTTCTTCCAAAACTCCTTTGGTCTCAGTTTTGGATGTGGATTCCAACATATAACCTCATCATGTCCTTCCTTCTTATAATGAGTACATGTAGGATTTTCGCCCTCTTTATTTATGGTAGTTGTTTGCTGTCCTTTTCCTTTTCCTTTCAACTTGCCTTCGATAGACTCAGATGGCTTATATGAGAAATCATCACAAACATTCTTGTCGCTAGATTCAAGACTTGTATCTTGAACACAAACTTCATCTAAGTTAGTCGAGTTGAACATAAGGATGATATGTTGAAGATAACTATGCAAACTACCAATGTACTTGATAAGACTTTCTTATGTATATAAAGGAATACCCAAAGTTAAAGCTTTCTTCCTAAACTCCTGAGTATAACTCTAAACAATTTGTCCTTTACTTGTCCTCAATTTTTTCTTGTCTCAGTTATGGTTTGATGCATGTAGCTTAATGGATATAATTATTTCCTAGTAAAATCATGCCAAGAAGAAATTATTTTACCAATGCAAAGGAGATCTTCTTGATTTATGCTCTCCCACCAAATCAAGGTTGTGCTACCTAGTCGAAGAGAGGCAAATTGGATCTTTGAGTTGTCATCCACAATCTTCTAAATCCTGCGACTTGTTTTGATCTTGCAGAGCTGCAATTGAAACAAATTAAAATAAAATATAGTTTGTCGCACCAAATAAAACTAACTGTGGTGCAATAGTTGGTCCGTTGGACTGTGTAAATGGTGTTTGCAGGGTTGAACCTTATTGACACTTATTTTCAACCCGTTCGTTTGAAAAAAAATAAAAATATTATGTCATTTGGTTGGAAATATAACAAGGTAGATTGTGGAAAAGTGGTTAGGACGTTGGACCATTGACATGGAGGTCGTGAGGTCAAGCCCACATGCCATCCATTATTGGGTAAAAGTAACAATTAAACTTCAAATATAACCCGCATTGGTTAACTACCAACTATCATGTGATGGTACAATGGAAAGGTCGTTGGTTTGTTGGGTGGATGTTACGGGTTCAATCCTTGTCAACACCATTTTAAACATATAGGATATTTTGAAAATTTATATATAGAATATCGTCAATTTCCATTGTAATAACAATCTGATGGTGTAACGGTAGACCGGTGCATTGGCCCTGACAAAGTCGAGGTTTCGAACCTCTGCAACAAATTTTTGATAGCCCAACATAGTCCATTCAGGGCTGCCACATGGTGCCCTATGATTGATCCATGTCATCCTTTGCATAATCAACCTCACACATCCTGTCCAATCATCCCACCACATCAACACCCATATTTCCATGTTAGAGCCACATCAACACCCATACTTCCACCTATCACAATCCATACTACCATTTTAATTATCATACTACCAATGTGTCAATCCTTGGAGATGTCATGTGTCAACCCTATCATCCTTTTTACCTATTGGGAAATTTTTTTATAAGGCCATAACTTTCTCATATGACATTCATTTTACTTCTTTCAAGCATCATTAGAAATCTCTCAATGAGTTGTTCGACATGGAGACCTTTTCATCAACATTTGAAGATATCAATTTTTTGTATCGTGAGGATCCACCTGGATCATTTGGTATCTTATAGAGCTGATATTTAAGAGAAAAATGACACCATGGGGATAAGACTCATAAACAACACAATGTTTCCACATATAAGGTTGTCCTAAAAGAACACCACAAACTTCAAGTCGGGAAACATCACATAGTACCTCATGTTTGAAGGGCTTGATGTCATAGGATAGGTGACATTGTTGGTTGATACATATGTCTTTTTCATGGCTCAACTGACCAATGGTGTATGGTTAGGGGTGTGTCATTTTTAGAAACTTAAATCTCTTGATGAATTCAACTGATAATAAGGTTCTTTTGGTTCCCATTGTTAATGATGAAATGTAGTGGGTTCCCCTTTACCTACGTTCGTGAATGGAAGAGGCGCTCCCCCTCTTAAGGCTCTTCTGAATATTTTGGTTGGATATATGTGGTTGCAATGGTAGCACTAGGTTCTACAATGATGATCTACTTTCCTTTATCCTACTCTAAATTAGAATCAAATCTAGAGTCTAATTCCTTTTCTTTTAGTTCTACCAACAATGATTGTTTTGAGCAACATTCATCAATGTTGTGCCAAGGGATTTTGTGGAACTCACACAACTTTCTAGTTTCATTTTTCGACTTCCCATTACCCTTATTTGTCTATGACATCCTATTACCCAAACTCCCACTCATTCCTCTACTTTAATTTCCACTCAATTTTGTTAATATATTGATAAGTGGTTCCCAATGAGGAGATGTTTGATAAATTCATCTCCATTTAGATGTACCTTTGTAAATAGAAACATGTACCACTTGGAGTCTCTAATACCCATATTTTAGTGCAAGGTATGGAAAATATTGGTGTACTCTGGCACCATCTGGTCTCTTTCATTTTGTAGGGTTGTTCATCTCATGTATTGGTTATCATAATTTCCTACATGGTAGAATTCCTCAAGGGCATCAAAAAAAGTTTCCCAAGTGGGTCTTGCCTTGAATATCACAAAATCATCTTCATTATGTCTCTCCTAGTAACATTCCCACCAATATTTGACATGGGAAAGGGATTTTAGGAGTGAAAAGGTGATATTTTCATTATTGAATTTTTTTTGGATAGATTAATAACCCTCTAACATATTTGACCATTTCTCGAAAACATCAGGATTTATTTTCCTTCAAATACAGGGATATCAAAGTTAACTAGTACCTTGGATGGTGTTGCACTTGCAAAGTTGCCACTGGTTAAATGTGACTCAGCTACTATTGGAATTTGTCAAAGGATCTAGGAAAAATTATCCATCACCTCATTCCTCTATCACATGACTTCTTCATTGAGAAATAAATTGGTAAGATCTCCTACTCTTTCAAATATCATTTCTTCCATCATGGGAGGCTACTTGGATTTGTGAGAGCGATTGTTCCCAACTAAAACTAGCTTGAGACCCAACTCTCTGTACCCTGGCCTTATTGGGGACATGCACTAAGAAATAAAAAGGAGTAGATTGCTTTGATACCATTTATCTGAGTTGTACATGGAATGAAATGAAAGGAAAGAAAAAAAATGAAACACACAAAAATAAATATAACAAAAATCACAATAGCATTGTGAAAACCCAACTTCTATTAATAACAGAAATAACATAATATTGTAGAATACAATCTGGCTAGAATGGTAGTAGCTATATTTGAACAAAGGGAGATGGAAGCTATGCAAATTCACAAAAGATGTCACAAGAGGTAGAAATAATGTTCTTTTAACATAAATGAATAACTTAGAGGTCCAACCCTAACCCTAGAATATGAAACAACAAAAGGTTTGTAAACCCTGAGGTGATTAGTCAGTACAACAACTTTGTTGAGGCGTAAATTTTGCATACAATATCCATTTGGGGTGCATGATAACCCCTTGGAAAGAACTATCTAAGAAATATTTTAATGCCATAAATTATGTTTTTTGGCCACTTGGAGAGCCAAGGGTTGTCATAACATACCTTGGAAAGAACTATCTATGGAATACAACTTTTGGTTGGGGCCAAGGTATGTTATGACAACCCTTGGCTCCCTAAGTTGCTAAAAAACATCACTTAGGGCATTAAAATAGCCCTAGAAGTTTGGGAACCCAAAATCATAGAAAAAATACCAAGAAGATAAAAAACCATTAAGATAGTGGAAGAGGTGGGTGATCACTAATATACACCCGGATTAGTTTACTTTGCCCATAAATAACCCTACTTTTTGCTTTGGTTGGGTTAACAAAATTAGTTCCACTCTTCTCAAATATTATAAAAAATCTTATCATATTTTTGATAGGATTAGATTCACCCTCTACTCAAGTACTTGAACTACTTAAACCCACTATCTCCATCAACTCCTCCATAGCAAGGGATTACTTGCATTGTTATTCTCTTAACTTTGCTTGAATTTTTCCCTTTATATCTTTCGGTTAAACTTGGATCTTGGGTTTTCACTTGTGGGTTTCTCTTATATCTTGTCATCTCCTTTTCAAAAAGGATTATTAGCACAATATTGCAAGGAAAGAACCCATTAGTTTAGGACTAGATTTATCTACAAATTGTTAGTATTGTTCCCTTTATTTACTGGGTAAATTTAGTGTTATTTGTGTGTGTGTGATGCATAGTCGTGGAGAATTATGATTTTGGGGACAAAACAAGGAGATCAATTATTTATTTGAGTTCAATGGGAGTCTAACCTCTTTGCTGGATTTCTAAATGGTTGCAATCTCCCCACCATTCGAGTGTGTTCATTCCTCTTCTTCCTATCTTTTTTGGGAATTTTTCTCTCTTGGTTTCCATATTTTGTTTTCCTTTTTACACATTGGGATAATTTATTGTCAATAAATCCAAAGACTTAAGTAGAATACCTTAAAAAAATTATAAAAAACATAAGTAAACATTAATCTACATTAAAATATTCAATCTAGTGGTTTTCCTTCCCCCCTTAACAATTTCAATTTGAGCTCTAGTTTCTTTCATAAACTAGGTGACAACTCCATTCCCTTCATCCTTCACCCTCTTCGATGGAGGAAATGTGTCTCTTGTGTCATAGTGCAACACTTTAGTCTAACCACTATGAAACAACTTGGTGACTCTATTTGAGAGTTCCTATCAACCCCTCCCTTTTTCAAGTATGGGGTTTCCGTCTCTTATATTTTGTTCTTTTGATCTAGTGTGGTCAATCATTACATTTTGGTGACTTTGCTAGGAGTTCATGTGAATCCTAACCTTTTTTCAAGCATTGGGATTCCTCTTTTTTTTCTTGGTTTTGACTTAATATAGTTGTTCTTTACTTTTTATTGAACCATTAGGAAGTTTTCAACAACTATAAATTTTTTCAAGCACGAAGCTTCCTTCCTTTTGGTCTCTTTGTTCATTTCTATTATGGACCACATTTTTCCTTAGGCCCCATAGTGAGAGGAACTTCCACCTATTTATTGATAAATTCTTCCTCAATCAAGTCTCTAATGAAGGCATCTTTACCCAAATGAACATGTTAAACATGGATTGAAATGTTTATTTGAGCACTCCTTCCATTTACATCCATTTCATCCCCATGGATATGGATTTCATCTAACATTGCCACGTCAAACCATAAATACATGACTGATAACTTTTTTCCTCATGGGCCAAGGGCATCCTAGATGTATTCCAATGCCTCGTTCCAACTTGGCATGGAATATTAGCATGAACCAAGTTTTTCATGCAACCATGTCCCTTCCCTCTTTCCAAATGAACAAGAAACTTCTTAGCCATCCTATATAAGTGCACAATAACATGACCAAACATGTATAAAATGTGACTAGACCATGTCCTACATGAATACATATTTCTATGACCTAAGACATGAGCTTAGGAAGCTCAGGACCTTCTTAGAATATCCTCAAGTTGTGACTCAACCAATTGCCTCCTAAACTACTAATGATAAGCCCATTCCATCAATTTACATGGATTCTTCTTATAGAGTAGGATTGTATGAGACTTCACCTTCTCCAAGGATTAACCACACCTCTAAGATTTTTACCTTTACAAAAGTTGAAACTTGTGACTAGCCCACTTCACCCAAGTAAGTGAAGTAGCATGCATATCACAATCTTGATGCACATGGAACTAGTTAGTGCCAAGCTCTTCAAAAGAACGACTATGAGAAATCATGGCCATGTGCTTCTTCTTCCCTTGGACAAGTATCCATTCCATCAACATCTAGCATATAGCCCAAGGGATGGTGCTACTACCATAAAGTTAACACCCACTTTTCATAGGATTACTGTATTATACAAAAAACATAATGCTACTAAGTCCACTCTAAAGAACCCATAATCCTCTCCCCCTGAGACAAGTCAAATTACCTTTACAAGACATGTCTTATGACCTTAAAGGAAAAGTACTACCATTTTGACTTCACACTTCCTCCCCTGATGTGGTGTATCTCATCAAAGTGATTCCCCTAGGGTAATATCGATATTATGTTCCTCCAATTTCATCACCCTATTCTCCTCCTTTCCTCATAGTGGCCATAAATATGAAGCTCGAAACTATGATAAAAAAGACTAGGTCTTCCATGGTAAGGTTTAATTTAGAAGACTAGAAGGAAACTCTGATTTCTTACATTCTTAACTCTCATTCTAGATAGAATCCATCTCCCTCTCCTTATCCCAATGATCCCCACTTTAGTGCTAATTCATGGACATCCTGTCCCTCTATCCCTGCACATGTTCAATAAATTTCTCTTAATTTTTTGATTACCACTTATTTTGTTGTGTGTGGGGAAATTACGCTAAAACCCTTTGTACATTTTTTCTCCTTTTATTTTAGATAGGTTTGTCTCTCACCTCCTTCCCTACCCTATTATGATAGGATTTAATCCTCCTACACTATAGTCTACTCTACCTTGGGTAGATGCCCCTTTTGTGTTTGATGATTGATCTCCTTCATCTCTGAGGTCAAAGATGGCGCTCTTCTCTTGTTGATCACTACTAGTAAGGTATATGCTGTGTGTCCTTTTGTTATGTGTCATTATATTATGTGTTGGTCTATATGCTCATGTGATTTAATTCATTTCCTTATGTTGATCTGTATTAATGTTGTAACCCTTTGGTGCAAGATTGGACACATTGTTCTTCTTGCGTATTTAGGCCTATTAATGTGGTTTTCCTTTATTTTCTCTATTTATTTCTTGCAGGTTATATTAGCCTCTCCCATATCACGATGTAGGGAATTTATCCTTCCCTTTTGTTTCGTGTAATATTATGTTCATTTATTCCTAAGAGAGTGGATGTTTCCTTTTATCCCCCCCACTCAAAGAAAGCCATGTTTAGCTTCATATTATGTTAACCTTGGATATTTTCCCCTTTTCCCTTAATGCTTGACTTTCTTTTGTAGTTACATAAGTTTACACATGCTTTTGAAAACCACATGTTCAAGGGTGGATGTGGATGTTATGTCATCTCTCTTGACAATATGTGAGGTTTCCCTCTAGAAGTGGTTTTGTGTTTGAGATTCAAACAAGCTACGTTGATGTTTTCCCTATCATGTGTACATGTGATTGTAGGTATTGCACCATTTACCTCTTGCTTCTTATTGTCATTTAGTTATATCCCTGTTGATGGCCAAACCCTATCTATATAGTTGGTTTCCTTGCCATGTATTCTTAGTAGTTAGATTTATCTATTTCTTTCATACTTTAGTTTCTATTTCACTATTGTTAGAGGTTTGCCATGCTCTTATTTCTTGTTGATTTCATGGTTTATTTATATTTTAATTTTGACAACTAAACTTTTTTTCCCCTTGGAAAAAGCATTATATTTCAAAAGGAAATATACATCATGAGGACCTGTAGTTCTGTTTTAAGTTATAACATCTTCATATATTCACAAAAAAAAAATAGAAAAATAAACATATATTAATAAAATGATTATCCAAATTTATCTTCTAACCTATACTAGATGTCCTATTTTCTTTGATCCCACGTAAAATACTATAAGTTAATCATGATGGCCTTGAGGCTTGGCCTTCCCTGAACTTATGAATCTCAATTCTGGCCATTGGACCTTGGATAACATCTTTTGAAAGGTTATCTATGAGATTGTTTAGTTCTCTATGGATGTGTTTGCATGTGTACCATTCCAACTTTTGGATCACCCTTTTGATAACACTTAGGAGATGGTACAGGTGGGGTGAAAATATCCCTATTTTTTCACCAATCCAATCAACCATGATCTTTGAGTTACCCAATATTTACAATTTATTTAAGTTGTAGTAGTTTGTTGTGTAAACCAATTCCCATATGGCTGAAAATTCAGCCTTAACTTTCGATCCCCTTCCCAGATAATATCAGATGTGCATGTAATGGAGTCTATTAAAAAATAAAACTCCACCGATACCACAGATGGAAGGTTGTCCCTGGCTTTCTCTATTGAAAAATCCCTATGGGATCTTGACGTCCAAAATAGGCATGACCAGGGCTGTTTTCTTCTTTCACTTTGTCTAGCATTTGAAATCTTTGAATGTTGAATCAATAACACCCATCACAATATCTTCAGGAATGTATTTTTCTTGGAATAACATATTCACCCACTAGATGGTGTGGATGGGAAGACAAGTAATTCATGAACTGATGGGTTTGATACCCATCCCAAAACACAGACCTCCACTGTGGTTTTATTCCACCTAGCCTACCCAAGATTAAAATAGGATTTTTCAAGAGACCAAACCTTCTATGAATAGGGATATTCAGCAAATAAATGAAAATTTATTTATGTTTTTTTACAACACAACAAGCATTGGCTCGGGCCCTGTCATCCCCATCTCAATCCATTGTCCCAAGTTAATAAATATTTGTCCAGAGCTAACCATAGTGTGATATTTCACTTCAGTAGGCTATGGCGTTTCTAGAAAAAACACCACCACCAAATTGGATTGTCAGTGAGTTCACCTTCCATCTGTGTCGTATATCATAACTTTGTTGTGCAAATACTATAGCTAGTGTTTTTCGACCAGGACATGCTGTCTTCATCCTCCTTGGAAAACTTGGTCATAGTGTTAACTAAAATATCAATAAAATATTTCCATTCATTAGACTCAACACCTGATATTTCAAGGCATTCTTCCAATCACCATCCTTAACTTCCCTAAACCAAGACCAGCTGCAAGAAAGTGTTTTCCAAGTGGAAGATGCCTTTGGAGTGTAAATATCTTATTAGGTTATCTGATAATTTGTATCCTAATGCTCCTATTGTCCCCAACCTTCTAGACAATCCAATTACTGATCGATGAAAAAGTTGAGTTTAGTGCTTTCCACAGTATGGAGAAATTTGGAACATGCTTCCTTAGATCCCTAATACATTCTATGATTGTTTTTCCATTGGAATATTTATTTATCATGGTGTGTCCCCATTTAAATCTATAATTTAACATAAGTCATAGACCTTTAGCCACCAGGTATTTGCTGAAGATGTCGATATTTTTAAGTCCCCAACCACCCATGTGTTTTCGCTTGGAAATTTTCTCCCATCTAACTAATGGTGTCCCTTCAGAGGAACGACATCCTAACCAAAAGGAACTCGAGACTGATTTTCCTGGTTTTATTAAGGATCCATTTCAAAATCTTTGCTACAGATGTCCAATACATAGGAATTCTATAAATAAATTATTTCATCAACACTAACCTTCCACTTCTCGATAGTAGTTTGTTTGACCATATATTAATCCAAGCTTCTACTTTCTTCACCATCCATAACTAATCCGAGGATTTACATGTGTTGGGATTTAATTAAAAACCCAACTATTTGAATCTAGATTGAAAGTTAATGTGATTAAAAGGCATGCATACCTTTACATATTCTATGATTGTTGGGACTATGATCCATGAAGAAATGATTGAATTTTATTTGTTTATCTTCAGACCTGTGAACTTCTTGAAATGATCTAGAATATCGGTTAATGTGTTAGTGAAGAAGATTATTCCTCTTATGAAAACCAAAATATCATCAACAAATAATAAGTGTAAGATCTGTGACTATTCATCCACATTGATTCAACTAAGAATACCTTGTTCCATAGCTTGTTTAATCAGTCTATTAAGAGCCTCCACCACTAGTAAGAAAAGGAGGGGTGATAACGGACAACCCTGCCTTAGCCTGCACAAAGCTTTGAAAAATTCCAATGGCCTCCCATTGATAAAAAAATGAAAGTAGCCCTTGAAATGCATGATATTACCCAGTTAATAAATTTATGCCTCATCTTGAGCTTGCGCAAACATGACCTTAAAAATGACTAATTTACATGATCATACCTTTTGATAAATCAATATTAATAGCCATGGACTCAAGGTTTTAGGTATTTATTAATTGTAGTGTCTCCTAAGGAAGGGAAATTGTGTCATGTGTCTGTCAGTTATGGAGGAATCCAAATTTTTGTTCAAAAATAATGTCGCGCAAAATGAGCTTCAACCACATTGCATTGATTTTTGAGATGATTTTGTAAACAACACTGCAACACGCTATGGGATGAAAATATTTATGAGACTTGGGATCTTGCTTCTTTGGGATTAAGCAGAGGAACATAGATTTGATAACCCCATGCATGCAACCTTTGTTATGTGATTATTGAACCACCTTCAAAATATCTTCTTTCATTAATTCATAGAACTGAAGAAGAACTCAATAGTAAACCCATCTAGACTTGAGATTTTTCCTTTTTTAATTAATGCCAATGCTCCACGGACCTCTTCCTATGTTGCCTCTGCCTCCAGTAAAATTTTCAATTCCTCACTCATTAATGATTGGAAGAGGTTTAATACTTCCAAAGCTTCCATGATCGAGTATCCTGGAGGCTTTAAGAAGAGAGACTTAAAGTATTCAACACCCATGTTCACTTTCTCCAAGAAATAATAGACCAAATTTCCTGCCTTGTCCTCTATCTCCCATATTGTGCTCTTGGACTCCCTGTTGTTAGCAAAATTATGAAAAAACTATGTGGTCTCGTTGCCTTCCTTTATCCAAACTGCTCTACTATTTTGCCTCAAAAGTTTTTCTTTGTGAGCCAATATCACTCTTTTTTCAACTTCTAATGTTCTTAAAGGTTTCAACATCTCTTGTCTGAAAATACCTGTAACATTATTTTGGAATATATTAGCGATCCTCTCTTCAATCACTTTTAATGTTGCCTTTTTTCAATGACACTTTTACTACAAGTCTTGATTTTTTATTTTATATGTTTCAAGTTGTTGGGGAATTCTACCATGTAAGAGACACGTCTATCATCTTGTAAATGTAAGAAAGATGATTCGACGATATTGATGAGATATTCTTCTTTAAGCCATGGGTTGTTAAAGCGAATGGATGGGGAATCATTTTATCATCTTTTTCCATTATGAGGAGGATTAGGTTATGGTATGAAATTCCTCCTGGGTTGGTCCAAGTGGATATTATAATGTTAGAAGTCATGATAGCTTCAGAGATAATTAAGTGATCTAATCCATTCGAAAGAACATTATTACCCAAGTTCATATTGCGCCGTGAGGGAGATAATTTAGTAGCGGCTACATCCATGAGTTTCCCGGAGTCCAAAAAATGGGTAAAAATGCCTCTAGAGGATCCGAACTTGGCCTTGGTTTCTAGACCTCCCTTAATGAAGGGTGAAGTTTAGAATTCCTCCTATAATGATGTTATTTCCATTTAAGTACCTTGAGTTATGCAGAAAGTTTTCCTTTCCAAATAAGGACCATAAATGTTCACAAATTTTAAAATTGTATCTAATTCCTTTGACAGAAGTTTGATCGCTATCATGTTGAGGCAGGAGGAGGTGGATAAATTTGTGAGAGATGGATTCCACGCCGTAACTATGCCACTTGAGAGAACAAATACATATAAATAATAGAAAAACCATCCTTTTAACTAATGCTCTAAAATTGATCTAGCTTTAATACCAGATGACATCGTCTCATGGAGGAGAACAATTTTCGTCTTATGAAGCTCCAATAGATGATGGAGGGTGAGTTGTTTAGGCCCCCTTTGAAACCCCAAAGTTTGAAAGAAATAATATTCATTTAAAAGCCCTCAATGGGGATTTTATAACTCTGAGGCCCCCCATAATGGTTGACTGCTTACCTCTCTTAATGTCCTTTTTGGATCTCAATTGAGCCTTAGAGAGGTTCATCTTCCAGCCGACCTAAGAAATCCTTGGGATTCTTATGCCATGACACTTCTCATGGTAGCTTCAGGTGTAGGTTCGCATACCTAAGGGCATATGAGATTCTTTCATCACTCTCCCTAGTGGCCTTCGGTAAATTGATTTTGGAGGAAAACCCAAATTTTGAAGGGGATAACTCAACAATTTACAAATAGGAGGAGGCATATGGAACAATAGGCATCGAAACAGGGAGAGGGTCGAGAGGAGTGGATGATATTGGGGGTATCTCAACCTCAAGAATGCATAATATCAAAGGATGAGAATCTGTTAAAACTTGGAAAATATTTGAAGGAGAAGCAGAGTTTGGAGGGGATTATGAAATGTTTGTATATCGATATCCCTAGGAGGGTCCTGAAAAGGACCATTGATCACAAGTGAGCAACCTGGATAGTTCATATAAGGCTTATCCTCACTCACAGACCTATTAGCCTTGGAATTTTGTACCCATATCTTTTTTAGCTTCAAATTTTGCTGAAAGTTCCTTTCACATTGATTGATGAGGTGTCCAACCCAATAGAAGGCATAAAATCTAAAATAAAATCTCCAACAGGCAATGATCTATGACCATATTTTCCTTATAAGGATAGATCGATGGCATCAACCAATCCTTCTCTAATATCAACTTCAACTTCAATCCATTCTCATCTTTGGTCACCATTTGTCAAACAATATGGTTCAAGACCTATGAACTAGCCTATACTATTACCAATTTTCTTTAGACCTTAAATAGACCAAAAAACCCAAGGGTAAGCCAGTGATGATGGCCCAAAGCTTCTAGAGTGCATTAGATCGCTACTTGGGTTTAAATTTATCTTCCATATTTTCTGATGAAGCCCCGACATCCCCCATTGTGAATTTCTATTCAGAATTGAGAAGATGGAATTTTGGCATATAACCCAGGTAGGGTTCCCAAAATTCCTGCAAAAATACTCTTAGTGAAATCAACCTCATGGTTTTACCTACAAATCTGCCAACTACTTCCTTTGATAATGACACTAATATTTATTTTAACTTGATGTCCTCCATGATAACCATTGTGGCATCCTTACACGCTATGATAGTTTTACCATGTCAGACTCCTCTAGGGATTACAACGTTAGGATGAATAGGGTTATGTGTGAGAGTTGATCGACAAGTAATTTTGGAAAGTGGAAATACTACCAATCTCAATGTCCTTAATTTCATGACTTGATCCTCCATGTGAAAGCCCACGATTCGATGGTCTGTGTTTATTAGGAAATAACTCCTCATATGTAGGAAAAATATTATTTGGTCCACTGTAGTCCACCTCTGTTAGGTCCCTATAATACAAGTGATTCCCCCATTACTATTATAATTGTATCCCTTATTGTTATTGTTGTAACCCTATTGTTCCCATATTGTTATTATTGTGCCCCATAGAAGCCCACTATTGTTATTTTTATGCCCTTATATTATTATTGTTAGGTTAGTTTTGGTTATATTGTGACCCCTTAGACTCTTATATATAGAAAAGAGGTTTTGTCATTTGTATCATCCAAGAATTTTTAACTTGTGTAATGTAAAGGAGGTTTCCCCTTCAAAAAGGCTGATTTCTAAGTCGTTGATCTATATTTTCTATATTTTTGTGAGCTGGTTTCATAACATTTGGTATCAGAGCTTTGAATTCTAGGGTTTCGCTACTCCAAACAGGTCTTCGTGGAATTTTTGCTATAATTTATTTTTTTATTTTGCGATGTTTCAGAAGATAAACAAAATATCCTTTTGAGAAGAAAGCGTTTTGAACCTCAGGTCCAAACTTCAGATATTGTCTCGCTATATTTTCGGAGATATGACCTGAGGAATTTAGGGTTTTTGCAAGCTCTAGAATTCCATCTCAAACAAGTCATCGTGGAATTTTAGCTATAATTTATTTTCTACGAAGTTTTAGATTTTGAAATTAAAACCTATTTGAGATGAAATCGTGGTGAAGCTCAGGCCTGAATTTCAGATTTTTCTTTGCTATATTTTCGGTGATACGGTCCAAGAAATTTAGGGTTTCTGTAGGCCCCCGAATTACATCCCAAAAAGGTGACCTTGGAAAAATCGTCATAACTCTCTCTCAGAGCATCTAATTAAAATTTTGTAAGAAGTTACAAAAATAAGACAGACTTAGTTTGTTAGATATCATTTTCAGAACCTAAGGTCGAAACAGTGACACGTGGCACGTCGTACAAGTTTGCTCTACTGAACCAGTGTATAATCAGGTCATCGTGGGAGATTTGGCATAACTCTACATTGGAGAATACAATCTTGATCAGACTTGTGGGGTTATAAGGAGGACTCAGTGGGTTACCTGAGGAAGAAATTTCAGACCTTGGAGATCATAAATCCAAGAGATACAACATATTCAATATCGAGCTCCTACAAAGTGAAAAAATGTGTCTAGTTTTTTTAAATTTTTGCATAAGTTTGGTTTGAAAAATTAGTTTTAAGGAATTCAAAGGGAATAATGAAGAATTATTATCATTAATTGATGCCCCGAAGAAAGAAAATGGAAGCACCTAGTAAGCAACCTGAAAGCTCTAGCATGACTCATGAAGAAGAGGAAGAAATGCAACATGATATATCAAAATTATGAGACCAAGTGCAACAAATTTCACTTGCACAAAAGTAACAGAAGCTAAGATGTAGGGTTTAAAGAAAGGCATAGAAGCTAAGATGAATGTCGTGGAAGCTAATATGGATGGCATGGAAGCTACTATGGATGGCATGGAAGCTAATATGGATGATTTAAAGAAAGGTGTGGAAGCTAAGATGGAAGATTTAAAGACAAATTTGACAAAGTTTCTACAAGAAATGCTTACTAATGGCAAAAGGGTAGTAAAGGAAACTCATGATGAGAACAAAATAAATGCTAATCATGATTTCATAGACTCTAACATTGGATCAAAGACCCACTATGTTCTAAAGATCGATATGAGGAAGTTTAAATGGCAAGGATCCCGTAACATGGATACTACAGATGGAGCAATTTTTCGACCTCCATAATGTGCAAAACACACAAAAGGTACACATTGCAGCTTTATATTTGGAACCAAATCAATTTGTATGGTATCGATGGCTTTTCTCTCGTAAACAAATTGTCACTAGGGTTATTTTTATGGATGAAATGATAGCACATTATGAGGATACAAAAAGCAACACTTTTTTTAGCCAATTGATAAATCTCAAACAAAAGGGTTCAATGATGGAGCACATTGAGGAATTCCAAAAATTGAATATAAGGGTAAAATATATTCTAGAGGAGCATAGGATTTATGTGTTCATAGGGACTTTAAAGGATAACATCCAACATGAGGTTTGCCTTTGGGAACCTGATTCATTGGAGAAGGCATTCAGGTTGGCAAGAAAAATGGAAAGCAAAATTATGGCAACAAGGAAGCCTACCACTCACAATCATAAATATGGAAGTGTTGTTGCCCCTAGCCATCCACAACCTACAAGGTTGACACCACAACAATTGGAAGAAAAAAGAGTAAAAGGGCTTTGTTACAGTTGTGATAGCAAATACACTAAACATCATAAGTGTGCTGAGAAGAAATTATTTTACATAGATTGTGAAGAGGAGGAAGAAAAGGAACAAGAAACATCAAAAGAAGAGGATATACACCAGGAAAAAACCCTAGAGAAAGAAGAAATGAATTCGACCATATCTTGTAATGCATTGGCTTGAATTACCACTCCTTAAACTATCAAGATAGAAGGGCATATCAAGAAGAAAAAGGTAATAGCGTTGATTGATTCGGGTAGTACCCATAATTTTATTCATTGTAAGATAGCCAAGGAATTGAATTTCTTCCTATATCCATCACCAGAGTGTCAAGTGATAGTTTCCAGTGGAGGAACCATACATTTCTTAGGAAAGTGCCACAATATCAAGCTACCCATGGGAGAATATGTATTGAATAGCCCAATGCTTTCCATTCCAATGGGCGGTGCTAATGTTGTACTTGGAGTCCAATGGCTACAATACTTGGGTACAATAGCTTTTAATTTTCAAGAACTTTTCATGAAATTTTCTTCAGAAGGAAAGGAAGTTGAATTAAGGGGTATCACAAGGAAACTGGGAAAGATAATCAGCTCTAATGTAATGACAAAGCTTCTAAAGAAAGAACAACGAGGCATAATTGCACAATTATGTTCACTAGAGGTTCCCACATTGAAATCATCTATTTCTCCAGATCTCCAAAAAGTCTTGGACAATCATTCCAAGGTATTTGAGACTCCAAAGGCCTCTCAACTATTCGTGATCATGATCATGCTGTTCATTTGATTCCAGGAAGTGTTCCTCCAATCATCAAGCCTTACAGATATCCCTATGCCCAAAAGAGTGAAATTGAACGTATGGTTGCAGAAATGCTAGAGGCTGGTATAATTCAATCTAGTCAAAGTTCTTTCTCTACTCCAGTAGTATTGGTCCACAAGAAGGATGGATCATGGCGCATATGTCCAGATTATAGGGAGATCAACAAGCTCACTATTAAAGATAAATTTTCCATTACTCTCATTGATGAATTATTGGATGAATTGCATGGATCAATTTACTTCACCAAGTTGGATCTTCCTTTAGGATATCATCAAATGAGCATGAATACTGAAGACATTCCGTAAACAACATTTAGAACTCATGAGGGTCATTGTGAATTTTTGGTAATGCCTTTTGGCCTAACCAATGAACCTTCTACATTTCAAGGTTTGATGAATTCCATTTTCAAACCCTTCCTTAGAAAATTTGTGTTATTATTTTTTGATGATATACTAATCTACAACAAGTCTCCAGAGGATCTTGTTCAACATGTTGACAGGGTGCTCAAACTATTGGAGGAGAAACAATTATATGAAAAAACCTCCAAATGTTTCTTTGGAGTATAAGAGGTGGAATATATGGGTCATATTGTTTCTCATGAAGGTGTTAAGGTAGACCCTAGCAAAATTAAAACTATTAAGGAATGGAAAATCCCCACATTCATAAAACATCTGTGAGGATTTCTCGGGTTGACAGGGTATTATCGCAAATTTGTTAAGAATTATGGGAGAATAAAAACACCTCTAACAAAATTATTGAAGAAAGATGAATTTTCATGGACTCTAGAAGCAATGAAGGCCTTTGAACATCTTAAAGAGGCAATCTGCCAAGCATTGGTCCTAGCTACACTAGACTTCACAAAAACCTTTATTGTGGAATGTGATGCCTCAGGAAATGGATTTGGTGCTATTTTAATGCAAGAAGAAAGACCCATTACTTTCGAAAGTTGTCCAATCAAAGGAAAGTATTTACACAAAGCTATTTATGAGAAGGAAATGTTGGAAATACTACACGCACTTAAGAAATGGTGACCCTACCTAATGGGAAGACACTTCAAGGTAAAAACAGATCATGATAGTCTTAAATAATTTTTAGAAAAAAGATTATCTTCAGAAGAGCAGCAAAAATGGGTCACAAAGATGTTGGGTTATGACTTTGAAATCATCTACAAAAAAGGGAAGCAAAATGTTGTGGCAGATTCACTCTCAAGAAAGGATGAGGATGTGGAAGCATTTCTTTGCGCCATTTCTGTTATCCAACCAGATTGGATAAATGAAGAAAGGGATGAATAGAAGAATGATGAAGAAGTGCGGGCAGTCATTCAAAAGATACGACAAGATCCTAGTACATCTGATACATTTATCTGGAAAAATGATTCGTTATGGTACAAAGATCGGTTATACCTATCTAAGAATTCCCAACTCAAACAAAAGGTTCTTAGGGAATTGCACACCTCTCCCTTAGGAGGGCACTCAGGATTTCTAAAAGCTTACCACAGGGTTAAGAAGGAATTTTTTTGGGATGGCCTTAAATAAAATATTCGAAAGTTTGTGGTGGAATGTTTGGTTTGCCAACAAAATAAAGTTGAAACAATTAAGACCGCAGGTCTATTACAACCTTTATCCATTCCAAGCCAACGTTAGGAGGAGGTTTCAATGGATTTTATCACAGGTTTACCCAAGTCTGAAGGAAAGAGTGTTATCATGGTGGTAGTTGACAAACTTACCAAGTATGCACACTTTTGTGCATTATCTCAGCCATTTAAAGCGAGTACAATTTCTACGACATTTATGGAAACAATTCAAAAGCTACATGGAAACCCAAAGATTATTGTAAGTGATAGAGATCCCATTTTCACTAGAAATTTTTGGACAAAATTGTTTTCTTGTCTTGGTACTCAGATAGCTCATAGCTCATCTTATCATCCTCAATCTGATGGGAAAACTGAGATAATAAACAAATGTTTGGAAGGATATCTTCGTTGCTTTGTATCTGATAAACAGACACAATGGGTCAAATGGTCACCTCTGGCGGAATGGTGGTATAACACTTCCTTCCATACTGCAATAAAAATTACCCCATTTATGGCAATTTATGGATGTCATCCACCATCCATCACATCATATTTAAGAGAAAATTCTAAGGTTCAAGTAGTGGAATATCACATCGAACATCAACAACAAGTTCTCCAACTCTTAAAGGATAACCTCATGTTGGCGCAAAATGAATGAAACAACAAACAGATCAACATCACAGTGAAAGAATTTTTGAAGTAGGTTATTGTGAATTCCTACGGCTACAACCATATAAACAAATGTCTCTCAAGCAAGCTAAGAAGGATAATAAATTATCACCAAAATATTATGGTCTATAAAAGGTGTTGCAAAAGATAGGTACTATGACATATAAATTGGAGCTTCCTGAGTGCACCCAGTTTTCCATGTTTCATGCTTAAAGAAGGTTATAGGCAACAAGCTCGCAATTCAAACAATATTGCCAGAACTTGATGAGGAAGGAAAAATTGTATTGGAACCTGAAGCAGTCAAAGAAACAAGAACTCGACAACTACAAAATTGATCAATTTCAGAGTATCTCATCAAGTGGAAGAACTTACCTGTTGAAGATTCCACATGGGAGGATGAGAATTTTATATAGAAGCATCCAGAACTACTCAAGCATTGAGGACAACACTTTTGCGAAAGAGAGGGGCATGTTAGGTCCCTATAATACTAGTGATTCCCCCATTACTATTGTCATTGTATCCCTTATTGTTATTGTTGTGTCCATATTGTTGCCATATTGTTATTATTGTGCCCCATAGAAGCCCACTATTGTTATTTTTATGCCCTTATATTATTATTGTTAGGTCGGCTTTGGTTATATTGTGACCCCTTAGACTCCTATATATAGAAAGGAGGTTTTGTCATTTGTATCATCCAAGAATTGTTCATTTGTGTAATGTAAAGGTGGTTTCCCCCTTGAAGAGGCTGATTTATAAGTCGTTGATCTATCTTTTCTATATTTTTGTGAGCTGGTTTCATAAAAACCTCATCAAATATCATTCTTAAGGTGAGACTTGAAAGGCAACCAAAGCGATGGGGGGAAAGTTCAAGAATTATGTATATGGGTCCTAGGTGTCCCACCTCTATTAATCAGAACCTACTTTGCAACAACTTGCGATCGAATTCTGGCCACCAACGAGCCTACAATTTAGGATTCTAATCTAATGGCGATGTCATTTGTCCAATTTTGATGACTAACCTTAGAACTAGGTGTATCCTAATTTTAGAATCATCAGATTTATAATCACCAAGGTTGTCATTTATATATAATCCATGCTTTCCATAACTAGATATCTACTTCTCTTGATGTTAACCTCTCTCTAATGTTTTTGGTAGCTAGTTATTATCATACATTAGTTCTTATTATCCTAGCCTTTGGTTCATGCTTTCAGTAGCTAGATCCATTATGTTTATTTCTCTCCAACATTCTCTACTTACTATGTATAATTAATTGTGTTCTTACTTTACTTTGTGTGGCTTGCCTATTGTCATGCAACTACACGAGACCTTATGTTTCTCCACTAGTGTTACTAATTTTTGGTAAAATTACCTCCTATATGGATTTCATATAGCCACATTAGAGAGTTCCTTCATTATGTATGAGCACTAAATCATTCCACAATTGTCTATCAGTCTTTCATGTTTTCGCACGATTGTATTTTACAATTTTGCGCACTTTATTTTCTATTTGTCTTCTTTATCTTTGCTTTTCATCTAATCTTTGCATATCACATTGATGTTATTCATTGATGGAAAGTTTTTGTACAATAAGTAAGATTCTTTTCTTGCTAGCATATTCACTAAGCTGATGGCACACAAAAACAAATGGTGTTTCACTCTATCAAACACAACAAGATATAAAGTAAGGGTTGTATAAAGGGAAGGGGAATAACATGTATAGTGATTGCATTGAAGAGTACTCCAAGAAATTATCGAGTTGGAGGAGTTAGAAGAGGATAAAAACTGCCTCCAAACAACTTGCACACAAGAGAAGCAAGACCATTCTTGAAGTTTTTAACCTAGTACATAAATTACCTACAAACAAATTCTTTAAAAAACATAAAAATATACAATGGCAAGAATAGGAAATTTACACAAATATTTTTCTCCTAGAACCGAAAACTGGGAAAACCATATTGATTTTTCATTACATTCCTTTCAATGTACCATACATTATATACATTCCAAAGCATTCATGAACCCCCAATCCATTAACTTTGGATTAGAACATGACCGTATTTCCCTTTAATGGATCTACAAAATACCATGGGAAAAACCATCATGCCCAAAACCATGGGTGGGTCCACCCATCATCCTTGGGTTTTCCTAAAAAAAATAATTTGGGGTGTTTCCCCAAACCCTGTGTAAGGGTGATACTGCCCCCTTACAAACCCCTTGGCAAGGGGGTCTACCGCCCCCTTGCAACCCCACGTTGTTCCCGACACAATGTAACAACACACACAACTAGTCGTGCAAAGAATATAAGACATACTCAACAATTCTCTATTCTAGAATAAAAATACTTGGATCTAGTGAAAATGAATAAGATAAAAAACATCTAATATACATGATGATCAAATGAAGATAAAATTCCTAACAAAAAACATCAAATCAAGACAAGTAAATATTGAGGGGAAGAAAGGAGATTATATTGCAAGTAGAGGATACTATACCAATAATAGCATAATGAGTGAGAGGGATCCAAATTCCTTCTCCTCTAGTTCATTCATCTTAAGGCTCTAACTTTTCCAGTGGTCTTTAACAAGTCTCAAAGATCTTACTATTTTCAATATTTCATGATTGAATTTGACAAGTAGAAGGAAAGGTGCAAATTGTTCAATACTTTAAATGTTAAGGAGAGACTCTCACTATCGTAACTTGATATAATCCAAGGACCAAGATCCATAATCAAGTATAAAGGATTCCCTTTTATAACTTTGGGTTTACTCCTATGGTTTTTACATGAAGAAGAGGTCCATATTCTAGAAAAATATTGAAATATTCATGCTTTGGGCATAGTATGGGTGATAAAAAATGGCTTGGATGCAGTATAGGTGATAATTTTTTTCACTAAATTAACTCTTGTCTACATTGCGATCAAGTTTGAGTCCATCAAAGGGGATGACATGGGATTTATATCATTATGATTATGACCACACACTTCTTGAGTGTATAAGTATACAATTCAAGTTCATCAAGTTAACTTGATAACTAACCAAAGTTCTCAAATAGTCCTTAAACTCTATACTTAATATACCAAAGAGAAAAGTTTTATGGAAGTATGATTGTTTAGTGCAAGCTAAAGTCTAGTAATAACAAGTTCCTCCTAATTTATGAGGTTAATAGAGTATTAGTTGGCCAAAATACAATAATTTTCCTTCATTAAAATACACTTTCAAGAACCTACAGAATAAATCATGTATTAGATGGAAGATAAGAAAATGGATTTCAAAGTAAAAAAGTTTAACATAGTCATCCTTTTTTCCATAAGTAGGGAAAACACATTCTCATCCTTTATTCAATTCAAGTACATCATATAAAATGGATTTATAGATAAAAAGAGAAAGGGCATGCCAAAATACATTAATATATCAATACATCATTAATGCATCCTCTAACATTAATGATATTATGCCACAAAAGTTGTATGGCAGAAAATTTAATGATATGAATCTCCAAAGATGGAAAGAGGCACACACATTTAAGGAATTGACTTGATGGATGAAAGGAACTCAATATATAGGCTCATATGCTATCTAGAAAGGAACCATTACATATGATTCTCCTCACGTGATAAGGAGTTGAAGATTAACACGAGGGAAAGGAATGATAAAAACACTTACTTATAGATGTTAGGTAAACCACTAATAATCAAAGTGATCATGAGAGTACTAGTGTGATATGTTAGAAATTAATTAATGGGGCAATGAAATACATAAAATATTCTGGAAACACAAATATAGAAACACATAAAACACAAGAGATACAGATATATGTGGTTCACCGAATTTGGGCTATGTCCATAGAGAAACAACTAGTCCTTCCTTTTATGTTATCCAACAAAATGAAGAGATACAACCTACAATAGATCTGTTGTAATTTCTTCTTTGCTCTCACACAGTCTCCTCTCTCTTTCTCACTTAGAATAATAATACACAACTGCAATACAATTCCTTCATATAAACCAAGGGTTTCCTTCTAGGGAAAAAAACCCTAAATTAACATAACTGATGTCATCAGATCATCCTCCTAATGAATGACCCAAATTGACTATGAAATTACAATATTTTACAAGACAAATTTTCATCTATGTTTAGCTTCAGGGGTGTTACCCTCGAACCACCGTTGGGGGCCCGCTAGCCCCCGAAATACCCAGCTAGGGGGAATAGCCCCTCCTAGACCCCCACACTGGGGAAAATTCCCCTTGTGTAGAAAGGTGTATGGTCTTCTTGGGTTATACACCAAATTGAAACAAGACCTTTGAATTAGGAAGATAATCGGGCTCCACACCCAATAATCTCCCACTTGGAGACTAATTATAGAAACTCCACCACTGCTTCACTTGCTGGATAATTCTTTGAATTTGGACCTGTTTGTTTGTCATATTCACATCATACTTGAAGACCAATTGAAACTGATCAAAATCTCAATTTCTCCCTGGTTACAATTTTTTTATTATATCCCCAAGATTCTAGCTAGAGTGTATCTTTTCCAACTTCAACTGTCCATATTCCAACACTGAACGTATGAAATGGTACTTGAGTTATATATGTTTAGTATTGGAATGAAATGTTTAGTTCCTTTCAAGACGAATGACACTCTCGCTGTCAGTTTGTAACCTTCCCATATCTTGCTTCTTGCCGAATTCATCCATAAAATTTTGTAACAAAATCATTTCGTTACTAGCCTCTATAGAAGCAACATACTCTACTTCCATTGTTGAAAGTGCAACAATGTTTTGAAATTTTGAAACCCAAATGACAATTGTTCCACCTACAGTAAAAACATACCCTATGGTTCTCCTCTTGTTATCTCTATAACCTACCATATCGACAACAACATATCCCTGTAGAGAAATGTTTGAACCACCAAAGCATAATACTTTATTTGTGGTACCTCTCAAATACTTGAGAATCCACTTCACTGTGATCCAATGTTATTTTCCTGCTCTTTTCATATACCTGCTTACGACTCCCATTACATGTGCAATATCAGCCCTTGTGTAGACCATTACATACATTAAGCTTCCAACTCCTGATGTTGTAACACCCTCCTCCCACATCTACCCAAGTAATCAACTAACCGGGGTAAACATGTGACAAGAGACTACTATGATTGGATTCAACCTCCTAGGTGACTTTAAGGAAATGAAATCGACAAAAACACATCATACAGACCTTCCAAATCAGCTACAAGGCCCCTAAGAACCATCCCAACATTTCTAGTAACTAGCCCCTGGGTCCCACTGAGGTTTTAGACATCTTGACCTCTGGATGCTCCCATGCTATGGGCCTGACAGCGTCCAGGAGGCTCTGGACGCTCTCATGAAAAGGCCTGCCAATGTCCAGGGACTATTTTTCTCAGTGTTGTGCCAGCGTTCCCGAGATTTGAGCCACTTTTTCAGGCCCTGAGCTCAAGTCACTGCACAAAATTGAATGACACCTTCAGAACAAAAAGGTAACAAGGAAACAATGACGCAAATGCAAATACTTAAACAAGCCCTTGATTGGACCCCTACTAGCCATGACAGGCATTTTGTCAAACATATCATGAATATGTAATCTACAGGTGTAAATAACATATCTAAGCATAGGGGTCTCATACTCATCTGAGAATCACTAAGAAGAATTGATGCCTCAACACATTAGCTGCCATTTCATCCATTAGGTCATAGATACATTGTTCATTCATTTACAAGTGAAAACATGATGAGAGCCATACATAGCCACTGTCATAATACATATTCATAACCAACATAATATGGGAATAAATACCAAGGAAACAACAACCATATAATCTACATATGAACTAGTACAATAATAAAAAAATAACAAGGAGAAATAACCTCATATTAATGATGCAAAGGCCAACCATTTGTGGGACTTCCACGAACCACCCGATCGTAGACATGGTTGAGCCAAAAATCTCTTCAACTAGTCACCCCCATGCCATATTCCAAGCATGAATGTGGGATCTTATAAAACACATCAATCCAAAACCATCTAGGGCTTCCATAAGCAACCACCTCAACCCATCAAATAATGATTCCACCTCACGATAAGACATCAAAAAACCATCATCAGATTGGTTTCTACCCAAGCCTTCCAGTGCTCCAAAGTGTTTGTTCCAACCAAGGCTTCCGGGACTAGTAACTCAACCCACAACTTATTCTGGGATTCCAGAGCATTTTTCTAACCAAGGCTTCTAGGACTAGTAACTCAACCCACCTAGGGCTTCCAGAGTGTTTTCCCAACCAAGTCTTCCAGGACTAGGAAGTCAACCCAAGCTATTACAGGGTTTCCAGAGCATTTGTCCAACTAGGTATTCCAAGAACTAGTAACTCAACCCAAGCTAAGAAAACATGAGAACCAACCAGAAAAACAAAGAAATAAACCCACAACACCATGGCTATCCAGGAAATGGCGAGGCTAGGAAAATCCATTGTTAATCCAGGCAATCCTCCATGCCAGTGACAGATCATGACCAATAAACCACATGCATATGTCATGCATGCCAAAACTAGTGAGGAAAACATATATGCAACTCTGTACCTGCAAGAAAAACCCATTGTAATTACTGATCCTGATGTCCTATTGTGCTTTCGTGCTCTTCCTTTTCCTTCTTTCTCCAAAAATCCAAGTATGCCACACCCTCCAAGAGTGAGTGAGAGAGAGAGAATAATGAGAGAACTCCAACACTGAACTGAAAAAAGGTTACAAACTGATCCTCAAAAGCCTTTTTATCAATTAGGCTTCTATTTTATTCATTTTCCCTCAATTTCCTCCTCATAGGCAACCTATGACCTTTCACCTCCCTTTTCTCCTAATTTCCATTATTTTCATAAATAAATGTGCCAAAATTGCCATTTTGCCTTTCCAAAGCCTTAGCCATTTCCTTGTCCAATTTCCTTAGTCATTAATAAACCAAATGAACACCCACACTAGCATGTCTTGCCCAACATTGAGCTTGGAATAAGTGTCCCATCAACCGTAGTTATTATTTTTCCTTTATTAACTTTTATTTCATGTAATTTTCACTAGGGCAGTTACAGATGCAAATATAACTTTACACATATAATCCATCTCTTCATGAGTCTAGGGACACATTTCCTTACTTAGTTTGAAATGGCTAGCCAAAGGTGTATTAACTGGTTTTGCATTCTGCATATTCTTTCCAACACCTTTTCTATGTACTCACTCTCAGACAATGGTAATTTGCAATTTTTCCTATCTCTATTTATTCTCATACCAAGGATTTGTTTTGCAGCACCCAAATCCTTCATTGAAAATGAATTTGCCAATTTTCCTTTGAGCACATTTATTTCCTGCATGTTAGACCCTGCAACAAACATGTCATCTACATACAATAGAAATATAATATAATTGCCATCATTTTTCCTTATAAGATAAACACAATGACCAAAGTGACATCTAGTATAACCTTGTTCATACATAAACCTGTCAAATTTTAGATACCACTACCTGGGAGTCTGTTTTAAGCCATACAATATTTTCTTCAACCTGCACGCTAATTTCTCCTTCCCTTTGACCTCATACCCTTGTGGTTGCTGCATACACATTTCTTCCTCCAAATCCCCATGGAGAAATGTCATCTTTATATTTAATTTCTCAAGATGAAAATATTCTGTCGCCACTAGACTTGAAATATTTCTTATTGAAGTCATTTTAAAAACAGGAGAAAAAATTTCATCAAAGTTTATACTTTTCTTTTGTGCAAACCCCTTCACGATGAGTCTAGACTTATACTTATGTTTACCCCTATCTTCTTCCTTTAACTTGTAAAAACATTTATTCTACAATGTTTTTTTACCTACATGAAACTTGACTAAGTCCCAAGTCTAGTTATGCATCAAGGAGTCCATCTCTTCTTCCATGGCTTGCTCCCACTTCTTCCTAGTTTCTACCAACATTTCTTCTTCATATCTTTTAGGTTCACTAGAATCAGTCAACAATACATAATATAATGAAGGAGAGTATCCCTCAGGGTGTCTACTTATCCTTGTAGATCTTATAACACCACTTTTAGGTGTTTGAGGTGCTTGTTGCTATTGTGGTTGGTGTTGTTGTTGTGGCTGATGATCATTATGATTTTTAGGCACCTTTACTTTTTTTGTGATCTCATCAAGCATAGTGTATTCTTTGTTTTCCTTTCTAATCCTTATACAAGATATTTTCATTGAATATGATATCTCTACTCCTAATGATTTTATGATTTTCATAATCATATAAGTGATAACCAAAATCATTTATGCCATATCCAATAAAGGTATATTTCTTTGATTTTTCCTCAAGCATTGTTCTATTTTCTTTATTGACGTGGATGAAGACTTCACAATTGAAAGTCTTTAAAAATGAGTAGTTTACCTTTTTACCTATCCATGCCTCCTATGGAATACCACCATCCAAGGCACTGAAGCCCTATGTTTATTAAGTAAACATCAATATCTACATCATCTGCCCAAAATTTTAAGGGCAATCCTACATGAAATCTCATGCACCTTGCATGCTCCATGATTGTCTTGTTCATCCTTTATGACACACCATTTTCCTGTGGTCTTCTTGGAACTACCTTCTCTCTGTGAATTCCATGCTTTGAACAATATATATCAAAATATTTGTTGCAGTAGTCACCTCCATTGTCCGATCCGAGACACTTCAACTTCTTTCTTGTCTCATTCTTAACCAAATCTTTCCATTTCTTGAAAGTATCAAAGACATCAGATTTATTTCGAATACAATAAATCCATGTTTTCCTAGTTGCATCATCAATCAAAGTAACATAATAGCGAGAGCCACTGAGACATGATACCTAAGAAGGTCCCCATACATCTGTATGCATAAGCTTTAATTTCTTTCTCTTCTTTTCCTTCCCAACTCTAAGAAATATGACTTTCTATTGTTTTCCATAAACATATTTTTCACAGAAATCCAAATTAACACACTTCAAACTTGGCAAAAAATTTCTTGAGTGAAGAATCTGCATCCATTTCTCACTCATGTGCCTGAGCCTATGATGCCACAATGTCATATTTGCTCCTGTGGACATTAAAGCATTAAAAAAATTAGAAATACCATTGCATAAATACATCATACCAACCTTTTCTCCTTTTGTTATTACCAAGGCTCCTTTAGTGACCTCCCAGGTTTTGTCTGTGAATGTACTTACACAACCTTCAATACCTAGTTGCCCTATTGAAATTATATTTTTCTTCAGATCTTGAACATGCCTTACCTCCTTCAATAGCCATTGGTTTCCATTTTTTTTTCTTTATAAAAACCTTACCCATTCCAATGATTTTACAGGGTTTATCATCACCCAAACGAACTTGTAAAAAATCTCCTTGAACGTAGTCATCAAAATATTTCCTATCAAGTATGGCATGGAATGAAGCCCCTAAATCTACCACCAAGGCATCAATAATATTCTTTAATGAAAGAATCAAAGCATCTTTCAACACATCACCTGTATATTCACTTCATGATTGCTCTCTTTCTATCCATCTCCTTCTTTTCCTCTATGAGATTTGCAATCTTTCTTCAGGTGTTCTTTCTTCCCACATTTCTACCACACTATCCCTGATCTGGATTTGGATCTGCTTATTCTTGACTTACTATTATGTTGAAAATGGCAACAAGAAATGCTAAAAATAGCATTGCTATAAATAGCAGTTTGGGTACCAGTGTTGGACATAGCAACAAGGAATGAAAAATGGAAGTGCTAAGAATATCATTGCTATAAATAGCATTTTGGGATAGATTCCTATTTTAGTTAGTCCCTGAACTAAAATAGAGAAGTAAAATTCAAATTTGATCTTAGCAGCTATTTGTAAAATAATTAATTAACTGATCTTGAGTTAATTAGTTGGAGAAAATCAAACATGAAGTCTATGTGAGGACATGCAACAGTTATCCTATTAATTGGGGAATTTATCCCTTATTTAAAGAGATAAGGATGAATTGTAATTTGAGTTGTAATTAGTTAGCTTAGTTAACTGAGTTAAGTCCAATTAGATTAGTTCCAATAGTTTTTTGAATTAATTGTGAGTTCAGTTAGTTAATGCATGCATGCATGTAACTGGTACACTTCAGATAACTGAATATTCTCTCATAAATAACTCATGCATGTTAGTTCAGACAGAGACCCAGTTGAGATTAGAGGAAGGGATAGTGTACTATCAGTTGGAGGATTTTTCCTATAAAGGAAACTCATCCATGTAGAAGGAATTATCTCCTTCAGGTTTGTGCAACTATTTCTGACCCAAGTGAGCAGTGTGAGGTGGGAATTCACACAAGTGGAATCACTGGACCCCAGGAAAAAATGTGCAAGGAAATAGGAGGCTTGGAGGGCAGAGGAGAAGGTTGTGAGGGTCTTTGACTATCTATGAGCAGTATTGTTTGATTGCAGAGAGAGCATGATAGCTTGTGAGCTGATTCTTTTTGTAACTTGAACAAGATTTCCACTTGTATGATAATACATAGATTGGGGTTTTAGGCTGAGGATTTCCCTGGGTTATTTCTTCTGTGTTATGTGTGATTGATTTCTCATTCTCAGTTATATGTGTTCTCATTGATCTTGCTCAATTCGATCAAGCTTTCACAAAGTTTGTTGTAGAAGTAGATCTTGTATTTTGCTTTAGTATATTGCATATTCTGTTGATCTATAGTGGGAATTTCTACATGGTATTGGAGCAAAGGTGATCAAAGGAGAGAACAGTATACAAGAAGGGAGAAGTTCGAATTTTGAGGTTCCTGAATATAGAAATCGATTTCTTATCACATCTCAATTTCACCAATGGCGTTCAACGGTTTAAGACTCGAGTATGCCCTTAATGGCAGCTTGAATTATATATCCTGGAAGGATCGCATGGAAGAAATATTAGAGGATAACGGTCTAAAGGACTTCATTGATCAAGAAGTCCCCAAGCCCGCAGCATCTGATGCTACAAAATTGGCAGAATGGAAGAAATGTGTGGCTAAAGCAAGGAGAATCCTCCTGGAGGGAGTTTGAGATCACATAGTCTCGAGCCTCCATGGGAAGGAGACACCATTTCGATGTGGAAAACATTGAAAGATCTATATCAGAACAACAATGATCAGAGGAAGCTGGCGCTGAAAGACAAACTTCGGAAAATCAAGTGTGAAAAGGGTGACATGATCTCTACATATCTGAAAAAGCTCACCACCTGCAGGGATGAGCTTGGAAGTGTAGGGATCATGACAGCTGATGATGACATGGTGAGTCTTTCACTCCTCGGTCTTCCTATGCACTGGCATAGCTACCAAGACTCGGTTAATGGAAGAGAAAGACTGCCAGATTGGGAACGACTTTGGTCGGATTTGATGTAGGAGGAGATAAGAAGAAGCACCAGAGATGGTTCTTCATCCAAGGAGGATGAAGAAAATTGCGCCTTAGTGAGTAAGGCGAAGAAGGGGAAGGAGAAGGATTCTCATCCCAAATTGAGTTCTTCCTATGGTGGGAAGAAGTTTGAAAAATCGAAAGCGTGATGCTTTCTTTTTCATGAGGTGGGCCATTTTGCTACAAATTGTCTATTGAAGAAATCCAAGATGGGTTCCTTGGAAGGATCAGAAGGTGAGGCACTGGCCTCACAGTTCGAGTTGGATTTCAAACTCTTCGCATGCATGGTTTCATCCATGGTGGGATGTGGTTGGTTTCTTGACAGTGGAGCTTCTTTCCACATGACCGACGACAAGAGTTTGTTCAGTACCTTAGAGGAGAAAGATCTCCAGATACTCATAGTGATGGGTAATGATGAAAAGTATAGTGTCTCAGGTGTATGCACGGTTGTTTTTCAGAGGGAGCATGGAGCTCGCATTACCTTGACCGATGTCAAGTATGTACCAGGACTGAAGAAAAATTTGGTGTCGATCGCAATGCTGGAAGACAAAGGCTATGATGTAGTCTTCAGTAAGGGAAAGGTTTTCCTTAGACACATCACCACTTGACAAGTGAAGCAGATCGGTTCATGATTCAAGAACCTGTATGCTCTTGAGGTTCAAGATGCATGCAAAGCCTTTAGGAGCAAGGTAACTAATGGAGACTTGGTGGTTGAGAGGGAGAGTACATTACCTCTCAACATGTAGCGCCAGAAGAAGTCTCAGACAATTGTGGAGGAGCCACAATTGGTGAAGCAGCTTCAGGAGGTTGTGGAGTAGCCACAACTAGAGAAGCCGAGAGGAGATCTAGTGGAGGCATCTACTCATGTAGAGACCTCTAGTAGGGCGAAATTTTGAGCCAGGTGGGTAGAGGGAGCACATGCATCCATACCTCCAGGTCGGAGGTGGGGCGATGTGGAGTGACAGTGCCAAGAAGGCTGGAATAGGGCCAGGATCATTGAGGTACCCAACCTCTTTGATTAGACCTTGCTACAGGAGCCCCGAAAAGGAGTATCAGGATTGGCTGAGTGGGTATAGAAAGATGCGAATGGAGCAGCAAAGAGAGCTACGGTGTAGGAATCCCAAGACAGTGCAGAGCTAGCAGGCTGCAACAATGCGAGAGGCACAGGAGTGTTGCACCAGTGCATGATGGCACAGAGAGGTGTGCAATGGTGCGAGATGCATGGAGTGTTGTAGTAGATTAGTGGTCAGTGAGGGAGCACTTGTCAGTGGCAGAGGGAGCTTCAGCATCAGAAGATGTTTCTAGCCCAACAGAGAGGTTAGTTGGGAGATTTTTTTTGTTTCTAGAGTTGCTAGAGCAATAACACTTGGGAGAAGTGTTTCATGCAGAACATTCCAAAGGTTCATGATCGGGTTCGAGTTGAATGCCTTTTTTGTTGAGAGGGAGTATTGAAAATGGCAACAAGAAATGCTAAAAATAAAAATGCTAAAAATAACGTTGCTATAAATAGTTGTTCGGGTACCAGTGTTGGACATAGCAACAAGGAATGAAAAATGGAAGTGCTAAAAATAACATTGCTATAAATAGCATTTTGGGATAGATTCCTATTTTAGTTAGTCCTTGAACTAAAATAGAGAAGTAAAATTCGAATTTGATCTTAGCAGCTGTTTGTAAAATAATTAATTAAGTCATCTTGAGTTAATTAGTTGGAGAAAATCAAACATGAAGTCTATGTGAGGACATGCAACAACTATCCCATTAATTGAGGAATTTATCCCTTAGTTAAAGAGATAAGGATGAGTTGTAATTAGTTAGCTCAGTTAACTGAGTTAAGTCCAGTTAGATTAGTTCCAATAGTTTGTTGAATTAATTTTGAGTTTAGTTAGTTAATGCATGCATACATGTAACTGCTACACTTCAAATAACTAAATATTCTCTCATAAATAACTCATGCATGTCAGTTCAGACAGAGACCTAGTTGATATCAGAGGAAGGGACAATGTACTATCAGTTGGAGGATTTTTCCTATAAAGGAAACTCATCCATGCAGAAGGAATTATCTCCTTCAAGTTTGTGTAGTTAGTTCTGAGCCAAGTGATCAGTGAGAGGTGGGAATTCACACAAGTGGAAGCACTGGACCCTAGGAAAAATTGCGCAAGGAAATAGGAGGCTTAGAGGGCAGAGGAGAAGGTTGTGAGAGCCTTTGACTGTCTATGAGCAGTATTATTTCATTGTAGAGAGAGCAAGATAGCTTGTGAGTTGATTCTTTTCGTAACTTGAACAAGAATTCCACTTGTATGATAATACAAATATTGGGGTTTTAGGTTGAGGCTTTCCCGGGGTTATTTCTTTTGTGTTATGTGCGATTGATTTCTCATTCTCAGTTATATGTGTTCTCATTGATCTTTCTCAATTCGATTAAGCTTTCGAAAAGTTTGTTGTAGAAGTAGATCTTGTATTTTGCTTTAGTATATTGCATAACATGTTGATCTATAGTGGGAATTTCTACATATGATTTCATGGGCTCCTTCCTCTTTCCATTTTTCCTCCCCTAGTCTCTGCAGTCAAAGAATTCCTTAATGTCTAAGTGAATCTTTTCCATCACATTTCCTTGCTAAGGATGGCACCAACAACATCATCAAAATTTAAAGTACTAGATACATAGACAAAGTTACTAATAGCCATAACTAAGCCATTCCAAATTTTGGCAATGATCACAGAAATAACAGAGCCCTAGCTTCATCATCAATATTTATCCCTGCAAAACTTAACTTACTAGTAATCGTGTTAAATTCATTTAAATGATAAGCAACAGAGCCACCTTCTAACATTTTCATATTAAATAGACACTTCATAAGAAATACCTTATTTGAGGCCGAGGGGTTTTCATATAGTTTGGCCAATGATATCATTAAGCCTTCTATTATCGTTTCCTTTGAAATGTTGAATGTCACCGATGCTGCAAAACACAATCGTATTATTCCTAGTGCCTTTCTGTTGAGAATCTCCCATTTTGTGTCTGTCATACTTGTTAGATTCTTTGATTTTCCACTCAATGGTAGGTATAGATATTTCTGATACAAATAATCTTCCATTTGCATCTTCCACAACTAGTATTTTTGGTCATTAAATTTCTTAATCCTAAACCCACCATCTTCCACCATTGCTCCAAATCGAACCAAGAACTCTTCTTTCCTGCGAGTTTATCAGCCAAATAGACCTTCGACTCTGATACCAGTTGTTGGAAATTAACTAACAGAGCAATTAAATACATAGAATATTGCAGAAACACAAATACAAAAACACATAAAATAAGAGAGACACAGATATACATGGTTCACCCAATTTTAGCTACGTCCACAGGGAAACAATTAGTCCTTCCTTTTATATTATCCAGCAAAATGAAGAGATACAACATACAATAGATCCACTATAATTTCTTCTTCACTCTCACACAATCTCCTCTCTCTTTCTTGCTCAAATAATACACAACCGCAATATAATTCCTTCATATAAACCAAGGGTGACCTTCTAGGGAAAAAAACCCTAAATTAACATAACTTCTACAGTCAGATCATCAGTCTAATGAACAACCCAAATTGACTATGAGATTACAATATTTTACAAGACAATTTTTCATCTATTTTTAGCTTCAGGGGTGCTACCCCCAAACCCTCATCGGGGGCCCTCTAGCCCCCGAACCCCCTAGCTAGGGGGGACAACCACCCCCCGGACCCTCGCAAGGGGGACAAGTCCCCCCCACACCCCCCTGCGTGGAGGGGTGTATAGTCTTCCTGGGGTATACACCCATTTGAAACAATACCTCTAAATCAGGAAGATAGTTAGGCTCCACACCCAGCATGATCCTACATTATGAAAAAATGATCTACAACTAAACCAAAAGGAACCAATTAGTCAAGGACCAATTATGGCAATCAATTTCCAATTATTAGGGAATCCATCGATGAGGAGAGCATAACCTAAGGTACTAAGCCTATAAATAAAACTCTAAGAGAAAATTTATTGGGGTCAATATGAGCATGTCCACCAGAATAAAATAAATAATGAATCTGTTTAACCAACATAAGGTAAGAATATATCTAATGAATGAATAAGGCATAGACTCCACTCATGGGAATAAGCCAAGCATGGGAAGGGTGATGTGATGCTTTCCTTGCCATGGAGCAAGAAAGACAAGAGTAACTTGGGAAACAACCACTTTTGAAAGGAAATCATGAATGAGAGTCTCAACCAAATTTAGGGAGACATAAGGGAAAGTAATATTTAATAGTCACAATGTGTGACTTAAACTCAATTTCAATAAGCCATGGAATCAGAAAAAAACTCAATGATAAAGACAACCATGTGGAAGGACACAAAAGGAATCAATGAAAATGTTAGACACCAATAATTTCCTCAACAAGGATCATGGGAACTTAACAAATTGAGAAAAGTCTCTAGCTCACAATCAAATTATCCAAAAGTACCGTGAAATTCAAGAAAAGAGTCTTGTGCTCATGGAAAGACAAATAGAAAGTGTAAGATTTCTCATGCATTATTAAATCCATAAAAATGATCTAAATATTAAACTATTTGACAAAATTCCATTCCATGGAAATATAAACAAATCTATGCAATAGAAAATTGGGCTAAGGTATCACATTTCAAAGCAGATGGAATGCGTAAAGAGGAGACACTACCAAAATTGACAAGGAGGACATACTAAAGGTTCAATAACATGTAATCAAATGTGTTCTAAGTTGCAAATAATTTTTCATCAGTTGGGAGTACCAAGTCTAAAGAGGTAGGTAGAGGAGAAGATGCCATTTGTTGTAATCTAGCGAAAAGCATGCATTGGTTACCAATAGGAAGGAACATAAAGTAAAATACATAATCATATGCAATGCATGGAAGAGTAAAGAGACACAAAGCAGCGGAGAGCCAACAAATCAACACTTGTATTAATATATCATTAACAACCAATCTAGTATTACATAGTGTCGAGTATATGTATATTTATATCCTTAATAGACAATTACTATTTAACTATCTTAACCAACTTTCCTAGACCAACTCGGTCAATCGGCTTGACTAGAGAGTCGACCGACTTACAATACATTATTTAGTGTGTCGACTTGACTGGGCTAGTTAACTAAGTCAAATAACTCCAACATCTCCCCCACCGAAAATTACAAAATTTGAGAATAATGAAAGAGGATAGAAGAACAAGAGAGAGAGAAGAAAAATTATGCAAGTTGGTTGATGACAAATCACTTTGTAGACAATAACGATGGTTGTGCTTCTTCTTCTTCTCATGTTGGCTAACCGACTGACCCTGTAGGAATGTTGTACTTTGATGCTTGTGCTCTTCTCGGGGGACTTAAAATATGTATTCCCCTTCTTTTATCCCCCCCAATTAACTAATTGGAACCCTTGAACACTAATTTTGGAATGTCATATTGTTGATGAGGTGCTCGTCCATATTTTGATGTGCTTGGTTCAAAGAATTGAAACTTGGGTCGAGGTTGAGACGACTCAGATGATGGTTCTTGGACACGGGCTTCTCTAAAGGTTGTTCCATAGATTACATGTGAAAATGTTTGAAGATGTTGGTCGAATATTGACCAATCTTTCACAGACTATTGGGCTTGAAATTCCAAAGTTTTCATATCCGCCAAATATTGAACTTTGTCGGCCACAAAACTCTGTTGAGTTAGACGTGTGTCGGGTGTACCTTATTGCTCTAACCGTTGGAATTTGGCATTGATTATCTGTAGGTATTAAGTGGTGTTGGAGGTTTAACCTTTCTTCCCACATTAGCTTCACTTATAATTTAATTTCTTGCAAAATTTGGTTTTCTAATGTTGTCTTGGCCTAAATATTAAATATATTATGCTACCACGATGAAAAGTACTAGATTAGCATTTGTTATGCTCATAGTCAACTGCATGTGTTTGACAAATAAGTCAACCAATTAATAAGAATCATGCTAAGTGTGGCTACCATGTCGAATGTTTTTCCAAATTATGTTTGGCCTTGATGAACACTTTATATTCTTGCTAGATGAAAACCAACAATTCCTGGTTTCCCTATTCATTAGCCTACTACTGTAGCTGGGAAACCTGCTCATTTATTTTCACATTGTGATCTACCAATTGGTATATCAACTAATGAATATAAGTAAGTGAATCATCAAGCTAGTTCAAAATGTTGAAGTGATTTTTTTATGTTACCAGGCTCATACAATCCGATCATATCTCCTCTTCTTATTGCTTCCTTTGTCTTAGATTGTCATTGTTGGTTACTTTCTTCTTCAATATCACCCTAATTTTTTTTTCTATATATTGTAGACAAGAAAATATATGCCTATCAGATGCATATGTTATATCATAGGGTAGGGAGGTCGATTTAGTTTGCACTTTTGATTTTTTGAATTTTTCCTTATCCTTCTGTTCATGCGTCTTCTTCGACAATCCTAGCCCTATTGTCAGGGAAGATGTCTCGATTGGTATTGACTGTGTGGTTTGTTGTTGTGCCTGGGGTGTGTCATGTGTGTCCGTTAGCTTTGATTCAATTTTTAGAGGAGTTCCCTTACCCACGTTGACTGGCTCAATATGTTCTGATGATATTTCCTGGGTCTTGACCTAGATTCCATTCTGTGTTTGTTGACCACTATTCTCCCTACAACTTGTGTAAGAGTGATGGTTGGTGAGTCTGTTGTGAGGTTGACATTAGGGACTTGTTATTCGTGTTGCTCACCTCCACTAGACTTGTAGAAATTCTACAAATTCTCTACAAATCTCGCTCTGAGACCTCTGTAGAAAATTTGACTGTAGATTAACCCGATAATGCAATATACCAAAGAAAAATACTATAACCTACTTCTACTATCAATTTTCTTTGCGAAAGCTTAAATATTGAGCAAGATCAAGCTGAACACATATAACCAGAAGAAGAACCAAGGCACAATACACAAGAAAATACTTTGGGGAAAGCCTCAGCTAAAAACCCCACTATCTGTATTATCATACAAGGTGGAAATACATAGAGATTATACAAAGCCGTAGCTCTCACAGCTAGCCAGCTCTCAGTACAATCCTCCTGGATGCTCACAGGAAAACATGTCTTCTCACAAGCCTTCTCCTCTACCCTCCAAGCTCCTATTTCCTTGTGCTGTTCCTCTAGGATGATCTTCTCCAACCAAGTGGAACACTGCTCTCACACACTGCTCTAACACACTGTCAAAACTGCGTAATCCTCAAGGAACCTTATCTTGACTGCATGCAAGAGTTTCCTTTATATGAAAACACATGCAACTGATAGTACACTGTCCTTGACATTTAGCTCAACTGGGTCTTTCTCATAATAGACATGCATGAGTTTCTGATGAGGGAATCTTCAGTTATCTGGAGTACACTAGTTGAGTGCATGCATGCATCAACTAACTGATAACTCATAATTAGTTCCTCAAATAGTTTGGAACTAATTTAATTGGGCTTAACTCAGTAAACTGAGCTAACTAATTACAACTCAAATATAACTCAATCTTATCTCCTTAATTAAGGGATAATATCCTCAATTTAGGGATAATTGTTGCATGACGTCAGAAAGACTTCTAACTTGAATTTATCCAACTAATTAATCCATAATGAATTAATTAATTATTTCCAGGTAGCCGGTGAGACTAAATTTTATTTTAATTCACAAGTTTAATTCAAGGACAAATTAAAATTGGAATATTCTTGTTGCCACATTTCAACACTCACTCTCAACAAGAAAGGGATTATCTACCACCCCGATCCTGTCTCTATGGAACTCGAATTTACACTTTGACAATTCCTTTGTCAAAATGTCAGCATCTTACTCCTTTGTTGAAATATACTGCAGCAACATGATCCTCCTCGCTACACAGTCTCTGGGATGATGATACCAGATGTCAATGTGCTTGGACCTATCATGAAATATTGGATTCTCAGAGAGTTTGATACAACTCTGATTATCACAATAAATCATAGTTGGATCCATCCTCTGATCAAACAAACCAACTAGGATTTTCTGCATCCAGATGGCCTCACATGCTGCCTGACTTGCAGCCATGTATTCATCCTCTGCCTAGCTGAGTGCAACCGACCTCTGTTTCTTGTTGTACCAAGAAACTGCCGCTGACCCAAGGTTGAAAATACCTCCTGATGTGCTCTTCTAATCTGATGGAATCCCTGCCAAATTTGCATCAGTGAAGCCCTGCAGCTTCACTCCCTCTATTCGTCTGTACCATAATCCATACTGAGATGTGCCTCTGGGGTATCTCAATACATGCTTTTCTGCCTTCCAGAACATCTTGGTAGGCTGAACCATCACTTGACTCAGCTGGTTCACCGCATAGCACAAATCTAGTCGTGTGTTCACTAAGTACATCAGTAAACCCACAAGTTTTTTGTACACAGTAGCCTCCACTACTTCTCCTAAAGTAGCATCCTCCTTCCTCCAATTAACAGCTAGAGGAGTCTGCATGGGCTTGCACTTCTCCATGTGGAATCTTCCGAGTATCTCGTTGGCATACTTACCCTGAGATACAAACAACTCCCCATCCTTCTGCCACACTTCCATGCCAAGGAAGTAATGCATGAGACCCATGTCTTTCATCTCAAATTATCTTGCAAGGTCCTCCTTGCAAGACACGATCAACTGATCATCACTAGTCAATATGAGATCATCAACATAAATAACGATGATCAACAGCTTACCTTCCACCACGATGTTGTACAGGTTCGCATTCACTTCACTCTTTGTGAAACCCAACCCGGTGAAGTAGTTGTCTATCCTGGTGTACCAAGCACAAGGTGCTTGCTTCAGCCCGTACAATGCTCTCTTGAGTCGGCACACATGCGACTCACGATCAAAGGTCTCAAAACCTTCTAGCTGCTCTATGTACACCTCTTCCTCAATCTCGCCATTGAGGAATGTAGTCTTCACATCCATCTGATGGATCTTCCAACCCATCTGTGCTGATAGTTCCAACATCGATATGATAGATGAGTACCTTGTGACAGGAGCAAAAGTCTCATCATGGTCAATCCCCTCGACCCGTGAAAAGCCACGGGAAACAAATCTTGCCTTATGCTTCTCCACACTACCATCAACAACTTGCTTTAACTTGTAAAGCCAACAAAACTCACAACTGACTTGTTCTCTGGTCTCGGAACCACATCCCAAACACTGTTACGAACTATGGAGTCATACTCCTCCACCATAGCATCAACCAAACTCGGTTGCTGCATTGATTCCTCAAAGGAAGATGGCTCAGTCTCAACACATTCCCCAGCAAGGGCCATGTATCCAATGTACCTCTCAGGTGACCTCCTTTGTCTGCGTTGAGAAAATGGTGATCCCACATTCTCTCTCGCATCCTGCAACAATTTGTCAGCTTCTCTTGTGCGCTTTCGTCCATCTCTAGAAGACTCTGCTTGAGTAGATGTCTCCACTCTTGGAACCTCTACATGCAGCTGCTTCACGTCAGTTTGAGGCTCCTCCTCCTTAGGAACCAACTGTTCCTCCACATCCTGTAGTTGGAGCTCCCTCTCAAGGGAAACTCGCATGGTCTTCTGCTCATCAAATTTGAGATCTCTATGAACCACTGTCCTCCGACTAGTAGGCAAGTACATCCGATAGTTGTGAGGTGTATCAGTGTACCCCACAAGTATCCCCAACTTTGCTGTCGGCTCAAGCTTATTCCATGCATCCTTTGTCACATGGCAATATAGAAATGAGCCAAAGATCCTGAAGTGACCCACATCTAGTCTCTTACCGGAGAAAGCTTCCTCTGGTGTCTTCATCCCAAGTATGTGATGCAGGCTTCTATTCTGCAAATAGATCGTTGTGTTGCATGCCTCAGCCCACAAGTGAAGTGGTAGGCCTTGGTCATGCAACATCGCCCGTGCTGCCCCTACAATAGTTCTGTTCTTCCTCTTGGCCACCCCATTCTGCTGTGGGTTATGAGGTGCCGTAAACTCCCGTTTAATTCCTTTCGCTGCACAAAAGTCCTTAAACTCTTGAGAGACACATTCTCCACCATTGTCGCTTCTCAAGGCCTTTATCTTCTTCCCTAACTCTTTCTTGACCAAAGCTTTGAACTCACAAAACTTTGTGAAGGTTTGGTCCTTCTTTTGCATGAAATAAATCCAGCATTTACGAGAAAAATCAATGAAAATCACATAATACCTTTGCTTCGCCGTGGATGCCGTCGAGAATGGTCCACACACATCAGTATGAACTCGCTCTAAGATAGCCTTTGCTTGTCTGTGTCGATCATGAAAGGAAGACTTGGTGTACTTTCCCAAGGTACAACCTTTGCATGTGTCAACTTGCTCAAGTTTACCTTTGGGAAGTCCCGTAGATATCTGCTGCATTATCTTCAAAGCCCCAAGATGCAAATGGTCCAACCACCTGTGCCACAACTCACCAATGTCTTGGCTTTGCACCAATTCTTCTTTCGTACTCAATGCTGCACAATCATCTACCTCTAGTTTATAGAGATTTTTCACCTGAATCCCTATCCTCTTAGTTTGACCCGTGGCTATGTGTCTTAGGAACAACTTTCCTTTACTGAAGACAACATCGTAGCCTTTGTCCTCCAACATCACAACCGATACCAAGTTCTTCTTTAGTCCAGGCACATACTTCACATCTGTCAAGGAGATAGGAGCTCCATGCTCCCTCTGAAAAGTAACTGTGCCCACTCCTGAAACACTATACTTTCTATTGTCACCCATCTCTATGCACATCTTGAGGTCTTTCTCCTCCAAGGTACTGAATAAACTTTTATCACCTGTCATGTGGAATGAGGCTCCACTGTCAATATACCAGACACAACCCATCATCGATGACACCATGCATGCGATGAGGGTAAATTCCATTTCGAATTGAGAGGCTAATGCCTCACCTTCCGACCCTTCTGAGGATCCCTTCTTGGACTTCTTCGATGGGCAATTAGTTGCATAATGTCCCATCTCAATTTGATGTATGATATGAATTCGATTTGCACCTGCAACCCCGAACTTCAAACTTCGAATTCTCTTTTCTGTATACTGTTCACAGCTCTGATAAACTAAGCTTTGATATCATGTAGAAATTCTGCAAATTCTCTACAAATTTCGATCTGAGACCTCTGTAGAAAATCTAACTGTAGATTAACCCGATAATGCAATATACCAAAGAAAAATACTATAACCTACTTCTACTATCAATTTTGTTTGCGAAAGCTTAAAGATTGAGAAAGATCAAGCTGAACACATATAACTAGAAGAAGAATCAATGCACAATACACATGAAACTAATTTGGGGAAAGCCTTAGCTAAAAACCCCACTATCTGTATTATCATACAAGGTGGAAATACATAGAGATTATACAAAGCCTTAGCTCTCACAACTAGCCAGCTCTCAGTACAATCCTCCTAGATGCTCACAGGAAAACTTAGCTTCTCACAAGCCTTCTCCTCAGCCCTCCAAGCTCCTATTTCCTTGTGCTGTTCCTCTGGGATGATCTTCTCCAACCAAGTGGAACACTGCTCTCACACACTACTCTAACACACTGTTAGAACTGCACAATCCTCAAGGAACCTTACCTTGACTGCATTTATGAGTTTACTTTATAGGAAAACACATACAACTGATAGTACACTATCCTTAAAATTTATCTCAACTGGGTCTTTCTCAGAATAGACATGCATGAGTTTCTGATGAGGGAATCTTCAGTTATTTGGAGTACACTAGTTGAGTGCATGCATGCATCAACTGACTGATAACTCACAATTAGTTCCTCAAATAGTTTGGAACTAATTTAACTGGACTTAACTCAGTAAACTGAGCTAACTAATTGTAGTGTTCCAGCTAGGGTACTAGACTGGACTCTATATTTAATATCGACCGAGGTGTGTAAGCTTAGAGGCGTTGTCTAAAATATATAGACATAAAGAATCTTTGGCCAAGTGAGTAGGATGTAGGATACAATGCTTCTTTACGGAAGACCGGAATTTGCAACCTATCATTCACACACCTAGATCACCCTACTGATATGCTTAATTACAATGCTGGTCATGAGATGTAACTATCAAATCAAATCATGAATCTAAGTACTGTATATGACTGTGGAAATGATTCTAACCTCCTTACAGAGGTATCACTCAGAAAACCCTTGCTTGGTACCCACACACAACATGCAAGATATTTACACTATCAAGCTATATAAAGAAAGCATAAATGAACTGTAAAGCAAAACAGAGTTTATGAGATAATGTCTCTATGAGTCACACAGGGATCGAATCCCTTACAAGACTCCCTTCCAGATCCTAGTGCTGACCATTCAACATAATCATAACCCGTTCATAAGCGCACACCATGTCTATGTAATGAAATTCAAAGGCTGTAGGAATCGAAAGCTTATATAAATATTATGCAACCCGTATGCTATGCGAATCAACAGCTGTGTAAATCGAAACTGTGATGCAAACCATGTGATATAAATCGAAAGCTATGTGAATACTGTGATGCAAACCATATGCGATATAGAAATCGAATTGAATGTAAACACTGTGCAGCATATAAGAACTGAAATGTACCAAAACTAATGGACAGTATACCAATCGAAGAACGTAGGGCCCGTCCGCGGCTAAGGGTATACTGGTTATCACCGTTCAGCAATCAAAACCAATGCAAAGGGTATACACACTTCGTGACTGTAAATATGTCCTTGTATTAAAAGTAAAACTCTGTTCTGAGAAAATACGATTCAACAATTCCAAAAACTAAACTCTAAACATAACCCTGACTGTATTTACACATGCGTACGCACAACCATGTCATCGATACAATGAATGTACATAGTGCTGTTGCCACGTTTATTACATAGCCTTTTCAAAATGTTTCCATACCAAGTGTTTCAAAAATAAAAAAGACTAAAATGAAAAATGGAACGATGCTGTTTCTGCTTTTGCCTGTCAGAGTGCCCTGCTTTGACTTAAGTTGACCGCATGCATAGGAGGCTCGATTTGGCTGGGTGAGAGGTGTTTGTCCATGCTTGGACATTCTGCTTTTCGCCCATGCCTTTCGTTCTGGCTCATCTGCTGCGCCACATGTCAAACGGTAAGCTCATTACATGATGTGGGTACTTCCTGTAATCATGTCATCAAAAACCTCTAATTCTGGAACATAAAACCCCTAAATTAATTTCTACGCAATTTAATAACTATAGAACAATTAATAATCAATATTCAAGGATTTTGAGGGATATGTGATGAAAATGTATGGATAAATGATATGTTTTTGGGAAGGAAAAAGGGTCTTAGGATGATACCAACATCTCTCCCCGACTTAAGGACTTAGCATGTCCTCATGCTACCCCAGAAGTACTCCCCTTGAATTCTGTGCCTGCATGGATCTCTGCTGCCTTGAGCAAGGTATCTACATTCTTCTTCACCTGGTGATCCTTCTGTCCCTTGAGTTCCTGCTTTAACTTTTTATATTTCTCTTTAAGAGCCTTCTTCTGATTGTACCACTTAGTGGCCCAGTTGGAAATCTCAGATTGCTCAGTCTCCAACTCACTGATTCTTTCTTTGAGCTTTTCATTTGTCTTCTGTGTTTCTTTGCTTTGCGCCCTGAGCATTTCATTTTCTCTTTTAATAACCTTTTCCAACATGTTAGCTTCCATGAGCTCTTCTTTCAATTTTTCAATTTGTTTTTCTAACTTCTTCTGTCTTTTGGTGGGAGGTGGTGAACATTTTTCTTGTTTGTTATGGCTTTCCACCTCTATGTCAACTTCTGGTGCTGGTGGTGAATGATCACCACTTTCAACATCAATTTGTGCAGGGGCATGAGATTCGAATTGGTCTTCTTGCAGCTGAGTTTTTGGTGTCCTCCTTGTTCTTCGGGAGTAGGTGGTAAAAATTTTGTCCTTCTCAGCCCTCTTGGCATCCTCTTTTTGCATGTTCCTGGTCCTTATGCTGCCCACAGGTTGAGGTGCTCTGCTGGCCTTGGACACTGGAATTTCCTCATCTATGTCCTTCATAAACCCAGAATCTTCTTGCACTTCTTCTTTTTCCTCCTCATCTCTGATTTGGTTGACAGTTAAGAATTCTTTCCATGGCTTCCCTCGCTTCTGCAACTCATGTTCAATGAGGATTTTAATCAGGCCAAAATGGTACAGGCTTTTATCCTCATTCCCTTTTTGTTTCTGGATAATTTTGGCCATCTTTGTTAAACTTTGCAGCAGAAAATATGGCACACTGATTACACATTGTTTCTTTAAATGGAGGAGTAGCTTGATGTGATATAGATAAACAATGCTGTATCTACCTTCACAGGTTATGAAATTTTGGATAATGTAAACCATTTCATCCCAAGGATGAACTAACCAGCTTCTTGGAACTCCCTTCTTCCAGTTTACTGAGGAAACTCTAGACCTGGACATGAACTGTGTCCATGATTTCTCCTTGAATTGTTTAGTTTTAAAGTACTTTTCTCCCTCAGGGCTGAGTCCAATTGCCTGAGCTATAGTATCCTCTGAGATTCTGAAGGAGAAGGTGCCTATTAGGGCCTTTTCTCCATTAAAGGTAAAGGCAAATTGTTTTGTGACTTCTTCATTACTCCCATGGAATTTTTCTAGAAAAGGTAACCACTGTGCTTCTCGAAGAATCTCAATGCAATCGTTATGGTATTGTGAGCTATCAAATGTACTGGGTTCGACCCTATTAGTCATGGTGATGGCAGAGGGTTATACCTCAAACCCTTCTTTGTCTATGCTCTTTAAAATTTAAACACAGAAGTGTCAAGTTGGTTACCTGGCATATATCGCTTCCTTCAGTCTTCAATTTATGGTGCTTGGCTGGTCGATGTGACTGTGGTGGGAGTTAGAGACAGAATGGTGATGCTTCCCTTTTCGGCGCTCACCGGTTTCACTGTGTAAACCGACCCCGAATAGTGATACTCTCCTCGACGCTCCTTGTTCAGATTTTCACTTTGTAACCCCGCTCAAATGATAACAATCTTCTCGGCGTTCCTTGCTTCACTCTTTCACTTTGTAACTCTACTTGAATAATAACAATCCCCTCGCGCTCCTTGCTTCACTCTTTCACTTTGTAAGTTAAGGGAACCGAGGGTGGAAAGGATGTGAAATAGCCTGTACTCGCCTTACAATATAATCATTCGTTTAAAACAGAGTGCTGTACGCTTGTATGCATGTTAGCATAAGAACGCTGAGAGCGTACCCATAGTGCTGAGCTATAATGCTGGGTGGCGAGGTTATGATTCGGGTGTGTGTGATGTAAAACGTATAGGCCGCTTGTTATGATTTGACTGTATGGGGTGAAGAATATATATATAGGCCGCTTCTATCTCACCCTTTGTATTAAAAAACAAACACACAGCTCACCACGTGCCCTTTTCAATTATACTCGGTCATGTAGAGAATGTTGGTATGCCTGTAGGGTATATGACATGGTGAATGTGTTGGTGATGGGCTTTAGGGATAGGTTGATGTAGGGAAATGATGAAGCTTGGTGGGATAAGGGGGATAAGTGGATGTATGAAGATGTCCTTGAAATCAATTACAACAGCTTATAGTCACTAAAGTTACATTAAAAACTAATCTAGGAAATTAAATGCCCAAGAACAGAAATACATTACTCTTTTGTTGATCATTTGACATGCTGAGTTGCTAATCCTTTTGACTGTTCTTTTTGACAGGTCCTCTGAGGGAGGTTGAATACACAGGTCCTTTGAGAAAAGTTTTGAAGATGTAATAGGTCCCTCTGAAAAATTGGAATGTACAGGTCCCTTTTTGAAGACTGAAGATGCAATAGGTCCCTTAAGAAAATTTGAAGATACAGGTCCCTTGAAAAAAACTGAAGATGTTCATGCAGCTCTTTGTATTGTTACAGGTTCACTGAGCTTGCAATTTGCTGGAAGTCTTGGTGGAAGTCTGTTGAAGTAGCCTTTGATGCCATTTTTTTTTTTTTTAACAGGTCCCAACTGAATGTTTTAAACAGGTCCCATTGCTGCTAGTGTTAATAGCATAGATGTCTTGAACAGAACAGGTCCCCCTGCAAAATATTTATAACCAGGTCCCTCTGAAAATCATGACAGAACAGCTTATTTGTTAAAGTCTGGAATGCTGGTAACAAGCTGCTGTTGGAAAGTTACAGTGAAATATAGAATAAGAAATCTGAAGAATTTACAAGGGAGAGATAAAAGTAACAGAACAGATGTCTCCCTCTCCCCGACTGAAAGTTTGACTTGTCCTCAAGTCATGATGCAACTAAAAAAAAATGAAACAAGGAACAACAGAAAGAGAATTCATACCCGCCAATAAATTGGTTTTCAGGTAGGAATTCGGGGTTAGAGTGTGCCAGATACTGGTTTTCACATCTAACCCATCATTATTATTATTTTTTTTAGTTTTGTTTTGTTTTTTTTTTTTTTAATTATTTTTATCATTTTTCTTGATTTTGAAATTGAAAGGGAATAAAACTAAGGCAGTGATACTGCAGCTGAGGGCTGCAGTACCTCAACCTCTTCTTGCTGAGATAGTGTATGCATAAAATCTTGCTTGCTGATGGGCTTGTTGTACAGCTTCAGGCGATGACCATTGACTGTGAAAGAATGACCTTTGCCATCAATAGTTTGGAGTTTTACTGAACCATTGTCATAAGCCTGAACAATTTCATAAGGGCCCATCCAATGGGTGGTGAACTTAGCTTTATGATCCTTGAATTTTGAATCAAAAAGCAGAGCCCAGTCACCTTCCTTGAAATGCTTCTTTTTAATGTGTGAATCATGCCATTGCTTCCTGTGCTTCTGCATGAGGATGGTGGTTTGTTCTGCTTGCTGCCTCATCTCATCCAGCTGGTTCAACTGCTGGATTCTCTCTTTTTGTGCTTGATCCAAATCAATTAGTAAATCTGCAACTAATTTAAAAGTGTGAATTTGGAATTCAATAGGAAGCATGACATCCTTACCGTACACCAATTGGTATGGTGTAAATCCAGTGGTATCTTTCCAAGTAATCCGGTAAGCCCAGAGTGCCTCCTTGAGCTTTTCTTCCCAGTTTTTGCGGTTCATTGCAACAGTTTTGGTAATGATCCCCTCCAAAGTCTTGTTGGTGGATTCCACCTGCCCATTGGCCTGTGGATGGTAGGGGGTACTTTTCCTATGCTTTATTTGGTACTTGTCTGTGATGTCCTTCATGAGCTTTGAGGTGAATTGGGTACCTTGATCAGTGACAATTTCTCTTGGCACCCCATACCTCACAAAGATCTCCTCAAAAAGGAAATTGACTACTGTGTGTTCGGTTGCTCTTACCAGTGCTTTTGCTTCTGCCCACTTTGTGACATAATCAGTACATACTAATATGTACTTCTTACCATTAGAAGCTGGGTTGATAGGTCCTATGAAGTCCAGAGCCCACTTATCAAATGGTTCCAAGTGAACTTGGGGCTGAAGGGGCATCTGATCGGTAGCTGTGGGTCTGCCCATCCTTTGGCAGCTGTCACAACTCTTTACATACTTCTTGGCATCCTTGAAAATGGATGGCCAATAGTATCCAAGAGTAAGAACTTTGAAGGCTGTCCGCTTCGCTGCAAAATGCCCACCACACGGTTCATCATGGCAAGATTTTAAAATGTCAATTACCTCATCATTTCGTACACATCTCCTAATGATCATATCAAAACCAGTGTAAAAGAGATCGCCATTGAGCCATGAATATCTGGCACTTTGTTTGATTAGTCTTTTCCTCTCCTTTGCAGTGAAATGTGGAGGTGTCCTACCTGTAGACAAGTAATTAGCTAAATCAGCAAACCAAGGAGTGACTATGGAAATTTCAAATAAGTGCTCATCCGGAAAAGAATCCTCAACAGGAACAATCTCACCTGGATTTTGCAGTCTAGACAGGAAATCTGCCACCTGGTTTTCTTTGCCTGGTCTATCTAACACTGTGATGTTAAATTCCTGTAACAATAGTAACCATCTGGTAACTCTGCCACTAGTTATTGGTTTATTCATGAGATGTCGAATGGCAGAGTGATCAGTATGTACAAAGACTTCATAACCAGTTATGTAATGGCGAAATTTATTCACAGCATAAATGATGGCAAGTGTTTCCTTCTATGTAACTGTATAGTGTAGCTCGGCAGGTGTGAGATTTTTACTAATGAAATAAATTGCATATGTACAAGATTCTTATTTTTGGCCTAAGCATGCACCTATGGCAGTGTCAGATGCATCGGTAAAAATATAAAATGGTAAGCTCCAATTAGGCCCTCTCAGGACTGGTGCAGTAGATAGTTTCTTCTTGAGTTGTTCAAATGCATGTTGGCAGTTCTCAGTCCATTTGAAAAATACATCTTTGGCTAGAAGTTTAAACAAAGGTAAGGCTATCTTGCTAAAATGTTCAATGAATCTGCGGTAATAGCTAGCATACCCGAGAAAACTTCTTACCTCTCTCTGGTTTTGTGGAATAGGCAAATCGGCAATAATCTGTATCTTGGCTGGGTCAACCTAGATGCCTTGAAAAGAGATATAATGGCCCAACACTATCCCTTCATTTAGCATCATGAAACACTTTTCGTTGCTGAGGGACAGGTTAGCTTCAATACACCTTTTCAAAACTCTCTCTAGATTTTCTAATGCATGTTCAAAAGAATTGCCATATACTGAAAAATCATCCATATACACTTCAACACAATCATGAATAAAATCAGCAAAGATAGCTAACACAGCTTGCTGAAATGTAGTTGGAGCGTTACAAAGTCCAAATGGCAAAACATTGTAGGCATATGTGCCCCAAGGACAGGTGAAGGTGGTTTTGTCCTGGTCTTCAGAGGCAATCCGGATCTGGTTGTAGCCACTGAAACCGTCAAGAAAGGAAAATGATGATTTGCCGGCTAGGGTGTCTAACACTTGGTCGATGAATGGCAGTGGGAAGTAGTCTTTGAGCGTGGCTTTGTTTAGCTGTCTGTAGTCAACACAGATACGCCACTTGCCATTCTTCTTAGGCACAATAACCAATGGGGATACCCACTGACTGTCAGAAATAGGATATATAAAGTTGACTCTCAAAAGTTTTTGCAACTCCTCTTTGACAATGTCTTGGAGCATGGGGTTTATTCTTCTTTGTGGTTGCCTCATCGGTTTAATGGTGCTGTCAGTGTAAATGTGGTGAGTGCATGTGTCGGGTGAATCCCATGCATGTCAGTGTAATCCCAAGCAAAGGCTTTTTGGTACTTCGTCAAGAGTCTAATCAATTTTTCTTGTTGAGATGAGTCAAGGTGGTTGCCTATGTTCAAAGTTTTGCCTGGACTGATCTCTATGACTTGACTCTGTGCATTGGTAATGGATTGAACTGGAAAGATGTCATGAAATGTAGATTGTAAGGAATGGATAGTGCATGTTTCTTGAAAGTTTTGAGCTAGAAGTACATCTGCAGCATTATATTGTTCATTCCTCACATTTTCAGATATCTCAGACTGTGAGAGAAATAATTCTACCAAATCAGTATTGTCTTCATGGAAATCATAGATCTGGTCAATGCTAAAAACAGATTGTACCTCCTCTTTGTCATTAAATTTGTCATCAAGCCATAAGTTATGTGTCACTGCAGGTGATTGTGCCGATGGATAGAGGGTGAGTTGTTTCCTTTCGGTCCCTCTAGAGATAATCATGTTACCTGATCGACATCCAATAAATGCATCAGCAGTCGCTAACCATGGCCTACCTAGAATGATAGGATGTCCTCCTAGATTGGATTTGGGTTGAAGGACTAGGAAATCCACCGGATACTCCCAAGAGTCCAGTGAGACGATGATATCTTCCAAAATCCCCTCAGGAATGACTTTGGACCTATCAGCTAGTTCAAGAACAATTGTGGTATGTTGCAAATTCATGAGTTGGAGTGTTCTCATAGTTTCAAGGGTCATGACATTGATTGCAACTCCAAGATCTATCAAAGTATTTGGGATCCGTATGTTGTTAATGATGGTGGTCACTTTTGGAATGCCTGGATCAACATACTTCTCCATGGAGATGGTATTGGTCATAAGGCCTGCTAAATTTCCTAAAACATGAATGGTCTGAGGATCAATCCTTTTTCTAGCAGGTTTCTTGAGACACATGTCTTTGATGGCTTTGGTGTAAATAGGAATGTCCTTTATAGCTTGCAGCAAAGGGATTTTTATGTAGACATTTTTAAGTTCATCCAAGACATCAAATTGTGGTGGAGGCAATGGTGGTTTTACTTGAACCAAACGGTTCGGAAAAGGTGGTTGCAGTGATTGCATCTGTTTGTCCTTGGTTTCACTGCTTGGTTTTGTTTGAGTGGTCATTTCATTTTCTTTTTCTAATTTTTCTTCTTGCTGATCTGTTATTAGAGAATCCTTCTGGAGCACCCTACCAGACCTCAGATTAATGTTTTGCAAAGGCAGTGTGGAGTAGGAGGTTCCTTCCTCTACATTATAAACTGGCCTCTCTGCTCTATTGTTCGGATTTGGGACAGTTTGAGCAGGTATTTGTGTGGGTCTGGGAGGTTGTGGGTTAGTTGGAAATTGAAGTTGTGGTACATTTATTTGTGGAGGAGCAGGTAAGGTCTGTTGAAAAGGTTGGGGTTGATAAACAACTGGCTGAGGGTGCTGCTGATATGACTATGATTGTGATGGATATGGCTATTGGTACTGCTGATATGGCTGTGAGTAAGGTGGGTATGATTGAGGATACTGATGGTAGGATTGGGAATACTGTTGAGACGGTCTCCATTGATTTTGTGATTGGTTTCCATGCTGCCATGGCATAGGTATATTCCATGAGTTTTGTGCATACATCTGGTCATTCATAGGAAATTGCATATTTTGATTAGGAAACATACCTTGGGGTGCTTGCCTTGGTTGCCATGGTCGCTTTGCACCCATGTAGTACACGTTCTCCATCTCTGTGCTGGCTGCCATGTTACAGTTCTGCACAATTTTAACTTTAGGACAGTTAAACATATCATGATGCTCAGTACAGAAAGCACATACTTGGATATTGTCTAGAGGACAGTCTTTTAATGCATGCTTCTTGCGACACTTCGGGCAGAAAATAGCCATGATACTGTCTTCTTCCTCCTGTTTCTTTTTGGCTTTTAAGGTATCAATTTGGTTTCCTAGAGTACTCAACAAATCTGTTTTGAACTCTTCTAAAATATTACCAATTTCAGCCCGGGTGACACTAGCAGAGGCAGTTTTTATGACCCTAGATGACAAGGTTCTCTTTCCCATTGTGGCTTTACTTCTTGAATATTTTTCACACAGTTCAGCTATTTCTTCAAAGGGTAAGGCAGAGATATCACCTTTGCCCATTAGGTTGAGATCATCCATGTATTCTTCCCTAATACCTTTCAAAAAGATTGTGCGGACTAGATCAGGAGGCATTGTTCGGTGTTTAGATTTTTGCAAGTTATAGACAAACCGTTCTAGATATTCTTCTAAGGTTTCATCCTCTTACTGACTCATTCTAAAGATGTCATCTTTAGAGTCTTTGTATCTGCAATAAGGCTGATATTTCCTCAGAAATATTCTCCTCATGCCATCCCAATCCACTATGGCATGCTCACCTAGCCCCATAAACCATTTCAAGGCTGCTGCCTTTAATGTGGCTGGAAACAATCTCAGTCTGTGAGCATCATCAGTATAGCCATAAGTTCGACACACAATATCGAACTCGAATAAGAATGAGTCCGGATCCTCTGAAGCCATACCATAGAAATTGGGTAGCACGGATGGGGGTATATTTTTCATTTTGATCTCCTCATCCTCCTGTGGTTCTTGTATAGGGAATTTAAAAGTTGATTCCTCCTCCTCTTGATGGGGAACTGATCCAGATCCCTCCTCAGCCATTCTACTTGGTTTCTTAGTGTCTCTTGGTGGAAAAGAGAGAAAGGAAAATTGTTTGGTAATGGTGCTACTTTTCCCTTGTGTAGAAGATTTAGGAAAGGGTGGATGCTGTGATTTATGTGCAAACAGAGTTTCCCTCTCAGCAAGAGTAATGTGCTGTCCTGAATAAAATTTCTCAGCTATTGTTTGAATATCTTCCTCAGTTGTATTCCCCGGAGAGTCTGCTCCTGATGATGATGGGTTAGTGTTGAGATGGTGGGGGGTTCTCACAAATCTCCCTTGAGTGTCTCTAAGTCTAGGCATAAATGAACATGATTTCTAACTGTGTTTTTGGTTGTTTTTGTGTATTGAAATTTTTTCTCTTTTTGTTTGAATCCTTTACGTACGCCTCCCCGGCAACGGCGCCAAAATGTAGTGTTCCAGCTAGGGTACTAGACTGGACTCTATATTTAATATCGACCGAGGTGCGTAAGCTTAGAGGCGTGGTCTAAAATATATAGACATAAAGAATCTCTGGCCAAGTGAGTAGGATGTAGGATACAATGCTTCTTTACGGAAGACCGGAATTTGCAACCTATCATTCACACACCTAGATTACCCTACTGATATGCTTAATTACAATGCTGGTCATGAGATGTAACTATCAAATCAAATCATGAATCTAAGTACTGTATATGACTGTGGCAATGATTCTAACCTCCTTACAGAGGTATCACTCAGAAAACCCTTGCTTGGTACCCACACACAGCATGCAAGATATTTACACTATCAAACTATATAAAGAAAGCATAAATGAACTGTAAAGCAAAACAGAGTTTATGAGATAATGTCTCTATGAGTCACACAGGGATCGAATCCCTTACAAGACTTCCTTCTAGATCCTAGTGCTGACCATTCAACATAATCATAACCCGTTCATAAGTGCACACCATTTCTATGTAATGAAATTCAAAGGCTGTAGGAATCGAAAGCTTATATAAATATTATGCAACCCGTATGCTATGCGAATCAACAGCTGTGTAAATCGAAACTGTGATGCAAACCATGTGATATAAATCGAAAGCTATGTGAATACTGTGATGCAAACCATATGCGATATAGAAATCGAATTGAATGTAAACACTGTGCAGCATATAAGAACTGAAATGTACCAAAACGAATGGACAGTATACCAATCGAAGAACGCAGGGCCCGTCCGCGCCTAAGGGTATACTGGTTATCACCGTTCAGCAATCAAAACCAATGCAAAGGGTATACACACTTCGTGACTGTAAATATGTCCTTGTATTAAAAGTAAAACTCTGTTCTGAGAAAATACGATTCAACAATTCCAAAAACTAAACTCTAAACATAACCCTGACTGTATTTACACATGCGTACGCACAGCCATGTCATCGATACAATGAATGTACATAGTGCTGTTGCCGCGTTTATTACATAGCCTTTTCAAAATGTTTCCATACCAAGTGTTTCAAAAATAAAAAAGACTAAAATGAAAAATGGAACGATGCTGTTTCTGCTTTTGCCTGTCAGAGTGCCCTGCTTTGACTTAAGTTGACCGCATGCATAGGAGGCTCGATTTGGCTGGGTGAGAGGTGTTTGTCCATGCTTGGAAATTCTGCTTTTCGCCCATGCCTTTCGTTCTAGCTCATCTGCTGCGCCACATGTCAAACGGTAAGCTCATTACAGGATGTGGGTACTTCCTGTAATCATGTCATCAAAAACCTCTAATTCTGGAACATAAAACCCCTAAATTAATTTCTATGCAATTTAATAACTATAGAACAATTAATAATCAATATTCAAGGATTTTGAGGGATATGTGATGAAAATGTATGGGTAAATGATATGTTTTTGGGAAGGAAAAAGGGTCTTAGGATGATACCAACACTAATTACAACTCAAATATAACTCAATCTTATCTCCTTAATTAAGGGATAATCTCCTTAATTTAATGGATAACTGTTGCATGACGTTAGAAAGACTTCTAACTTGAATTTCTCCAACTAATTAATCCATAATGAGTTAATTAATTATTACCAAGTAGTTGGTGAGACTAAATTCAATTTTAATTCACAAGTTTAATTCAAGGACAAATTAAAATTGGAATATTCTTGTTGCCACATTTCAACAAGACTGAACCCGAGTCATTTTTTATGGTGGTGTTCCCCTTGGGGCACTTGAATGAGTTGGCGTTGTTGTTTGCTATGGTTCCCTATCTTGCTACACCATCATCTTTTGTTTAACAGCTTCAATAAAAATTTCTTTTGCATGGCCCAATGATTGCAATATGCTCGACCTGACTAATGATCTAAAAAATTCTTGTGTCTTCCTTGACTTCTTTTTCGATTTTATTTTATCTATTGTTTCTTCCAACACTTGCTTTGCTATTGCATCCAGGAATTGTTGTAGTTTTAAATCATCGAGGATAATTTCCGTTATGACTTCCTGCCAATTAATCCTAACTCCCTGTTGTTTAACTTCAAATGTTTTGTCAACTTCTTTGCTTGTCAGTTTATTTGAAGACTCTAGGGGGCTCGACAAGTCAACCTTGAAAGGTACTGTGTAATTTTCATCTTCCATTTCTTCCTCTTGTTCCCGATCTATTAGTGGTAGGAAGACTTCAGTTTCAGGGTCCCCAAGTAGCTGTTGGAATGGGGAAGATTTGTTTCATCTATCGAGTTAACCCATAAAAAATCTATTGAGTCGAAGGCTAATGGAAGTTCATTGGGTTGAATGTCATCATAATTGAAATACCAGACCTTCATTGTGTCAAGGCCCAATATTATATGTAAAGTGCTAGACAACATGCATCGAATTTTTTGGGATACCCTCTATCTATTTGACACAAGTTTTAAGTTGATCAACTAGTTTCTAAATACTTCCCATGGGGAGACCAACTTAAGGGTTCTCGGCCATCCATGTGCAAAAATATTATATTTTTCCATTGGTGGGACACTCTTCCCTGTAAATATTATTTCACCAGCTCACGAGACCTACATCATAGTTAACTATATCAGTAGTGATGGAAAACGAATAACCTTACCAGAATTTTGGCATTCCAGGAAGTTGGATTTCACCATGTTGGTGACATGGTCTACCTAGTTGTATTGTTTTTCTGACCTTGTGATTTGGCCAGTGGATTATAACATATTTAGTTTTACTTATGATGCTTAGTTGGTTGGATTAAGGTACATTGAGATGTTGATATAAGCCCATTTCACCTAGGGGTCCTAGACTTGACTAATAATAAACTCTTTGGAGTATTTGGTTGTTTTTCCACTTGTGATCTTTAATATAGGCAGTTGAGTCGACTATATTTGGTATTTTATCCCCATTGTGCAGTAGACTAGTGATGTTGTAAATGGTGGTGGCTATAATATTTAGTGGTTTCTCCAACCACAGGGTGCCATCATGATACCGATTAATAATTTACTTTACAACTTCCTCTTTCAATTCTTGGAAGTCTACGATTAGAGGTGCACCCAAGTAATCTTGAATGTTGGCTTGGTGAAGCATCTGAACATTTGTGGTCCATTTCCTATTGAATAAGCCCCAATTCTTGAAGGTGAAAAAGTGTTTCTGTTGAGGCCTCAGAAATATTTGGCAACAACAAGGGGGATAACCACCCGGTTTGGACCTTAGAGCAGCTCCTTTTTCGTTTGGGATAGTGGCTCCGACTGGATATGATGGGACTAGAGTCCCAATGTTTTGGGTTTATATGATTTGTGGGATTTTTTCTGATGATTTGCAAAAGAATAACTAGAAATTAACACAACTTTATTATAAGATGCAAAACTTTGAATTAAATCTATTTTAATCTAACCCAGGGTATTGCTGGTTTTATGTGATATAAAAAGATGTATATGTAATCTATGATGATATAGACCAATCACAGACTATATAGAGTTAATATATTGTAAGATAATTCTTTTAAGAAAATAGTTAATCAAAAGAATTGTGTAATAACATATCGCATATTCTAATGATCACATATAAAACAAACCATTATCTATTCTGATATCGTACAATAGTGCAACTGATACTTTAAACAAAATGACAGATTTCATACATAATTCATGAAAGATAAACTTATCACTAATACTAGAACAAAGATTTAGCAAACATGATAATAGTACCAGATGCGTACCATTCTGCTCATTTGACTAGTGAGAATAGGCCATAATCAATATTCTACTAATAAGCATCCCAAAGAATACAATAGTGCATCAACAGTGACCAACAAAAAGACATTTGATTGAAAAGACCATGTTCCATGATTTCATCAAGGCATCTACAAACTTATGATAGCGCATTCTTTGTAAATGTTCTTAATAAAATTCTGGACCCTTCTCTAAATGCATGAGAAAGGTTTAAATACTATTCTTAGTTAACTAAAAAAAACTTATACAAAATATCTATGAGGTGGTTTCAAACAACCTTCCTCGTTCCTAGTACCCAACTTTCCAAAAATAAAATTTCTCAAAAATGACTCAGGTCTTCATTGATTAATCACTGCTGCTAGCTTTGCCTCTCAGCTCACAAATGTCGGACATTGGCCTGACTTGTGGTGGCATCCCAAATTTTGTTCTCAACTGCCCTGAAAATATAACATCATGTAAAGGTGGCAACATTCTCTGTACTGAATCCAAGGAGCAATTCAAGGTCATGATCTGACTGTGTGGTTTGACCAGAAGTTTCCATACTGCCTCCCAGTCGATTTTTGATAGACCCTCAATTGTTTCCTTCTGTAGCTGACTCTTATTCTTCCAATTCTCATCTAATGCTTTAAGATCAGGAAGTGTTTTTGGATCACTCTCCTTTATGAGGTTGGATGTGTGCAACATGTGATTTATTGTTTTGACAATGCTTTTTGAAATACCCGATGCTCTGGCTATTGCTAGTTCGGCTTGTTTCACCTGTGAGTCCCAATCAATGAATAGAATATCCTTATGTCTTTCATTGATCTTCGGGAGACTTGACCTTTTCCCTTCCTCTAAATCCTGCCATTCAATATAATCAGAGATCTTAGAATTGAGTTCATTGAACTCAATTCTTTGATCAATAATGATGTTTGTTAATTGTTCACTAGTATTCAAAGGTGGAATGATATTTGATATATGTTGGAGGAAGAGATGCTTTTGCTTTGTCAGTAAAGTATTCAATGTTAAAGCCTCATTAATGAATTCCTCTGTAGTAGGAATATCCTTATACTTTGCTAGGTCACTCTTTAGCTACTGGATTTGTTTGTTTTTAGCAGATAAGTCATTTTCATGACTTATTTTTAGTACTTCCATATCCTGTTGTAGCTTATGCAACAAATCCTCTTCTTTATGGTTCACATTGGCTCTTTCTTCATCGAATTGTCGCAGTAATAATGTGATTTGGTCATCCTTTTATTTAATCAAAACAGAGACTTCGGTTGCTTTGTCGATTGTTGCTGTAGCATAGGCTCCAACAAATTGAGATAGCCGAGTCAAATGTTCAGTCGAATTTATTTGTGTGTCCTTCCATAGGACATCCATAAATTCGTGTTTTGAAGGAGTTTCGGTTCTCCTCCTCTTTCTATGTATTTTTACAACAAATTTATGAAGAGGGCTATAAAATATGTCTAGAGGAGGGATATCTGTTACATTCAAGACAATTTTAGTAGTTGGATTTGCAGGGATTACCTCTGTATCTTGGAAACTCGTTTTTGGACCTTCAGTGGTCACTACTGCTATTTGCCTTGGCGGGGTCTGAAATCCTGTGGTTTCTTGTGTTGATGATACCTTAGGGGTATCCTATAGTTTGTCATTGAATGCATCCCACAACTTTTCTAATTCATCTGTTTCTTCTTCCTGCTCTCGTGACGTGCCTAGCTTATTCTGCTTCTGAGACTTGGTTTCAATTCTATGATCAGTAATCCAAAATTCTTGTGGGAGGTATTCTAACCTCTGTCCTCTAAACTCCTGGAATCTTCTTAATTTCTCTGGGTCGAACTTTGTCTTGGCTGCATTTAGAATCTGCTCAAAGTCCTCGGTTGATTCCAGTAAATCTTCAAACTCATCTACTGTATGAGTTACAAGTCTGATCTTAACTGAAAGGGTGAATTTGTTTGCTATTTGCTGTGGATCAAAAGGCCTTGCTGGTAGAATGGGGAGCTTTAATAACTGCATATTCTGATACTCTTTATACGCATGACCATAATTAAGAAGGGTAAATGACCCACACTGAAGGGGAAAATTTGGCCATAGGGATTTCTTCATTTCCCTCAATGTTTTTGTGAGGCCATTTCCTACTGTTTGGTATGCTACCTCTCTTGCCAATAGTTTATCCGATACATACATAGGGAGGACATGTGGGAAAGATTGGCTACCAAATATCTTGATATAAGAGAAGGACTCTTCAAGAAAATACCTTTCAATTGCTTGGAGGTCTGTGATAGCTTCTTTTGTGAATCTTGGACATCTTCTGTTGAAAACTAACTGATGTAAGGGAAGAACAAATCCCTGGCATAATTGGTGAAAATGTGGAATATAATCTTGTTCCCACATTTGCTTATAACTTAGGAAGATAGGAGTAGGATCATTGGTAGTCCATTTCCAACCCATGGTTGGAAAATGAGTGCAGAAACAAATGGCATCGAAGACATATGCAGACATGAAGAATTGGGGAACTGCTCTAGAGGAGGCAACCCTGGTTTGGCGATATTCAGTAATCACTTTGGCCAAATTCTCAGACAGAATGGTTTCCCAATTCATAATGTGAGAATTAACACAAGCCTCAATTAAAGGAACCCAATTGATCGAGAACTTAGAATTATCAGGGAGACCATACAATCTACATAGCATAGAGGCTGCAAAATTATAAGGATTGGCCAAAGAAGCAATGGGGTACATACCCGCTTTATCTTGTTTGAATTTATTGTCTCTTCTCCTCCATTCTTGTATCATTTGAAACATGTCTTCGTTTTCCTTTACAAACTTTGCAACAAATTGTTTATCGTAGATGTCTTGGGCATCAGGTAGCTTGTACATTTGTTGTAAATCTTCGGCTCTGAAAGAACCCAAGACTGTATTTTTAGCTATCTTGATAAGTCTGTCTTTGACTTCTGTATTCTCTACTACCCATCTTATCATATCTATGTATGGAAAGAGCCTAGCCCTTGTTGCTATTCGGTGAAGGAAAGAGCACGCAACATCTCTGAACTGCACTCCTGACGATTCTGTGTTGTCAGCGGTTGGTCGAATGTCTATTACTTCAGGGTTTTCTTTCTCCAACGTAGTATAGATAGTCTGCCATGTGGTGGCACCTCCATCTGCATCACATACTGTATCTGTAAAGATGGATAACCTCTTTGTGCTTTCAGTTTCTACAATAGATTGCCTGGTATGCTTCTGAATCACCTTTCGAATGGACATCGCTTGAGCGGAGTTCCTATTAAAACCAACAACAATTAATTGTTGTGTAAAATAACAGATTTGATGAAATGACTGCACTTTGAAAGGAAAGATCCGGCGGCGAGTTCAACATTAATCAACCATAACGAACACCATGATTACATGCATAGGGATGATAACTGTATTAAATCATTCTGACCTAACTCGTGTCTAGCTTAAAAACACTATTAAACATCTGTCAAATCTGTCATGTTGGATATTTCAGTTATAGTGTGAATGAAACTTTGTTTGATGGATCTTGCAATCTGTGATATGCGATATCGCAAAATCGTAAGATCGCAATATCGAGATATCACAATATCAGGGTTTTGATAGGTAACAATTAAGCTCTTGACATAATATCCTCCGATGTGTGATATGCGATCGGGATATCACATACAAAGTTCAATCGCAAGTCGCATATCGGTATTTTTTGAATGTGCTTAACTTTGCTACTAAGGAATCATGCGATTTTCAATTTGCGATGAGGACTTTAATATGTTTTAAGTTAGGTTAAAAGGGGATTTTTGAAAAGTGACAATTTTCTAAAAGTTGGCATTTTATTCACAAAGAGGGGAAAAATTCAATTTAAAAGGGTCCATATTTGTATTATACATAATAAAAATGGGGGGGTTGTTGCATAGCACAATAGTTTCTCCTACGATGGCTCATCCACTTAGCCTTATTGATGTTATGAAGCTAAAGCTCCAACTTTGTCTTGATGTTCTTATCAAATCTAGCTTTAGTTCTTGGTTCTGTGGGGGTGTTGTTGACATGGAAATGGACTCACTTCCTCGTCATCTTGAAGAATTTTTTAAATTCATGTCCTTGTAGGCACTTAAGAAGCTCTAAATATGAAATTGTTAGGCTTGGGATGTCTGGGAGTACAATGAGCTCAAATACGACACGACGAAAATTTGGAAGCAATAGGGGGGAGTCTAGTCACTTGCTCGATTTTATAGTTGTGGGATTAAGTGTGCCATTAATTTTGTCTGTGACTTGCCGTAAACTGTGTCTCATCACATTAATACCAAATTTTTCCATTACTCTAGGTTCGTGTGATGCACGTGGCCATGCTATGTTTCAAGGTTTGGCAGTTGATTCACTTTTTGAAAATACCGAGTCATCGAGATTTTTTAAATGCAATGTGGTCTCTCTGTAGGTTACGATGTCCTATTCAGGTGTAGTCATTTGGTTGGTTTGAATTCTGACTTTTGTTCTTTCTTCTCTCCTCTTGGTTGGGTCAACCTATTTTTTGAATTATTCTCTCAATATGAGTCATCGATCTTTCCTCCTATTGTGATGTTGTGGATGCCAGTGTCGACTTGGATTTTGATTTGTTTTATTATTGGAAATTTCTATCAATCATTCTCCCCACTCCATTTCTTTGCGTTGCTTGCTGATATGACTGGTATTTTTTCCTCTTTGATGATACTTATTTGCTAACATGGTTGTTATTTTACCGAATTTCTAAATGCTGATGATAATCCTACTTATTAAATTATTCTTAATCATTGAAATTAACTTAAAAGGAAATAATATACATTTATTCTGCTAGCTAGACTGCCACAATGTGGTTTTCAGACTAGCTCATGTTCCTGGAACTTTAGAGAGGTTTTCACTAGTCTCACATCGACATTGTCAAGTGATACTCTGTTTTAGTCAGACACCATTTGCAAGTGATTCAAATAAGTTCCCTTGAAGTGTTCTTAGCTATACATCTCCTATAGAACATATGTCTTCTATCTCAAAGGGGCCAAGCCATGCAATTTCCAATTTCCTCAGTTTCCCCTTTACTCAACTATCATATAATAATGCTAAGTCTCCCACTTTTATATTTTCATTTGTAAATTTCTATATGCAATGCTTTTTGTTGATTTTTACTTGTTTGTTGTTGGTGTAGTGCACATAATCTATCTTCCTCTAGTCATTGTAACTGGTGAACTCATTCCTTTTCGAATTTCTTGTTATCGTACTTCAACATATTCAATATACTTGTAGCATTTGTTGTATAATGTAATGGTACTATTGCTACTTTCCCATAGACTAATTTAAATGGTGTATATCCAGCTGATTGTTTGTAGGCCATTTGATATGATCATAGGACTGATCGAATTTTATTGCCGCACACTACTTCCTAATGCACTAAAATCCAAAGGTTATCTATCAGTTTTTTGATGAAAAAAATGTTGGATATCTGATGAAGATTCAATTGTCATGGGATAAATGACAAACATTTATCGTTGGATATTTGACTAAAGTATCGTCGAATATTTGACAATAATTGTGTTCATCAATATCTGATGAAAGTCGGGGATTTATTTTTTTTAATATAAAAATACAAGTAAAACCTAATGGTACGACCAAATTGTCAGAGTATGACATCATATTTTCTACCCATATGTACTAGTGCCAATTCTCCCTGTCGATATTGCATATTTTTGTAGTCCTTTATGCAAGGTCTTGTTAAATGATTTGATTATGTGATTAGCCTGTGGGTGGTATGTTGTTGTTTTTTTATGCTCAATCATATATTTCTATAACATTGTTCTGATTGTAGCATTGCTGAAATGTGTACCTATGTAACTAATTAGAGTCAATAGGCAACCAAATCTTGTTACTCTATTTTTGTAAATGAATTTTCCAGCTATTTACTTTGTACAAGATTTGAATGGCTCTGCTTCCACAAAATTTGTGAAACACTCCACTACTGTAATGACATATTTTGCACCAGTTCTCTTATCTCTTTTTGGAAATGGACAGATAAAGTTGATCACCTAAATCTCGAATGGTAATGTCAGGTTTATAGAGGAGTGGAATTTAATTTCTCAGCAACTATTAGCTTGGACTTTAACAAATATCACATTTATGGACTTGAGTTTGACAATCTTGGAACAAGGTCGACCACCATAATCTGGATTGTAGATTTTTCCTTGTTGTTGTACCTCCTTGAAAGTGTCCACCCATGCCTCCTTTATGAGATTCATCTATAATAGATTTCCTTTCATGCTTTAAATCACACCTTCCAAGTATCTTGTTAGTTCCCATTTTGTATAATTGACCATTTATTAATGAAAATGGTGTTGCCTTGAATGTTATAGTTTTCTTTTTCTTTTTGGATAATACACTAGGTGCTTTTATTATATGCAAGAACCGAGTGATTTCTCTAAATTCTGGAAGAATTTCTTTGACTTTGAATAGGTGTGCATTAGGTAATTCATCATCAAATTCTATCTATTCCTATCCAGTCTCTACTCTAGATAGATGATTAGGTCCGATGTTCTTCTAACCCAGTCAAAATATTAATTTAAATTTGAATTCCTGGAATAACAATAACCATCGACAAATTCGACCTTGTTGAACTAGTTTATTGACAAGGTACCTCAAGCTTGATGGTCTATAAAAGTTATGAAAATATTTGCTAGAACGTAATGACAAAATTTCTAGAGAGCGAAGATTATGGAAAGTGTCTCTCTTTCTATTGTTGAAAATTTTCGTTTGGCTTTGTTTAGTATCCGATTAGCATAAGAATTTGGATGGTCTACAAAATCACTATTGGGCTATGCTAGTATGACCTCGATTACCACGTTAGATGAGTTAACATGTAAATGGAACTTCTTCAACCAATCAAGGAATTTTGGTATAGGATCTTTGATCAAATTTCTTTTAAGTAGTTGGAAAGACTCGTCACTTTCTTTAGTGTAAATGTATGAAACATCCTTTTTTATTAATTCATCAATTGGGAAAGTGATATTTGAGTAATGTTGAATAAAATTCTTGTAATATCATGTATGCCCCAGAAAAATGTTGATCTTCTTTTGGTTAATAAGGGGTTTTAAATCAAGGATCACTTTAATTTTTTCCATATCCACTTTGATCCCATCCTTGGATACTACATGCCCCAACAATATTCCTATTAGAGTAGCACATATACATTTCATAATATTGAGATATAATTGAATTTGTCTACATATTTATAACATGAGTCTTAACCATTAGATATGATATTTTATCAATGTATATACAGTCCAATCATCAAATTAGGTTGCCATTGTATTGTAAATATATTCTTGAAATTCCTTAAGTACTACTTTAGAGAAAATTGCAGGTGCATTTTTCAAACCAAAAGGCATTATTCTATATGCAAACGAGGCAAACTATTTAACAAATGTAGTTTTTCCTGGTCTTATTTTGCAATGGTTACCTAGTTGTACCTTGATAAATGTCTATGAATGAATAACATTCACACCCTTCCACCTCATTTATAGTCTCAACTATGAATGTGGTTGGGAATGGTTCAATTACTATCTACTTATTTAGACCATGAAAATCCACACAAATTCTCAATATGCTTGGATCATGTTTCTTAGGTTGCATGACCATGGTGCTTTCCCATTCCATTTTTTAAAAGGATAAATGATGTCGACAACCAACATCCCTTCTATTTATTTTTGCATGATCATATTATATTTGTGAGCTAGTATGTATGGTCTCTTCTTTATTGGATTGGCTCCTAGAAAGAGGTTGATTTCTATCCCTCATTTATTTTACAAGTCCCTTCAAATATTTATAGTTATGGGAAAATACGCCTTGATATTATTTAAGAAAGTAAAAAAAAATTGTCGTTTATCTATCCGTCGAATAATCGTTGAGTCAGGCTATTTTCAGTTGGTTATCGTTTGAAATATCGACTTCTTTAATATTGATTTTTTTACCCATCCAGTTGAGAGCCTTCAACTCATCAAGTCCCTGGCCCCCAACTTTTATTTCTTTATAAATCGGTTGAAAGTCCAATTTATCCAGTTTCTCACTTTCCTCGTTGAATTTAAATATTGTTTTAAATTTTTTAAGATTCTCTAGATGGCACTTTTTCCAACAGAAGCTTTGGCCTAGAATATGGATATTCTATATTTCCAAATGACTACGTGAATTCTTATTTGATGAGCACAATGCATAATTACATGTAGAAGTTGAAAACGAGTCAATTGTTGTTCCTTTTTTTCTTCGATAGGGATCTATTTTTAAAAATTCCTTAATTTGATGAACTATCTCAATTAGTTCTTTCTTCTCTGGTCAGAATTCAATTTTTTTAATAAATTTATCCTTTAACTCACTCCATTGGAGTGATTGATCTCAAGCTTATTCAATATTATACCATTTGTTTGGAAAATCATCGAGAGTATTGGGAAACATATGTGACCATACTCTCTCATCCCTATACTAGATTCATTTCCATTCTATCTCACAGTTTTGGATGTGTTGAATAGGGTCTTGTCCTAGCTTGAAACTTGGGATACTCACTTGCACCAACAACTTACGTCCTCCAAACCTTTCGACAAAATAGGTTTTGAAGTCTAGAAGAAAGGGTATCCCACCATTAAGATGCTTGTTCAGTGAAGGTTTGGACTAAGATTTGCATTCTTCTATGTTTTCCTATTGTTTTAGTCTCTTTCTCAATATTATTTATAGGGGAAGCTCATTATTTGAATCTTAGTGGAGCACTAGAATCCTTTCTTAAATTGAATGGTAGTAGTGTAGGAGTTTCCTTTAGTTTTCTTTATTGAATAATAAGCATTGCTATTATAGTGAAGTAAGGTCAAGATATTCTTAGTCGATACAAATTTGATCGACTAGTACTCCTTTGCCTTTGATTCATAGTTTTTAATTTTCCATGATCGAATAGTACTCCTTCGCCTTTGATTCATAGTTTTTAATTTGCAATTCATATAGCTGGGGTATCTAAATTTTTTCATATGGAGAGAGGTGATCCTGATAGAATTTCTCCAAATGCATTGGGATCCACATTGTATTTCACATTTTTATATTTGATCATTATAACATTGATGACTGATAGATCCTTTTTACTAGATAGGATGATTTGGTCCACCGAGGTGGTGACATGTCACAAAAAGACAAATCTTCTAATGCCCATAATTTTGGATTCATAGCTCATATTTGGATGAAATTTATATCGTTGGAAATCTCATGATGATTAGAAGATGATGGTGGTCTCATATATTAGTTTTAAGGTCGTTAAAGAGGAAAATTGACAACCACATCTCCATAACTTAACCTTTTTGGATACCAAATATCCCTAATCAAACATTAAAGGATACTATATTTTATAGAGTGGTATCATAGGTAAGGTTTAACACATAGATTGAATGGGCTCAAGAGAGAAAGAATGAGTTTGGTATTATTAATATTAAAGGTTTCTTGTAGTAAAATTGCTAGGTTACTCTTCACTTGATTTATCTAAACCATATTTGAGTGTGATGTGCAACTACAACATAAAACCAATTTCAGACCAGCATAGGTCAATACAAGCGTAACTGAGGAAACTAGATATGTTTAAATTTTATTAATTTCTTAAACTAATAGCTTTGTTTTGTTTTAGCACATAAGAAGACTTTCGAGTAGAAAAAAGAAAGGGGGTGATAAAAAAATAGTGCAATACAACTTAAATAGTATTTTACGTAATAGATAAGGGGAGTTAGATGAGATAAAGGCATTGGAGACCCATCTTGATTAGATGAAAACTCTTAAAAGTTTGATGGCTAAACACAAGAGCTATAAGGAAGGCAATGAAGGACTATTAAATCCTAGGAAAATTATGAGAAGTAAATGCAGTAGAGTTGCAAAGCACATCATATTTGCAAAGGCAGAGACAAAATGAATTAGATGCTAGTAATATGGACAAGTATAAGTCCAAATAAGTTCCTATCCCATCTGAAATTCATAAATATGGGTCAGTAATCAACAATACAGAAGGAGGTGGGTCAAGGAAGAGGCCTAAGAATTCCAACAAGGATGCAACTAGTGAAGGCACCTCAACAAACACATTTGAAGATCATCTATTGCATGCTTAACTTTGAAGATCCATTTCGAACCCACAACTGATTTATCTGCCAGTCTTGGGACCACTTCCAAAACATTGTTCTTCATAATGGATTCATATTCTTCCACCGTTGTGTTAGTGTTAGTCTTTCCAGCCTTCCTACAGTGATCAAATGTGCTCTTACAAAGTGATTTTGAAGTGTCAAGGTCAAATTTTGTCATTTCAGTGAGTCTTCAAGCAAAATTTGGTCACTAGGCATTAGGTCTAGGGTTTGCCCAAATGTCAGTCCATGTCATCATTCAACTGAGCCTATCATCATTCATAGGGTTGTCATTATCATGTCAGTGTCTAATGAGTCATTTCACACCTTGTTCATGCTTCAGTTGCACCCAGGCAAGTTCACTTCCCTCTCCTAGGGTTTTGAAGGCAATTTCTCTTGGGCGGCTAAATAACCAGCAAAACTTGTTTCCTGATGTTCATACACCTTCCCCTATCCTTAAAGTACCTTATCAAATGCTTCCCATCACTCAGATCCCCCAAATTCTTCATTTTTGCACAAACCCTAGTTTCTAGCTACAACCTGGCAATTTTCTAGGTTGGGCCTGTGTTTTTCCCTTTTGGACCCCTTCCCCTCACTCAATCTCTGAGATTCCACTTTCCCCTGCTTCCTAACATCCCTCCCCACTCCCAAAAATTTCCCCAAGAATTTAGAAGCCCCCTATCCCCTTCATTTCGCTCCATTTCGACAAAATTCCTTGTTTCACACATCGGGACAAGTTGCACTCAAATGATGTTTCAGAGCAATAAAAGATGAATTTTGCAAAACTGAGAGAGGTTTTTGTCCATAACATGCCAAAAAAGAAAAACATCCTTCACTTTTTACACAGGTGTCATGGTTTGAGAGAAATGTCAAAAATACCGGCGAGAACGAAGGTGCTCCAAGGACGGTTGGCCAAAGCACAAAAACGAAGGAAAACGCCCGATCCACTCCAAACTTTGGCCAAAGCCTCTTTGAATGAGCATGGTACTTTATTGGGGACTCCCAGCCCAAATTTCAAGAAATTTGGAGAAAATTTTGTCATTTGTGAATTTTTTGTGCAATTTACAGGTTTTGGCCATTGGAGTGGTCTCACCCCGCGCGCGACCACTCGTGGGGACAGCTCAGAACGGGGAAAACTCTACATTTTTGGAAAGTGCATGCAAAAACTAGAATTACCTATACTTGGGGTCAACTTGATTTTGAGATTTGGGCCTCCAAAAGCTCAAAATACATCAAAATTTTGACTTTCCGCCCACTTTTTGAGTTGCAGAAAGTGACCTTGGGAGAATCGACTTTTGAGGGGTCAAATCAACTCCAAATCCAGAAATTCTACTTGGGATGGAAAGTAGACACACAGAGCTTTCCAATGAGCCATCTTGCACTTGATTTGGACAACTGGAACCCACTCAAAAAGTGCTGCAAAGGGGCGCGACCACTTGAGCAGGGGGCGCGACCACTCGAGCTAAAATTGCCAGTTTTGACTTTTCAGGCCTGCAAACTCTGTTTTTTACCTTGTTGATCATTTGTACTTGTAAATGATGGATGTATGGATAATTTTCATGGCACATTGATAGATTTAATCTCTCTTAACCCTTCTAGAAGCTTCCTTGATGTAAATAGTGAATATTTAATGCATGGATGAGTTAGCTAAGTTTTAGAGGCAAGTTGTTTTGACTGCCTATTATCTAGTGCTAAGTTTAGAATTAGTTCAAACTGCTCCTAGGAAGCTGAGATCGACCCCTAGAGGTGGGGAAAGGAGTTAGATGGTCTATATTATGCCTTCTCTTGCTCATTTTCATGGTTGGACTCTTGAGGGAGAAGCTCTATTGTATATTTTACTTGTATCTCTGCAATTTGAGGAAAAGGAAGGCCAGGGTTTTGCAGACATCATTATGGATTCTTGTGGATTATTGTGTTTATAGTGTGTTTCCTACTTGTCATTGTAAGTGTGTTTATGTGTTCCATCTCTTATTCTATTGCTGCTAATTAAACAAAAGAAGTGATAAAGTTTGAATTCATGCATGCCATGCTCAGCTTTCAATTTTGTTTAATATTTATGTTTTCCACTGTCTAAAGAGGATTCAAAGTCATTGTTTGCCCTCTTTAGCTCCCTCTCTTTCTTCCTTGATCATCCATCTCAGCGTAAGGCATTAGCACAAACTCCTTCCTTGCCCCAAAGACCCACCTGCAAAAACTGAGCTCAATCCCCACACCCTGAATTGCACTCCCTCCAATTGCCACCAAAAACCCAAAAAACTTTAAATCAACCCTCCTCATCAGTTTACTAGCCTAATATCAGTGTTCCTAATTGGGTCAGCTCATCCTATTGAAAGATCTACTGAGTTTGACCGGAGAGAGCCTTCTCATACCCCGTAGGGCTAGCTACGAGGTGAAATGGTTTGATGTTGCCTTGAAGGTTTACCTTCCTCAGCCTAGGGTGAAATCTCAAGCGCTAACACGTTGCATCAACCCAAACTGGTTTCTTGACTTCTTCCTCAAAAGAGGATGGCTCAGTCTCTACAAGCTCAGTCATTAGAGCCATGTAACCAGTGTACCTCTCAGGTGACCTCCTTTGCGTGTGCAAATTTGAAGGATCACACACATTGTCCCTCGCATCTTACGCCAATATATCATCATACTTGTCTCTCTTTCTACCTTCTCTGGATGGTTCTGCATGAGTGGATGTCTCCACTCTTCCTCCTTTCTTCTCCTCCATTTGTTGGTTCTCCATAACTTCCTAAGGCTCCTCCTTTGGTGCTAAAAGTTTCTCTTCTAGTGGGATTTGAAGCTCCCTCTCAAGAGAGAATCTCAATGCTTTCTCCTCATCAAATTTACATTCCTTCGCACAACTATCATTCTAAGGGAAGGTAATTACACTCAGTAATTGTGTGGATTTTCAATGTAACCCACAAAAACTCCCAACTCTGTTTTCGGCTCAAGTTTCTTCCTTGAATCTTTGGAGATATGGTAGTAAAAAGAGGCTCTAAAAATTATGAAATGAGACACATTTGACTTTCTCCCTGAGAAGGCCTCCTTTGGTGTAATCATACTAAGAATTTGGTGAGGACTATGGTTCTACAAGTAGAATGTTGTTTTACATGCATATTCCCAAAAATGCAGTGGCAGACCTTGGTCATGTAGCATAGATCTCGCAACTCCCAGGATTCTCTGGTTCTTTCTATCAACTACCCCATTCCGTTGTGGGTTGTGGGGAGCTTTCAGTTCTCTTTGAATTCCTTCTTTGGCATAAAAATACTTGAATTCATTAGAAACATACTCACCTCATTTGTCACTCCTGAGAGACTTCACCTTCTTGCCAGTCTCTTTCTCAACAAGTGCCTTGAATTCTACACATTTTGAGAATGCCTCATCCTTCTTTGAGATGAAGAAGATCTAGCACTTTCTTAAGAGACCATCAATAAAAATAGCATAGTATTTATGTTTGGCAGTGGAGGATGTCGAGAGGGGTTTAATAAAATCAAAGTGGAATATCTCCAATATTGCATTTGATTTTTTGTCTCGATCATGGAATGTGGATTCTACATACTCCCCCAAGGTACAACCCTTACAGACATCTTGCTGCTCAAGTGATCCTTTAGGGAGGCCAATGGTTATTTACTGCATAAATTTAATGGCACCATGGTGGAAATGGCCAAGTCTTTTGTGCCAGATTCACCAACATCTCGACTCTTCACTTTCTCTGCCTTACTTATTAATGCAGCGCAATCTTCCACATCACATTTATACAGGTTCTTAACATAAACCCCAATTTGATTCACTTGGCCAGTAGCTATGTGTCTTAGAAAGGATTTCCCTTTATTGAAGATCACATAATAGACACAATCTTCCAAAATTTCTACAGATATGAGGTTCTTCTTAAGGCTCGGTACAAACATAACATCTTTGAGGTGAAGAGGGGATCCCAAGACCCTCTTAAAGGTTTTCATACCAATCCCAGTAGCATTGTACCTTTTTTCATCCCCAAGCTCAATATGCATATGGAGATGTTTCTCCTCCAGGTCACTGAAAAATATTTACACCCTATCATGTGGAATGAGGCACCTAAATCCAAGTACCACACACTCCCCATCATAATACTAGCCATGCATGCAATCAGGGTGAAGTCTAACTCGAACTGTGAGGCCAATGCTTCACCTATTGCTCCTCCTAAGTTTTTCTTGCTAGACTTTTTGTGTGGACAGTTTATAGCATATTTCTCGAATTCATGACAATTGAAGCATTTTATTTTGGACAAGTCTTTATTATTTCCCCCTTGGTTGGATTCTGGTTTGGTTTGAGATTTCTTCCCTTTGTCCTTCTTTCCTTTTCTAACCAATGAAAAATTTTCTTCATCTTCTCCCTTGGATGAACTTCCATCTTTGGTATTTCGCCTGATTTCTTCTTGTACCAAATCAAACCATAAGCATTCCTAATTATTTAATTTATCCCTCCCGTTCACCAAGTCCTGGTAGCTATGCCAGTAATTTTGGAAGGCTTAGAAGAGATAGGCTCTCCAGGTCATCTTCTAAAACATTCACACCAACCTCTCCAAGCTCATCTTGAACTTGTGAAAAAATGGTGAGATACTACAAAACAATATCATTCTTCTGCATCTTAATGTTTTGAAGTTTGTCTTTGAGGGCCAATTTTTGATTGCCACTTTTATTCTCAAATAGCTTAGTTAGTGCCTTCCACATTGCGAAAGGAGTTTCTCTCCCATGTATATTTGAGACAATGTGGTCTCTCACTCCCTCCAGAATTATTCTCCTCACCTTTGCTACATATTTATTTCATTGGGCTAAGTTTTGGGCATCAACTGATCTTGGTTTTGGAATGTTTGTCTAGACATATTCTAGAAATCCATTGTCATCAAGCACTGCGTCCATGCGATCCTTCTAGGAAATGAAATTCGAGCTGCCTTCCAAGGCATACTCCAATCTCAGTCCATTGAAGGCCATTCTCCCAACTCTGAGGAAATCCTACTACACTAAAGCTGCAAATTTGAACCTCCTAAGGAAAACTTCGAAATTTTTGTTCTATTGTGAATCATGCTTTGATACCATGTAGAAATATGGTGATAAAATTGCAACTGCTCAATAACTTTATTCTAAATCAAGAAACAGAATTCTACTCTATTGATCTGTAGAAATTAATTCGCAATTTAAAAGATCATTCACAAACATGCATCAATCACATATACAAGTACACACATGTATCTAGGGGTGTTAAAATTGGAAACTAGGGCCAAACTCCATGTGGGTGATCTTATTCATGGCTGATAATATTTTTATTAGATTCCTCTCGTCAAGAGGTGTAGGATTGATCTAAAGATCATCTGATTCCGATAAGTATTTATGGAGATATGAATTTATTTTGATTATGGAATAATTATCAAGACAACCAGCAACTCATGTAGGCTCAGAAGCCGAACAGTCGCATCTATTCAATCATAAACATTTGTATATAAATATAGGAGGTCTTTTCTCATTTTCACACTCAACTCATCACATCTCTCTCTCTCCTGTGCAGAAAAGAGGCTCTTCTCCTACTGCGCAGAAAGAGACTCTTCTCTCACACGTGTGGAAGGAAGGTGCAGAATTTAGGGCTACAACTGCAGAATCAAAGTTTGACCAGCGTTGACCATTAGTCTGCCTCTCAGAACTACACTGTAGGTGAATCTGGATCTCCTCTGAAGGCCGCATTTTTTGGTGAAGGAATCAAGCTGATCTGACGATCGGTTTGCAAGATATTGTCTGCCCTAGTTGAGGGCTGATCTAGGGTTTGCTGCTGCTGATGTAAATAAGATTTATGTACTATTTCTCTTTGCTGAATTAGTGAAGATAAAAGAAGATTTGATCAAAAGGTTTCCCCATATTGGGGTTTGTCCCTGGCTAGCTGTGGCATCTTGTGTCTCTTGTCTTGGCTTGTTTTCTGTCGACCGTTTAATGTTCTATATGCACTTTACTTAATGTACATGTGATTGCTAATATTTGGATAATAATAATAAAAAGAAGTAAACTACTCTAAGCATAGAACATACCATAAATTAACATGGTATCAGAGCTGAGTTGAAGACAAAACCCGATCAAGAGCAAGAGCAATCACCGAAGAGAAGATTGGAAAAGCTATCCTAAAAGAACTATGGGGTCCTCAACACTCTTCCCTGCCGAAGACAAGCTCCGTGAGAAGTCTGACTATCATGGATGGAAGATGTCTCTCGATCTAACCTTAGAATATTAAGGAGTGTTGGACCATGTGAGAGGAAATATTGTTGAGCCTCCATCAAATACACCTGCTGCTGCAAGGAACAAATGGAAAACCGGTGAAGTCAAAACAAAGAAGATCATCTGGGACTCTATCAACAAGCGCTTGGTGGCCTACATCTCCGACCTGAACACCTCCAAGGAAATCTACGATAGACTGGTGAGTTTATTTAAAGTTAATGATGCAAATCAAGTCTTATTTCTTAGAAATAAGCCGAAGGAAATTAAGAAGGGCAAATATGAGAGTATGCAAGAATACTTCTTAAGAATCACCGAGATCAAGAACGATCTCCTATCTATTGGGGAAATTATTACTGATAGGGAAATGGCACTCACGACTCTTGGAGGATTACCATCCAAATGGTACGTGTTCAGGACTACTCTTCTCAACAATAACATAATTCCTGGTTTCGAGGAATTAATGGCAAGATGCATTCAAGAAGAAACAAGGATAGAAGAGAAAGAAATGCCCATGCCTAAAGGTCCTCTTGCTACCTTTTCTTCTCATGCTAAGAAAAGAAATAATTCCGGGACTAAATAAAAAAGAAAGGCTAGACCTAAGGGTGGAAGAAAAGGACGATGTTACATTTGCGATAAATCAGGTCATTATGCAAGGGAATGCCCTGATAGAAGGGACTCACACCGGGACGATGATCAAAACCCCTCTCATGGCAATCAAAGGAATGGAAAATCTAATAGCAGAGGTAAAAGGAGTGCTGGAAATCAAGGAAGAGGACAACCATGCAAGAAGTCTAGAAATTCCAGGTATGAATCTAACACTGTTGACAATAAGCAGGATGAATATTATCTACCAGTTGCTCTATCTACCTCTGCTCCCTCAGACTCACTGGAAATTTGGCTTATTGATAGTGGTGCCTCAAGGCACTTCACTGGTTACAAAGGAATTCTCCATAATCTGATAGAGCAAGAGTCTAACCTGGAAATTGTCCTTGGAGATAATATGAAATATCCCGTGAAAGGTGTAGGCAATGTCTCTCTCAAATTGAATCAAGGTAATACGATCCACTTACATGATGTATTATATGTACCTGACCTTAGAAAGAACCTGGTGTCCATCTCGGCAATGGAAGACAAAGGCTAAAAGGTGACCTTCAATGATGGAAAGGTACATGTATGGAAAAACAATCTTAAAGATGCCTTCACTCTTGGGTTTCGAGTTGATTCATTATATCAAGTCGGAGGAAGTCCACTAGGTGTCATGTCTTATGACACATCTCAAGCCTTGATCGAGAATCAAATCAAAAATAAGATCAAGATCTTAAGGACTGATAATGGGACTGAATATGAATCTAACGAGTTTCATGACTTTTGTAAAGAGGCTGGCATTAAGAGGGAGACTACTACACCATATACTCCTGAACAGAATGGTGTGGTGGAAAGGAAGAACCATACGATTGTGGAAGTTGTTCGTGCCATGCTCCATGATCAAAGACTTCCGACGTTTCTATGGACCGAAGCTGCAAACACCATCGTATATGTACAAATACGATGCCCTCATCAAGCATTGGGTTCCAAGACTCCTGAAGAAATGTTCACAGGTAAGAAACCTGACGTATCTCATTTTAGAATTTTTGGAAACCCTGTATATTTTCATGTGACGAAAGAGAAAATGAATAAATTGGGTGCATTTGGAAAGAAAGGAGTCTTCGTGGGCTATGGAGAAAATACTAAGGGCTATAGAATCTATGTAGCCGGTCAAAGGGAAGTCGTGATTAGTCATGATGTCACCTTTGACGAAGATATGGCCCTCAACAAGGTGGACAATCTTCCAACTTTGAGGAGCTCTCAAGAAGCCGACACTAGGGAACCTGTTAGTGTCAGTCTTTGAAGCCTTGCTCCAGTGATCAAACATGCTCTTACAAAATAATTTTAAGGTGTCAAAGTCAAATTTCGTCATTTCAGTGAGTCTTCAACTAAAATTTGGTCACTAGGTATTAGGTCTAGGGTTTGTTTTCACTCCTTTCAAGGTTTTCCAAATGTCTGTCCATGTCACCATTCAAATGAGTGTACCATCATTTAGATATTTTTCATCATCATTTCAGGTTCCAATGGGTCATTTTACACCTTGTTCATGCTTCATTTGTGCTTGGGTAAGCCTCATTTCCCTCTCCTAGGGTTTTGAAGGTAATTTTTCTTGGATGGTCAAATCATCAACAAAACTTGTGTCCTGATGTTCATACACCTTCCCCTATCCTTAATATACCTTCTTAAATGCTTCCCATCACTCATATCCCTCAAATTCATCAGTTTCCCACAAGCCCTAGTTTGTTGCTACAATTTGACAATTTTCTAGGCTAGGCCTGTGTTTTTCCCTTTTGGACCCCTTCCCCTCACTCAATATTTGAAATTCCACTTTCCCCTACTTCCTAACATCCCTCCCTACTTCCCAAAATTTTCTCAATAATTTAGAAGCCCCTCATCCCCTTCATTTCCCTTCATTTCCACAAATCCCCTGTTCCACACATTGGGATAGGTTTTATTCAAATGATGCTTTTGAGAAAGAGAAGATGAATTTGACAAAAGTGAGAGAGGTTTTGTCCATCATTGACCCAAGAAGAAAAACCTCTTTCATTTTTTACACAGGTTTCATGGTTTGGGAGAAATGTCGAAAAACATCATTGGCCTCAGGAGAGTTGCTGCACCTCTGGAGTGACCTTGGTAAAATCAATTTTTCTCCTGGATGGAATGTCCCAATGACTTGTTTGATGAGTCAACTGATAATTAGACAGAGAAAGATTTCCAATGAGCTATCATGAGCTTAATTTGGAGTTGAGGAAGACCTTAAAAAGTTGATTGCAACAGCACTCTGCATTTAGGCAGCCTCATTTTGCACATTTTGACCAGTCTTGGGAGATTTGACTTTTGACAGGGCAAATGAACTCCAAATTTAAAAATTCAAGATGTTTTGGAACGTAGGCTCAATAAGATTTCCAACGCGCTATTCCACACGAAATTTGGACACTGGGAAGGCCTTCAAAATTCATCTGCAAAAAGGTGTTGTTCATCAGAGAGGCGCTGCGCATCAGAGGGTTGGCGCTGCGCATCAGACAATTTTTGCCAGTGTTAAATTACACTGGCGTTGCACATCAGGAGGGCACTGCGCATTTGGTCCAGTGCACTGCGCATCAGCCAAGAAAGTTCCAAAACCATTCCAAATCGCCCAAAACTCTCAAAAACACTGAATTTCTCTCCTATAAGTAAGTTCTCATTAGTCTTGAGTTGAATTTGGTCTTCTAAATGTTTTCTTCATGAGTTTTGCATCTTGAAAATCAAACCATAGCTTGTCTTCATAAATTTCCATTTCATTGTAAAACTTTCACTCCATAACCAAAACCAATATCTTTTTCCCATTTTCTATACTTCATTGCCCTAAATCAATCCATTAATTCCATTTTCTTTATCCCACTCCCCTAAGAAAACTCATTCCCTTCATCAAACCCTAAGTCCCTTCATAAAACCCTAATTTCCAAAACCTCTCCCTTCATTTCCCAACTCCATTCCACATTTGTAAAATCTCTTCATACTCATCTTCCTTGTCCTCATCCATTATCATTTTCCACCATATCATCATCACATCACTTCCCTAAGACAAGCACCATGACAAGAAGTAGTGAATCAAGTTATGAAGAAGAAACACTTAGTGATAGCTCAAGGGAAAGAAATGTACAACCTAGGAGACCTCACAAGGGTGGAAAAATTATTAGAGAGGAACCTATTAGCATGACTGAACTCCTTGCTTGCCCTCTTGCTACCACATGTTTCAGATATCAGTCTTGCTTTGAGTTTTGTGAGATGGTTGAGAGGGTTAAATACCATCATGAGTTAGCAAGGCAATTTTTCATAAACATGGAGAATAATGTGGTGCACCTTGCTAGGATCAATTTCACTCTTTCACCAGCTATTATTGTAGAAGCTACTAGAATGCCAGATGTAGGGAAAAAATGGAACAAAAGGCAAAAAGAAGGATGAAAAACTCAAAATTTTGGCTGATGTTACTTTAGCCTAATAAAGTAACCCATGATGCAGCTTTGAGCCAAAATTGGGCAAATTTTGAGACAATTTTTTCATTTTCCAAATTTTGAAAATAGAAACACAGGAAATTCTAGCTGATGCGTAGTGCCACCGGTGCTGCGCATTGAATTGGTGCATCCTCTTGAAAAATGGCTTGTATATTTGGATTCAGCATAAAAAAATAAGCAAACCCAAAAGTTTCATCAATTTTGGAGGAGATCTTGGCCACCAAAAGGGCAAAAAACACTCAAAAAGTGCCCTCTCTGCCACTTTTTGGACACACAGGAACCAGTCTTGGGAGAATCCACTTTTGAGGGGGCAAATGACCTCCAAATCAGAAAATTCAAAGTGTTCCAGAAACTAGATAGGCAGGGATTTCCAACAAGCTATCTTGGGCCTGATTTGGATGAGTGGAAGGCCTCCAAAAGTAGCCTTGAAGTGGCGCTGCACATCAGGCTCAGGGCGCTGCGCATTAGGCAAATTTTTGCCAATTTTGCCTAAAAACTTAGAATTTCGCCCAGTTTGACTATCAGTTGACTTTTTCTCTTCTCCTTGGTAAATTTTTAATGGTTAATGATGTAATATGATGTAAATATTATGGAAAATGACTTGAGGGGGTAGATACATCAGTTAGAGGTTGTTTGAGGTTGAATGAATCAGTTTCCATAGTTTTAGAGGCAAGCTATTACACTGCCTATTTTATATTTCCTAGTTTAGATGTTGTTGAAATAGCTCCTTGACTCATGGATTCAACCCTTGATGGCTAGCATAGGTGGTTTGATGCCTATATTATGTACTTTCTTAGTCATTTGTAAAGATTGGACTCTTGTGGATGCATTGAGCACTATTGTAACTCACTTCTGCGGTTTGGCAAGGAAATGAACCAGGGTTTTGTAGCATTTTGTGGGATTCTTGTGGTAATGTGTATTAGCATTGTTTTCTCCTCTGTTATTTAGTTTATCTTATGTGTATATGTGCCATCATCTATCTTTCTCTGCATAACTAAATGAATCAAGATTAATAGGTGGAATCCATTGATGTTCAGTGCTCTACCTTGGGGTGTCATTTATTTTTAAATGTTTTCTGCTGTTTGAAAAGGACTCATGAACCTTGCATGCCCTCTCCAACTCCTCACCAGTCTTTGGACTCACCATAACATCAAATTCAAAGTGCTAAAACACTTTCCTACATTGCCCCACGAAAACCTCTGCAAATCTGAGTTGATTTCCTAGACCCAAAGCTGCCTTCCTCATCTAATCTAGCAACCAACCATTAAAATCAATCAAATCCCCTGAGTTACTATACCTAGCCTAAAATTAGTATTCATATCAGTCATCTCAATCCTTCCTTGATATATTTTCAGTGATATTTGACAAGGAGAGAGCCCTCTCATGACCTAGTAAGGCTAGTTACCAGGTTAAGTGTGGTTTGATGTTACCCTAGACCTGCCTTTCTCAGCCTGAGGTAGATTTAGGCACTAACAGAACCAAAAGAAAAGAATAATGAAACAATGCCAGATGTGGAAGAACCCATGGATCCTATTGATCCACCTGAGCCTTCCTCTTCTAGGAAGAGGCCCTCTTGGCTTAAGGGGATACTTGATGATGCTGAAGGACACACTGCACCCTGAGGAACCTTCTGTGAAAGTAAGAAACCCAACAGGTATCAGGGATACCTGACCATCATGAGCACGATCATACAAAATGAGCCTTCATCATTCTCAGATGCTGTCAAGCATCAAGTATGGAAGGATGCTATGACCAAAGAGTATGAGTCTATTATGAAGAATGATGTCTGGGAAGTAGTTCCCAAACCCCAGGACAAGACAGTTGTCACTTCTAAATGGCTTCACAAGATAAAACATGTAGCAGATGGAAGTACGGAGAAATAGAAGGCTCGTTTTGTCGCTCATGGCTTCTCCCAGAAGGAAGGTATAGACTATGACGAGATATTTTCACCTGTTTCCAAATATACCACCATCCGCTCGATCATAGCCCTTGCAGCTTCACAAGGATGGAACCTACATCAGATGGATGTGAAGACCACGTTCTTGCATGGTTCGATCAAAGAAGAGGTTTACGTGGAACAACCCGAAGGATTTGAGATTTATGATCGAAAATCTCATGTATTTAGGTTGAAGAAGGCTCTCTATGGGCTGAAGCAAGCACCCCGAGGATGGTATGAAAGGATCGACAACTACTTGATGAAGCTAGGATTCACTAGGAGTGAAGCTGACCCTAACCTCTACTTTAAGGTTGAAGATGACAAACCTCTCATACTGGAGCTGTGTGTGGATGACCTCTTTCTAACAGGTGTAGACCCTCTCATTCACAAACGTAAGAGGGAGTTGGCTTCTGAATTTGAAATGAAGGACCTACGACCGATGCACTATTTCCTAGGACTTGAAGTTTGGCATAAGCCAAGGGAAATTTTCTTATCTCAAGGAAAATATGTGGTGAAAATATTGGAAAGATTCGGTATGATGGACTGCAAGCCTGTAACTACCCCGATGGAGCTTGACTTTAAGAAGTTAAGTGGTAGCGCTGCTGGACCTATTTTACAAAATGCCACCGAGTATCGTCAACTCGTCGGAGCATTAATGTTCTTAGTGAACTCCCGTCCAGAGATATGCTTCGCAGTCAACACGTTGAGTCAACATATGGTTGAACCTCACCACATACATTGGATTGGTGCCAAGAATTTGTTAAGATATCTTCATGGCACAATTACATATGGACTAAGATACACTACCGAAGATGTGAGACTACTTGGATACACTGATGCTGATAGGCAGGCAGTGTGGTGGATCGTAAGAGCACTTATGGGCACTATTTCTCCTTGGGATATGCTTCGATATCTTGGATGATCAAGAAGCAGAAGTTAGTGGCTTTGAGCACTGTCGAGGCAGATTATATTGCTGCTAGCATGGCCTCTTGTGAGGCAGTCTGGTTGTGAAAGCTCTTTAGCGAGCTGTTTGGATTTACATTCAATACCACCGTGATCCTATGTGACAACCAGAGTGGGATTCGTTTGTCAGAGAATCTCATATTTCATGATCGCTCCAAGCATATCGATATCAGGTACCACTATATTCGAGATATGGTGCAGTGAGGAGCAATAAGGCTCCAACATATCGGTACAGATGAACAGGTTGCCGACATCCTGACAAAGCCCCCAGGGAAGGTCAAATTCCTTACTTTCCGAGAATGACTTGGTGTCATTCAAAGATCCTTTGATGAGGGTTTGGTATGATGTATTGAGCTCTGGGAGCTCCGGGGGGGTGCGGGGTACTTCTTGGAGCGACATATGACCACAGGGTAAAAGAATCAAAACCTTCCCTGTAACATCCCGTGGCGACTATGTAGCAGGATGATTAGTTCTCCTGTGAGGTCTGGATGATGTGTTCTCCATGACGATTATGTAGCAGGATAATTAGTTCTCCTGTGAGGTCTGGATGATGTGTTCTCCATGATGATTATGTAGCAGGATGATTAGTTCTCCTGTGTGGTTTGGATGATGTGTTCTCCATGACAATTGTGTAGCAAGATGATTAGTTCTCTTGTGAGGACAGATTGATTAGTTCTCCTGTTGAGGCATCCTACCCATGCAGTCTGGGACTCATGGGAAGTACCTCTCATCTGATCAATGAGCAGGGAAATGAGGATAGGGACCATATTAGTACCAATGGACGCATCACTGTATCTACTGTATGCCCTATGCTAGGATGACCTTCATTGATCTGGGATCAATGATATTGGTCTAGGACCAGTGGTAGGAGTTGCACCCACTATGACGGTGACTTCAGGTTGGTTGAGACTGGTCTGGGACCAGTGGTACACACTCCGAGACTGACTTTGAGTTAGTGAAGGATGATACTAGTCTGGGACCAGTGGTGGGAGTTGTACCCACTATGACGCTGACTATGGGTCGGTTGAGACTGGTCTGGGACCAGTGGTACACACTCTGAGACTGACTTTGAGTCTGTATGATACATCCTCGATCATTTCTTCCTCTTCATAATTCGGACAAAGCAGAGTAGAGAAAAACAGTGCAGAGCAGAACATATCAGAATAGGGCAGAACAGAACAGAGCAGAGTAGTCATGATAGGGCAGATCAAATCAGGGGTCAAGCTATACAGGGCAGGGCATTTGATGGATGAATAGTAGCGACCGACAGACAGATTGCAGATGGAGTTCTCCCTGGTTGAGAGGGAGTGTTAAAATTGGAAAATAGGGCCAAAATCCATGTGGGTCATCTTATTCATGGCTGATAATATTTTTATTAGATTCCTCTCATCAAGAGGTGTAGTATTTATCTAAATATCATCCGATTTTGATAAGTATTTATGGAGATATGAATTTATTTTGATTATGGAATAATTATCAAGCCGACCAACAACTCATGTAGGCTCAGAAGCCCAACAGTTGCATCTATTCAATCATCAACATTCATATATAAATACAGGAGGCCTTTTCCTCATTTGCACACTCAACTCATCACATCTCTCTCTCTCCCCTACGCAGAAAAGAGGCTCTTCTCCTACTGCGTAGAAAGAGACTCTTCTCTCACACGTGTGGAAGGAAGGTGCAGAATTTAGGGCTGCAACTGCAGAATCAAAGTTTGACCAGTGTTGACCATCAGTCTGCCTCTCAGAACTGCGCTGTAGGTGAATTTGGATCTCCTCTGAAGGCTGCATTTTTTGGTGAAGGAATCAAGCCAATCCGACGGTCGGTTTGCAAGATATTATCTACCCTAGTTGAGGGATGATCTAGGGTTTGCTGCTACTGATGTAAATAAGATTTCTGTACTATTTCTCTCTGCTGAATTACTGAAGATAAAAGAAGATTTGATCAAAGGGTTTCCCCATATTGGGGTTTCTCCCTGGCTAGCTTGTGTCTCTTGTCTTGGCTTGTTTTTTGTCGATCATTTAATGTTCTATCTGCACTTTACTTAATGTACATGTGATTGCTACTCAGTGGATAATAATAAAAAAAAGAAGTAAACTGCTCTAAGCATAGAGCATACCATAAATTAACAAGGGGAAGCCAACTAGTGAAAACCCCTTATGCCTTCTTGCATTAATCATATGAATAAATAATCTATTACAATTGCTAGCTGCAGCTTTTAGCTCAACCTCCAAAAGAATAACTATTATCTCTGCTCAATGAGAAGCTCTAACCCAGACATTGTTAATTTCTACCCCCACTTGAGCTCCTATTTCCTTGCGAAAATCCTGAGGAAATTGGCCCCTATTATTTAGGAATTTCCTCCAAAATGATTGCGTAATTCCCAAGGATTGATCATTGATTGCATGCAACACCAATACACTCAAACTAATCTACAACTGATGTTACACTACTTTGGAATATCCACAACCGTTGAGAAATTAGAATTCCTTGCATGCATGAGCTATTTTTAGTTGATGGATTAGTTAACTAGATGATGTTTGAGTAAGAATCTTGTCCCACTACACAGCTAACCTCCAACTAGTTCTATTAACTGTTAGAACTAATTTAACTGAGTACAACTAGAAATAATTAAATTGGATTGCTACAAATTAGCAATCAACACATGCAAATTGAACTCCAAGCCCCCTAACTCAAATTTAATGAGCTAACTGAGTGAAAAGATCCATGTCACCTTAGTTAATTGCCTGAAAGTTGTCTGCTAATGTGAAAATTTCGAATTTTCTCAATTTGACCAAGGCTAAGCTAAATTGGGTCTTTCTTGCTACACTTCTCAACATTCAATGGTTCTTCTTAAGAATAAATGAGGCAACCATTTCTAGTTATAGTAGTTAGGTGTCTCTACACTTATCACATATCCAAAACAAAATCAAACTTAACTCCTTTTCTTGAGTTGCCCTTCTTCAACCTATTTTCAAGCCTTGTGGGATGAACGACTTGAAGTGGGTTCAAATAACATCATCAAGTTGAGCTGGAAGGAAAAAGAAATAAAAATAGTAGAAACAAATATTTACAAAAAGGAAAAATTCATTTGTTTTGACATAAGGTTCAACAACAATAACCTCTTTTCTTGAAAACCCTTTCAATTGTAGAGAATCTTTGTAATATGGTTGTACAAATTGGTACAAAATTTAATGTTGTAAGGAATGTCCTCCACATGGGTAGTGTTCAAGAGATATGTTAAGATTCATTGTTGTTAATGAAGATTTCTACAACCATGCTTTTCATATATGTGATCATAAAAAGGTGTCTCATTTGATACCTGCAAACTCATAACCAACCAACATTCATGAGGGCATGTAAAATTGTTAATTTATTATAAAACAATTGTTCATTACCACTCAATCCAATCACTCTAATTATGATGAAAAAGTGGAATAGAAATCAATAAAACATGTGATTTTTATAAGGAAAATGATGATAAAAGGGTTGATTAGGCTGAGTGAAAATTTTGGCCCTCATCACAACCCCTACCATGGTTATGGACACTTGACTAGTGGTGAAGTAGGGCATGTGATTTTGTGGTTACCCCCTTAAGGATATGGGTGTGTTAACATAGGAAAATGTGTTGAGTCAAATTTACAAATTCACCTAGTGAAAGAGCCCAATTATACCTTCTTTCATTGACCACATCATCCATCCATGCAAGCTTTAGGAAAGACTATGAATGGAGAAAATTATCCAAAACCATCCGCAACATTGAAAGGGTATGAGAAAACAAGGTAACATTGTCACTCTATTCAACATATGAATATAACTTACAACCCTAGATGGGGGATATTTTTAAGAGTTCAAAGATATAATTTATATAATGCCTTAGGACTCTCAAACTTTTACCTAATTGACTCTTTACCTTCCTCCTTCTTGTTTTCTATATTTCCTCTAACTTGACCATAATACTCTACAATTTTTTTTTCCTCATCGCAAAAATGGATTATAGGATGTACTTGTTAGTTTTTGGTAGCAATAAACAATTGTTCTACTCTCTATGGTGTCTATGAGGCTAAGGATCACATTTTATCAAATACCCAAAAAATATGTCATAAGAAACACCTCAATTAGATTAATTAGCCCATCATTAAATATTTCCCTAAGTCCACCTTAGGAAAATTGGTTAATTAAATTAGATTAACTGAGGAAAATCATCTTTTCTCTAGAGACTTCCAGAAAATTCACTTGATGGAGTCCAGATGATCTTATCCATTGATTGTGATTTGATCATGGTTGTTGATTTATCAACGAGGGGGCAATTGAGATGGAAACACCAACAATGAGGTTTCAATAGAGAATTTGGGAGAAGAATTCGAGAGAGGATTTCCAAAACTTTGCTAGAATTCCAGTGACAGGAAGGGAGGTCAAATTTATCTATACAAAGGTCATACTAGGAGGTTTGAATTATCCAATGCATAGATCTTGGCAGAAAAGTTAATTTCCAATTGTCAGAGACAGGTTTCAGAGGAAGTGTGAGTTACAGGTAGATGAAGGGGTTGTAGGAACACTTTTCTAGTAGCAAATTGAGTTCTAGTTGAGCTAATGCACATTTCCAGTTGCTAGTGTGTGTTACAAGTAAGAGTATGAATTGCACTAAGGAGGTCATTTTGATTTTGCAGAGGAAAATTGTGTTTCCAAATTATTTCTCCAATGGAGAACATTGAATGTCAGAGCTTTTCCATTGAGAGGAACGCTGATTGTATTTCTCAAATTGATAAAGAATTAATAATATAAACACTCATATGTTGAACTAGTTTTCCCAACATTCAAGGTTTTCCAGGGACTATTGTCCAGAAATATTGGTGTCCAAAATTTTGTGTGTGCATTATTTTATGAAGATAAATAATATCCAGTAGATGGAAGATTAAATTTCTAGTTACTGCAATTAAGGAAATTTCACATGGTATTAGAGCAGAACTAGGCACAAAGAGTTTACAATGGTAAATCAATGTAGGGCACAGGAAGATAATAACACAGGGGTTTTACCCACTTCAATTTCTCCAGTTTATTTGGGTTTGCATATTTCCAGAGATGGCCACAACAGGATTGCGAGATTAGGATAGGTTGGATGGAGCCTCAAATTTCGTGTCTAGAAGTATAGAATGCAATTCCTTCTGGATGAGTATGGTTTGAAGGGGTATGCAGAGAGTGTTATTTTCATACCGACAGATCCAAAATAACTGGAAACCTACAAAAATCAAAATGAAAAAATGAATAAGATGATTCTTGATGGAGTAAAGGATCACATTGTTCCCCATATCACAGAAAAGAGAACAACGAAGGAAATGTGAGATGCCATCATCAAACGATACCAGGATCCTTCACAAAACATGAAGATGATTCTCAAGGAAAGGATAGGGACTATCAATAAGAATAAGGGTGGGGATGTTACTTCTTATCTCACTAGTTTCAGTCTATCAGAGATGAATTAGCTATAGTTGGAGACAAGCTAGGTGATGACAAGCTAGTGCACATAACACTCAATGGCTTTTCCAAGGAATGGCACATGTTTGTCCAAGTAGTTTATGGGAGAGACAAAATTCCATATTGGGATCACCTATGGAGTGATTTCACTCAAGAGGATCTGAGGCTCAGCTTAGTCAATTACACCAATAGCATCAGAAAGGCACTGAAGGTGAAAGAGGAGTAAGAGAATGTGGCCCTAGTAGGAAAAGGAAAGGTGAAGAAGGGTCCCAGTAAGGGACGAGGCTATAAAGGAGAGAAGAAGAAGAAGGACATGTCAAAGGTCAAATTTTTTGGTTGTGGTCAACATGGTCACTGTGTTAGCCAATTTTCTAGCCGAAAGAAGGATAAGAAGGGGAAGCATACAAGAGCTTCAATAGACATTGAGGATTTGTCTTCCAGATTGGAAGATGAATTCACTCTCATAGCTTGCCTCTGTAGCTCCACGTCCACAGGTGTCTGGTATATATAAAATGGAGCATCATCAAATATGATAGGGCTTAGAGATTACTTCCAGATACTGATTGGAAACAAGACAAAGTGTACTCTATTTGGGAGAGGCACCATTAACATTTAGAGGGATTTAGGAAAGAAAACAATGTTACAGATGTGTTGCATGTGCTAGGTTTGGGTACAAACTTGATTTTAGTATCTGCACTATAGGATAAGGGGTACGATGTTTACTTCATGGGTAGAAGGTGTACATTTAACACCAGAGTTAGAATAAGGTCAAACAGATTGGGGTTCAAAGCAACAAGCTATCTAGGTTGTAGTTTGATCCTCCATATGCAATGATCAGCTGTAGTAGCAATGGAAAAGACTTGGGAGAGTTATGGCATAGGAGGATGGGACACTTACACCATTGAACACTCAGGTTGCTCAGAGATATTGTAACAAGGGTTCCAAAATTGAGCACAGAACATGATGACATGTGCAGGGGGTGCATACTTGGGAAGTTAACAAAGGCAATGTTCCCAAGAAGTGATAATAGAGCTAGTGGTGTGTTACAGTTAGTACACTCACATATTTGCAGCCCAATGTCCACTATATCTCTCATAGGTTATGAGTAATTTGTGGCCTTCATAGATTATTTCTATAGGAAAACATGGATCTACTTTTTGAAGACAAAAGATGAGGCCTTTAGTCGCTCCCAAGAGTTCAAGGTTCTCGTGGAGAACAAAATAAACAAAAGAATAAAGGTGCTTCATACAAATAATGGAGGTGAGTATACAAATAAGGAATTCATGGGAATTTGTGTGAAGTGGAGCATTAGGAGATATTTGACAACTCCATACAATCCCTAGTAGAATGGAGTAGCGGAATGAAAGAACAAGACTATTGTTGAGGCAGTAAAGGTGATGTTGTATGACCAAGATATTCCCAAGTTCCTATGGGAGGAGGCATTTAGCACGACTATATATATACATAACAGGGTTCCTCACTGAGCATTGGGGAAGATGACACTATAGGAGGTATTCATAGGGAAGAAGCTAGAGGTTGAGCACTTCAAGATCTTTGGCATCATAACATATTGTCATGTGTCTAACGATAAGCACACCAAACTTGATTAGAATAAAGAGAAAGGATATTTCGTTGGATACAATGAAACATATAAGGTATATAAAATATACATTCCTAGTAGCACGAGGACCATCGTGAGATGGGACTTTAAGTTCCAAGACGAGAAAACCTTTAGCAGATCTCGTGAGTTACCGAAAGATAATCAGATTTGTCAAACATAAGCTTTAAGGGTTGATAAACAACCGGAAGGATAGTCGAAGGGTTGACAGAGTAATAGTAAAATCACCAACATGAGCACTAACTTAGGTATGGGATATTTTTGGAGTTCACAACAGATATAGTAGTAGGGGTAGGATGAGGATCCTGAATCTCTAACCACCACTAGTGGAAGAAGAAGTAGAGAGGTGATTCAGATGTTGAGAGATGCACATGGTTCATTGGATCTCCTAGATCCATCACTAAAGAGCACAGACAACCAAAAAGGTACAAGCCATTGGTGGCGAATGTTGTCAATAGGGAACCTTCCAATTATTATGAGGCTGCATAGATTCAGGTGTGGTAGGATGCCATGGTGGAGGAGTAAAACTCCATCATGATAATGATGTATGGGAGCTTGTGCCTAGACCAGTGGACATGGCAGTGGTCAACTCCAGATAGATCTATAAAATCAAGTATGCTATAGATGGCAGTGTGGAGAATTATAAGGCAAGGTTTGTGACCAAGGGATATGCACAGAAAGAAGGAATTTATTATGAGGAGACCTTCGCTCTAGTGTCCATATATACCTTTATCTAGGCTATGATATCTCTAATAATGCAGATGGGATGGAAGATTCACTAGATGGATGTCATATCTACATTCTTGAATGAGGTGATAGAGGAGAAGGTGTATATTAAACAACTAGATGATTTTGAGATGCATGAGAGAGAACACATGTGTGAAAGATGAAGAGATAATTATACAGGCTGAAACAAGCTCCCAGGGAATGGTATGGTTGGATAGACAACTACTTACAATAGATGGGATTCATGAAGAGCGAGGTAGATTCCAAACTCTATGATCTGATGGTAGGAGGTGAACCACTCATACTGATTTAATATGTGGATGTTATATTCTTGACATGGTCATTAGGGCTCATAGAGGACTGCAAGAGGAACATGGCATATGAGTTAGAGATGAAGGACTTGGGGTTGATAAATTACTTCCTACAATTAGAGGTATGGTAGATAGGCCAGGAGATCTTCCTTGGGCAAGGGAGATACACTATGAAAATTCTGAAGAGATTTAGGATGCAAGACTGTAGACCCATGTCCACACATATGATTACCAACTAGAGGAATATAGATGCATCAGAAGATGTAGATGTGGACCTAACCTTATATAGGCAGCTCATTGGATCTCCTATGTATCTGGTCAACACTAAGCCAGACATCTGTTTCACGGTCAACACTCTCAGTTAGTTTATGGTGGAACCAAAGATGGTGCATTGGACAACATAAATACATGTTTTGAATTATTTGTAGGCACAATCAAGTATGGTTTGTGATATACTCGAGGTGGTGGCGTCAATTTGTGTGGATACACAGATGTAGACTGGGCAAGAAGTTCAATGGATCAGAAAATCACTTTAGGGTGTTGCTTCAACATTGGATCATGGGTTGTCTCTCGGTGCAATAGGAAGCAAAAGTTCATGACACTAAGTTCTGTAGAGGTAGAGTACATGGCATCTAGCATGGCCACATGCAAATCTATTTGGCTTCGGAAGATGCCAGTGGGTTTGTTTAGTCAATGGATGGATTCGACTAGTATTCACTATGATAATCAGAGTTGCATCAAGCTCTCTGAGAAACTAGTATTTCATGATAGGTCTAAGCATATCGACATAAGGTACCACGTCATCAGATATTGTGCACAACATGGATCAAATCAGCTATAACATATTCCCATAGATTGATAGGTTGTGGATATTCTAACAAAGGCCTTGGGTAAGGAAACGTTTTTCTACTTCAGGGATAAGTTGGGAGTAGTGGAGAACACCTTCCTCGCTAAGAGGGACTGTTAGTTTTTGGTAGCAACATACAAGTGTTTTAGTCTCTATGGTGTCTATGAAGCTAAGGAACACATTTTCTCCAATACCTAGAAAATGTTTCACAAGAAACACCTCAATTAGATTAGTTAGCCAATTATTAAATATTTCCTAAGTCTATCTTATGAAAATTTGTTAATCAAATTATATTATTTGAGGAAAACCAATTTTTCTCTGGATACTTCCAAAAAAGTCACTTGATGGATTCAAGATGATCTTAGCCATCAATTTTGATTTGATCATGGTCATTGATTGCTCAAAAAAATATTATAAGAGAAAGTCGATTGGGTTTGGAGAGACACACTTGAGTAGTTCGACTTACCTAGTTGCAATGAATTAGTAAGGGCACAATTGAAGCAAAGGGAGACCCAAGCAATAGGGTTTCAATAAAGAATTTAGGAGAAGAATTCTAGAGAGGATTTCCATAGATTTTCTAGCATTCCATTGATAAGAAGGGAGGTTGAATTTATTTGCAGAGAGGTCGTACCAAGAGGTGTGAATTATCCAATGCACAGATTTGGGTAGTAGGTTGATTTCTAGTTACTAGAGATAGACTCTGGAGGAAGTGTGAGTTTCTTAATGCGATTTGTAGGGAGACGAAGGGGTTGTAGGAACATATTTCCAGTAGCAACTTGTTTTCTAGTTGAGCCAATGCACATTTCTAGTTATCAATGTGTGTTGCAAGAAAGAGTGTGAATTGCAGTAAGGAGGTCATTTTGATTTTGTAGATGAAACTTGTGTTTCCAGATTATTTTTCAAGTGGAGAAAATTGTATGCGAGAGCTTTGCTAGTGAGAGGCAAGTTGATTATATTTCTCAAATTACTGAAAATTTAATAAAATAAACCCTCATCTATTGAATTATTTTTCCCTAAACTGGGGTTTTTCCAAGGACTATTGCCCAAAAATATTGGTGTCCAATATTTTGTGTGTGCAGTGTTTTCTTAGTTACTGAATTTTATTTGTGAAGATTGTAACAGTGAATTAATCATTTATTTTTTTTCAAATTAATTTTATGAAGACAAATAATATATGGTAGATAGAATATTAAATTTTCAGTTACTGCAATTAAGGGAATTTCATAGTATTTACAATAAAAATAATTAAAATTAAAATTTATTTATCCATGTGAAATTTCACCAAATTTGTCTTCTAGTTCTTGCAAACTTGGTAGTGGTGGGAGCACTAGTTTGTGAAATTATTGAATTGCATACGTTAAGGCCCTAATAATCATTCATTATTATTGTATTGTTATATTAGGATATCAATGAGTAAAGTTTCAATTCACCCTTTCATTTTAATTATACACTTTGTCTCCTATATGTACACACCAAGGAGAGAGAGTCTTTGGATCATCAAATATTGTCTTATACATTGTATTAATTGTAAAAGGAGGTTTCCCCCTCAAACTGAACTAATATAATTTGTTTTTTTATCATTTTTAAGGTGCATGGTTCATAATATCTTGGTATCAGAGTATATGAGACTAGGGTTTTGCTGCATTAAAATAACCATCTTGGCATTTTAACAACAACTCTTTTTGGGAATTTTTGAATGCTGAAATTTTGAGCATATTAATAAGAGATACTCGGGAATATTTAGTAAAAAATTTAGATTTAGATTCACTATAATTTTGGAGATACAACCTGTGGAAGTTAAGGTTTGTGAATGGCCCTAAAATTAGTTTCAAACAAATAATCTTGGCATTTTTACTATTACTTTTTCTTTGATTGTTCAAACTGTGAAACTTTGAGAATAATAAGGAAAAATATCAAGGCACATTTGATAATTTTTTCACATTTTGGTTCACTGTAATTTCATATATATGCCTTGTCGAAGTTAGGGTTTGTGAATGATCTTGAAATGAGTTTCAAACAAGTTATCTTAACAGTTTCACTATAACGTTTTTTGGGACACCTAAAATTGTTAAATTTTCAAAGATATGAAGAGACATGTTGAGGTACCTTACATAAAAATTTCATAATATAATTTTCAAAATTGAACACATGGCACATTTGACAAGTTTGCTCTTGGAAAGAGGTAAAAATGTAGCAAGTTTTGGAAAAGTTAGCATAATTTTCACTCGACAATAAATTTTGGTCAAACTTGTTGAACTACAAAGAAGACATATTAGAGTACCACAAGATAACATTTCAAATTTAGTAGGGCTTAAATTTGAAATACATATAAAGACAAAGGCTAAACACCCAAATGGTCTCCAAATTAAGGTTTTAAAGGTGTGTAACTTAAGTGCCATAACTTTTGATTGGAAGATGCGTACTTTTAGTGACTAAAGATTCTAATCAATAGGAGTATTATCATTATTTTGTCACGTGATTCTAAAGAAATATATAAAAACTAATACACTAATTAAACCCCCTAAAATATCTCCATAACTCATGAAGAAATAAAACATGTTTAGTACCAAGTATCAAGCTGGAAAGTTAGCCGACATAGATGCAAGAATAAATTAAAATTAATATGGATGAAAATAAAAAAGAAATAGATGGAACACAATGTTATAGAAGTCATAAATGGGAGGCTCCTTAAAATTGATAATGTGTCTAAAGTAACTCGTGAAAATTAAGGTAGTATTCAAGTTGACCAACTTACGAATAATAAGATTTTTTCAAGTGGATTTAATGCTAGTTGTGGAGCTACTCATGTATAGTTTCATAAAAGTGTGAACCTTCCCAAGGATGAATTAAAGAATTTTTATGGAATAGAGGTCTTTACCAAGGTACACCAAATAGAGAAATATTTTGAATTACACAATACTATGGATGATAAGCAAAGGATTCACATAACAACTTTGAACTTTGAGATAAAAGCCTATCAATGGTATCAATGAGTAGTTAAAAGGAATCCCCATACTTATTATTATATTTGGGGTTTATTTACAAGAGACTTAGAAGAAAATGTTTACAAAGCTTGAGAACAAGGCTAATTTAGTCAATTGACAAGAATTGGTCAATTGGCAAGAATCAAGCAGTTTTGCGATGTTGAAGATTATAATTCAAAATTTTAGGTTTTGGCCAAAAGGTTGGAGACTATAAATGAATAACATTTACTAGAATCTTACATGGGTGGATAAAAATAAGACATTAGACATGATATTTTCCTAAAACATTCAGAAAATGTTATGGAAGCTTTGCAATTTTCTCATCATATTCAAGCCAAGAATAAGGCTACACATAAGTCTATCATGGGATAATATACAAGAAGCAACAATCACTTTGGGGTTCATAAGATAACCCTACCTCAACCTACTAAAATATCACATAAGGGCATGGAGCAAAGAAGATAAAAATGATTATTATTTTGTTGTCACAACAAATGGTCAAAGTAGCATAAATTCCAAGAAATAAAATTGTTCACCTTGGAAAGTGATGATGAAGAGGAAATTGAGGCATCTGTACAAAGAAGTGGGGGAAAACGTGTTGAATTAACAGAGTAGGAAATAGACACAAAAGATTCTCACAATATTGATTCAGACATGTGTGAGATATATGTTCATGCATTGGTAGGTTTTTTAGCTCCTCAAACCCTAAAGATTTTCAACTACATAAATAATAAAAGGTTCATAGTGCTTATTGACTCAGGTAGTACCCATAACTTAATTGATAAAGGATTAACAGAGAACCTCAATTTTTTTGTACATCCAATCAAAAAATTTCAAGTTTTAGTTTTTCATGGAGGGAGTATTGATTGTGTGGGAAAATTCCACATAATTAAAATGAGTATGGGAGAATATAGTTTGGAAAAACCAATGTATGCCATTCCAATTGAAGGTGTAGATGTTGGTTTAAGGATTCAATGGTTGAGAAAACTAGGTATAATTTATACAAACTATAATGAACAATTCATGAGATTTGAATTGGACGGAATTCAATATGAGCTCAAAGGGTTAAAATATAGATCTTCTGAAGTCATTAGGTTCATAAAATGGAAAGGCTCCTAAAAAAGGGTAGCAATGGAGTTGTGGTTAAATTGTATTCTTTGGAAGCTAAATGGGAAGATGGAAATATTCCTAAGGAGTTTAAATACACCTTGGAAAATCACTATGGGTTCTTTCAAGAAATTCTCAAAGTTATACCTCCATCTATATATCATAAACATCAAATTGACTTAATACTTGGAAGTACTCATAATAAAAGGCCTTATAAATATCCTCATCAACAAAATGGGGATATTGAGAAAATGGTATAAGACATGCTAGATTCAAGTATTATTCAACATAGTAGGAGTTCATTTTTAGCTCCAATAGTGATAGTGAGAAAAAAAATATAATTCTTGGAGGATGTGTCCTAGTTATATAAACCTAAACAAAATCATCACTAAGGATAAATTTCCTATCCCAAATACTGATGAGCTATTGGATGGGCTTCATAGAGTGGCTTATTTACAAAGCTTGATCTTAAATTAGGATATCACCAGATCAAATTATGGAAAGAAGACATTTCCCAAATTGTTTTTAGAGCACATGAAGGGCACTATGAGTTCTTGGTCATTCCTTTTGGGTTGATTAATTCTCCTTCTAGTTCTCAAAGCCTTATGAACAAGATTTTTCAAGCCCATCTTAGTAAATTTGTGTTGGTTTTATTGGATGACATTCTCATCTATACAAAATCATTACAAGGGAACATTAAACATATGGATCAAGTTATACAAATTCTTAATAACAATTAGTTATATGTAAAAATACCTAAATGTGATTTTGGGAAACAAGAAGTAGAGTATTTGTGTCATATTGTTTTAAATGAAGGAGTTAAGGTGGACCCTCAAAAGATTTAAGCTATTACAGAATGACATTCCAAATAAAATCAAGAGTATTAGATGGTTTTGTGGACTTACAAGGTATTATAAAAAAATTGTTAAGCATTATGCACACATTTCAAGCCCACTCACAACTCTCTTGAAGAAAAAATCATTTGTACGGAATGATGAGGTTACTTGTTGCACAAAATATTGTCACCTTGACATTCTGCAATATGTATGAGTCCATTACCACTCATACTTTCCTCCTTTGCAAGTCTTAAGCCTCAGTTCTTCATATCAAGCCTTGAAAATAAGAGAAAGCCCTTAAAAGTCTCTAAAACTCTGGTTCTGCACTTTCTCTTAGCATTACCTGCGGTCCCACACCTAATGGTCATGTCCCCTACGTACCTGACCACTCTGTCTCTGTGTTATGGGTGCGGACCTCTGTAAAAGTCAAAAAGGTGCAAGTATATTCCTAAAAACTCACTTTGAGTCATTTCTAGAAGCTTCTAGAAGGAAACTTGAGGTGGCAAGTTCGCTCCTTTAAGGTTCATGCATCCCATACCTTAAGGAGCTAACCCCTTGATGTGAGGAGATTATCCCTTTGAAGGAGGACTCTATCCCTTCATAGGTGGACCTGTAACCTCCTTCCTTTGCACTATAAAATGAAGCATTGGGCTGGTTACTTGGGAGGTTGAAAGCTGAATATTTTTGAGGTGAAATGCTGCTGGAACTTAGTCTTCCTAATTGAGCTTTTGTGAGGAAAGATTACATACCTCTTTGATCTCATTTGGAAGAGTGTGAGGCTTGTCAAAGTAGAGGAGATTCCTGTTTCAGACCCTAGGAAGAGCTTGTACAACATCAAGGCACCAAAGGTTGTAAAGTTCTTCTATTTCAAAGTTAATACAATCAAGTTTATTTTTCTCAATAAGCTGTGTTTTATGGTTTATTTTATGGATTCCTTGATCACCATAATGAACATGATTTATTATATTAGCTATGCAGGTGTTATTTGATGTGTGCTTGTTTGTGTTTGTAGGTTCTCAAAAGGAAACTCTTTCGGATGGTTGAAGGATGGCTGCTACAAACTAGCGTTGGACTTAAGGTAGGGTCTAAACACCTCTATAGTTTTTATTAATGAATCACAATATGTTTAGAGAAAGGTAGATTTGCTTGTCCTGTTTGTTGCTAGATATCTTTTGATACTAGGGAGATCGGCCTTGTCCGCAAGATCGATTTATCTCACCAGCAAATTGGCGACCATACTGGGGACTTGAATTTACTTTTTGGTTTTCCTTTCTCTTTGACTTGAGAAACTTGTTCTTGTTTCTGGTTTTTGCTTGATGTGTGTGCGATTGGGTAGTTTTTAGGATTTGGATTCTTTTTGTTTTTTCCTAAGTTTATAGGGAACCCCACTTTCTTCTTACAGACAGTGTGGACCTCTCCGCACTTTTCCTTTAGTACACAGAGCGGTACCGCATCTAGTTCTACTGGAAACCTGCGGACCCTGTCAAAATTTTTGAAAAACTTAAAATGTTTTCTTCTAGTTAAGTTTAGGTTTTATTTACGACTTTTAGTGTCTACCCAGATCTGCATGTGTTTTGTCAAAAATCTCTTGTGAGTGAGTTCCATTGGCATTTTTGTTTTAGATGTTTTTCTAGAAGTTTTGCGTGCCTAGATTGGTTTTCACTTGGTCTTTGTAGTGACTCAGAGATTAGAAGCCTAAGAAACCTTAGATTACCCTGGTATTTTTGTCTTCTTGATGAGTTTGACTGGTTTTTGAAATCTACCCTTGGTGAGAAATAGATTTCGTTTTCTCTTTGCAAATCTTTGAACGAACTTGCTTGTAAGTTTTGAATTTCATTTTTATAAAAGAAAACATAGCTGGGTGTTTTTTGATTGATTTGTTATTTTGAACGAATTAATCCTTAGTTTACTGATAACTAAGTAAAATGTCCTCAAAAAGAATTTGAAGCTTTTATTTCAATTAGGTTTTTAGAAGTTTTTAGATCTCAAGATTAGTTTTTTATAGTTTTGAGTGTTTTCTAGAAATTGTAGAATCTCTTTTGAAAGAATTGTTTTTGTAGTTTTTGAGTGTTGAAAAAGAAAGGGATTTTTCGTGAGCATAATTAGTAGTCTCGTTTTGAGTTTATTGAAAAAGAAAAAAAATATTTTCTTTTCATTTACATGTTGAAGGAAAGATTTGTTTTTCAAAGAATTGCATTCTCAACTCTTTCTTTTAGCTAGAAAATTGTTGAAGGAAAAAACGAATTGTTTATCATTTTAGGTGCGTTTTTTTAGTGTTTTTGGAGTCGAGTCTTCACACCATCAAAGTTTCATCTCCATACCTATTGACTTAAGAAACAACCCATAAAAATAACGCCTAATTAAAATTGATCTAGCAATCTTTTTATTTCTAGGGCTCTTATCACCAATATAGCTTAGGCTAGTATCTTGGAGTAGGGAGTAATTAACTCTCCAAGATAGTTAAAAAAAACAAGTAGCTATATCTTGCGGTAGGAAATAAATCCAATTGTAATTGATATAATCTGGGAAGCTCCTCTTAAAGGAGTCAATCACGAGATCATGTCCGAACCTTTGAGACAATCAAGTCTATCTCATTGGGAAAGATAAAAGATTTACGTGTATTAAAAATGGTAAACCTCGGATTAACCATTGTCGAGGAGCCTGGGGTCACTTATTGGTAAACCTCGGATTGATCATGTTGAGGAGCCTTCAAGGGGATTGAGCTTTGTTACTAGGCCCTTGCGCGTAGATCAGATTGTAGACTGTTCCCCCAGTTGTATTTGTTACTATTGATAACCTTAGTGACCATAATCTTAAGATTCTTTACTAAGGTGACAGTGAAGGACGGGTATCACTATACCTGGAGCAGACATCGACTAGACTCACTTGGACTCTCTGGGGGGTTCTCTTCACTCGAGATGGTTATGTGAAGAAACTTGTGCTAGTCTGTTTCGTTAAGTAGGTTGTCAGGGTAACTGTTCCAACCGCCCTTTCTGTATTGAATTCTACGACGTTAGATTTCATCACCAACTAGTGTTTTTAGTACGGGAAGTTACTGTTTACATGTGGTTTTAACTCTTAGATTTTTTAGGCGTGTGATTCACTTGTTTGTTTCTTTAGAGACTTTAGGTGCTTTTATTGAATTTTTCTTTGTTTGCGTGTGATTATTTTCATCCTACACCCAGAGATTATTATCCTTGATCAATCATGTCAAGACAGTCATCCATGTTTTCCCAATCATCGGAAACATTTTTATATGGTGGTCCTATTGTTCCTTTGGGGTACCAGTCACTTTCTGGTACTTTTTCAGGAGCAACTCCTCGACCGACTGAACATCAGTTATCACCTGGTAATAATGGAACTAAAATTTTGAACGTAGAATATATCTTTATGATGTCTGGTAGTATTCCAAACCCTCAACCTCAAGGTAGTCAGTTACCGCCTGGGGGGCAAGGTAGTCAGTTACCGCCTGGGGGGCAACCTCAAGGTAGTCAGTTATCGCTTGGGGGGCAACCCCAAGGTAGTCAGTTTCCGTTTGGAGGGCTACCTCAAGGTTTTCAACCTTTAGGACAGTACATACCCCAAGGTCAACCCCATATTCCTTACGATGCTTATCAACCCCAAAATTAGTACGTGCCTCAGGGTTATCAACCTCAAGGTCAGTACCCAACTCAAGGTTTCCAACCGCCTTCTGGTCAGTCATTTTTACAAGGAGCTGGAAATGTACCTCCTAATTATCAACCCTACGTTCAACCAGGTTATGGTCCTCCATATGTACAACCTTTTATTGGTCTCAGAATGAATATGGTGTGGGATCCATCTCAAACTCAACAGACTTTGCAACCTAATGTGTAGTTACCTTATCAAGCTGGACAACTTTTGGTTTCTAGTCCAACCTAGCAACCTGTCCAACCTAGCAACCTGTCCAACCTACGGTTCAAACCTCTGCACCTGTTTTAGTTCAGTCGCATGGGCCTAGCTCACCTTAGACTCTGCCTCGAACTGCTGCTGCAACTGTTGCATTTTCTGTTCAATCTACCACACCTATTTCTGGAGTATCAGTAGCTCCAGTTTCTACTATCCCTGCATCAGTGCAAACTCCTCAAGTCTCTGTGCCCCAGTCAGGACCTACGATTTAGACTTCGGTCCAGATGCCTGTAGGACAAGCTGGTCCAAGTACAATTGCCACGAGTCAACCGTACCAAGGACAATATCAATCCGGTCCTACTGTACAAAATCTAGTTTATTAGTATCAACCGTACCTTGGCTATACTTATCAACAGCCTCAACAACCCCAGTTTGGTCCGGTTAATCCTAGTTTCCCGGGAGGTTATAACATTCTTAATGCAAATCCGATTCTACGGTATCCTGGATATCCTCCTCTTGGAGCTGGTCTCTTTACACAAGGTTTTGCGAACCTAACCGTCAGTTACCATTTATTGCAACTTTGGATTTACCTGATTTGTCATGCCTTACGAACGATCCGATTTACTATCTTCCGTATTGGCCACCAATGCCTAATAAGTTGCCCAGTGATATCCCAAAATTCGAGGGTAAGTCGGGTGAGGATCTGTCAAATCATGTGATGACTTATCACCTCTGGTGTGCATCTAATTCCATTATTGATGATTCAATTCAATTGTGTCTTTTTCAAAGAACTCTTATTGGTCTTGCCACCAAATGGTACATTGAGTTACCACGAGGTTCTTTTTATAATTTCAGTCAGTTAGCCACTTCCTTCTTAACTCATTTTCAGTTCCCTGTCAGATAAGACAATGGCACGAAATTGTTAACTTCACTAAAGCAATACATGTCCACATATATTTCTGATCATATTCATGAATGGCGAAGTAGAAGGCGTTTAGTGAAAGTTTTCATTCCGGATCAAATTTTAGTAGAATGGTTCGTTAAATCATTGTTACCTAAAATCACTGAAGATGTAGCTAACGCAGGAGTTGTCACTGAAGAGAAAGTCATTACTCAGGCTCAGTACCTTGACCTCATTTATACACAGTGAGGTACTTTACACGAAAAAATCCCTAATCTTCTGAAAACTACAACTCCTTCAGGGTCTCATGCCGTTGATGGTATCATTGGTTCAATTAGTATTAAAAGCAAGAAGAAATCTTCAAAGAATTCTTCTCCTACAATAACTTTACCTGATTCCACGAAAGGAGATTCTTCCGCTGAAGTTTCTGCTCACGTCCATGTCGTAGATTCATCTACGACCAAATCTGGTAGTAAAGAGAAGGGGAAGAATGAAAACAATCAAAATTCAAAAGATAAAACAAATAAGAATGAATCTATTGACGAAAAACGAAAACCTCGCTATGCTTGTTTCATCTGTGACGAGGATCATTTTACTAAAGAATGCCCCTATCGAGCAGAGTTTTCGAAATTCGTTAAAGGTTCTCAAATGCCTGTTGTCTTGAAGGATATTTCTCCTACTCAAGATAGTAAAGTGGTTGCTTCTTCCTCGAATACCTTGGAAGAACCCATTATGATGATTCTCATGTCAGGATTGTGACGCGATCGCAAGATTATGGTAGTAAAAATCCTGTTGATGCTAAAGAAGCAAAATCTTCTAATTTAAACACATCAACAACACCTCCTCTTGGGTTTGCTCCACTACAGATTGAGAAACCCAACCCAGACTTAGTAACCAAACTGCCTAATAAAGGTATATTTCGGAAATCAGCTTTCAATCCACATGCAAGAGCTGATTAGAATTATAACATTGTTGAAGACTTAGCTGTTGCCCCTTCAGCAATGTTGGCTTTGGAAGTGCTGCAATCATGCCCAGCACAGCATAAATTACTATTGTTTTCTATAGGAGGTGTTGATCTTCAGGATTTGAACCTAATAATCTTAGATTTAGAGAATAGTACACCCCACCTTCCTCATCAAATGGATTTCCAGATTCTAGTGTTAGTAAAAAATAGACCTTGTTTTCAGACTGTGATTGATGAGGGAGCTTCTACGTGTATTATGTCGATCCAGTGTTGGAGATCTCTTGGTTCTCCTACACTCAATCAGTCTCCGACAATTCTAAAGGCTTTTGATGGCCGAGGGTTCCATCCTTTTGGTATTTTGGAAGATTTACCTATAGGGTTCGAAGGAAAAACAATAAAGATCGTTACGATAGACCAGCTAAGTTATTTCTCATCTGACCCAACCTCTACTGATAACATTTAGCACGTCAGTAAAATGACTATCCCTTACAAGGATGTTGGGGTAGGTTTGATTAAAGATTCTGGTTTATTAGGAACTTTTTCCTGTATCGCCTTCTATTGCAACTATTCATATGATTTCATCGAACACTATTACTTTTGATGATCCTTGGATCGTACCTTCCAATTCTGAGGTGGATTCCTTTGATGGCATGATGCTTTTGAATCCCTTTGAAATTGCATATCAGGCAGTACAGTTGTTTTCTGATTCCTGACCTATCGCAAGGATAGTTTGTTCTTGTCTCAACCTTGTTAAAAAATGAAACAAGGAGTTCCAAGGATAGTTTCTTCCTATCTCAACCTCTTTAAAAAATGAAACTGGACATGGCGAGGATAGTTTGTTCTGGTGTCAACCTCGTTAAAAAATTAAACTGGATGTCATGAGCATAGTTCCTTGTCTTGTGTCAAGCTCGTTAAAAAATGAAACAAGGAGTTGCGAGGACAGTTTCTTCCTGTCTCAACCTCGTTAAAAAATGAAACTGGACGTCGCAAGGATAGTTTGTTCCGGTGCCAACCTCGTTAAAAAATGAAACTGGATATCATGAGCATAGTTCCTTGTCTTGTGTCAAGCTCGTTAAAAAATGGAACAAGGAGTCTGCGAGGATAGTTTATTCTTGTCTTAACCTCGTTAAAAAATGAAACCGGATGTCTCGAGCATAGTTCCTTGTCTTGTGTCAAGCTCGTTAAAAAATGAAATAAGGAGTCATCGAGGATAGTTTGCTCCTGTCTCAACCTTGTTAAAAAATGAAACTGGATGTCATGAGCATAGTTCCTTGTCTTGCGTCAGGCTCGTTAAAAAATGAAACAAGGGTTTTGAGGATAGTTTTTTTCCTGTGTCAACCTCATTAAAAAGTGAAACAACTCCCTTTCCAAGTCGAGTCCCTCCAAGATCTCGAAAGTGAACCTTCATTCCATCCACCTGGTTGAATGCAATGAAGCTTGGGGGGCAATGCGAACTTATAACAAGCATAGTTTTTCGTTTCAAGCTTGTGTAAACATGAAACCGAACCCAAGCAGAGTTCTCTATGGTTCAAGCTTGTATAAAAATGAACCTATACCTTTACATCTCGTGATTGCCGTTTTTATCTGCTAAATTCTGTTAGATGAGCCTTGGTTGTTTTCATTCCATCGCCACCATCTCTTTGGCTGATCATATGCTTTCACTTGGTTGTTTTTCCTTTCCTAAGTGACCACAATGATGAGTGGTTTTATTAGCCAGCCTCTTAACCATTACATGTTTTGAGCAGTTCCTCCATTGCCAGAACTAGTTGCTACCCTTTATACCACTCGTTCCTCTAGGACGAGTCCTCTTTAAGCTCTTTTCTGACTCGTAAAATATGAAAAGATTGCTGAGTTTTTCCTTTTTAAACTCGTTAAAACAGAATTAAAAGGACGGTCCACTTACAACTCTTTTCTGACCGTATAAACATGAAAATATCGCCAAAATTTTGTCGTTTCAAGTTCGATATTGGTTATAAAACGACGTGTCTTTGATCGCTTTTTTACTTTTTCGGATCAGGGTCACTAATTATGAAAAGTACTCCTTGATCGTAATGGTCAAGCGGTTCTCTCAAGTATTATTTTATACTTTTTCGGGTTTGGGAGACACAAATTTATGAAAAAGGACATCCATGGAGTTTTCTTAAGTTTTTCTTCTGACTCCCTAAAATTGAAAAACACCGAGTTTTTTCTATACTGGACTCGTTAAAATTTAACAGTAAAGGACCTATTCAATTTTAAACATGAACGAACCACTCCTTCTTAGGGCTTGAATTTTAAACTAAGTTGGACTCATCCGAAGGGTGAGCTTATAACCAAGAAAATGTTATCCTCCTCAAGCTTGTCAAAAATAAAGAGGTACTTTCCAGAAATGGTGGGGGAAAAGAGAGAAAAATGAACCTGTTTCTTACACTTTGTGTTTTAGAAAAGCAGTTAACCACTCTTGAACATGACACTTTTTGTTCACCTGGGTTGGGAAATCCTTTGCCTAACAGTTAATCAAACCATATTGAAAGTCTTCAACCAGTTTCTGGGTATTAGCTTTGGGTCAATTGTCACCAAACCATCTGTGGTGTCATTATGTGTTTAAGAGGTCAGTTCAAATAAACCATTCATTTCCAAAATATCTGTCATCCATTTTGACCATCCCTGAGTTAGTCCTTGCCAAATATATTTCTTCAAACTTGATCTATGATTTCGTGTTGTGGGCTTGCCTACGATAGATCGCTTTCTATCGACTTCAGCTCATTATCTAGAAATATGATCTAGAAATCGTCAGTACCTTGGAATCTGCATGCCTCAATGGCAGGTTTGTCGCCTTTGACAATAGGTTGCATCATTGACCTTCGATCAAAGGATTCTGTGACATGTTCGACATCAACTCATTTATTTGCATTTCATGGATTGTACTGAGTACTTTGAGAGCCATTGACATTACTGGTGGTTTCTCTCACACTTGTTAACAGTTCACATCATTGACTGGTAATCAAGTGGTTTCTACCATGTTCAACTTCAACACATTCATTCACATGGATAGAATCGTACTAGTTCAGGAAGCAGAAATCAAGACCTTGGATCTAGTTTCCACCATCCAGGCTGCGAGGAATTTTGTTATTCATTATATAGTGGACTATTCATAAATAGATGGATGCACCCATACTGTGTCTATATATGTCTATACTCATGATGTATTACAAAATTATTCATGTATCAGAGAAGTTTAGTTAGTTTTCTAGTCAGTTTTGATCTGAGTATGGGAATGCCTACCTCAGCGATGATATGTTCACATATATATATTTTGTATTGAATGTTTTTACAGGTTCCGACCAGGGTGTCCACAGGATGATACTTGAAATGATAAAATACTTCACTCTTCTTAGATGAAAAATTCTATCTTCATCTATTACAGACTTCGCAATTTAGGGGGCAATCTGTTGCACAAAATATTGTCACCTTGACATTCTGCAATCTGTGTGAGTCCATTACCACTCATACTTTCCTCCTTTTCAAGTCTTAAGCCTTAGTTCTTCATGTCAAGCCTTGAAAATAAGAGAAAGCCCTTAAAATTCTCTAAAACTCTGGTTCCGCACTTTCTCTTAGCATTACCTGCGGTCCCGCACCTAATGGTCATGTCCCCTGCGTACCTGACCACTCTGTCTCTGTGTTATGGGTGTGGACCCCTGTAAAAGTAAAAAAGGTGCAAGTATATTCCTAAAAACTCACTTTGAGTCATTTCTAGAAGCTTCTAGAAGGAATATTGAGGTGGCAAGTTCGCTCCTTTAAGGTTCATGCATCCCATACCTTAAGGAGCTAACCCCTTGATGTGAGGAGCTTATCCCTTTGAAGGAGGACTCTATCCCTTCATAGGTGGACCTGTAACCTCCTTCCTTTGCACTATAAAATGAAGCATTGGGCTGGTTACTTGGGAGGTTGAAAGCTGAATATTTTTGAGGTGAAATGCTGCTAGAACTTAGTCTTCCTAATTGAGCTTTTGTGAGGAAAGATTACATACCTCTTTGATCTCATTTGGAAGAGTGTGAGGCTTGTCAAAGTAGAGGAGATTCCTGTTTCGGACCATGGGAAGAGCTTGTACAACATCAAGGCACCAAAGGTTGTAAATTTCTTCTATTTCAAAGTTAATAAAATCAAGTTTATTTTTCTCAATAAGTTGTGTTTTATGGTTTATTTTATGGATTCCTTGATCACCATAATGAACATGATTTATTATATTAGCTATGCAGGTGTTATTTGATGTGTGCTTGTTTGTGTTTGCAGGTTCTCAAAAGGAAACTCTTTCGGATGGCTGCTACAAACTAGCGTTGAAATTAAGGTAGGGTCTAAACACCTCTATAGTTTTTATTAATGAATCACAATTTGTTTAGAGAAAGGTAGATTTGCTTGTCCTGTTTGTTTCTAGATATCTTTTGATATTAGGGAGATCGGCCTTGTCCGCAAGATCGATTTATCTCGTCAACACTACTTTGGAATTATCTCTCTTAAATGATGCCATGTCTTCTACACTAGTAATGGAAACACCTTATTTTTGGAAAACATTCATGATAGAATGTGATTCATTAGGAAAAGGAATTGGAGCAACGCTGATGCAAGAAGGGATACCATTGGTTTTTGAAAGAAAACAATTCAAGGGAGAATATTTGGTGAAATCAATATACAAAAGAGAAATGGAAGCAACTATACATGTAATAAAAAAGGTTAACAATATCACATTAGAAGACACTTTAAAATCAAGATATACCATTTCTAAAATACTGTTTGATCAAATATTGTCATCAAAAGAGTAACAAAAATGTGTAGAAAAAATGCAAGGGTTTGATTTTGAAATAATCTACAAGAAAGGGAAGGACAATATCATACTATATGATCTTTCTAGAATAGAAGAAGCCACAAATTTGTATTCTATAGCATCTTCTATTCTAGTATGGCTAGAAGAATCTTGTCGTGAATGGAAAAATGGAAATAGTACTAAAGAAAAAATGAAGGAAGGAATGATCTCTATGGAAGTTTGGGAGTGGAAAGGAAATATACTTTCGTAAAAGGGTTGAATATTTTTATGCTCATAATAAAATATGAAGCAACAAATATTAATGGAGTCCCATGACTCTATAATAGAAATAAATGCAAGGTTCCCTAAAACATATCAAAGGATCAAGAAATATTTTTTGGGGATGGAATGGAAGAAGATATTCAAAAACTTGTCAGTGAATGCTAATTTTGCCAAATAAATAAGGCGAGACATTTAAATTGCTAGGATGAATTCATCCATTACACATATCTTATCAAATATTGCAAGAGATATCAATGGAATTAATTATAGGGTTACCAAATCTGATGGTAAATATTCCATTTTTGTGGTCGTTGATAAACTCACAAAATATGTACATTTTTGTGGAATTCACAGCACATATATAATAATCCAAGTGGAAGAAGTATTCATGAATGAAATTCATAGAATTCATGGTTTTCTGAAGGTAATGGTAAGTTCCAAAGATCCAAAATTCATAGGTAATTTTTGGAAATAATTATGGAAGATGAGTGGTTCAACACTAGTGATGAGTTTAACATATCATCCACAAATATATGGTTAGACAAAAATAGTTAACAAATGTTTAGAGGGTTATCTAGGATGTTATTTTTCATATAAAAAATCTCAATGGATGAAGTGGTTTCCTATAGTAGAATGGTAATAGAATACTACCCATCATACATCTACTAAAATGGCCCCATTTAAGGATCTTTATGGATACCCAACTCCTAGTATATCACATGTTTTGCAATATAATTTCATAGCATAGGTAATAGGGTAACATATGGACAAGAATAAAGAAACTTCGACAATTCATAAGGAAAATCTTCAAATGATGAAAAACAAGATGAAACAAAAAACATATCAACATTGAAGTGAAAGATAATTTGAGGAGGGTGATTAAGTATATCTAAGGCTACAACATTATACGCAATCTACACTCAAGCAAAAAACAAAAAAATAGCTCCAAAATTTTATGGACCCTACAATATCATTCGTTGGATTGGATAAGTGGTGTATAAATTCTACTTTCCTTTTTCTTACTTTCATAAGGTTTTTCATGTATCTTGCCTAAAAACAGTTGTGGGACAAACTATGCAAGTGCAAACAAAATTTCCATAATTAGATGAAGAAGGGAAGTTGATTCTTGAACTAGAAAAAGTTATGGATCAACGTTATCTATATCTTTGGAATAGAACCATTATATAGTACCTAATCAAGTTGAATAATATGCCTCTAGAATAAGATACATGCGAAAATGAAAATTTCATGAAGGAACACCCTCAATTACAAGATTTGAGGGTAAAGCTTTTTTAAAACAAGGGGGATATGTTAAGGACCTTGGGCCCCTATATTAACTCCTAATAAGAATCTATTATAGTTTGTTTTTTATATTAGGAGGTCAACTAGTACCTTTCATTGTAATCTTTCATTTTAACTTTTCCCTTTATCTCTCTCTCTCTCTCTCTGACACACACACACACACAAAGGAAGTTAGTATTAGGATAATAAAATCTTGTCTTATACAGTGTATTCATTATAAAAGGAGGTTTCCCCCTTGAAGTGGATTGTAATTGTTGGCTTCTTATCAATTTTAAGGCGCATAGTTCATAAAAACACATATTAGGTCTCCTCTTCTCTATATTCTTTGAAACTTGCATATCTTGGAGATTATGTCCTTTGTTAGTTTCTTGAATGGAGGTAGTTTTGTCTTTCTCCTCTTATATAAATATCCAACTTCATCTTTGATGTCTTCTTCAACATGTGGATGGGTGTTCCCTTACCTTGTATCAAATATTAATTTTGGGCCTCCTCCAATTAAGCTTAATTACTTCAAATAAGTGGAAAAATGTATAAGCAAGGAAATTTTGTGCACATTCCAATAGGATTTCCATTTTATGGCTTCTATGACTTGGTCAACTCCCCTCTTCCTCTTTCCAAATATGTAATTTAACATAGGAAAAACTATATTAAATGTTCACTTTGGTGCCTTAAAGTTTCCCTACTATATCAACAAAATCATATCTTGAAGAACATACATAAAGTTTAGGCAAAGGTTTTAAGATGTGCAAGTGTATGCCAATAAGATAATGTTAGTGGTAAAAAGGAATAACTGCAACAAAACCCCATGATTTCTCTTGGAATTCAATATATTGGTTAAACATATTCTCATTGAATTCATATGGAAAGTGTTTAGATGAAGTATTAAGGAACTTGACCTCTATTTTGTAAAATGTATACACATAATCAGTGACAATATATTGTGGATGCTTGTCATGTGTTTAACAAAATTTCTATAAGTGAATTGTTTGATGAAATTTGAACAAGCAAGATGTTTCTTGTTTTGGAAGAAAGAAAGGTATAAATTCAAATTATTTTTAGGTCCATCTTCATAAAATTGGAGTGTGCACAATGTATTCTTGTCGATAAGCAATGTTTAATATCTTAGTATAAATGCCCCAATGATCAAACTCTATTCTTTGCTTTTTGTCTACAATATAGAAAAATATCACACCCTCAATTTGGCATTGCGATTATGTGGAGTAGTTGTGGGTTCAAGAATTCCTTCAACATCCAAACCTATGTCATTAAAGGAAGCAGAGAAAAGGAAACCTACCAACTAAATGCTTCAAATCCTTCTCCTATTCATAGAACTTATAGTGGATCATAATGAAGAGGTCTTATTGGGAGGGATCATAGTGCCAAAGATAACCCATCTATAATCACTATATAAAAAAGGATTTGATTATGTGTAAATTTAATAGGTATTCCTACATTTCTATTATTGAAATGGATTCATTAAACATGGATCAAGAAATCTGAGACATGTCCCAATTTTGTTTTCATTGTAAAGTTTTATGATCATGCTAACTATCAATCAGCATTTCAAGAGGATTCGTAGTTTTAGGGAAGCATGGGACTTGTTATACTTTTTTCCTTGAATTTAATCCTAACACTATGTCACTTACTATAATTATAGTTTGAGTTCATCCTCCAATTTGTTGTTAGATTTTTGGTACTTGTTAGTTTTTTATAACATTGGGAATGCTTTGGGCACTTACATATAATCAATCTTAAGAGCTATAGTGGGTTTATTCACATATGTGTGTATATGTGTTTAGATAGAGCTTAGTAAGTGAATTTTAAATAAAAATAGACTCACATGGAAGAATTTTAAACACACATAGGTATTGGGTTATGAAAACACAAAATTAAGAGTGGGATACGTCATATTCAAGGACATTTACAAGCTACTTGTCCCCATAATTCAGCTCATCCTCCCAAGAAAAAATGAATCAAATTAAAATAAAAGAGAAGGAATTTTCTAGAGGAATTTAGTTTCGAGACTAACCTTTCTTAGAATGAGGTAAATCAAGACCCACAAATGCTAATTGTCAGGGGATAAAGAAGATGAAATGGATACAATACTTTTCCTCTTAAGGGATGTCATGGTCGTTGATGCTCCTCTAGGTATAACAAAAATTCATCAAGAGATCGATACTTATGAGTTAGATAAGTCATTATTTCCTTATAAGATTTTTTATCTCTCACCATCCAACTCAATTATTATGGCTCATTCAAAAGGGTTGCAAGAAGTTAAAAAGAAAAATCGAGAAAAATGAAAAATCAAGGATTACTTTATAATGTGATTTTTATTATTATCTATAATGGCTCATTATATAAATTTATATCTATCTTGATACTTTTTGGGTGGAAAATTGGAGGAATTGGATTGCAGGGCCCATTTTAGTGTCAGTTCCCAATTAGGCGGTTTGGGATCTAAAAATGTCTAAAGCAATTTTGAGGCATCAAGTGGAACTTTTTGGGTTCAAAACTTTATAAGTATATCTCCCAAACTCTTATTGATAATATACACATTAAAGACCTTTCCAATGAAATCATGATCGCCTCAGTTAATATTTTTACGTATAAGTTATGCCTCCTACAAGTTGAATTACCTTACTGACCACCATGGTATTGAGTGAATGCCATGTCAGCCCCCTAATTATTGTGTGGTGCTAGTCATGTGTGGATTTTTACATTATAGAATGTTTAAACCTTATAACAAATTGAGTATTAAGAATACAAAAACCCTAACTATAGATGGTTATTAGGCTATGTAAAATGTTTGGATGTTAGGAAGAGATGGGAATTCACTCCTTTGGCATTCTAAATGTTCCATAGTTGAGAAAACCATCTAAGAGTGGGTTTTGAGAGCTTAAAATAGGAGGAAGAATATTTTGTAGCAACCATTCAATCCATGATTGCATATGAAACTACATAATGAGTTCATCTTTCTTTCTATTGACTTTGTCATAATTGAAGAAAAGAAAGTAGAGCATATGCCTTACCTTCTAGTTAAGTTTTCTCTCGTTTGGGTTTTGAGGATATATCTTGCATCCATTGTGTGGATATTATGTTCATTTTCTTGTTCTTTAAATTTTATATTTCAATTATTTTCATAAATTTGAGGAATAAGTTATTGATAATAAATATGACATCTAAGGAAATAAACTTGTAAACTAAAATATTTTAGCATAATACAAGATATAGTGTAATGAACTATTCTAGTAGCATATCCATGGAAGTTTAGAAATCATATTGGTATGAAAGAATTTTTTTTGGGGGTATTTATGGAAGTTACAAGATCTAGGAATTAACCTAAGAAGGAAGTCATGTAACCCTATCTATAGGAAATGGGACTAATCAAAACAACTCTTAGGATGCATCAAAGGAGATATTTTTTAGAATAGAAGAGAAATTCACTGGTATTTCTTTCAACATGGCTCTCCTAATGGTGGCTCCGGTGAAAAATTTTGAACCTTTAAGAGAGGTTAGTGGCTCTAACTCAAAATTTGGATCAAATGAGAAATCATGGCATAATGAGGCATAAAAGATAAGTTGAAAAAATATATTGAGAAACCTCTGCTTAAAATGGAAGTGAAAGTGGAAATTAAGCGCTATCAAGGTGAGAATGATGTTGTTTAATTGAATCATTGATTGCACTAGTTATAAGTTCATTTCAAGGTTCGTAATATAGATAAATAGTAGAAAAAAACATTTTCTTAGCTAAAACTATAGGGTCTATAAGTGTCAGTCTTTGCAGCCTTCCTCCAGTGATCAAACATGCTCTTACAAAGTGATTTTAAGGTGTCAAGGTCAAATTTTGTCATTTTAGTGAGTCTTCAAGCAAAATTTGGTCACTAGGTATTAGGTCTAGGGTTTTCTTTTACTCCTGTCAAAGTTGTCCAAATGTCGATCCATGTCACCATTCAGCTGAGTTTACCATCATTCAGAGAGTTTTCATCATCATGTCAAGTTCCCTTGGGTCATTTTATACCTTGTTCATGCTTCAGTTGTGCCTAGGTAAGGTTCATTTCCCTCTCCTAGGGTTTTGAAGGTAATTTCTCTTGGATGGTCAAATCATTAGCAAAACTTGTATCCGAATGTTCATACACCTTCCCCTATCCTTAATTTACCTTATTAAACACTTCCCATCACTGAGATCCCCCAAATTCCTCATTTTCCCACAAACCCTAGTTTCTTGCTACAACTTGACAATTTTCTAGGCTAGGCCTGTGTTTTGCCCTTTTAGACCCCTTCCCCTCACTCAATATTTGAAATTCCACTTTCCCCTGCTTCCTAGCATCCCTCCCTACTTCCAAAAATTTTCTCAAGAATTTAGAAGCCCTTTATCCTCTTCATTTCACTTCATTTCGACAAATCCCCTATTCCACACATCGGGATAGGTTTTACTCCAATGATGTTTCTGAGCAAGAAAAGATGATTTTTTCAAAAATGAGAGAGTTTTTTGTCCAAAATAGGCCAAGGAAGAAAAAAATCCTTCACTTTTTACATAGGTGTCATGGTTTTAGAGAAATGTAAAAAATACAGTTGCCTCGGGAGAACTGATGCACCTCTGAAGTGACCTTGGGAAAATCAAGTTTTCTCCTAGATGGTTGGCCAAATGACTTTCTTGATGAGTCAAATGAGAACTAGACATAAAAATATTCCCAATGAGCTATCATGAGCTCAATTTAGAGTTGAGGAAGACCTTCAAAAGTTGACTGCAACAACACTCTGCCTTTAGGTAGCCTCATTTTGCACATTTTGACCAGTCTTGGAAGATTTGATTTTTGGCTAGGAAAATGAACTCCAAATTGAAAAATTTCAGTTGGGTTGGAAATTAGACAGAAATTCCTTTCCAAAAAGCTATCTTGAGCCCAATTTGAACACCGGGAAGGCCCTCAAAACTAGTCTGCAAAAAGGCACTATGCACAGAAATTTTTAACACAGGGTTTTCTGCTCTATGCACCGTGCCACGTGGCGCTCGCTCTTGCTAGGGGCCTCCAAATCACAAAAACTCAGAATTTTTGGATTTTTCATGGAAAATTATGCTTTCCTACCTATTGGCAAGAAATTTGGGTAGGTTTCGAGCCCTCAAAAAAGTCAAAAACACTCAAAAAATGACCTCACTGCCCCTATTTCGACACACAGGAAGCAGTGTTGGGAGAATGGACTTTTGGAGGGGAAAATGGAGGAAAAATTGAAAAATTCCACCTGGGTTGGAAAGTAGATAGGCATACCTTTCTAGCAAGCACACCTGGAGCTCATTTGGACATCGGGAAGGCCTCCAAAAGGGGGTCCAAATAGGTGGACGCATAGAGAATCAAGTGCAGCGCATAGAGGAAAAATTGCCAATTTGACCAAGTTTTGCTCTATTTTTCGCCCAGCTTTGCCTAGTTTGACTTTTCACCTTATTAATGTAAATTTTGTGATGTAATTTAATGTACATTGATGGATCATGATGTAAATATGTCAAATTTTCACTTATGGAGGTAGATTCATCCATGAAAAGGTAGTTTGCAACTGAATGAATCAGTTCCCTAGTTTATAGAGGCAAGTTGTTCCACTGCCTAATTTGTAGTTCTCAGTTTAGAATTACTTGGAACAGCTCCTAAACTCATGATATCGACCCCTAGAGGCTAGGATGAGTTGTTGTTTGCCTATATCTTATGTTTTTTCAGTCATTAGCATGGTTGGACTCTTGAGAAAGCCTTGAGCTTCATTGTACATTCATTTTTAGTACTTTGGCTAAGGAATTGAGACCAGGATTTGCAGCACTCTTTAGGATTCATGTGGAAATTTGTCTTGGTACAGTGCTTCTCCTTGTGATTGTGAATTTGTTTATGTGATTACATTTCTATCTTATTTCTTCTGAACTAAACAAACAAGAGTGTAAGTAGAATTCATTGAAAGTGCAATGCTCTACTTGAAGTTTGCTTTAGTTGTTTGATGTTTTCAGCTGTTTGGGGAGGATTCATGATTTCTCTTGCCCTCTTCAACACCTCACTTGTCTATTCCTTCCATATCACTCGAATTTAAGTACCAAAACGATTGCCTACCTTGCCCCATTGAGATCTCTGCAGAACTGAGCCTCAATCCCCGCAACCCCAAAATGTGCCTTTCCCTTTGAGTCAAAAAATCATTATTTTATCAAATCAAATCCTTGCACTTCATACCTAGCCTAAAATTAGTTTTTATTTCAGCCATCTCAAGCCCCATCGATTATCTTTTGCTGAGATTGACCCAGAGAGAGCCCTCTCCTATCCTCGTAGGGCTAGCTACGAGGCTGAGCATGGTTTGATGTTGGCCCTAGATCCTACCTTTTCAGCCTGAGGTAAATCTAGGCTCTAACAAGGTCATGCACTAACTTGGTGGAAATCCATTCAAATATAGTTAGGCTATATGGTGGTCCATTAGTAACTATGGAGGAATATTTTAAAATAGATATCATGTCCTAGTTCTACCTTTTTAGGTATATAGAGGACTAGTGGATCTATTAGCATTCATTCAGGTAGAGGCAAAGGTAGAGTGTGCAATAATACACAATCAAATTCAAAAAGATGGTGATCAAGTTGGGTATCTCTTCTAGAAATATAAACATAATCCTAAAGTATATTTCGTGTCTATATAGCCATTTGTAAAATAAATTGATGCTCTTTAAACCCCAAAACATTGATTAGGCATGTGTTCAAGCATAATATATAGAGAACATAAGCCATAATAAAATATAGTCAAGTGGTTCTATATAGAAAAATAACCAAGATGATTCCAATGAAGGGAGGAAGAAGTGGAAAGGAAAAGAAAAGAAGCTAACAACATCTACACACCAGTGCAAGGATCCAAAAAACCACTCCAACAATTGTAGTATTGATGGTCATACAAAAGATAGGTGTTGGAAAATACATCTAGAGATAAATTCAAAGAACCATAAAAAGGATGCCAAGAAGAAAACCTACTAGGAATAGATTCAAGAAACCAGGTAGAGAGCAGTTTGGATGTGGAAAAAAAGACCAAGGTAGATGCTCCAAAAGGCCAAGGTAGATACTCTATTCAATTCCAATTCATAGGCCAACCTCATAATAAATGATCTAGGCAGCTAGATTTTGTTATAGGTTCATCATCATCAGTTCCCATATCCATTGGGATGAGTGAATAAGGATGTAGAGATCAAAGTAACTGAATAGTGTAATTACAGTGTTGAGGATGTGGAGAGGATAATATGTTAAAATATTTCCCTCACCAACAATAGAGTAGTAAGAACAATAATAATAATTGAATGTATCTTTTACAAGCGATAGCGCTTCTACAAACCCTAGCTTCTGGTTTTGGTGCTCCCTTGAAGCTTCTTCCACCTGCTTGTGACTAGGGCTAACTCGTCTAATTCCTTTTCGACTGTCTCCCCCCTCTGCGTTCATTCTCTTGTTCCGTTATACGACATTGGGACCAATCGTTGTTGTCCGAGCAATTATCTGTTTGGCCCTATTCCCTAGGCACTTTTCTTGCAGGTTGTCGGTTAGTATGGGGGAGGACATGGTAGACTATTCCAAGGACCCATATGCCTCGGTGCCCATCTAGATGGTCTCCCCCCACAGTTGTTGTTACTTCTTCCAACATCTCCCTAAAGATCCCCTTGTCGTTGGCCAGTGAAACGTAGGTCAATACAGTGTCTTATTATCTCGCCTCCTACTTTCCAGCTCAATAGTTACTCCCTTCGATCAATTCGCCTACTATTTCGTTGCCATCTTCTGAGCTACCCAGCGAGGTTTTTTATGCTCCTAAACCGGACTACCCCACACTCTCCCCAGCTTCTCTGCAGTTCCTAGCAACCTGTCTGGACCCCTCCTCTACTTCTTTCTCCTCGAAGCCCCATGTCATCCCCCGCAATGGGACCCCTTTCCCTCTACCCTCTCCGGCACCATACCCTGATATTCCCCCACCCTCTTTATCCTCATCTTAAATCCCACTTCCTCTGATTTCTAACCCTCCCACCTCTAGTTTTTTTGTTGGCACCTCTCCCCCTCTCCCAGAGTCGACTGGGGGTCCTCAAGTGGGTGTTGATCCTGCTCCAACCTCTGCTCCATATGTTATTCCTTCTTTAGGAAAGCTGGGCCTACCGATAAAGCGATACAAATGGGTCAAGGCCATGACTAAGAATATTTCTCTCACATTTGGTGATGATCTCCAGATGGGTGACGTGCTCAATACCTCTGATCGGGTTTTAGTGGGGAGATGGAAGAGCATACTTAGCTGCTAATCTGCATCAGTGGATTCTAGAAATATGGGGATAGGTACTCAATGAACTACCATATGTTATGACTCTATCTTGTGGCTGGTTTGCGCTTCAGTTTCAACGCCTTGAGTTCATCCCTTGGGTATTATCTAAATACTGGAATATTGAATTTGATTCGGTTCTTCTTAAACATTAAAGTCCACTCTTCGATCCAGAGCGCGAACACTTGGGGGCTAGTCCTATATGGGTGCGTCTTCCGGGATTACCACTACACTTCTTGTCAAAAGATGTTTTTAAGAGAATTAGGAATGCACTGGGTATATACTTGAACTATGAGAAATCCTATATTGTCACTAGGAACATGGCTATGGCATGTATCTTAGTGCACCTGGAAACAAGAGAGGGTCTAGAGGAGAACCTACAAATCCACTGGAGAAATACTTGCCACGTTCAAATCTTAGATTATGAAGGTGTCCCCTATCGATCCCAGAGGTGCCAGAAAATTGGGCATCTATACAAGGATTGCCCTCTTCTTGTCTCCAGCTTTGCTTTGGTGGCTCAACCTGAACATGATGCAATAAACAATTCATATGATCCGCGTGACAAGCAACGTGCACAAAATGAGGACCATCCATCAATGAATGTTCCATTAGCCTGTGAAGCTTGCATGGAGACTGTTCACCCCCCATCCCCATGTATTACCAGATCTCGTGCAGCTGCAACGACGACTGCCTCTAATATGGGTATTACTTCCTCTTCACTCTCCCTTAATTATGCTATTTAATATGAATTCATACCACATGTTTCTCTAGGCACTTCTACACTTGCATTTTGTCCTCCCTCCGTTTTGTGTTCGCTGGCTCCCTCCTTGCCTACTTTTCCCCCCTCCCCCCCTCCATTCCAGATGTCCCCGGTTCCATCTCTTCTACTGAGATCTCCATTGACTCTTGCGAGAGTCATCACTATAACCTTAGCTCCCTTGCCTAGATTTCTACCGTGATCGTTGTGGTATTGACATTGTTCCCCCTCCCTTCGCCCTCAAACCCTGCTAGGGGTTGTCATTCCAATATGTCCAAGGTTATCTTCTAGGCAGGACTGGATGTGGCTCATGATCACTAACCTACCATCGATAAAGTCCTTAGAGCATTGACTTCATCTCACCCAGGTTCTCCATGAAGTGGCTCTCCTTCAACTATCATGGGTTGGATAGTCCCACAAAGAAACTAGCCTTTTGTTGCTTGATAGACACAAAAATGGCGGATATTATTTTTCTACAAGAAACCATTGTACCTTGTACATTGATCACCCCCACACTTGAGACACTTATCCCGGGCTGGAATTTTAATGCCTTGGATGTTCATGGCTGATCCCGTGGACTGGATCTGGGTTTCAATCCCCGGGTTGTAAAATTAATGAATATTTGGGGTGGGGAGGGTATCATTGGTGGTGATATTTTCTCTTCCGAATTTGGTATGCAACTGAGACTTATCAATGTATGGTCCCTACATCAATCAGGCTCCATTCTGGCACAAGCTCCTTAACCTCACTTACATGCAAGTTGATAATCTCATTATTGGGGGAGATCTCAACTTCTCTATTGGCCATGCTGAATCCTGGGGACACAATGTGACACATTATTTGATCATTTTCACTCTCTACTGGAGGACCATCATATTTCTGATATTCCTATGGCTCGATTGTAACCTACCTGGCGTAATAAAAGGACTGGAGATGTAGCACGTGCTAGAAGGCTAGACAAATTCTTAATCAAGGACTCTCTACTAGACCATCTCTCTTTATATATACAATGGATGGGATTTGTGGGATTGTCTAATCACTCACCCATTTATCTCTAATTTTCTTATGCTGACCGCAAACCTAAGGCACCATATAAATTCAATTCTACCTGGATCAAGGATGAGGGATACTTGAATTTGGTTACTAAGCATTGGAATACCTACACTCCCTCACCTAGCCAATCAACCTCTAAAGTATTTTCCAAAAAAATGCTCTCCCTTAAGGAAAAAACTATTGATTGGGCCAGGAAAAAAAGACACAAGGATGAACAGACATTGAACGACACTAAAGTGGGGCTTGCCAATCTGGTGGACCAGGATGGTCATGGTTTTGTCTCCATTGAGTCCAAAGAACGACTCATCAAATTAGAAGCAGATCGAAATAGAATTTTGAAGGATTGTGAGGAAACTTGGAGAGTCGTGCCATTTGGCTTTAGGCGGGGGATGCAAAAACAAAGTTAAACCATCATTTTTGAAATCGCTGCCAGGTTACCAATACCATATGGCATCTAGAGGACGATGCAGGTTTGCATGCAAATACTTTTCATCAATTATCTATTCTCAGTACTTGCAATTTTAGTTGACTATTCAGAGCTTCACAGGATGAAAATCTTGCTAAGATCATCAAGGTGACATACCTTTTCCCTAAATTTGTGGATCAAGAAGCGGAAGAGAACCTACTACTACCTGTTACTATGGGGGAACTGGAAGGCACCCTTAAATGGTTCAAGAAGGACAAAGTCCCTCACATACATGGTTGGTTGATTGATTTTTACCTTGCTTTCTTTGATATTATGGGGAACGATTGCCTTCAGGTCATTGAAGAATTCTAGATGGGGGGTGTATATATGATGCATTTAACTTTACCTTTATTTCTCTGATCCCCAAATCTGATGACCCAAAAACTTTTAATGTTTTCCGACCCATTTCACTCTATAACTTCATCTATAATATTATTGCCAAGATCATATATAATCTTCTAAAGCGCATACTATATGAGTTCATATCCCTGGAGAAATTTGCATTTCTTGAACACAAGCAGATCCATGAAGTAGTTGGAACTGCACATGAGGTCCTTCATTCCATCAAAATTAAGAGACTCAAAGGCATGATTCTCAAGATTGATCTGGATAAGGCATTTGATCGTACTAGGTGGCTCTACTTAAGGATGCTATTGACTCACCGAGGGTTTCCCTTACCTTTCATTCAATGGATTATGTGTTGTATTATTTACGTATCCTACAGTCTCCTTATTAATGGCTTTTCATCATCATTCCTTCATGCTGAGAGAGGTCTCAAACAAGGCTGTCCTATCTCACCTCTTCTTTTCTTATTGGTCATGGAAGGACTGAGTTATCACATTATTGAGGAAAAAATACAGGGCAAACTGCAAGGAATCAAGATAAAAAACAATTGCATCCTTACCCACCTTCTATTTGTTGATGATATTCTTATTCTGAATGGATCATTGCGGGACACAACAACTTTCTCCTCTGTTTTTCGATCATTTTGCTTTTCCACTAGCATGGACTGCAATCATCACAAATCCACATTATCTGCTACAGGATGCACTCCTAATGAAATTCTCTCTACACAACAACACTTCCCTTTTACCTTTCTTCCCTTTGAAGAAGGTCTCAAATATTTGGGATTTCGACTAAAGCCTGCAAAATACAAGATTGTAGATTGGGTTTGGCTGGTGGCTAAAATCAAAAGACGACTGAATATTTGGCACCATAGATGGATCTCTAGGGCTGGCAGACTCGTCCTCATCAAATCGGTTCTGGAAACTACTCTAGTATACTGGATGTCACTTTCTTGGATACCAAAAAATGGGATAATCTATCTCTTCCCAAAAAATGGGGTGGATGGGGTATGAAAAATCTTGATATATTTGCAAGTGCCCTGGCAGCCAAATTGGGCTGGAATGTACTCACCTCCATGAATCTCTAGGCAGAGGTGGTCACCCAGAAGTATATCTCCCCTCTCCATCCCCTCGATTGGATCAAACTTCCCACCTAGTACAGATCAAATATTTCAACGGTTTGGAGGGTGGTCCTAAATTCACTTGTATATATCAGGGATGGATTGACTTGGAAGATTGGCCATGGAAATCTGGTTTGCATTATGTTAGACCCATGGACTAGTTGTGGGAACACACATCGACTTCCCTAGGATATGATACACTATCTCTCTATCACAAATTTCTCTACACTGGCCCATATTTCCGACTAGGCAAACACTAATATCTTCAGATATGCTTGGAAATCTTCTGACATTTTTGGCATCGCTCCCATCTCGCATGCCATTTGGAAATCATATACAAATTCACTTATGGAATCCCATGTCAAAATTACCGATGGGGATGATGAGATTATATGGGCTCACTCACTTAATGGAAAATACTCCCCAAATTTTGGTTATCTTCACATCTTTTCAGATCACAAACCACTTATTTCTGATTGGTGGTGGACTATTCTTTGGAAATTGAAGGCACCATCCAGAGCCAAATTATTCATGTGGTGCATTCTCCAGAATAAGGTTCCTACTAGGGATAATTTACAAAAGCGATCCTATCATGGTCCATCCTGGTGTGTTCTCTGCAAACAAGATCTGGAATTTGTTGACCATGTTTTTCTTACTTGCCCTTTTACTATATATATCTCACTTGAAGTTACTACACTTCTTCAAATCCATACTAGATTTCACAGGGTGGACATATTGGAGGTATGACATCTATGGTGGATGACTGTACAAACACACAAGATTCACAAGCTACCTATTCTGATCTGCTGGTGTATATGGCTACAAAGGAACAAAATCACTTCCACTGACACCACTCCCCAATGGGCGCATGTCACTACACATCTTATTTCTATATATCATTGCATCCCAGTGGATGATCGTGTTCCCACAGTGCGCACCATCATTGCAGAGACTATTGACCGTTATACTCCACAGGCATACTTTTATGGCTTGGCGTAACATCATGGCTTTGGTGGGGGAATCCTCCTACATATCACTAACAACCACTTCTATAAGATCCAGATGGTTATGGGGGACGAGACAAACAACTTTCTGAACTCATCACCCTCCACCACTTATTATTTTTGCACTTGTGAAAGGTTGTCGTCGTTTATAAATTTTTTGTGACTCACAAATGATCATAAATTGGTTTAATCAACAATCTACATGTCACACTCACACACTCTGACACATTTTGGATGACACATTGATGTTGAGGACTCATTTTGACTACATTTCTTGTCAAAATATATACAGGGAGCACAACAAAATTTCTTATCATCTATCCAAAGAATCCTCGCTCCAGTCACGGGGGATATGGTTGATTAGGGAACAATCTGATCAAGAATGCTACAACTACTACCATCAACCATATATGGATGTGCAACAGGATGGGGCCAACAAGCCCTGATTTTATGTCATATATGGATATTTTTTTATGTATTTAATTTTGTTATTGTATATTTCATGTCTATCTATCTACATAACTGATCATATGTAATTATTTAAACAGTCTCCCATGCTTGGGATTGACTCATTTTTGGATAGAACAACACAGTTAGTGACTTTGAGCACTTTTACATCATATTCTACTAGCATCTACAACGTGTCATTTTCAAATATCAATGAAAATTATGATTTTTCCTTGGGGAAAAAACTAAATAGTGTAACATCAAGTTTGATATAAGTGCAAATTTTATTTATGAAGTGAAGTTAGATGTAGTACTCCTTGACATGTGTAGCCCTAGTTTCTAGAAGCCCCTAAAAGCATATGAGAGATGCAATATTCATGTGGAGAGAAAACCAATACTACCTAATCAAAGATGGGAAGTCTTACATCATACATTCACACAAAGGAAAATCAAAGGACTCTTTGGTAAGTGCCAACCAAGCCAAAAACTTGATTAGTTCTAGTAGGAGGTGTGTTTTTCTTTTCTTAAAAGAGAATCTGTTGGGTGATGAATCATAAAGAGTAAATGCATCCATAGAGGGATATAATAAAGAGTAGAAACATCAGTTGGAGGAGTTTATAGGCATTCATAGGAGTATTCTAAGATACTACAAAACATAAGTACTTTAAAGAGGTGTTTCAACAACCACAAGGCCAAGCTCATGTAGAATAGGGTGATGCTAAGACTGACTATCATTTCCAAAATGGGATACTCTATAAGTAGGAAAAGTTCTATGTTCCTAAGGGTGAGATATTGCAGCTCATATGAGAGGCTCACACATCCAATATTGTAGGACATGTTGGTAATAGGAAGATAATTTCCAACTTACGAAGGTATGTGTTTTGGACCATAATGCAAGAATATGTAGCTCAATATATTATGGGATGAATATTTTACTGTACCAACAAGCTAAATAACAGAAATAAAGTGTTATACACTCCCTTACATATACCCACGCGAGCCTTGGAATCATTTCCATGGATTTTTTGGGTAGTTTTCCTGCAACCTAGGAGGGACATGACTATTTATTTTTGGAAATTGATTGGTTCAACAAGATGTACATTCTTATTCCTTGTAAAAATATCATTAAAGGAAAAGAAACAACAAACATGTTCTTTCAATAGTGTAAGTGCACTTTGGGATACCGAGTAACATCATCTCAGATATGGATACCAAATTTCTTATTGCCTTTTATATTACACTTTCAGAGAATATGGACAACAAATTGAATATAATTATACTATTCCATCCATATCTAGATGGGCATACAAAAGTAGTCAATAATACTTTGGGTAATATTTTAATGAGTAACAATTAGAAGCATATGAAGACTTATAATGCAAATCTAATCTACATTCAACACTCTTATAACACAATAGTTCATACTTATACTATTAAATCCTCTTTTGAAACTTGCTTTGGGTATTTACAACTTCACCCTTAGATGTTATCTATGGAAAAGGAGTGAGAGAATGCATTAGAAGAGAAGCATTGAAAGCTATATTTTTTTTTGAAAATATTACGTAGATCCATTGCAATTATAGGATAAACTAAACAAATAATAGGAAAAGTAGAAGGTCTCCATAATTAACATAGAATAGTCTAGAAAACATTCAAGGTAGGAGACAAAATTTGGTTGCAAATTAACAAGAAAAGGATACATAGTCCTAGTAATAAGATCAAGGCTACGTAGTATGGTCCTTTTGAGGTATTGGAAAAGGTTGTTGATAATTCCAACAAACATATTTTACCCCCATACATGCAAATTTATGCAATAATGAATGTAGAAAATATGAAACTCTATGAGCCTTCCATGTTGGATCAATAAAATGAGCATGTCTTATTTACCATAGAGGACATCGCAACAAATACCAAGGTAGAGTAGGTAGAAGTTATAGTTTTTCAAAATATTTCTAGAACTACCAAATATGGGAAACTATAGTTTTGGAAAATTGGGTTGAAAGGAAAACTTCCAATTAGGGAAAAATGACACTCTAAAGAGAAGGTAGGAAAACTTTTCTCACCTTATTTAGTAAAAAAATTTAGGGACCAAAACCCACCCTAAACAGGGAGGTATGATCTATAATGGATCATTATATAAGTTTTTCATCTATCTTGGTACTTTGTAGGTGGAAAATTGGAGAAATTGGCTTACAGGACCCTTTTTAGTGGTAGATCCCTATTTAGTGATTTGGGGTTTAAAACCTTCCAAAGCCATTTTGAGACATCAAATGGAAATTTTTGGGGTCAAAACTCTGCAGGAAAGATTTCAATCCCTTTACATTGTTCTACACACCAAGACATTTCCAATGGTGTGAAACTGACTTTGATTAGGGCCTGTATGTGGAAGTTATGCCTCCCATAACTTGACCTATCTTGTTGAACACAATGGTATCGAATGGATGCCATGTTGCCCCTAGAATGTATTTGTGGGATTATCCATGTGTGGACTTTCAAGAAGATTTTAGAAGGTCCAAAACCTTATCACTAATTAAGGTTTGATGATGCAAAATACTTAACCCTAGAAAGCTATCAAGCTGTGTTAAATATCAAGCCACTATGAAGAGAAGGGATTTTATTTTTTAGCATTGTATTTGTTCCATAATTGATAAAAGCATATAAGAGTGGGATTTTTAATAATAATAGAAATGGAAGAAGATTTTGGAGCAACCATTCATGTGACATTGTCATAGGTATTTTCATTTTAATAATTTAAAAGAGAGAGAGAGAGAGTAGAGCATAGAACCCACCTTTTAGCTAGGTTTTATCCTATTTCAAAATTTTCATGATACATATTGTGTTTTTGCATGGATGGCATGTTTATTTTCCTATTATTCATTTTTCATATTTAAATTTATTTTCTTAAATTCATAGGAATAAGCTAGTGATAATAAATGTGAGATATAAGGAAACAAATATGCACAATACAAAAATTCAATTTTATACAAGATATATTGAGATAAAAATTTTCAGTGGAATATCCATGGCATTTTATAGACAATATTAATATTAGAGTATTTTTCTTTGGGGTACCTATGGAAATTTATAGGACTCAATGATAGGCTTAAGAAGGAAGTCGCCAAAACTTAGCCATGGAAAATGAGTCCATTCATAATGACCATCAAGATGCAATATAAGAGAGATTTATAAGTCTCGAAGAGAAAGTCGTCGATATCTCTCATAATGTAACAACACCCCTTACCCCACACATAGAGTAGGAGTTGATCACTATGCATACCTAATCTTCAAAGTATCGTTATGAAAATGGGGTATAAAAATTTCAACATTTTTCCAACTCAACTAAACTCATAATCACCATCACCATTGTGTCAGTCATGTCAAGACGTATCCAGGGATATAAAATTTGACTCAATCTATCCTTCAGTTTGAGAGATATTTCCTCTCAAAGAATGGGGCTTTCCACGCCATCTAATTTCCATGTGGAAGTATGCCACTGGTCTGCTTGGTGGTCCACCTACACATTTGTTCAGGCCTTATCCCCTCTCCCAACCAATCTATCAACATGCGTCATGCTTGTGATGGCCTCTTTTAGGCCCCTATACTACTAGTGTAACCCCTTATTGTTATTAGTACAACCCCCTTATTATATTGCTGTACCCATGTAGTCCCCATATTGTTACTATTGTGCCCCATAGAAGCCCACTATTTTTATTATTGTGCCCTTACATTATTATTGTTATGTCGGCTCTAATTATATTATGACCCCTTAGACTCCTATATATAGAAAGGAGGTCTTTTCATTTGTATCATCCAAAAATGGTTCATTTGTGTAATGTAAAGGAGGTTGTCCCCTCGAAGAGGCTTATTTCTAAGGCGTTGATCTATCTTTTCTATCTTTTTGTGAGTTGGTTTCATAACATTTGGTATTAGAACTTTGAATTCTAGGGTTTCGCTGCTCCAAACAGGTCATTGTGGCATTTGCACTATAAATTTTTATTTTTATTTTTTTTTTTTTTTTTATTTTTTATTTTTATTTTTATTTTTATTTATTTATTTATTTATTTTATTTTTTTTCTTTATTTTTTTTTTTATTTTTTTTTCTGTGATGTTTCAGACGCTAAAAAAAAAAACCCATTTGGGCTGAAATCGTTAAGAACCTCAGGTCCAAATTTCAGAGCTTTTCGTGATATATTTGTGGAGATATGATCTGAGGAAGCTGGCCTTTTTGCAAAACTCCCGAATTTCATTCCAAACAGGTGACCAGGGGAAAATTGTCATAACTTTTGTTTCGAGCATCAGATTGAAATTTCATAAGAAGTTACAGAAAGAGGACGGACTGTAGTTTTCTGTGTATATTTTTCAGATACTAAGGTCAAAACAGTGACACGTGGCACTTCATACAATTTCACTCTTCTGGAAAGGTCTATAATAAGGTCATCTTGGGAGATTGTGCATAACTCTGCCTTGGAGAATCTAAATTCGATCAGACTGGTGGCATTGGAAAGAGGACACAGAGGGCTACTGCAGGTCGTAATTTCAGAACTTAAAGATCTGAAAGTATAGAGTTACAGTCATTTCAAGATCGAGCTCCTAAAATCAAGAAAAAGCGAGATGAGGAAGTTTGATGGCAAGGATCTGGTAAATTGGATACTACAGATGGAGAAATATTTTGATCTACATGGTGTACCACTATTACAAAAGGTATGTATTGCATCTTCATATTTAGAACAAGATCAATTTTTATGGTATAAAGGGCTTTGTTCTCGTAAACAACTTGTTACGTGGTCAATTTTCACGGAGGAAATTATAGCACATTATGAGAATACAAAGAGCAACACCTTCTTTAGAGCAACACCACAACAATTGGAAGAAAAAAGAGAAAAAGGCTTTGTTACAAAGTGGAAAGAAAAATTATGGCAACAAGGAATTCTACCCTTCTCAACTATAAAGATGGAAGTGTTGTTTCTCCTAGCCTTCCACAACCTACAAGGGTTACACCACAACAATTGGAAGAAAAAGAGAAAAAGGACTTTGTTACAATTGTGATAGCAAATGCACTAAAGGTCATAAGTGTGCTGAGAAGAAATTATTTTACACAGAGTATGAAGAGTTGGAAGAAAAGGATCAAGAAACATCAAAAGAAGAGGATATATGCAAGGACCCAACCCCAGAGAAAGAAATGAATCCAACCATATCTTGTAAAGAATTGGCAAGAATTACCACTCCTCAAACTCTCAAGATAGAAGGACATATCAAGAAGAAAAAGGTTCAAGAAGTGAAAGATCACATCAAGAAAGAAGAAATGAATCCAACCATATCTTGTAATGCATTGACCAGAATTACCACTCCTCAAACTATCCAGATAGAAGGACATATCAAAAAAAAATGTTCAAGAAGTGAAAGATCACATCAAGCATCAAGAAATGAATCCAACCATATCTTGTAAAGCATTGGAAGAAATTACCACTCCTCAAACACTCAAGATAGAAGGACATATCAAGAAGAAAAAGGTTCAAGCAGTGAAAGATCACATCGAGCATCAACAACAAGTTCTCCAACTTTTAAAGGATAACGCCACTTTGGTGCAAAATTGAATGAAACAACAGGTAGATCAACATCGTAGTGAAAAATGTTTTGATGTAGGTGATTGGGTATTTTTAATGCTACATCTCAAGCAAGCTATTTATGAGAAGGAAATGTTGGCAATACTACTTGCACTTAAGAAATGGCGACCTTACCGAATGGGAAGACACTTCAAGGTAAAAATGGATCATGATAGTCTTAAATACTTTTTAGAACAACTATTATCTTTAGAAGAACATAAAAAATGGGTCACAAATATGTTGGGTTATTACTTTGATATCATTTATAGAAAAGGGAAGCAATTTTTTTTTGCAAATGCACTCTCAAGAAAGGATGAGGATGTGGAAGCATTATTTTGTGCTATTTCTATTATCCAACCAGATTGGATAAACGAAGCAAGGGATGAATGGAAGAAGGACGAAGAAGTATGGCCACTCATTCAAAAGTTGCAGAAGATCCCAATTCAAACAATATTTCCAGAACTTGAAGAGGAAGGAAAAAACATATTGGAACCTAGAGCAGTCACAGAAACAAGAACCCGACAGCTACGAAATCGATCAATTTCAAAGTATCTCATCAAGTGGAAGAACTTACCCGCTGAAGATTCCACATGGGAGGACATGAATTTTATAGAGAAACATCAAGAACTACTCAAGCGTTGAGGACAACACTTTTTGAAGGAGAGGGGCATGTTAGGCCCCTATACTACTAGTGTAACCCCTTATTGTTATTAGTACAACCCCCATATTATATTACTGTATCCATGTAGTCCCCATATTGTTACTATTGTGCCCCATAGAAGCCCACTATTGTTATTATTGTGCCCTTACATTATTATTGTTATGTCGGCTCTGAATATATTATGATCCCTTAGACTCCTATATATAGAAAGGAGGTCTTTTCATTTGTATCATCCAAGAATGGTTCATTTGTGTAATGTAAAGGAGGTTGCCACCTCGAAGAGGCTTATTTCTAAGGCGTTGATCTATCTTTTCTATATTTTTGTGAGCTGGTTTCATAACAGCCTCATGCCACATGTGTTTCCCTATCGCCAATGGAAAACAACCACGATCTATTTACCATCATCTAGGTCTTGAGTGAATCCCCACTCACTTCCCCGATGAAGTCATCACACGAGGGTCCTGATAGGCCAATGTGAATATGGGTTATAATGAAGTTACAACACAGGATGGAAGTAAGGGGATACCTCCCAAACAATAATCGACAACTCATATTAATCCCTGAGGGTTGATCCCATTTTTCCCAAACTGCTACATGCACCCCTGGAAGAGGTTTCTAGTTCCAACAGAACCAAAATTGGATCTCCGAACACGTGTCTAGCATGGTGGGTCCCATCCCTCCAATCCTTTCAATGTTGGAGCACCAATTCATCCCAATTCTTTCCCTCCCAACATTGCCTATTGCATTGTCCTGAACTCTTGGGATGTCTACAGTAGGCTAGCCTAATAGGTGGTACCACCTTCCCACCAATGGGCTATCTACATCAATATGGCTCTATGCCCACCTTACATCATCTCACATAGAAATTCCAAAAATTACCTAAAAGTGCACCTTTTTTTACCACTGGAGCCTCATTGTCGGGTTTACATGTAAAGTAGGGTCACACGACCTCCTCCTATTGGTATTCCACTCCACCATCAGCTGACACCACGATCAATGCCATTTCACCCCGATTCATTTATCCGAACGTTCCACCGCTTGTTGATCCGAGCTAGAACTTATAGGTTGACTTGGCTGTGGGTCCACCCTTCAACAATGGAAATACAACCGAGCTTGCATGTCTTGCCACCATAGCTGACTTACGCCACCTTATTTGGTTGTTCCCAATGCCTTTGGTTCCTCCACCCCGAATACCTTCAGGGTGAGACTTCTGGGGTGATGTCAGATGCATTCATCTCACACTTATGTTCCCGATGCTTTCCTTCGTGCATCCTTATTTTCTTCTGGGCTAGAGCTCTCGGGCCACCTAGATAGTGGGCAACCCTTTTGGCCAATGGGGTGACTATCGGGCACACGTCATCCTAGTGCACTAACACGACACCTTCACTATTACTCCTTTGATTAAATTGGGTGGGGTCACTCCCTCACACATTCCTCACTTCTAATTGGTGCACATGAGAGCTTCACCATGTCATCCCGCACTACTTACTTGACCCTCTTCCACCTGCAACCTTGCAATTGTTTTGAGGTGAACCTAATGGGATGACCTGTTAAGGGGTCCCCTCCTGGATAATAGCATGGTCATTGGTTTGACATGTCATCTAGCTCATCCCAGCTGACATCATCCCGCCAATTCCCTTTATGATGCAAACTAATTCTTTCAAGCTAGATGCTTCAGCCCTACATGGCCTATAGGCTATGCTTCCAGCCAATAATAGGACCATCAGGCTTGCATGTCAGCCAAATCATCTCAAGTGACATCATCCCAGTCAATTCCATCAACATGCAAAACAAACCTTCGGGGTAAACCTTTCAGGTTTTTAGCTCCGGGCCACATCGCCATTTTTTTTCCAATCACATTAGAGAAGAAATTGGTCATGCAAATAAGAAGCCTCCACAACTAGGATTCCTCCTAGTTAATGGATAATGTTGCCTGAGTCCATCTTATTAGTCCAAAGCTTGGTCCTCCCTCTATCGCATTAGAGCTTACACTCGATCCCTACCATGGCCTAACTAGGGAACCTTTGTCACGCTTTATGCGATGAGTCTGATTTGGCTTTCGACAAGTATTGAGAGAGCTTGCTTCAACTCCTCACTGATCGCTTCTCGCTGGTTATTCTAACTAGGATTCTGCCATAGGGAATTTGTAAATATCAAGGATGACATTGTCGTTCGGTGGTGGCAATGGAGAAAGTGGATTGCTAACGCACCCCACGGTGCTACTCCTCCTGAGCTTGGGAGAGGGCCTCTCCAACGAATTCCTAACCAAAAAAAATTCACCATATTGAAACAGGGAATTCCCGATAGGCTGACGAAGCTGCTCACGCATCCTCTCCCTATTATAGGTTTATAGTGAACTCCTGAAGGTTCATCACCTCTCCTGCCACATGCCAAAGATTCCAGACTCCAAAGTAGGTCTGAAACAACTCTATGGCGGTATGTAGAGACTTCCTATGCCTAACCAACTACACCATGAGGCTAGTGGAAGAAATTTAAATTGTTGATAATATATGGCTGAAGGGCCACTTAAGTAAAGAGCATGGGATTCGAATGGGCTCCAAAGTGGAAAAAATATCTCAACGTTAGTTCAACTCCTGTTATAAATGTTTAAAGGCTTGTAGTTAATAGAACAATCATTTATATGTATGTATAGACCCTGCTAAGTGGACAATCTCCCATGTAATAATTGCTTATTAATAGAAAGGGCTTTTATGCCTAATGGTTCCATGTTTTAATCCAGATTCTTATGGATCCTTCCACTGTCTGTGGCATTTCATAATATCTTTGGGTTATTTAAATGTATCTTGTTAACATCAGATGTTAGACATTTATTACGAAACAAGTTTCCAGTTTAGGGATATAGCATAACCCTCGTTATCATGTAAGAATTACATTTCTTGTCTAATGTAAAGGTGTTATAAATAACATCAGTAAATTTGCACACAACACCTCATTTCTATCTAGAAGCACACACTTTCTCAACCTGTTTAACAACATCATTCCTTTTAGAGATACAATATTTCATATGCATGATTTTATCACAAAAGTAAGTGTTGTTTCCAAACAAAGATGTAGCCACACATGCATCAAATCAATACCACTGATACAACCCAAAAATCGAGCACCATTTCAACCAGAAATGAATCATACTTCCATTACCATTTAAACAAGTACAAAAAAAATACTTATCTAGTAATTTGTAGGGAAACTCAGTCTAGAAAAAGGGCTCTCCACCCAACCTTAGACAATTGCAGCCAACCTCACTTGCAGTTTTCACCCTCGAGCTAGATTCCAAAGACTCAAGGGGGCTTGTCTGTAGGGTTGTAACACTAATCTTCCAGCTAGAATAGGGAATCTAGATGGCCTTTTTCCTCAATCACACCAAATTCCTATTATAGTAATAAATGTGCAGGGAATTCAAAGGTCACCACCTCCACTCTCAAGAGTAATACCAAGGATTCATCTCCTTTCTAGGAAGTCTAGAATCCATTGCAAATGTTGACTCTCAGACTGGTCTCCTCCCAAGATGTCTATGGCTACAGGGACTACTATCTCAATCCACAACCTCCAAGAAACCCAAGTTTTTACAGGGCTCTAGAGATTCCAATCTGAAACCATAGCCTCTAGGGTACCCAAGCTATTACATGGCTCCAAATATTCCTATCTCAACCCTAAGCCTCCAATGTATCGAAGTCGTTACATGGCTCTAGATATTCCAATCTCAAATCACACCCTCTAAGGTATCCAAGTTGTAACAGGGCTCCAGAGACTAGTATCCCAACCCACAACCTCCAGTGAAATAGAAGATTGATCCCTTCACTTCACTTCTCTTCTCTTTTGTGAGTTGTCGCTTTGCTCCTTGATGGTTAATGATCCAAAAGTTTCTCTCCCTACATGCCTGAATATGAGAATTATCGATATCCCCTCACATTGTTGTTGTCTCTTTTTCCTTGTTCTGCAAGGATTTTTCCCATCCTCATCCTTGATGCCTTGCCCAGTCTCATCCTCATAAAATTTCCTATCCTCTTTTTCTTTTTAAGGTTCTCAAACACAACAGCTTGTGTACTTTCTTTTGCATCCCATTTAATTTAAGAACCAATCCATTAAAATCATGCATCAACCAACCTTCAAAGGTTTTCCAAGCAATTTATATTTTTTTTCATAAGAAAACCTCAACATACCAAGCAAGCAATCCTCCTCATAAAATTTGGAATCCATGTCCCTTTGTCTCAGTCCCATTTTTAAATTTTATATATGTTACAATGAATTTTATGAGAGAACCATGGTAGTGGTTGTCACAGACCCTCCCTCTTGAGGGAACACTACCCTCTATGTTATTTTTCCCATATTCAATACCAAAAATAAAACACAACACATACTATTTCATGGAGCTTTATATACAAAACTATATACAATATTTAATATCATATACACATTTGCCTTAACCAACAAACAAAAATGGATAATTAGCTTTCATGGCATCAACCATTTCCGAAGTTGCCTCATCTAGCCCAAAGTGCTTCCATTGCACTTTGACTTGCTTTATGGCTTGATTTCGGAGCATGAAACTCCTTTGGTCTAGAATGCACATTGGTTCTAGCTAGAACTCTCCCCTTGGTTCCACTTGTAGCACAGACCAATCAATCACATGATTAGAATCATGCACATATATTTTAAGCAAAGATACATGGAAAACATCATGATCTATAACCAATGGAGGTAAAGCCAACCTATATGCCACTGGTCCAATCCTCTCAAGGATCTCAAAAGGCCCATAATACCATGGTGCCAATCTAGAAGACATCCCAGTCTTTAGGGAACTCTTCCTGGATTTAATTCTCAGATAAACATGCTCCCCAACTTGAAACTATTTGTGCACCCTATGTTGATCTACATAACTCTTTTGCCTATCTTGTGCCACTTTCAAATTTTGTTTTTTGATTTGAACTTGCTGCTCCATTTCTTTGAACATATCAAGTCCAATAAGGACCCTATTCACTGGATCACTGCAACTAATGGGAGTGTTGCAACTCCTTCCATATAATGCGTCAAATGAGCTTATCTTTATTAATTCCTGATATCCATTTTTGCATGCAAATTCCACAAGTGGAAGATATTCTACCCACTTCTTAGGTTGATACAACGTAAACATCCTTAACATGTCCTCAAGGATTTTGTTAGTCCTCTCTGTTTGCCCATATATTTGTGGATGACATGATGTACTAAATTCCAATTTTGTTCCCAATCCTGCAAAGAGTTTCTTCCAAAATCTTGAAGTGAACCAACATCTTTGTCTGCCACAATTTTCTTGGGAATACCATGCAGCCTCACAATTTCCTTTGCGAATATTTGTGCCACATCACTAGCAGAGTTTGTGGAATTGAATGCTATAAAATGAGCTACCTTTCTCAACTTGTCAACCACTACCATGGTTGCATCATGATGCTTAGTAGTTATAGGAAATCCCGTAATGAAATCCATAGGAATTTCCTCCCACTTTCATTCCGGAATGGGAATTGGCTACAACAAACTTACCGGATGCTCGCACTCAGCCTTCAGTTGCTAGAATTCTATTCATTTTTCCAAAAAATAAGCCACTTCCTTCATTAAATTCAACCATTAATAGTAATTTTTAAGGGTTGTAAGGGTCTTTTGATACCTTGGATGGCCTAAATAAGGTTTAACATGGAACGCTTTCATTATTAGCCATTTTATTTCATCACTATTGGGCACATAAATTCTATTTTTAAACCTGTTTAGGTCATCCTTAGTGAGGTGATATTATTCATCCCCACCACTTTGCAACAATTTTTCTTTCACTTGTTGATATTTTTCATCTTGTTGTCCAGCAATTTTGACCCTTTCTATTCAGCCTGTTTTATAAGAACTTACAATTTCCAAGTGATTCACTTGAATTATCCTACTCAAGGCATCAAAAACCCTATTTTCTTTTCCTTTTATGTACTTGATTTCAAAGTTAAATTCACTGAGTGTGGTCATCCATCTTGCTCGCCTAGCATTCAACTTGGGTTGCCGAAACGAATACTTGAGTCCACTATGGTCTATCATGAGTGTAAATTTTCTACCAAGGAGGTAATGCCTCCACATTTTCAAAGCATGAATGATGGTACTGAACTCTAAATCATGAGATACATAATTACCCTCATGTTTATTTAACTTCCTAGACTCATAACATACTACCCCATCTTACGACATTAAGACTCAACTAAGCCCTTCCTTGCAGGCGAATGTACACACCAAAAACTCCTTGTCAGGATTTGCAATTCTCAACACTGGTGCGTTAGTGAGAAACTACTTTAAGTGCTCAAAGCTTTCTACACACTAAGAAGTCGACTCAAATTTCTTTCCTTTTCTTTGCAAATCTATGATGGGATGGCTTATCTTGGAGAAATTTTTGATAAATCTCATGTAATATACTGCCAACCCCATGAATGATCTAACCTCATCCATTTTTTTGGAGTTGGCCACCCCATTGTGACCTTGATATTTTCAGGTTCAATTGAGATCCCTTCATTCAAGACAATATGCCCCAAATAATGTATTTTTGGTTGGAAGAAATCACACTTTCTAAGCTTTGCATAAAGCTTGTGCTCCCTCAATAATTGTGGCACTGCAAGTAGATGTTTTTCATGCTCTTTCTCTATCCTTGAATACACTAATATGGTTTCAACAAACACAATGACCAATTTGTCTAGATATGGATGAAGCACATTTTTCATCAGACACATAAATGTGGCAGGGGAATTAGTAAGCCAAAAATGTACCACTACAAATTCATAGTGCCCATATATTGTCCTGAAAGCATTTTATGAATGTCCTCCTCCTTGATTCTTACTTGATGGTAGCCTAAACTCAAGTCAATATTGGAGAAGATTGTTTCTCCCCTCAATTGATCGAAGAGATCATCAATCCTTGGCAATGGGTACCTTATTTAACTACCTATAATCAATGCATAATCTAAGGGTTCCATATTTCTTCTTTACAAATAGTACAAGTGCTCCTAATGGTGACACATGGACTTCTGTAGCCCTTGTCAAGCATTTCTTTTAGCTACAATTTCAGCTCGACCAAATTCTAGGTATTCATCTTATACAGTGCCTTGGATGCTAGTGTTGCTCCAACTACCATCTCAATAGAGAAATCTATCTCTCTATGAGGACATATTCCAGGAACCTCCACTAGGAATACATTTGCAACCTTTTGTAACATAGGGTACCTCTTTAGCAGATCAACTTCCTCATCTTCAATTTCATTATCAACTTTATCGACCTTAGAAATTTTCACTGGAAATAGTGTGCATCTTTTCCCACGGTTGTGTTTGGCTTGCATAACAATGTTCAACCTTATTGAGATAGAATTTTTCCTGCCCCGCAACACTGTTTTTTCTCCTTTCTTATCCAAGCATTCAATTTTTGTTTCATAGAAATCTACCTTGGTATGGTGTAAGTACAACCAATGCATGCCCAATAGTATGCCATACACACCTAATGGAAATACATTCAAGTGGGATTTTGTGGGCATGCCACTGAGCTCAAATGCACATGACCTTACCCAATGGTTGATCTTCCTTTTTGTCCCAGTTGCTAGATGAACTAGTCATGGTTCTTAATGCATTTCCCTGCTTAAGTTTAGAAATTTTGGTGGTAGAATTGCAATTGCTCAAGAAATTTTATTTAAATAAAGAGACATAATTCTACTCTACTTCTCTACAAAGTTTAATTCACAATTTAGAACAACATGTGAAAACATGCATCATTAAATACACACGTACATATATGTTTCTAGGGGAAAGAAAATTCTAACCGAGGACCTCTAGCCAACACTTGGCCAATTTCTGCCTCCTCCAACCTCTTGAGACTGCTCTAGAAAATAATGATATTGCACTTGCATGCCCGCACTAATGCTACCTGCACTCGTGCTACCTGCATTTGTTCATATTTCCTTGTGAAATTCCTGAGGAAATAGGATCCTAAAATATAGGAATTTCCCCCTATTTTCTATTGCAATTCCCTAGGATTGTCATTTGACCAATACTCTAAATTGTACACTCAATCTAGTATATAATTAATTGTACACTACTTTGGAATCTTCACCATGGCTGAGGAATTCAAATTTCTCCCTTGCACTATTGGTCAGTTAATTGGATGATCATTGAGTTAGACTGTTGTCACACCGCACAACTAACCTTCCACTAGTTCTATCAATAGTTGGAACTAGTTTAACTGAATGCAACTGGAAATAATTGAACTCGATTACTACAATTTAGCAATCACACATGCTTAACTGAACTCCAAACCCTCTAACTCAAATTTATTGAGCTAACTGAGTGACAAGAGCCATGTCACTTTAGTTAACTACCTCCAAGTTGTCTAATGATGTGTAAATTTAAATTTTCTCAATTTCACCAAAATTGAGTCAAATTGAGCCTTTCTTACAACACTTCTCAACACTCCCTCTTAACAAGAAAGGGATTTTGAGAAACCCCTATCTTGATCCTTTGGAATGTACTTCTGTAGTACCTCTCACTATTTTTATTGTTATAGAAACAACTGCAAATGAGAAACATCCAAAAAAAAAAATTGAATCAACTGTGTCTGCAATTGTCTACTCGGAAAATTGTGTTGCTGTTGACTCTACTACTGAGAAGTTTGCTTTGTTGTCAACACTTCTCTGCACTCCTCAGTATATGATTGACATTGATCCTCCTGCTAGTGAATATTGTGGGCTCCTATAGCAAGGTAATGATCCATGAGAAGGACACCTCAATGGACCCTGCCCAAATTTCTACAATTCTGGAGCTAGGGATCTACATCACCCCACCTCACTCCTGGAGGTATAGCTGCATGCATGGAAAAATTTCATCTACTCATACTCTTGTTATTTCTCTATTGTTTCTTCCACAATGTCGCTAAAACTACTACAATAATGAGTTTGATCTCCCCAAATCCTGAAGTACTAGCTTCCACAGGGTTTCTTCCTCTAGTCTCAATCTCCCCGTGGGAAATCTCATTACTCCTCAATATACCAATATTAATGATAAAAATTCATTTTTGTGTCACTAAACATTGGCTCACTGATTTTCGCACTAGCAACCTTCTAGCTCGATTAAGAATTCTACACATAGGCTCTTCTAGATCTGCCCTAAACTAGGTCTCCATCAATCTGCCTCATAACAATCCATGGCTCCTTTCATGCGCATTGTACCTGAGGTCTTCAAGATGCTCCATACTACATATAAAAGTCATTGTCCATAACTACGTTTGTGAATAGTGCCTAACTTTCCAGATCTATCATATTTCTTTGACATATCAACTGTTATTGTCACTCTTCTTGGGGTTTTCACATCTTTCCACATCAAGACACTCCTTGATTGATCTACAACTTCTCCAATGAGCCCTATTATCTTTGATTTGTCTAACACCAAACCAGTGAACTAGGGTAACAAAACCATCCCACTTGACTGCTCTTGGCTACTCCAAAAGTTAATCCTTAGGGTATCAAAATACAACCCACTTGTTGTGACAAGTATACCACTTGTCCACAACACCTAGGGAAACTAGAAAACCACTAATAGGCATCTAACACAGGTTGAGTACTTGTTCTAATGTGAATCCTACTCTGATACCATGTAGAAATTTTGGTGATAGAATTGAACTTGCTCAAGAAATTTAATCTAAATCAAGAGACATAATTCTACTCTATTGATTTGCGCAAATTAATTCACAATTTAGTACAACATACGCAAACATGCATCATCAAATACACAAGTAAATAGATGTTTCCAAGGGAAAGAAACTGCTAAAATTCTCCTTAAGCTTTTTTGCATTAATCAATTGAATAGAGAAACTATTGCAATTTCATGCTCTAGCTATGAGCACCACCTGTAAAGGTAAATATGTTCTCCCTACTGACCAAAGGACCTCTGGCCAACACTTGGCCAATTTCTACCTCCTCGAGCCTCCTAAAACTGCTCTGGAAAATACTGAGCCTGCACTCACCTGCCCGCACTCATGTTGCTTGCACTTGTGATGCCCACACTCGTGCTGCCTACACTCACTCTTATTTCCTTGCATAATTCTTGACGAAATAGGCTCCTAAAAGTTAGGAATTTCCCCTATTTTCTTGTGAAGTTCTCGAGGAATGATCACCTAACCAATACTCTAAACTGTACACTCAATGTAGTATATAATTAATTGTACACTACCTTGGAATCTCCACCACAATTAAGGAAATTTAATTTCTTGCATACACTAGCTATTTGAGTTGATTGATCAGTTAACTAGATGATCACTAAGTTAGATTGTTGTCCCACTGTACAACTGACCTTCCACTAGTTCTATCAACAATTGGAACTATTTTAATTAAATACAACTAGAAATAATTGAACAAGATTACCAAAATTTAGCAATCACACATGCTTAACTGAACTCCAAGCCCTCTAACTTGAATTTACTGAGCTAACTAAGTGAAAAGAATAATTTCACTTCAATTAACTACCTCCAAGTTATATATTAATGTAGAAATTTGAATTTTCTCAATTTGACCAAGGCTAGGTCAAATTGAGCCTTTCTCGCTACACTTCTCAACACTCAGTTGCATTTGTCAACAAGTTCCGGGTTGAGATAACTATAATTAGAACCTGGATCGATTAAAATGGAAATGATTTGATCATGCAACTTAACTTCCATCTCAATGTTGCATGCATGGTGATCTTCCTAGTGGTTTTCCACTACTGCATAAATTTTTGGCATGCTCCAAGCTACCTCACCCACCATTCAAGCCTCTTCAACACTATAAATATTTGGTCCAATATTTTTTTGATGTGGATAGTCCCTTCTTGTGTGGTTTTCACCACAAGTCCAACATCTGGGTGGATCTCGATCTTCAAACTTGGGTTATCCTAACGTTAGTTGCTACACATTTTTCTTGACAAAAATGATAACTTTATGTTGAGATTGTATTGTATGAGTTGGTTGCCTACCTTCTCTCTTTTCTAAGCTTTTCTTAGTCCAACTCTTCTTATGTCCAACACTGTTCTTTTCCTTCCAGTAGCCTTTTATTTTTGGCCGGCATTTTTATTTCTCATAACAGTGCTTCGGCCTTTCAATGGCATCTTTCAACATCAATGGTTATAGCAACTCGATTTTATCTCTGAATTCCATAGGCAACCCACTACTAAACCTTCGAATTTAATCTTTCTCATCCTTGAGATATGGTACATACCTCAGTAGTCCTAGTAACTTGGTGACATATTCCTCATCTGATAGTTTCCCCATCTTGAGTTCATAGAACTCCTTTTCCTTGCTATCATAAGAATGCCGAAATAGGTATTTCTCTCTGAATAACTTCTCAAACTCATCCTAGGTCAGGTATTTCTCAACAATGGCTCTAACTTTCTTCAAATCATCCCAATGTATGTTAGATTTCCCCTTCAAGCTATAGGTGATGATTCTAGCTTTCATATTTTTAGAAAAGTTATATATCCTAAAAAACTTCTTCATACATAAAAAACAATCTTCAACATCATTTGCTTTCTTCATATCCCCATGAAATGTGGGTGGCTTAGATTTATTAAATTATTTAGGCATGTAAACTTTCCCTTGCTTCCTGAATGATGGTGATGATAATGGTGAGAATGGTTGTGGTTCCTCCTTATAACATAACTAGGTGGTCTACTAGAATGATGCACTTGCATGCTAGTTCTTCCCCTTGGGGTGCTCAAGGATACATCTCCTAGCACAATGTCCTCACTTTCCCCCCTATACCTTTTCCTATACCTACCACCATCTGCTCCATTCATATTTTTTTCCAACTCCTTATCGCTCTTCCTGTGTCTATGACTAGCCTCATCTCGGATTGTCTTTACCTATACTAATCTGATATATTCTGAAGGATAAATGTATTTATCTCAACTTTCCTTTCCTAAGATCTTACTAGATTCTCATTATCGACCTTGAAGCTTCTCATTTCAACCCTTAAGATTCTAAAAGTATCCAACCAATCTAGAGAGTGATTCCCTCCCCCCTGGTCCACAAATATTTCTTCTTCATTACCTCTGACCCAACCACTTCTAGGTTGTGATTGATCAAAACTATACTCAACCATTCTGGTCACTATTGTTGTATTTCCTCTATCTTACATTTCTTGTGATGTTATGTCAACCACACACAATGTTAGGTTTTCATGCAATTAATAAAATAAACACCATAAGGATCATGAACCTTGCATCCATGGAGCTATCATGGAGAATTCTCTTGTGACCAGAAAATCATGTCAGCACGCTAACCATATTTGATAGTTCACATGCATCAATCATGCAACACATAATCCAATTGTTAGTGCATATAAAATAGACAACATCAAAATTGTGCACATCCCAATTAGGCCTGCATATAGTTTAATTAAATGGAGTTAAAAGTCAATGCTAAGAAATTATTTAATTTTAATGATCATCACTTTCTCGTGATAAAGCCCATCCATTCCAAGTGTTGAACCCAGAATCCAGATGCTTTGATACCAGTCAATGACAACACCCCTTACCCCACACATAAAGTAGGAGGTGGTCACTATGCATAACCAATCTTCAAAGTATTATTAGAAACTGGGGTGTAAAAATTTCAACATTTTTCCAACTCCACTAAACTCAGAATCACCATCACCATTGTGTTCATCTTGTCAAGACGAATCCGGTGATATAAATTTTTCCTCAATCCGTCCTTCGGATTAAGAGATATTGCCTCACA